>CM054144.1:14506631-14531631 GCA_028751875.1 Rapana venosa | reverse complement strand
TTTTCTCTCCCTTTCTTTGTTTCCGCCTTGTTCCTTTTCTTCCTGTCACCTCATACCAGTCCTTTTTCTGCCTTCTGAGTCAATTCTCCTTTCCCCCCCCCCCCCCCCCCACCCTATCCAAAAAAAAGGACTTAAAATGTAACAATTCTTTCCCACGCCGAAGTCCGACGCGCTGGGCCTGACTTGCCAGGCGCTTAACGGCAGCGCAACGCATTTTTGTTCATATGACAAACAAAGACCGTGGCTGTCTGAGCGTTCAAAAAAGAAGAAGAGGAGAGGACGAAGATTTGCTAGGTTCGCCTTGATGAAGATAGCACTGACTGAAATGTCAATGCAGTACTTCAGTGACTCCTTAAAGAGTTTAAGAGAAGTCACGTCAGGAAAGGTACCACGACAGTGCGCAGAAAGACGCATACGCACGACACCATTTTGGAAAAAGAAAAACCCGCTTTTGAGCTGATAGTTGTTGAGCTATTCAGCCCATTGCACTAGCCAAGTCGTAGGTGTATGCTGGGTAGCTTTCTGTTTCTTCACCCCACGTAATATAAGTAAAAAGGTAAAAGTGCTCCCATTACCTATGCAGCTGTTGGGGAGCGAGATGTCAGAGATCTCAGCTTCTCCAAGAGCCAGCATAATTATTGAGGGCGGTGCCCATCTCCTCTCCCTCGCTGCTTTACCTTCCCTGACCCTAAAGAGTGAAGGTACCCATTTGAAGATGGGTGAATTGAGAGACTGTACTGAAGCCAAGGCGCGTAAACGGTCACCCGTCCACTTGGTAACCACGATCAATAGTACTTCACCTTGCTTGGGGAAAGCGAGTGCTCTGACCACTGAGCTACACCGTCTCCATTCCACCTAATGTCGCCATCAATTATGGAATCTTTCACTAGGAGACAAACCCGCCATCATCATGGTGATTGTCATTATCATCATTACTCTCGTTACCAGCATCGTGTTAAAACAACATTGTAGTCAGCAAGTAATCATCACCGTCAACATCCTTACTATCAAGGACAAAGATCATGATAGAGAAAAACACGGTGACCCAGAGAGAGAGAGAGAGAGAGAGAGAGAGAGGAGAGAGAGAGAGAGAGAGAAGAGAGAGAGAGAGAGAGAGAGAGAGAGAGAGAGAGCGAGCTTCAAGTTCAAAACTAACACCTCCTAATACATACAAAATCTAGGACCGTCCATTTGGAAAAAAAAGAAAAAAACATTAAATGACACATTACCTAGATCACTTCATTCCTTAAGGCTGATAAACCAGGCTGTGCCGAGAACGCCAGCCATTCCGCTTAATTTATCAGCCCCAGGTTACATAAAACAACAACCATCCGTGACCCCCTCCCCCCTCCCCCCAACATTTTGAAGTACAAAATTATAAATTCAAAGTGCTACATTGGCAATTAACACTGCAGAATGGACCTCCTATGCCCATCCCAGTGTTTACATATCACTACCTGGTCGCCGAACAAAAACAAAACACAGGCAAAATGTGATAATATACTGAAAACGGAAGAAAAGGTTTGCTTGGAAAAAGGGGCAGGAGAATGGACTGGGAAGGTCGAAACTAAGCAGGAGGGGTGATAGAAAGTAAAGAGAGAGACAGAAGCAAAGCGAAAGATAGAAAAGCGGAAATTTCTTTGCACAGCATTTCCAGAGGGTAGAGATGCTGTTTATACTGAATGAGCCACGGCATCCCTACGGGGGGCTGGGAGGGGGGTGGATGGGGGAACCATCGTAAATGCGATGACTTACAGGGGAGGTCCAGTAGTATCTCTTGCATTCTCCGTCCACAGTCCACGTGTTGTTGGCCCAGCAGCGCACGCTGGCGTCATCGCTGCTCAACATGAAGTCCGTGTCACATATGATGTCACCTTCCAGCGACGTCAGCTTGCGTCGCCACGTCACAGATGCGTGCGCCACTTGCACGTCATTTTCAGAGCAGATACCGCCTGAAAAGACGGCAAAGTTGTTATAGATACAGGACAATGACATAGCAGGACATGTTTCAGACCTTGTGACGGAGTTTTTATTATTGGCTCCTTGGCTAGAGCTATGAGGTTCACCAATGGTGAGATTTTGCGTATGCGACCTCCTTTAAGGTAATTGAATTCCGACTTTGGGGTTAGACGTAAAATAATCTAAGTCAAACAGGCATTTTTGACTACAAGTTCCTTCATTATCATATTTTTCACCATTGTTGTCACCACAACCATACATTCTAATCATCAAAACGTGATTGTTTTCAAGTCTTTTCCTACAAGCGTCTTCGTTTTTTACTGCTTTTTCTTTGGTTTGCCTCCCTTAAAGAACTCACGTGGTATTTGTTTGTTATAATTAAGAACATGATAGTGTACGAAAGTAAATACAGGTACCCCATATAACTAACGTAGTTTTGTTTTAGATGGTGTGTGCTGTTTTGCATGCTGCTCCAGGTGTTTTTGTTGACAGCTGTGTTGCCTTTGTTGTGCTTTTGTTATTGTTGTTCATGATGGTGGTGACGATAATTTTGCTTTAGCTTCTGCCGGATTCTCCTCATGATAAAAGTTGTATTGATGTTTGTATGAGGAAACATTTCATCAAGGTGTAGAGAAAATAGAAAGAGAACCAGAAAAGACAAACGGGAGGATCAAAGTTGGTCTAATTCGTTAAGTGAAGCAACATTTCTGATAGAAATCAGTTGGTGAATTGTGTACTGTAAAAAAATAGCTGTGAAATATCAAGAAGAAATCTTCGTGATTTAAAAAAAAAGATTTTTTGTTGTTTCTTTATTTCTTTACGGTTTATTTTACAAGGGGTCGACGCCCCTCCTCCCCCCCCCCCCCAACAACAACAACAACAAACAAACAACCTACCAACTTGTGATTCGTGCATTTTGTTTTTGCTTTTCAGAAAAAAAAATCATAGGGTTAACCTAGACCATTACAGAATTGAAGCTGTCATGATGTAGAGTAGCTATGAGCGCCTGTGCTGACCACTACAGGCGTCACTGTACTCAGCATAGTCCCTAACTCAGTCACTTCACTTGAGACCTACAGTCATACCAAGCATCAACTACTTGGATTGCTTGGCAGATGTGGCCTAGTACATGTAGATTGTTCCGCACGCGGTGACACTAAAAGCTATGAATACACGTGTGAACGGACACCCGATCCTGAGGCAACCACACTCACCGCTGCTTAAAAGCCTGTGGAGAGCTAGTGCTCTAACCACCGATTTATCCAGTCAACAGGAAAACGTAAAGCTGAAAACCATGTTACAAAGTTAAACCAATTAAGAAGTAAAGAAAAAGAACAAATCACCTGTGTTCTGATACACCACCACGCTGGTTCCACCCTCACCAGCAGAAGCAGCAGAAGCAGAAGCAAAAGCAGAAGAGGCAGAAGCAGCAGAAGCAGAAGCAGAAGAGGCAGAAGTGAAGGACGGCTGCAGGTAGCAGAGACTGGAGGATGGCAGAAAGGCCGCCAGGTTGCAGTGAGAATACCGCCCACACTTCCGCACACAGTCCACCCTGGATCTGCCTGCCTCTGCCGCCTCATAGGAGAACACTGTCTGCGGACCTAACGCCTTCCATCTGTGGGAGGTCAGACTGTCTGACGTGCAGCAGCAGGACGTGCAGAAGAACACCACAGCGATCAGAGCCGCTAGTCTTGGAGAGGAGAGGTGCATAGTGAGGCTGCCAAAAGTTCAGCCCCAGAATGGTTCAGGACTCTGTTCAGAGATTCCTAACTGGGAGGTTATGCAGGCAGAGTTAAACTGTACGATGGAGGAAAGATGATGTACAACGTTTGAGAAAACTTCTGTCCAATTAATATATCTGTGACTTAAAAAGGCAATAGGAAAAAATGATACTAGCTTATGAACGAATCAGATACCATTATACAGTAGATGTTAAATACATAACGATCAACCTAACACACACCAAGGAATGTCAATGTGATACTGCCACTCAAGTCTCCATCCAGAACGCTTCCCTATAGAATGTCTCATTCACCAACGAGCTAGATGATGAAATCCGGCTTTAATAAACAAGTCTTAGAGAACTGACAGAGAAGCTAAAGAGAATAGCAGACATCATCTGAGGACTGGACTTGGCTTGATTCTAAGAGCAAAGTTTTAACCACGAAAGAACAAACACTGTCAGATTAATGATGCTGAAAACATTGTCAGATTAATGATGCTGAAGAAACAAACATTGTCAGATTAATGATGCTGAAGAAACAAACATTGTCAGATTAACGATCCTATCACGATATCTACTCTTATAAATAAAAAGCAATCCTCAGTAAAGGCAAATCTTCGATATTAAACAGGCAATGGCATCTTTGACACATATCAGAGAAGTTTTCAGTTTTTACTTTTCAATGTTTCCAGAATGAGTTTTCAATACTTTCGTAAGAAGCTAACCGTACGTTTCTCCACACAAATCTCAATCTATAGTTTTATCCAGGACTTTAAAAAAAAAATCAGAATCATCCTTTCCCCAAACGTTATGTCTCCTCAACTGAATAACAGAGCAGGGACTCAAACTTGCTGCCCGCAGAAAAAAACAACAACTGGATGAAGAGTCTACAACACTCTAACCACTGACATGTTATTGGAGAGCCAGAGGCACAGCTGGCATCGTGGAGACAGCCCACCCATCACCTGCAGTGAGGGGACAGGGGGCAGACAGGCAGAAAGCCAGCCACCATAGCCAGCGGCAGGTGTGGAGAAAGGGCGGGATGGTTCCAGACTGTGCTAAAGACTAACGCCTGTCCTCCCGCTATAGATCCGGCTCTTGTAGCAGACGAAGCAAGACTCTGAAAATGTTCTGTGTGTATGTGTGTGTGGTGTGTGTGTGTGTGATGGGAGGGAAAGGGGGGGGGGGGCGGGGGTGAAGTGTGTGTGTGTGTGTGTGTGTGTGTGTGTGTGTGTAGTGTGTGTGTGCGTGTAGTGTGTGTGTAGTGTGTGGGTGTGTGTGTGTGTGTGGTTTAGTGTGTGTGTGTGTGTGTGTGTGTGTGTGGGTGTGGGTGTGTGTGTGTGGGTGTGGGTGTAGTGTGTGTGTATGTGTGTGTGTGTGTGTGGGTGTAGTGTGTGTGTGCGTGTAGGGTGTGTGTGTTGTTGCTGCTGTTGTTGTTGTTGTTGCTGTTGCTTCGATTTTACGTCTGTTCCCTTAAAGTGATATTAGAAGAGGAGGGTGGTGGGAACTTAAGTTGATGGATGCGTGCATTGAAATGGGTATCTATTTCTAAATAACCTAAACAGTAGACAGAAAAGGACTAAACAATGATAACAACAATTACACACATGGGAAATGCTAATATAGCTTATGATATAACTATAACAAAGTGTGTGTGTGTGTGTGTGTGTGTGGGGGGGGGGGGTGTATGTGTGTGTTTGTGGGTGTTTGTGGATGTGTGTTTTGTGTGTAGGGTGTATGTGTGTATGTGTGCGCGCGCGCGTCTGTATGTGAGCATGCCTGTGCCCGTGTCTATGTGTCTGTGCATGAGCATAAGCGCACCACATGCGCGCATTAGCATGAGTCGTGCTTTCCCCAAGCATTTTCTGGTTCACTTTCTGTAATCTATCGGGGATGGCCTGTTAGCGTAAACCTTGTCGTCCAATATTGACCCAGGTGCCGGGATTTGCAGGCTCCAGGCCGCTCAGCACTGCCCTTTGAGTGGGTGGTATTGACGTGGAGCAGAGGCTTCCCTCAACAAGGGGAGCGAGCGTCTTGGAAAACCAGCTTCAGGACTCTCACATGGCCCCTGGAGAGTGCTTGTCTTTTTCTCACATGTCTGTTTCCAGTCCATCATTTTTGTCTGCAGATTTGCTGTGAATATCGATTAGGTAGTTTCGTGCTAAGGGCGCGGCCTGGGTTTATAATCGTGTACACACACACCACATACACACACACACACACACACACACACACACACACACACACACACACACACACACACACACACACACACACATACACACACACACACATACGCACACACACACACATACGCACACACACATACACCACGCACACGCGTACGCACGCACACACTAAATGTGAAGATGCGCATCGTGTGCATATATTTGCATGCGTGTTTGTGTGTGTGTGTGGTGGGGGGGGGGATGAGGGGTGTGTTGTGTTTTGTGTGTTTTGTGTTTGTGTATGTGTGTGTGTGGGGGGGGGGAGGGAGGGGGTTGTGTGTGTGTGTGTGTGTGTGCATAATCCATCTCTCCCTTAACGTATACAAAACTCTGCAGCTAAACTAGTTCTCGAAAAGAAAAAGATGGCATTACACCTCTCTTGCTATCTCTCCACTGGCTGCCTGTGTCACAGAGAGTAAAGTATAAGATCAATGCTCTCTGTTACAAATGTCTCCACAAAACAGCACCTTCCTACCTCTGTGAATGTCTTCACCTGTACGCTTCTTCTCGCTCCCTCCGCTCTGCTGCAGATACCCCTGTGCTTTTGAGTCAACCAATCCACCGATGGCCGTCGCTCTTTAGAATTTCTCTATTT
The DNA here is from genome assembly GCA_028751875.1 of Rapana venosa. Lineage (NCBI taxonomy): Eukaryota > Metazoa > Mollusca > Gastropoda > Neogastropoda > Muricidae > Rapana > Rapana venosa. The sequence goes on along the minus strand of CM054144.1, from coordinate 14,525,126 downwards.
CTGGTCCAGCAATCTAGAATGACTTCCCTCTCTTTCTTTGCGAAAAGCCTTCTAATGACACTTTTAAATCCGGCCTCAAGACATTTATTTCATACCTAAGATTTTGCCCTCCTGTTTCATCTCAGATCTGTCCCTGCCTTAAATAACTAAAATCCCCATCACCCTGCCAAAAATTATGTATGTGTGTATGCATGTGTGCTCACGCGCGTGTGTGTGTGTGTGCGTGCATGCGTGCGTGCGCGCGTGCATGAACATTTGGATTTGGTAAAACTATTAATTGTTATTGGTTACATGTGTAAGAATAGGTTGAATGCAAGGCTTTGATTTTCCCCCCCCTCAAAATATAGCGCTGCATAAACTCCCTTTACTATCATCATCATCATCATCATCATCATCATCATCATCATCATCATCATCATCATCACCATCACCATCACCATCACCACCACCATCACCATCATCATCATCATCATCATCATCATCATCATCATCATCATCATCATCATCATCAGTAGTAGTAGTAGTAGTAGTAGTAGTAGTAGAAGTAGTAGTCGTAGTAGTAGTAGTAGTTGTTGTTGTTGTCGTCGTCGTTGTTGTTGTTGTTGTTGTAGTTGTAGTAGTAGGGGCATTAGAAGTGGTAGTAGTAATACTAGTGGTAGTAGTAGAAGAAGTAGTAGTAGAAGTAGTAGTAGTTGTTGTTGCTGTAGAAGCAGCAGCAGCAGCAGCAGCAGCAGCAGCAGCAGCAGCAGTAGTAGTAGTAGTAGTAGTAGTAGTAGTAGTAGTAGGGGTAGAAGGAGTAGTAATAGTAGCAGCAGCAACAGCAGCAGCAGCAGCAGCAGCAGCAACAGCAACAGCAGCAGCAGCAGCAGCAACAGCACCAACAACAGCAGAAAGCAGCAGCAACAGTAGCAACAAAAGCAGAAGCAATAGTGGTAGTAGTGGTAGGAGGAGGAGGAGGGGAAGTGCACCAAATCATGTGAAGCCCTGTTTTCATTTCCCGACATTCTACTCAACTTGGATGGAGATATACGACATGTAGTTTTTAACGTAAAACGAGTTACCCAGATTCTGCTTAAGAAATACGTTAAGCGCACGTGAAAGAACCCACAACAACATGATATATGTCTCTAACCAAATTCTGACGAAAAGCATCTCATAAACAAGCATATGTACACAAACAAAAAAGAATAAAGAATGAATAAGAAAGAGGGAGAGTTGAAGAGAAATACACGCTTACACAGGCCAGTATATAGTATATTCTGCAAAAACACTACAATATGATACCATGATACCGTATAACATAGCACAATACAACGCTAACAAGTTTTATTGATTAGACAATACAACATAGAACAGTGTAAGAAAGTGAAATACATACAATACAGTTTGATACAAGAGTACATAACTCGGGCCACTCAGCACAAAGTGCAAGACAAAAGTTTACAATCGATCAAGTGGCAACAACAGAAACTAATCGAAGGCGTGAGAAGTGCTGTAGAAATAGACTTTGTTGACCGCTCTTTCAAAAGCACTCACAGCTGCTTTCCAGAACCAAACAGAACTTGTGTAACCAAATGCCGGTATGTTACAGAATGTTTTAAGAAGCAGTGTAGATGAATGCGTTTGGCAAGCTAGAGTGGTTGTGGACATTCAGAAAATTAGGACATCAAAACAACGTGAGGGTCAGTTTGCTTTTTTGTGCCAGTGATGGTTTGTTTGTCTGTTTGTGTAGGTAGGGGATGGTGATTTTTTTTTGTTCTTTCTTCCGGGGCATGGGGGTGGGGTGGGGGGGTGTATTTGGATGTTTTTTTTATAAATAAAACACGGAGATGAAAGGCTCTCCTACTTCCCAAGTCAAACTATACTGTGTTATATATTTACTTATAAAGGTAAAGGTGTCCCATAACCTATGTGGTCGTAGGAGAGCCAGGCATCAGATACCTCAACTTTTCTAGCGTCAGCATATTGAGGGTGGCGCCCATCTCCTCTCCCTCGCTGCTTTACCTTCCCTGACCCTACAGAGGGAAGGTACCTTTTTACAACTGGGTGAACTGGGGGACTTTTCTGAAGCTCAAATGGTCATCCATCCACTTGGTAGCCACACTCGATGCTACTTAACCTTAGCTGGGGGAAAGCCAGTGCTTTGACCACTGAACTATCCCGTCCCCTGTATCTATTTATACGAGTATCAAATGACAGGAGGCTTGTGAGTAGATGATGTATTTGCAGCAGCCGAGGCATGAAACAGAACAAAAAAGATTAATTATGGTTTTCAGGAAATCGCTTTCCGTGTAAAGGTATTGCGCTGGTCATATATTTGTTTCTCTTCTTATTAACGCCTATTGACAATTTCATGTGCTGGCGATCTGATGACCCAGGTCTGACCACCTCAGAGGCGCCTGCACAGAGAGATTTTCCCCCTGGAATTAACATCAGAGCCGACCCCCCCCCCCCCCCCCCCCCCCCCCCCCCATCCTTCCCCTATCGGACCGTTGGGACGTGATGCTATGAACAGATGAAGAGCTTCTGACTTCAGGGAAAAACCGCAAACTAAAGTGATATGGTCACGTCACACGAACATCTGGACTGGCCAAGACTGTCCTACAGGGAACAGTACAAGGAGGGAGACGAAGAGGCAGACAGAGAAAACGATGGGAAGACAACATCAGAGAGTGGACTGGCCTTGAGTGGAACGACTTGCTACGAAAAGCGGAGGAGGACCTCAGGGAGTGGAGGAAGCTGGTTACAAAATCTTCATTAGTTCCCCCACGGTCCACGGAACTACGGGATAGGTGAAAGTGAATGTGGAGATGAACAGATGGCCTATGTGTCAACGCAAGCAGAATATGTTGCGCGCAACTCAAAACCCGTTCTGTTTCTCGGAGAATGGACCATTTTGTGCCGGTGTGGGCCAAATATTTTCTGAGCTTTTGCAACAAGGGGATCTCTGCTTCTAGTTTTATCAGAAAGACGTAAAGCTTTCCATCCTCCCCCACCCCACCCCCCTTTTCGAGTGTAGAGTCCAAACCAAATGTTCCCCACTGAGACAAAGAAGACCAAAAAGAAAAAGAAAAAGAAAACAAAAAACCCTGCTGAGTGAGTGTGAGTGTGAGTGTGTTAAGAGCCCTATTTTTAGTTTCCTGCATTCTACTCCGCTGGATTGGAGGAGATAATCTACAACTTGTAGTTTTTAATGTGAAACGGTTTACCGAGACTGTGCTTGAAGGATGCGTTCAGCGCGCGAGAAAGAACCCTGCACTGTTAACATGGTGTCTGTCTCTAGCCACATTCTGACGAAAAAGCATCTCATAAACAAACATATGTATACAGACAAAACAGAATAAAGAATCAAAAAATGGTGTGTTTTTTTAAAGAGGAAGAGTTGAAGAGAAATGCACGCTTACACAGGCCAATGTAGTGTGGTGATAATATTCTGCAAAACACGACAACATGACGCGGTATAACATAGCGCAGTACAACGCTAAAATACATTATTGAGTAGACAATACAATACAGAACAGTGTAACAAAGTGAAGTATGTAAAATACATTTTGGTACATTTTGCTAACAGATAACACTGTGTCGTTTCTGCTAACAGAGAAAAACTGTGTCGTTTCTTCTAACAGATAACTGTGGTGTTTCTGCTAACAGATAACTGTGTTGTTTCTGCTAACAGATAACTGTGTTGTTTCTGCTAACAGATAACTGTGTCGTTTCTGCTAACAGATAACTGTGTCGTTTCTGCTAACAGAGAAAAACTGTGTCGTTTCTGCTAACAGATAACTGTGTGTCGTTCAGATAACTGTGTGTCGTTTCTGCTAACAGATAACTGTGTTGTTTCTGCTAACAGATAACTGTGTTGTTTCTGCTAACAGATAACTGTGTTGTTTCTGCTAACAGATAACTGTGTCGTTTCTGCTAACAGATAACTGTGTCGTTTCTGCTAACACAGAAAAACTGTGTCGTTTCTGCTAACAGATAACTGTGTGTCGTTCAGATAACTGTGTGTCGTTTCTGCTAACAGATAACTGTGTCGTTTCTGCTAACAGATAACTGTGTGTCGTGTCTGCTAACAAATAACTGTGTGTCGTGTCTGCTAACAGATAACTGTGTGTCGTGTCTGCTAACAGATAACTGTGTCGTTTCTGCTAACAGATAACGCTGTGTGTTGTTTCTGCTAACAGGTAACTCTGTTGTTTCTGCTAACAGATAACTGTGTGTCTTGTCTACTAACAAATAACAGTGTGTCATTTCTGCTAACAGGTAACTGTTTTTTCTGCTAACAGGTAACTCTGTTGTTTCTGCTAACAGATAACTGTGTGTTTTTTCTGCTAACAGATAACTGTGTGTCGTGTCTGCTAACAGAGAACTGTGTCGTTTCTGCTAACAGATAACTGTGTGTTGTTTCTGCTAATAGATAACTGTGTTGTTTCTGCTAATTGATAACCGTGTTGTTTCTGCTAACAGATAATTGTGTGTCGTGTCTGCTAACAAATAACTGTGTGTCGTGTCTGCTAACAAATAACTGTGTGTCGTTTCTGCTAACAGGTAAGTCTGTTGTTTCTGCTAACAGATAACTGTGTGTTGTTTCTGCCAACAGATAACTGTGTGTCGTGTCTGCTAACAGATAACTGTGTCGTTTCTGCTAACAAATAATTGTGTGTCGTGTCTGCTAACAAATAACTGTGTGTCGTGTCTGCTAACAAATAACTGTGTGTCGTTTCTGCTAACAGGTAAGTCTGTTGTTTCTGCTAACAGATAACTGTGTGTTGTTTCTGCCAACAGATAACTGTGTGTCGTGTCTGCTAACAGATAACTGTGTCGTTTCTGCTAACAGATAACTGTGTGTTGTTTCTGCTAATAGATAACTGTGTTGTTACTGCTAATAGATAACTGTGTTGTTTCTGCTAACAGATAACTGTGTGTTGTTTCTGCTAATAGATAACTGTGTTGTTACTGCTAATAGATAACTGTGTTGTTTCTGCTAACAGATAACTGTGTTGTTTCTGCTAACTGATATCTGTGTTATTTCTGCCAATAGATGACTGTGTTGTTTCTGTTCACAAATAACTGTGTTGTGTCTGGTATTAGATAACTGTGTTGTTTCTGCTAACAGATAACTGTGTTGTTTCTACTAACAGATAACTGTGTGTTGTTTCTGCTAACAGATAACTGTGTTGTTTCTGCTAAGAGATAACTGTCGTTTCTGCTAACAGATAACTGTGTTGTTTCTGCTAAAAGATATCCGTGTGTCGTTTCTGCTAACAGATAACTGTGTGTTGTTTCTGCTAACAGAGAAAAACTGTGTCGTTTCTGCTAACAGATAACTGTGTGTCGTTTCTGCTAACAGATAACGCTGTGTGTTGTTTCTGCTAACAGATAACTGTGTGTCGTTTCTGCTAACAGATAACTGTGTTGTTTCTGCTAACAGATAACTGTGTGTCGTTTCTGCTAACAGATAACTGTGTGTCGTTTCTGCTAACAGATAACTGTGTCGCTTTTGCTAACAGATAACTGTGTCGTTTCTGCTAACAGATAACTGTGTCGTTTCTGCTAACAGATAACTGTGTCGCTTCTGCTAACAGATAACGCTGTGTGTTGTTTCTGCTAACAGGTAACTCTGTTGTTTCTGCTAACAGATAACTGTGTGTCTTGTCTACTAACAAATAACAGTGTGTCATTTCTGCTAACAGGTAACTGTTTTTTCTGCTAACAGGTAACTCTGTTGTTTCTGCTAACAGATAGCTGTGTGTTTTTTCTGCTAACAGATAACTGTGTGTCGTGTCTGCTAACAGAGAACTGTGTCGTTTCTGCTAACAGATAACTGTGTGTTGTTTCTGCTAATAGATAACTGTGTTGTTTCTGCTAATTGATAACTGTGTTGTTTCTGCTAACAGATAACTGTGTGTCGTGTCTGCTAACAGATAACTGTGTGTTGTTTCTGCTAATAGATAATTGTGTTGTTTCTGCTAATAGATAACTGTGTTGTTTCTGCTAACAGATAACTGTGTTGTTTCTGCTAACTGATATCTGTGTTATTTCTGCCAATAGATAACTGTGTTGTTTTTGTTCACAAATAACTGTGTTGTGTCTGGTATTAGATAACTGTGTTGTTTCTGCTAACAGATAACTGTGTTGTTTCTACTAACAGATAACTGTGTGTTGTTTCTTCTAACAGATAACTGTGTTGTTTCTGCTAAGAGATAACTGTCGTTTCTGCTAACAGATACCTCTGTGTGTCGTTTCTGCTAATAGATAACTGTGTTGTTTCTGCTAATAGATAGCTGTTATGTTTCTGCTAACAGATAACTGTGTCGTTTCTGCTAACAGATAAATGTGTTGTTTTTGCTAACAGATAACTGTGTTATTTCTGCCAACAGATAACTGTGTGTTGTTTCTGCTAACAAATACCTCTGTGTGTCGTTTCTGCTAACAGATAACTGTGTTGTTTCTGCTAACAGATAACTGTGTTGTTTCTGCTAACAGATAACTGTGTTGTTTCTGCTAACAGATAACTGTGTCGTTTCTGCTAACAGATACCACTGTGTGTCGTTTCTGCTAACAGATAACTGTGTTGTTTCTGCTAACAGATAACTGTGTTGTTTCTGCTAACAGATACCTCTGTGTGTCGTTTCTGCTAACAGATATCTGTGTGTCGTTTCTGCCAACAGATAACTGTGTCGCTTCTGCTAACAGATAACTGTGTCGTTTCTGCTAACAGATAACTGTGTGTTGTTTCTGATAACAGATAACTGTGTCGTTTCTGCTAACAGATAACTGTGTGTTGTTTCTGCTAACAGATAACTGTGTGTCGTGTCTGCTAACAGATACCTGTGTGTCGTTTCTGCTAACAGATAACTGTGTTGTTTCTGCTAACAGATACCTCTGTGTGTCGTTTTTGTTGCTAAAAGTTAACTCTCTGTGTTGTTTCTGCTAACAGATACCTCTGTGTGTTGCTGCTGCTGCTGCCGCTGCTAACAGATACCTCTGTGTGTTGTTGCTGCTGCTGCTGTAAACAGCTGGCGCTGTATGTTGCAGTGGCCAACAAATGGATCAGGGAGGTGGGCAGTGTCTTCACCAGACCCTGCGCCCTGCACCCTGGCCTGTGATGCCTCCTGCACGCTGCTGCCGCTGACCACGTCAACCAGTCATTCATTCATTCGTTCATTCATTTGTTCGATCATTCGTTCGTTCGTTCGTTCGTTCGTTCGTTCATTCATTCGTTCATTCGTTCGTTCGTTCGTTCGTTCATTCATTCATTCATTCATTTATTCATTTGGTTTGGGGTTTTTGTTTTTGATTCGTTTATTCATTGGTTCATTCATTCATTCATTGGTTCATTCATTCATTCATTCGTTCGTTCGTTCGTTCATTCATCCATCCAGTCATTCATTCATTCATTTGTTTTTCATTCATTCATTTATTCATTCATCTGTGTGGTCAGGGAATTTTTTGTTCGTTTATTGATTGGTTCATTGATTTATTCATTTGTTTGAGCGTTTCTGTGTTCCTTCATTCGTTTGTGTGTTTGTCCGTTTGGTTTGGTTTGGTTCTTTCCTTCCTTTCAGTGTTCGTTTGGTCCTTGTTTTTTTTTTTTCGTTCGTTACTTTGTTTGTTAATTCATTTGTTTATTAATTAATTGTTTAAACTTTCGTTCATTCGTTCGTTCCTTCCTTCCTTCCTGCTTTCATTCATTCATTCATTCATTCATTCATTCATTCAATCAGTCAATCAGTCAGTCAGTCAGTCAGTCAGTCAGTCAGTCAGTCAGCCAGTCATGACGTCAGTCAATCAATCAATCATTCATTCATTCATTCATTTGTGCGTTTATTCATTTCTTCATTGACTCATTCGTTTATTCTTTCGCTGATTTCCTTCATCTATCCATTCACTCATTTGTTTGTTAATTCATTCGTTCCTTCCCTTTTTTTTTTTACACTTAAGTACAAATGCAAGGAATACCTGTGTGTGTGCTGGTGCTGCAGTGTGCATCTGTCATCTGTTTCCTACACTTTGGGGAAGGTAGGGGGGGTGATGGTGTTAGCAAATAGTGCTTGTACTAGTATACTTACCAGCGTATAAAGATAGGGTGTGGAGGATAACATGTGAATGGGGATTAGATGTTTCGTCATAATGTGTGAGTAAGTGGGTGGGTGATTGAGTGAGCGAGTAAGTGAATGAGTGAGTGAGTGTGTGTGAGTGAGCGAGTGTGCGTGTGTGTATGTGTGTCAAGTCAAGTTAAACTTTTATTTCCACATGGTACATTGAATAAGCAATGCATTTGATTTTTTTTTATCAAGCCATCTATCTAGGAACAAAAAAAACTTGATCAATAATATCTAACTACACTATTACCATAGCCAATAATAATAAGACTAACTCCATAAGAAAAATAGAAACAGAGAGAAAAAAAGAAAGAAAACACACACACACACACACACACACACACACACACACACACACACACACACACACACACACACACACACACACACACACACGCACGCACACACCACACGCGACCAAAAACAAAAAACAAAAAACCTCATCAATAACAAAAATGGACCCTCGCCCCCCCAAGAAAATTACACTGCATAACTCGTGCACACATACACGCGCACACACACAGACACGCACACGCAACGAAACGCAATATAACACAACCCAACCCAACCTAACACAACACACACTCATTCATACACACACCCAAGTACATACACGCGCACATTTGTACTCACTTAGATATGGATTTCAAGAAAATCAGAGAAAAAAGTAACATATTCTTAAAGCCAGCGTGCGTGCGTGCGTGCGTGCGTTCGTGGGTGAGTGTGTGTTTGTGTATGTGTGTTTGTAAGATGGCAGGTCTACAATGAATCTATGTGAGCAAACAAAGTGGAAACAAATCTATATCAGCCAGGGATTTTCACAGCTCCAGTAAATGTCAATGATTGATGCCCGTTCTTGTTGCTTGCGTTTGTCGTTTCCTTGTTAGTGTCCTTATATTTACTCTCTGTCTCTGTCTCTGTCTCTGTCTCTCTCTCTCGCTCTCTCTCCTCCTCTCTCTCTCTCTCTTCTCTCTCTCTCTTCTCTCTCTTCTTCTCTCTCTCTCTCTCTCTCTCTCTCTCTTCTCTCTCTCTCTCACCCTTATGCCGATTCATTATGGAGTTCCACAGGGATCAGTCCTAGGTCCCATTCTTTTCTCAGTGTATGTAAATGATTTGCTTCTTAGTGTATCAAATAAATTAATGTGAATTATTTGCTGATGACACTACAATTCATAATAAAGCTAAAGATGCCAGCGTTGTATGCATTGAATTACAAAAAGATATTAATAAACTTATTAAATGGTCTGAAAATAACCACATGGCTCTCCACCCTGTAAAGTCGAAATTCATGCTAGTTACAACAAGGCAAAAAAGACAAAATATAAAATTTCAGCTACCAGATATTAAAGTCTATAACAAAATTTTAGAAGAAGTGGATTCACATAAATTGCTTGGTCTTAATATTGACAATCATCTATCTTGGTCAAGTCATGCATCAATTTTGTCTAAGAAGCTAGCCCCCCAATTTTTTTCAGCTGAACTGAATTAAGCATTTGCTTGATCAGCATACTCGGAAGTTATTTTTTCATGCATATATACAACCTGATATAGATTATTCTTCCACATGTTGGGATTTGGCTAGTAAAAATTGCCTTAAGCGACTGGAGAGTTTGTATAGACGTTCATTAAAAAGTGTACTCCTTAAGTCATCATCTTTGCAAAATATAGATTACAAAGAACTCAACATTTTTCCTTTCTTATTACGATGTCGTCTTAATAAAGGTGTTTTTATGTACAAAATTATGAAGAATCCTGCTCCGAAGTATCTTTCTGAAAGGTTTTTGGTGAGAAAAATTTGGGGTAAAAGTACTATTTGTATCCCCCATCCAAGAACTGATCTTTACAAGTCATCCCTCGTCTATTCAGGTAGTAAAGAATGGAATGAACTTCCGGATAATTTAAAACAGAAATGTAGTCTGTCTTCATTCAAAAGAGCTTATCATAAATATTTGTTTGAAATGTTCTGAATGTAATGTGCACTTTGCCTTTTGTATATACCATGATTATGTAATGTATTTACTTATACACCTAATTTGTTCAGAGCTGGTTGTCTTCTCGACTGACTGGCTTGACAGGGATTTGAGTGGATGTGTGGGGGTGGGCGGAGGGGAGGGGGGCGGTGTGTGTGTGTGTGTTGACGTATCGATTGTCTTGAACTTCAGTATGTTTTGTTCTTATGGCAGTGAAAAGGTAAAGGTTTGCATTATTTATCAATGTAGAATTCTTGAATTTCTTATCTATAAGGTCCTGAATTAATTGTTTATTTATTTGTGTATTCATGTTAATGTATGTATTTTGAGTGTGCGTTCGCGCGCGCGCGCGCGCGCGCCTGTGTGTGTGTGTGTGTGTGTCTGTGTGTGTGCCCGCGCGCACGAGTGTATGTGCATAGACATTCTTATTATCTTGAACTGTTATGGGTTGTTTTTTTTTTACTCTTTCTGTATTGAAATGGTGTATGGGGTGCATTTTTTTTCTGTTAAGAAGGAATTGGATTTGAGATTAGAATGTCGACTTGGATGATTTATTTATTCATATGGGCATTCATATGACTATGTATGCATGTGTGTGTGCGTGCGCATGCGCGCGTGCATGTTTGAGAGTGGATTTTTTGATTATCTTGAGCTGTTTGTTTGCTCTTTATGGCATTGACATGGTGTATGTTGCGATTGCGTTTTTTTCTGTTAAAGTAGAAAAAATTGGATTTGTTAGTAGTGTCATTTTATATTATATATATTAATTGGAATGGTTAACGATTTGATTCATGTGCATGTGTGAGTTGTTTGTGCCTATATGTGTGTGGGCGGTGCGTGCGTGGTGTGTGTTGTGGTGTGTGTGTGTGTGTGTGTGTGTGTGTGTATTGTGTTTGTAAGCTGATGACTGTGGAAAGAGAGTTGTTACATCATTTACTTTCATTGCAATAACTGATGTACAGATAAGTCGTTTCTAATTTTGTCCCACACTTAAAAAAAATAATGGGGCTGATTGCTTCGTTTGGTCGTTGAAATACATGGGTGTGCGAGTGTGGATGGTGGTAGTGTGAATGTATCTTTATGTGTGAGGGAAATTTTGATGTGTGTAGACATGAAATTAGTCAATTTGTATTGATTGGCTGGTTTAGTACATAATTGAATATTAATGTGAGTAGTTGATTGCAAGTATAACTAAGTGAATGAGTTTTTGTCAGCTTCATTGTGTATAATTATGCTATGCATTTCTTCATGTTTGTTTGCCTTTTGTTTTGTCTTTGGTTTTTATGTTGTTGTTGTTGTTGGGTTTTTTTGAGGACCTGGTGTAAAGAAGCCCCTGGCTTATCCAATTATCCTAATTAAAACATTCGAGTTCGAGTTCGAGTTCGAGTTCGAGTTCTCTCTCTCTCTCTCTCTCCTCTCTCTCTCTCTCTCTCTCTCTCTCTCTCTCTCTCTCTCTCTCTCTCTCTTTTCTCTCTCTCTCTCTCTCTCTCTCTCTCTCTCTCTCTCTCTCTCTCTCTCTCTCTCTCTCTCTCTCTCTCTCTCTCTCTCTCTCTCTCCCTCTCTGTATGTATGTATGTATGTGTGTGTGTGTGTGTGTGTGTGATTATACAAGTGACTTTTCTTTATTGACTTGTGGAGTATCTTTTTTTGGTTTGTTTTCAATAGTATACATAAATATTTATCAACAACGCGCCTGATATTTATTTATTCATTCATTTATTTATTCTTTTATTTCGAGGATTTATTTATTATTTCTTTCTTTCTTTATTGTTTTATATCGAGGATAATGGAATAAGCACTCATGTGCTTTTTATAATCCAGTCCCCGTGTGTATGCGGTTTTGTAAATTTTGTCATCCGTTCCCACCGGCACACAATGGTCTACTCTTCCGAAAAGCGGAACGGGTTTTATAACACGTGCGCAAGATGCTCTGTGTGCGTTCGCATACAGGACCTCGGTTTATAGTCTCATCCGAAAGACTAGCAAAACCTAGCTTTCAGCATGATATCTTTTTTATAGCAATACTCTCTGTGGTTTAAAAAAAGGTTTATTCGTTCGGAACAAGCGTAGCACCAATACATGAGATGAGTCCAGCAAGCAATGCTTATGTGAGTTCTCTAAGTGCTTTCTGTCAATATAGCAATTATGTGTTCAGCGGTAGGCTGCTACTTTAAATAGGCGTGCGTGACTGTAGTTATATAAACGATATAATAGTTTTGAATATAAATTCATTAAGAAAAATGTGTATACGTGAATGTACAATGAAATGGGACACACACACACACACACACACACACACACACACACACACACACCACACACACACACACACACACACACACACACACACACCACACACACACACATGTACGCACGCACGCACGCGCGCGCACACACACACACACACACACACACAAACACTCACACACACACACACACACACTTATTCAATGTACCATCTGAAAATAAAAGTTTGACTTTGACTTTGACTTCACACAACACATACACGCGCGCGCGCGCGCGCGAGCACACACACACACACACACACACACACACACACACACACACACACACACACACACACACACACACACACACACACACACACACACACACACACACACACACACGTATTTAATCAAAGGGGAAGAGGAGCAGGGTGAATTGGCTTGTATGACAACGGGGACGGAATCCATGTGTGTTCATGATGTTATCTCTCCGCAATTATTTCCCTTGCGCTTGACTCCAGCTAACAGCTTTGTCTGTTACTGGTATTTATAAGCAAAGTATCAAAACCGCGCACACACACACACACACACACACACACACACACACACACACACACACACACACACACACACACACACACACACACACGCGCGCGCGCGCGGGTTAGCCCGGTGTTTAGAGTTATGTATTCGTGATCTGCTTGGCCTGGGTTCGAATCTCGTTCAAGAGGATTTTTCCTCTGGAGTTAACATCAGTGCCTACTCCACTCTCCTCAAAAAGTCCTTCGGATGAGACTATAAACCGAGGTCCCGAGTGCGAACGCACGCAGAACATCTTGCGCACACTTTAAATCCCGTTCCGCTTTTCGGAAGAGTAGTGCCGTTGGGAACGGATGACAAAATTGACAAAACTGCATACACACGGAGAATGGATGAAAAAAGCACAAGAGTGCCTATTCCATTATCCTCGAAATAAAAGACTAAATAAATAAGTAAATAAAGACACATGCACAGAGAGAGAGATTTATTCTTTTATTTTGAGGATAATGGAATAAGCGCTCATGTGCATTTTTTTCATCCAGTCAACGCGCGTATGCAAGTTTTGTCAATTTTGACATCAGAAAGAGAGAGAGAGAGAGGGAGAGAGAGAGAGGAGAGAAGAGAGAGAAGAGAGAGAGATGCAGAACAGAAGACAAGCAGACAGACAAGCAGACAGACAGACAAACAGACAGACAGAGAGACAGACAGACACAGACAGAGAGGCCGACAGATAGACCGATCGATAAGAACATCTTGCGCACACGTTAAATCCTGTTCCGCTTTTTGTAAGAGTAGGCCATTGTGTGCCGGTGGGAACAGATGACAATTTACAAAAGCGCATACACACGGGGACTAGATGTGAAAAAGCACATGAGTGTTTATTCTATTATCCTCGATATAAAAGAATAAAATAAAAATAAATACGGGGAATAACAAGAGACCAAGAAAGCGACAGGTACACACAGGTAATAATAATAATAATAATAGTAATAATAATAATTAAAAAATATTATAATAATAATAATAATAATAATAATGTATGGAATTTATATAGCGCTGGATCTTGTAAAGCAACAAATCAAAGCGTTCAGATGACTTTTTTTTTAATGCGTGTGTATGCGGTTTTCAAAATTTTGTCATCTGTTCCCACCGGCACACAATGGCCTACTCTTTCGAACAGCGGTACAGGATTTAACGTGTGCGCACGATGTTCTGCATGCGTTCGCACATGGGGCCTCGGCTTATAGTCTCATCGGAAGGTACACACGGACCGTCACAGACAGACACACAGACACTCATGCCGACAACACACACAGAAAAGCAAACGAGACACACCTCCAAACAGACCACACAGACAAACAAACAGAATGATAGACACAGACAAACAGACAGATAGCTGACAGCATAAAAGCAGATAGTAAAACAGGAAAAGCAAACCCCACCTGTACTTAAGACTAGCCACAGAAGTAAGCGGGCAGAAAATCTATAAAACAGAAAACACTTGAGAAAGTCAGCACTGTACTGTGCTGCTCTGAGCCAAAGGTCAGGCATCAGCAGCAAGGAACTACTACTGTTGGTGCCAGACCTGCAGTAATTGACGTGTTAGTCCGTCCGCTGCCAAGTAGACCAAAGAAGAAGAAGAAGAAGGAGGAGAAGGAGAGAAGAAGAAGAAAAATAGAAGAAGAAGAGAGAGGAGGAGAAGAAGAAGAAGGAAGAAGAGAAGGAGAGAAAGAAGAAGAAGAAGAAGAGAAGGAGAAGAATTGTCGAGAAGGAGAATTGCGAAGAGGAGGAAGAAGAACTTGTGAAGAAGGAGAATATGCGAAGAAGGAGAATTGCAAGAAGAAGAAGAAGATTGCGAAGAAGAAGATTGCGAAGAAGAAGAAGAATTGCGAAGAAGAAGAAAGAAGAAGAAGAATTGCGAAAGAAGAATGAGAAGAAGAAGAAGAAGAAGAAGAAGAAGAAGAAGAATGCAAAAAGAAGAAGAAGAAGAAAGAGGAGAAGAAGAAGAAGAAGAATTGCGAAGAAGGAAGAATGCAAAGAAGAGAATTGCGAAGAAAAGAAGAAGAAGAAGAAGAAGAAGAAAGAAAGAAAGAAAAGGAAAGAAGAAAAAGAAGGAAAAGAAGGAGAAGAAGAAGAAGAAGAAGAAGAAGAAGAAGAAGAAGAAGAAATTGAAAGAAGAAGAATTGCGAAGAAGAAAAGAGAGAAGAAGAAGAAGAATTGAAGCAGAAGAAGAGAGAAAAGAGAAGAGAAAGAAGAAGAAGAACTACGAAGAAGAATTTCGAAGAAGAAGAATTGCGAAGAAGAATTGCGAAGAGAAGAAGAATTGCGAAGAAGAAGAATTGCAAATAAAAAATTGCGAAGAAGAATTAAAAGAAGAATTGCGAAGAAGAGGTTCGAAGAAAAAAATTGTAAGAAGAAGGAAGAAGAAGTAGAAGAATAGACAAAAAGAAAGGAAGAACAAGAACAAGAACAAGAAGACGCCCTCATAGTATAATGTACGTGCCAAAAAAGTATTGTTTCTCTATAACAACTATGCTCCTTCTATCCATCGGATAAGAAATATATAATGAGAAAAGAGTGACGGCAAATAAAGAAGGCAAGAACGGCTGCCAGATAGACTTTACCCATCCAGCGGGGAGGGGTGGGGGGAGACCGAATCATCACGGAGAGAAAATAGATTCTTAGACAATTTTCTCAGTTAGTAAAGATACTCATTTTTCCGCAGAAAGAACTACAGGAATTCTCATGAACAAACATCTCGAATACCGCACAACAACTAGAATCAAGAAAACTCAATAATAACGGGCACATTGTACACAAAACTTGATAACTGTTTTTTCCCTAAGCACCCAGGCTCTGCATATGGTGTTGTGCAGCCTTCCTATCGATTGCAATGCCAGGGATACATTGCTGAAGGTGCCTGAACATGCAGGCCAAGAGTCAGAGAGGGCTGGATGTCATTGCCTTGGGTTCTGAGGCACGATTCCACCACAGGCAAACATTTCCCGTCTCCTCTTCTACTTTCTGCTACCTCTACAAAGCTCTTTAGGGTTTGGTGGTTTTTAAAAAAGATATATTTGGTTGCACTCTTTTAAGATTAAAGAAGAGATCACACACACACACACACACACACACACACACACACACACACACACACACACACACACACACACACACACACACAACACACACACACACAAAACACACACACACACACACACACACACACACACACACACACACACACACATAATATATATATATATATATATATATATATATATATATATATATATATATATATATATATATATATATATATATATATACATATATATCGTTACCTATATCTTTATCGATCGATCTATCTTGATCTCTTTCTCTGTGTGTGTATGTATATGTATATGTATATATATATATATATATATATATATATATTTGTATATATGTATATAATATATATGATATTTTTCGTCCGTCTGTGTGTGTGTGGGATGCGTGCGTGCAGGCGCACACACATAATATGTGTGTGTGTGTGTGTGTGTGTGTGTGTGTGTGTGTGTGTGTGTGTGTGTGTGGTGTGTGTGTGTGTGTGTGTGTAAGAAAAGAGAGAGTGAGAGAGAGACA
This sequence comes from Rapana venosa, assembly GCA_028751875.1. NCBI lineage: Eukaryota > Metazoa > Mollusca > Gastropoda > Neogastropoda > Muricidae > Rapana > Rapana venosa. Next base: position 14,508,656 of record CM054144.1, on the reverse strand, counting down.
AAGAGACAGAGAGACAGAAGAGAAGGAAAGGAAGAAATAAAGAAAAACAGAAAGAAAGACAGACAGGCAGACAGACAGACAGACAGTCAGAAACAAATAAAAGAAAGACAGAAGCTGAAAGAAATCATAGAAAGAAAAAAGAATGAAAGACAGAAAAAGAAAGAAAATAAAGACATGAAAGAAAGAAAGTAAGTAAATAGAGAAAAGAAAGAGATAAGAAGAAAGAAAGACAGACAAAAAGTAAATAGAGAAAAGAAAGAGATAAAAAGAAAGAAAGAAAAGAAAGAAAGTAAGTAAAGAGAGAAAAAAAAGACGCAAGACAGAAAGAAAGAAAAGAGATGTCATAAAAGAAATCAACAACAACAACACCAGAACCACCCCAAACATCCAACCAAACCAAAACTACAGAAAGGTCTGCTGCCCTTTTCACCCACTCACTGCCACTGAACATTCATTTTTTGGATAGCAACCAAACCTGCCTGCCTGCCTGCCTACCTACCTACCTACTCTACCATCAGCACAAAGCCTTGACCTCCTCCTGACCTTCACAGCGTGGGTCATGGACATTACTGCTGTACGTGTCCGCATGCATGTCATCGTCACCATAACCTCACAGCAGAAACCCATCACGCATAACTGGCAGAAACCTTCACGCATAATTCACAGGAAACCATCGCGCATAACTTACACGTACAACAGCGCTAAATGTATGAGCCAAAAAGTCTTAGGACCTTGTCAGTTCCTTGCTGCTGCGTGCTATGTACGTGTCCAGATCAGTCCACGACCCGTCTGGTAAGGGGGACGGGGTAGCCTGGTGGTTAGAGTGATGTATTCGTGATCTTCTGACCCGGGGTCGATTCTCGTTCAAGAGGGTTTTTTTTTCCTCTGGAGTTAACATCAGTGCCGACTTCACTTCCCCCCAAAAGTCCTTCGGATGAGACTATAAACCGAGGTCCCGTGTGCGAACGCACGCAGAACATCTTGCGCACACGTTAAAACCCGTTCCGTTTTTCGGAAGAGTAGGTCGTTGTGTGCCGGTGGGAACGGATGACAACATTTACAAAACTGCATACACACGGAGACTGGATGAAAAAAAGCACACGAGTGCTTATTCCATTATCCTCGAAATAAAAGAATGAAATAGAATAAAAAAAATAAAAAAGGGGATTTGGTTTGGCTAATACTTGTGTTACACACTGACGATGGTAACAGAAAACAAGTTTCGGCAAGAACTGTTCTAAGAGGGAAAAGGCCTTTAAGCACCTTCTGTGCCCATCCGATAGTCAGAGTATTGGCATACAGGAAGATCTGCTGACGACATCTGTCAAAGATGAGGAGGAGGAGGAGGAGGGGGAGGAGGAGGAGGAAGAGATGAAAGGAGATAAAAAGAAGAAGAATATGGAGGAGAAACAAGAGGGAGGAGAAAATGAAGACCTCTATTCTATGTTAGTTGTGTATAGCCACAGCGCCTACAGATGCCATGTCAGGGCTGTCACATAATCCATTTTCGGCAACTGTACTGTATTCACTTCAAGTTCAACATTAATACCATCAAGTCCCTTCAACTATCTAACATAATCCTTCTGTGAAAATGCACGGCAAGATTACAACGTCACTGAATTATTTCGTGACTTAAGGCAAATAACACCAAACTGTGCTAAAGACGCCAACCATTCCGCTTAAGTTATCCTCTCCAGGTTACACAAAAGCGTAAAAATGGATAATAAACACTTCAATGTACACACGATCCGACAGAATTATCATTATCGTAGGGACAAACAACACTGCATGATGAACATCCCGTGCGCGCCCATCATAGCGTTTACAATAACACTACCTGATTGGCATTATAAAACAATAAAGGAAAAATGTCATATCATGTATACAAAGAAAATATTTGTACGATTTCTTGACACAAAGCAAGAGAATAGGCCGGGAGGGCAGACAATAAGCGACAGAGATGAGAGAAGGGTGAGAGAAAAAGGTAAAAACAAAGACCAGGATAACAAGGGACAATTTCTAGAC
>CM054144.1:14486631-14489131 GCA_028751875.1 Rapana venosa | reverse complement strand
AATCTCTCTATATACTAGCTAGCTGGTTAATCTCTATTATATATATTCCCTCCTACACACTGTCTGTGATTGGGCCTACCAGCTAGCTGGTTAATCTCTATTCTATATAGGCTATTCCCTCCTACACACAGCTACACACTTAGGCCTACTAGCTAGCTGGTTAATCTCTATATATACTAGCTAGCTGGTTAATCTCTATATATACTAGCTAGCTGGTTAATCTCTATATATACTAGCTAGCTGGTTAATCTCTATATATAACTAGCTAGCTGGTTAATCTCTATATATACTAGCTAGCTGGTTAATCCCTATATATAACTAGCTAGCTGGTTAATCTCTATAAATACTAGCTAGCTGTTAATCTCTATATATTCTAGCTAGCTGGTTAATCTCTATATATAACTAGCTAGCTGTTTAATCTCTATATATACCAGCTAGCTGGTTAATCTCTATTATATGTATTCCCTCCTACACACTGTCTGTGATTAGGCCTACTAGCTAGCTGGTTAATCTCTCTCTATACATTCCCTCCTACACACTCTCTGTGGGATAATCTAGTTATGGATCTATCTCAGTGTTCACTTGGGCTTTCTCTGTGAGTGTGTGTGTGTGTGTGTGTGTGTGTGTGTGTGTGTGTGTGTGTGTGTGTGTGTGTGTGGTGTGTGTGTGTGTGTGTGATGGGTGTGTGTGTAAATGTGTGTGTGTGTGTGGGGGGGGAGTGGTTGTAAGTGTGTGTGTGTGTGTGTGTGTGCGTCTGTGGTGGTGGTGTGTGTGTGTCCCCCCCCCCCCCCCTCGACATCGCCCTGGGACAGGAAATGTTCTACGGGATCTGACCTCGGGGTCACAATGTCCATCCTTCATGTAGGCAGTAGTGTGTCTGTGTGTGTAATTATGTGTGGGTGAGTGTGGGTGCACGCGTGCGCGCCTGCGTGTGAGTGTGTGTGTATGCGCGTGCGTGCGTGTGTGTGTGTGTGTGTGTGTGTGTGTGTGTGTGTAGCTGAGACGGACAGACAGACATCACTCAGAAACCTGATACTCAAACTACGTTCTGTTTGTTTTAACGTGAGAAAGACACTGCAGTGTGCAGTCAGCAGACAGAATTCTCCACACTTGGGACACACACACACACACACACACACATACACACACACACACACACACACACACACACACACACACACACACACACACACACACACACACACACACACACACACACACACACGACATTACTGTAGCTGTCTGGGTAGTTATTGGTCAGTCTACGCCCCCCCCCCCCCCCCATCTCTACCATCACCCCCCCTCTCCCCGCCGACATCACCTTGGGGATTATCTGACCTAGGGGTATTAGTATCCATTCCTCAGGAGGGCATTAGATCAATGTATATGGCTATGGTCAGAGAGGCTTGTTGTTTTACATTGAAAGGGGAGTTCTTGTGTGTGTGTGTGTGTGTGTGTGTGTGTGTGTGTGTGTGTGTGTGTGTGTGTGTGTGTGTGTGTGTGTGTGTGTGTGAGAGAGAGAGAGAGAGAGAGAGAGAGAGATAAAGTGAGAGATAGAGAGAGTGAAATGGGGGGGTGGGGGTGGGGGGGGGGGGCTTTATTGTCATAGTGGAACACAGATCAGCAAAGAAAGCTAGGATCGACAGACAAAGACAAGAGTGCAAAGGAAAAAACAACAAACATGGACAGTGTCAGCATATATGTGCCAGAGACCAGGCAGAAACGAACACACACAAAATGATAATGATAATGATGATAGTGCTGCTGCTGCTGCTGCTGCTGCTGCTGCTGCTGCTGCTGCTGCTGCTGCTGCTGCTGATGATGATGATGATGATAATCATGATAAACCCTTGGCCATATTGATTCTAGCCTTGGTGTCTTGTAGACCAAAGCCCTTATTCTCTTTTTGAAATTTTGAAGGCATTCCAGATCTGTCCCATTATTAACACCCATGTCATGTGTGTCCTCCTTTCTCATGATCATTAATAGGCTAACAAAATGTGAGGACAATAATTGTGCAACCCTTTATATAGAGAGAGAGAAAGCGAAAAGTCCGGGTCGGAAGTGTGCGGTGGCTCGAATCCCGTTTGGACCCGAAACTTTTCCCTCATCCATTAGACCATGAGTGGTGGTCTGGGTGCTAGTCTTTCGGATGAGATGATAAACCGAGGTCCTGTGTGTTACACATAATTACTTAACGCACGTAAAAGAACCCACGGCAACAAGAGAGCTGTCCCTGGCAAAATTCTGTAGAAAAAAGCCACTCTGATAGGGAAACAGATACATTTGAAGACGGGAAAAAAAGAAAAAAAATGGGTGGCGCTGCTCTTGTGGCGACGCGCTCTCCCGGGGAAGAGCAGCCCGAATTTCACGCAGAGAAATCTGCCGTGACTTCAAGTGGTGTCAATGAAAATAAATGAAATGAAAATCAAAGAACACACAGTGCTCGACGTTTCATCGGATGGTTGCCTTCTGATCTGAGTACAAATTTGCTATGAGC
>CM054144.1:14426631-14481631 GCA_028751875.1 Rapana venosa | reverse complement strand
TCCAGTCATTGGACCATTGCACTGACATGTCCAGTCATTGGAGCATTGCACTGAAGTGTCCAGTCATTGGAGCATTGCACTGAAGTGTCCAGTCATTGGAGCATTGCACTGAAATGTCCAGTCATTGGAGCATTGCACTGAAATATCTAGGAGTCATTGGAGCACTGCACTGAAAAGTCCAGTTATTGGAGCATTACACCGAAATGTCCAGTCATTGGAGCATTACACCGAAATGTCCAGTCATTGGAGCATTGCACTGAAATGTCCAGTCATTGGAGCATTGCACTGACATGTCCAGTCATTGGAGCATTGCACTGAAATGTTCTGGTCCAGACAGCGTGCCGTGAGCAAATCAATCCAACTGAAGACCATTTTCCCCAAATTGCAGAAACAAATGTGGTATGCTCGGTCCTGAGCCCCACTGGCCTAGCTGACCTGCACTTCCACAATGATGGAGGGTCTGTACATCGCAGGAGATTTTTCCCTGCCTTCACTCACGAAGACCTTAGTTTACAGTCTCATTCCTAGCTCTTACAGGCGGTGGAATCGGGGGGAAAAAACATTGTCTCCAGATAAAAATCACTTCAAACAAACGCCTCGTTAGGGAAGGATTGGGTGGTCTAGTGGTAAAGTATAACCCACCCGTATTATAAAGTGAGAAAGTTGTGTATTTAATATTCGTTTTTTGAACCTGAACTTTTATCCCCCTACCTATTAGTCCTTGTGGTAGTCTGGGTGCTCATCTTTCAGGTGAGATAATAAACTGTGTGAAACTTGTAGTAGAACCCACTTAAAATTAGGGAAAGTTTAAAAAACACAAAAAACCCACATAAGGCAGCAAGAAATGTTCTTGGCAAAAAATATGTACAAAACATCAGCCTGATACAGAAACTAAAACATATGCAGACAGGAAATGTAGAAAAAAATGGTGGGTTTTTTTCATAGGTTAGCACTGCTGTAGTGGTAGCGTGTGCTCCCTGGAGAGATTGCCTTATTTCACTCAGAGAGATCTGACGTTACTGTAAGTCGTATACAAACAATTCGGACTGCCGCTCTCTTTGAGCTAAGAGTTTCTTCTTCTTCTTGGCATTCTTCATCTTCTTCACAATTCTTCTTCTTCTTCGCAACTCTTCTTCTTCTTCGCAACTCTTCTTCTTCTTCGCAACTCTTCTTCTTCTTTTTCGAACGCTCAGACAGCAACTATTGTTGTTTGTCATACGAGCAGAAATGTATTGCGCTGCCGTTAAGCGCCTGACAAAGTCATGCCCAGCGCATCCGACTTCAGCATGGGAGATCATTTTTCCTTAGTCTTTCAACAATAAAAAGGCAGAAAAATGAACCCAAAATTCCTGAAATAAGCAAGAAAGAGGTGGCAGGAAGAAAAGGAATAATGCAGAAACAAAGAGTAGGAATAGATCATGCAATAAAAGAAGCTGGTCTCTGAGTCTGTGCCTCACGTAAGATGAGGCAGCCAAAAATGAATACATGATAAAGAGAGGGCACAGAAAAGAAGGGAATTCCTAGCACAGAATTCCGAGAAGGTGAGGATGATGTTATTTATACTGACAGACTCCTGGCATCCCCACGGGGGGAGCTAAGAGTTTCCCACCATGAAATATGTTAGCCAGGCTACTGGGGAGCTGATCAGTCCTCCAAACCAAACTGAAAACGTTCCAAGCCAGCATTCCAACAAAACAAACACAGCAACAGGCGATACATGAAACGATGTGATCCGAGTTCAAAACCACTGGAACTAAAGCAATAAATACCCGGGGTGGAAAGTTTTGACGTGGGTACATGTTTGGACATGGCACCCGACGGTGCCGTTGCTAAGGATTCAGATGAGATGTTCGCAGAAGTTGTGTGTTTGTCTGGTACCTGAGTGTTTGACAGCACTTGGCTTTCGTTCAGATTGGAACAGGCAATAACATCCGAACAGATGCAGGACCAACAAACCAAGTTCCTGGTCTGGAATGGTTAGGGTTTTTTCCCCTCTTGAAAACTGAGTAGGAGGCGTAAACAAACGTTCACAGCTATATTGTTTTTGGTGTGTGTGTGTGTGGTGTGTGTGTGTGTGTGTGTGTGTGTTGTGTGTGTGTGTGTGTGTGTGTGTGTGTGTGTGTGTGTGTGTGCGTGTGTGTGTGCGTGCGTGCGCGCGTGTGTGTTTAAAGTAAAATAAGGTCCATGAATTTAGCCTCAACAGTCACTGACAAACAAACTCTGTGATAATTAAACAAGTTGCAAATCATTCAGTAACCTTTTCAAATTTGACAAATTTGTCAAAATCTGAACACACTGATTTCTCTGTCCTTAAACACATTACAAAACCTCCCTGGGTGTTTTTGGTACTGAACACTGTATTAGGACAAACCAATGCGTAAGTTTTAAACATTCATGCGGGAATATGTGAATTCTTTACCCAAACTGAAGTATTAATACAACATCTGTTATACGTTACTGATAGTCTAATCCAATCCAGCCATAATGCTGATAGCCGCCACCACCACCACACCTCCTCCCCACTCACTCACACACACACCCCACACACACCCACACCACACACACACACACACACACACACACACACAACACACACACACACACACACACACACACACACACACACACACACACACACACACCACACACACACAGGTTTAAAAAAACCAACTTTTTCTTCTATGCTGCATTTGCTATTTCAATAAAGAAAAACTATTACTACTTTCTGAAAAATCACACTCCATTTAGAATGTAGTTTCTTACAATTCTCGATAAATATTTTGACCCTTTTTAAATATCGAAAATGACTGAATCTTAAACACGGTCAAATCCCGTTGCAGTAAAAACAAAATATTTCTGATATAGTTAAGCGAATGTAAAGCTTTATGGTTTCTGTAACCTTTTTCTAAACATAATATATTTTACTGGAATATGTCTGCTTGAAACATGACACAATAATTATCAGCTCACAGTTTAACCATTCTTGCCTTCACTAAAACAGACAGTGGAAAGATTCCCATTTTTCCATCAGTCACTTCACTCAAGGTTCTTTTGCTGGAATGAAATGAAAACCTCAACAAAGTTAGTTGCAATTGTTCTCAAATATCTACAGCTTTATTCTCTAAATTGTATAACTCTATCAGGTCTTACTGCAGAATTATACAGTTCTCTCTCCTCTCTCTCTCTCTCTCTCTCTCTCTCTCTCTCTCTCTTACTTAGGCCCTATGCTGTGGGACTCCCTTCCAGATTCAGTTAAACAACATCAATCAATAACAATCTACAAAACTCAATTATCAACTCACTTAATACATCAACAATAACAAACCACAGTCCATAGCCTTAAAAACAAAGTTGCATATCCTCCCTTACCTATCTGCCCTTTCCATCTTACCTATCTGCCCTTCCCTTTCCCTTCACCTGTCTGTATGTCAGACTGTTGTCCTCTCTCTCTCTCTCTCTCTCTCTCTCTCCTCTCTCTCTCTCTCTCTCTCTCTCTCTCTCTCTCTCTCTCTCTCTCTCTCTCTCTCTCTCTCTCTCTCCCTTTCAAATTTTCATTGTAATTGAAAAAGTGAGTTTAGCAAAGTGTAAGCTTTTTAAAAAATTTTTATTTTATTTTATATTAATTTTTTTTAACTACACTATAGTTATAAGAAATATATCTATCATAACAACAACATGTGTTAATCTGTACGAGTATAATGAAAAAGAGTGTTGACAGTGATGATGTGCTGTTTTGAGAATGATATTCAGTATTTTTTTTTCTATGTCCTTTTTGTTTTGTTTGTTTACAAACAAAAAGCATTAAATCTTTAATACACACACAAACACACACACACACAAACACACACACACACTCCCCCCTCTCTCTCCCACTCTCTCTCATTTCCCCCCCCCCCCCCTCCCATCTCTCTCTCTTACTCACAATGTATAGATGTTCATTTTATGACTTTAGTGATTTTTTTCTCCTTATTGTAAGAGTGTATTGATATTGGGCTTATTTCTTTTTCATGGCGTTCAATTTGTACGAGTATATTCGAAAAGAATATTGATGGTGATCCTGTGCTGTCTTGAGAAATTATATATTTAGTATTATCCTTGAAACACACACACACCCTGTGCTCAATTTTATGATCTATAAGTCTCTCTCTCTCTCTCTCTCTCTCCTCTCTCTCTCTCTCTCTCTCTCTCTTCTCTCTCTCTCTCTCTCTCTCTCTCTCTCCTCTCTGTTGTTATTGCTGTAGTTGTTACTTTGTTTTTTGTTGTTGATTTGTTTGAGTTTTTTGTTTGTTTGTTTTTTGTTTTGGTGTGTGTGTGTGTGTTGTGTGTGGTTGTGTGGAGGGGGGAACGGTGTTGGGTTTAATTTTTTTTTTTTGTGGGGGGTGTTGGTTTTTTTTTTTCTTTTTTTTTTTCCTTCTCATTTGTTTCTTTTGTTGTTGTTTTTTCTTGTTTTTTTGTTTTTTTGTCTTTTGGGAGGGTGCTTTTGTCTGTTGTTTTTTTTTGTTGTGTTTTTTTTTAAATTTATTTTTTTTTTTTTCTGTTTTGTTTTTTGGTTGTGGGTTTTTTTTTTTTTTTTGGGGGGGGGGCGTTTTCTGGGGTTTATTTTGTCGTTTGCTCGTCCGGGTTGTTTGTTTGTTTTGTTTGTCTGTTTGTTTGTTTGTTTTTTCTTTTTCTCTCTTTTCTTTAAAAAAAAGTTTTTTCCCTTTGCTTCTACTGTTTGAAAATATGAGTACTGAGTGCATTTTCAATGTGACCCCACGGGCGGGGACTGGATGTAAAAAAGCACATGAGTACTTAATCATTATCCTGAAAAAAAGAATTTGTTTCTATTACTTACAATGTGTAGATGTTCTTTTTATGACTTATATGCTTTTTTCCCCCTTCTTTATTATGTGAGTGTATGGGTATTGCACTTATTTTATTATCATGACATTCAATTTGTATGAGTATAATTAAAAAGTGTTTGTGTTGATCGTGAGCTAATGTGAGTATACATATTTAGTATTATCCCTGAATTCCCCCCCACACACACACACACTCACACACACACACACACACACACACACATGCATACACACACTCACTCACTCACTCACTCACTCATTTTATTGTGTGGATGTATGGGTATTAAATTTATTTCATTATCATGACATATAATTTGAAACAAATATAATCTAAAATGAGTGTTGATGGATTCGCATACTGTTTTGGGAATTATATATTGGATATTTTCTCTGAAATACACACACACACACTCTCTCTGTCTCTCTGTCTCTTTCTCACCTTTTATCGTCTCGCTTATAGTTATAGTGTATCCTGATGAAGGATTCATATTTTATATTTTCAATACTTTATTGGACTTGCCTTGTACATAAGTTTTAATGAGTGTGCCCTATTTCAATATCTTATAGTTATGTGTAACAAGTATGTGTACCATTTGACATTGTGTAGATGTTTATCTTTATGACTTATTAAGTTTGGTTGTGTTAATTTTCTTGGCTCTGTTGTTGCTCTTGTTGTTGTTTGTCTGTTTTTTCTCTTTTTATCTTCTTCTGTTGGTTTGGTTTTTCTTTCTCTTTTGTTTGTTTGTTTGTTTTGGTTAGGGTTTTTTTTTGGGGGGCCGGGGGTGGGGGGTGGGTATTTTAGGTTTTCTTTTATTGCTTGCCTTGGGGGAAGGGGGGGTTGTTGGGGGGGAGCTGTTTTGAAAAAAGGTTATTTCCCCTTGTTTTTATTGTGAGACTGTATAAGTATTGGGTTATTATTATTAAGATGTATCCCTAACGGGCGGGGACTGGATGTAAAAAAGCACATATGTGCTTATTCATTATCCTCGGAATAAAAGAATTTGTCATTGTCATTGTCATTGTCTCTCTCTATCTGTCTATCTATCTATCTATCTATCTATCTATCTATCTATCTATCTATCTATCTATCTATCTATCTATCTACCTATCTATCTATCTTTCTTTCACACACACGTTGTAATATCAGTCATCTCTGGTCTCAGATTCCAACATTTACACCGAATACGCAACACTAGTTTCTTTCCCTGATGTAAAATAATCATCATCTTACTTGAAAATATTTGATACTATAAAGTTCCACTCACTTGGATATATTTTCTTTTATTATTCACTATTTTTTTCTTTCTTTCCTTGCGCTCATTAGTTCAAAAGCACATATTACATTCTGATTATATCTATTCAACATAATATCAAATGTGCGACACCCTGTCATAATTATTATCTGTGCATACTTTTAAGAGCGATTTTTTTTTGTTGGTACTCATTTCTTAAAACCTTGCCATTTTTCTTTCTCATATGTTTGTTGGTTAGTTAAACCATCCCAAAACAGACAGACATACAGACATATTTAAAAGGAAACTATACATCAGTTTCCTCTGTTTATATCCATTTGGTTGCTGTAGTTGTTATTATTGGTGATAGTGGGGGTGGAGTTCTGGTTTATTTTGCTTTTTGTTTGTTTGTTTGGAGTTTTAGGGTGGTTTTCTTGGGGAGGGGGAGGGGATATTTTGGACTTTTTTTTCGCTTTTGTTTGTTCTATATTGTTCTTCATTTTTTTGGCTGTTATTCTTGATTTATGTTAGTTATTGTCGCTGTTGTTGTTGTGTACGTATGTTTGTGATTGTTTGCTTATTTGCTTGTTGTGGTTGTTTTTGTTGGTTTATCTTTTTTGTTTGTTTTGTTCAGTTGTTTGTATGGTTGAAGGTTTTTGTGTGTATGTGTGTGTGAGGGGGGGGGGGAGGGAAGCAGTTTGTGCGTCTTTTTTAAAATGTTGTTTTGTCGTCTTGTTTGTTTTGGTTTGGTTTTTCTTTGTTGCTTGTTTGTTTGTATTATGAAGGATATATTTTCAAGATTTTTAAATTATTTGAATTGTATGGTTTAATATTTGTCAGGGTTTTTCTTTTGTTTTTAATTCCATGTATGCATATGTTATTGTCTTTTCTTGTTTGATTTGTATTGTTTACCGTTGCTTAGGATTTTTATTCTATGTCTGCATATATATTATCTTTTCTTCTCGCTTTTTTTTCTTTAGATAGATGGCTTGATGAAAAAAAGCAAATGCACTGCTTATTCAATGTATCATCTGAAATAAAAGTTTGACTTTGACTTTGACTTTGACTTTGACAGACGGGAACACAAGCTCAGACGGACAGAAAGACAGAAACGTACGGACAGAAATGTCACAACGGAGCGATTTTATCTCGGAACAAGAAACTGATGAAATTGGACACGGCGTGTAGCTCTCAGCAGACTCTGCTCATGGTGCAGATTCTACAATATTTGTTGTTTTTGCATGTAACTCCCGGCAGGATGTACTAAGGTTTCAAATTCTTAGTTTGTTACTTTTACAGGCCCCTGGATTTGCGCAGTTGTTCATGAATATTCAGTAACCGGGCCGGGCAAGTCAGTTTTCCAACTGGAAAAAGAAACATCCTTTCTCCATTTAAGATATTGTTTGCTCTTCCGCTCGCTCTCTCGCTCTCTCGCTCTCTCTCTCTCTCTCACTTCTCTCTCTCTCTCTCTCTCTCTCTCTCTCTCTCTCTTCTTCTCTCTCTTTTCTCTCTTCTCTCGCTCTCTTTCTCGCTCTCTCTCTCTCTTTCTCGCTCTCTCTCTCGCTCTTTTCTCTTCTCTCTCTCTCTCTCTCTCTCTCTCTCTCTTCTCTCTTCTCTCTCTTCTCTCTCTCTCTTCTCTCTCTCTCTCCTTCTCTCTCGTCTCTCTCTCTCTTCATGTGTGTGTGTGTGTGGTGTGTGTGTGTGTGTGGTGTGTGTGTGTGTGTGTGTGTGGTTTGCTGTGGTTTTGGTGAGCATAGGTATATTTCTGTGTGGGTATATATGCTCACCTTCCTTTTTCTTTGGTGTTGATAATGTGGTATTATTTTTCGATGTATTATATTCTTATATGCTTTGTTGTAATGTGATGAGTACAGGCATTTTGCTATGCAGTTCGAAATTTCATCATTTATTCGTTGATTCATAGATTACGAAAAGCGATAAAGAAGTTGTAAGAAAAAGTGTATAATTGACATCTTGAAACTCAGATGGAACTTATGATGTTTATCTTACATTTTATTCAACATAGAACGAGCAAATATTTGCACTTTCCTAGAAGTTCAGTGTTATTCATCCTTAAATCACGATAACACACAGAGGCGATGCAGGCACTCACTCACGACGCACGCGCACACACAAACACACACACACACCACACACACACACACAAAACACACACACACACACACACACACACCCCAACACACACACACACACACAAAACACACACACACACACACATGTAGATAGACATCAGATTATGTAGTTTCTCCTACATTTATTTGGCCCACCAGGTTCTTGCTAGTAATCCGACACACTTATTCATTTATTTATTTATTTATTTATAACACTTCAAGTCACGGCAGATTTCTCTGCGTGAAATTCGAGCTGCTTTCTTCTGGAAGAGCGCGTCGCCACAAGAGCAGCGCCACCCATTGTTTTTCTTCTTTTCCTGTCTTCCACTACATTTGTTTCCCAATCAGAGTGGCTTTATTCTACATAATTTTGCCAGGGACAACTCTCTTGTTTCCGTGGGTTCTTTTACGTGCGCTAAATAAGTATGTGTAACACACAGGACCTCTGTTTATCGTCTCATCCAAAAGACTAGCACCCAGACCACCACTCATGGTCTAAAGGATGGGGGAAAAGTTTTAGGCCCAAACGGGGATCGAACCACTGTACACTTCTGACCCGGACTTTTCGCTTCTAGGCAGGTGCGTAATACCCTCTAGACCACCGATCCGCCTATTGATCTGCATCGATACTGTCACAGTCTGTGAGTTTTCAAATCAGTCCTGTCCCATACCACTTTCTTTTTTTGTGGTTATTTTTTGTTGTTACATTTCATGTTGTTTATTTCTGCATTTGGTTCATCCAGTTACCTGTTCGTAAATTTATTATTTATTTTGGGGGGAATCAGACGATTAGCTGCCTTTCGTGGGGTGATTAAAAGTAATTTGAATTGCATTGAGTTGAAACTGATGATGATCGTGTGCCTACGTTGATTTAACTCCTCTCAGTTCTTTCCCTTGATCGTTTGTCAGTGTTGATTGGCGGATCTTTTTTTTCTTTTTTTGGAAGTGTTTCAGAAATATTAAAAAACAACAACACTTTTTCTATCTGAACACAGGCACCTATTAGACATGAACTTTAAAAAACACTTGTATTTTTAACTTTTTTTTCCTCTGAACATATCAACATATACATAAACTCTGGTCCACAAGTGTACCTTCTATTAAAAACATGTTCATATTGGTACATGGTTATTGCCTAGCGAAACAGGAGGGGAAAAAAGGAAAAATCTCTCTCTTCTCTACTCCCATAGCTCTCTGAAGAATCATTGGAGAACAGCACTGAATTTTTCAGGCCCTTGTCTCCTGGGCAAGTTGAACCTGGCAGAGCCTATATCTCTCTACAGGAACAGGATGCATGCTGGGTATGTTTATGTGCCCGGAACCAACCAAACTCTGACGTGAATAAGGGGATCTTTAATGCGTTATTTGGTGATGATCTGCATATACATACACATAGAGAGTCAAGGTAATGGCAGGTCTGCACTGAAAATTGACCTGGGAGATCATATCGATTTCCAGGGTCTAACAAAAAGTGTGATGACCCAAACATTATCGATAGTTTAGCTCATGGATATGAAACCACGGCAATGACGATGGCCTAGTCTCCCTGGCAACATTCTGCAAGACAATCCACTGACTTAGTCAGACAAACACACGGACCGGGAAGAATTGAGAAATAACGGAGGCTGCTGCTGTATCAAGTTCTTCGGTTCTTTTTTCCCGGGGGAAAGACCGGTCCGAATGTAACGCAGAAAGTTTTAGTGTGACTATGAATTAATGTGCTGCTGTATACTGCAATATCATAATTATGGAACTATCGGGGGATAAAGTAGTAACAATAGCTTTTACAGAACAAGTGAGACTAAGGATCAGTACGCAATACAATACAGCGCATTGCACTACAATGCAATCCAATACAGTACAATGCAATACGCCACGCTATGATACAATACAGCCGAATACAACACAACATAAAGGGTGAGCTGACTTTTCACTTCTCATCATCTGATTTCGAAACAGTTTTTTTTCTTCTACATTATTTTGATATAAGGTCAATTAACGTTTAAATAACGGGAAAAGTTCAGTGTACTTTTCGTGGCGTTTTTCTTCTTCTTTTTAGTGATAGTATTTAGATTTTTGTTGGTGGTGGTTGTGGTTTTGTTTTTCGTATCTTTTCAGAGGTTTAGTTTAAGCCTGTAATCTTTAACTCCAAATGATGCTGTACAAAGAGTAGTTTGGCTGTCAAATGTTTCTTGAAAAGTACAAACCTTATGTTTGAGACGTATTCGAAATGAACACGGAAACTTGTTTTAAATGGTATAAGGCACAATCCTGATAGTTTATTTTTAAAACGTAAGTTGACTGGCTCTTCAATGGTAATAATTTCATTGTTGTTTTTGCTATGATTAATGGCAATGAGACTTCACGTTATTTTTTTCCACATCTTATGTTTTGTGCAATGGATACATGATGAAGTATTGATACAATAATCAATGTTTGTGATATCTTTAAAAAAAAAACTATCCTAGTTTAATGTTTACGCATTGAATGTGTGCCACAAAGAGCAATAGAGGATTTGATATCAATGTGTTGAAATTATGACAATTGTTGTTCTAATTGCTTTGCTGTTGTTGCTAGGTTTTTTCATCGAATTGTACTTCCATATTGTTGTACGTTTTATGATTGAATAATGATGATGATGATGACGACAACAACGACAACGACGATAACAACAGTAATGATGATACTGTTTTGATACTTGATCGATTGGTCTAACCTGTAGGAAAATACGCGAACCCATCAACAGAATGTTTCCCATAATTTGAATATATCTTTATATATATATATATATATATATATATATATATATATATATATATATATATATATATAATATATATATATCTATATATCTATATATCTATCTATCTATCTATGTATATATATATATCTATCTATCTATCTATCTATCTATCTATATATATATATATATAATATATATATATATATAATATATATATATATATATATATATATATATATCTATCTCTCTCTCTCTCTCTCTATATATATATTATATATATATATATTCCCTACCTTCAAAAACCTTAGGAATGCTTTTTCCAAACCTTTATTACAGAAGGATGATAAAATCAAAATGTTTTTGATTCTGTGTTCAAAAAGGAGAAGGAGAAGAAGGAGGAGAAACAGGAGGAAGAAAAAAGCAGAGGACAAAGAAGAAGAATTCCGTAGCAGAAGAAGAAGAAGAAGAAGAAGAAGAGGATGATGATGATGATGATGATGATGATGATGATGATGATGATGATGACGACGATGATGATTATGATGATGATGAACAAGAACAAGAAGAAAGAGGAGAAGGAGAAGAAGAAGAATTGCGAAGAGGAGGAGAAGAATTACGAAGAAGAAAAATTGCGAAGAAGACGAATTGCGAAGAAGAAGAAGATGATGATGATGCTACTGCTGCTGCTGCTGCTGTTGCTTCTGCTGCTGCTGCTGCTGTTGCTTCTGCTGCTGCTGCTGCTGCTGCTGCTGCTGCTGCTGCTGCTGCTGCTGCTGATGATGATGATGATGATGATGATGAACAAGAACAAAAACAAGAACGAAGAGGAGAAGGAGAAGAAGAAGAATTGCGAAGAAGAATTGCGAAGAAGAATTGCGAAAAGAATTGCGAAAAAGAATGCGAAGAAGAATTGCAAAGGAGAAGAAGAAGAAGAGAAGAAGAAAAAGAGAAGAAGAAGAAGAAGAAGAAGAAGAAAGAAAGAAGAAGAAGAAGAAGAAGAAGAAGAAGAAGAAGAAAAAGAAGAAGAAGAAGAAGAAGAAGACAAAAGAAGAGTTGCAAAGAAGAAGAAGTACACAAGAAGAAACGAAAGAAGAAGAGGAAGAGGAAAAAAGAGGAAGAAGAAGAAGAAGAAGAAGAAGAAGAAGAAGAAGAAGAGAAGAAGAAGAAGAAGAAGAAGAAAGAAGAGAAGAAGAAGAATTAAGAAGAAGACGAATTGAGAAAAACGAAGAAGAAGAAGAAGATGACGGTGACGACTACAACGACGACGACAACGACGACGAAGAAGAAGATGATGGTAATGATGATAATGAAGAAGAAGAACTATTTGCAAGAACACCTCTCCCCCCTCCCCCTCCCAAGAAAAGGTAAATTGCACGAACGAACAATACTGAAAGCAAGGAGGAAAAACCAACAAAACGAAACAGATAACTCTTCTTTCTTTCATCTGCCGCTGGTGCCTTTCGGCGTCGCGGGGAGACAGATAACTCTAAAAGGTGAAAAAGCAAATCACAGAAAGGGCCGTGGGGTCGGAATGTAAGGGGGTGTACCCAAAGACACAACACCGGCCAGCAACAACAAAATCACGGTGACTGTCCCCGGTAACGTAACCATTCAGCATCCCATTACTGCTGACTGACGTGTTTCTGCCCACAGTAATGGCTGACCCCCTTCACTCATTATGAGTCAGTGTCCTCTATGGAACACTAGCTGCGTCAAAAGCCACAAGAAGTGGTGAGGTTTATTTTTGGTTTTTGGTTTTGTTATTTGGTTCTCCTTCTTATAATAAAAGTAATTCTTGATATCAGAACCAATAATTATGAAGCAAAAACTATCAATCTCTTGAGTGAAAAATTGTCGTTATCGTTTCATCACACGACTAATGATGTCCCTAACTAGAATTATTAAAAGCAACAGACTTTATATCAGAATCATTATAAGAATGACATTTACTGTAAGAACAGCAATTTTTATTGTGCATCACAATTTCGATTGTCTGATGCTTTTGAAAAAGGGGCAGACTGAACTTTCTCAAAAGCAGCAGGACTTTATGGCAATACAAATAGTTATGATTAACCACGTTAGCAGCAGCTGTGTTCTTCTCGGTTTTAAACCTCTGCTTTTACTGTTTTTACGTGCATTTTGTTTATATCAAAATGATAAAACAACTATTTTATTGTACAGAAATCGTTCTATTTTACCACATAAGCTACAGCTGTGTCATCGGTTTAAAACCTCTGCTTTTACTGTTTTCTCGTGCGTTTTGTTTAATTACATCAGAATGAAACGACTGCTATTTTATTGGACAGGAATTGTTATATTTAACCACGTAAGCAACAGCTGGGTTCGTTTCAGTTTAAAACCTCTGCTTTTACTGTTTTTACGCGTATTTTGTTCATATCAGAAATTTTTTTCAAAAAGCTACTGCTTTGTTATAGTCTCCCGATTTATCTGTTGACACAATACATGAACTTACAGCATCCCAAAACAGTCGCTTTCAATTAAGAAAAATAGTAATTCTGAAACACAACAGTTTCATTGGTCGTAAGTACTATTTTTCATACAAAAACCGTTACATACAAAAATAATTCTTGCATAGACAAATGCAAAAGCGGTTGTGATCGCAATACATCTTGTCCAAAATAAATCTTCTTACAGGTGAACTTGGTCTTTGGACATTTTGATTGGCTCACGCAGTTGTGGAGTTACCCTATCACTGTTAGCTGTCTATTCTAGATATAGAACGGAGATGGACATTCGTCTTTATTCACCCAGAGATTACCAAGTGAAGATACTTCTCTTTTCTATTTCTTCATCTCCCACGAAATTATCTGGCTTGAAGTTAAATTGTTGGTTCCGCTTTTGGAATAAGCAAGATACTATCACTGAACTTTGAACTTTGTTTTCTGAAACATTTGATAAGAAATACAATCGGTTGTCGAAAATAAAGCCACTTGTTTCACAAAAGAAGATACCAAGGTGCGCGCTAAACTTCCACAGAGTTAGATAAACGTTACATAAAACGTCATGAATCGAAGTAGCTATTTCATCCACATACTGTTTATGAATACTCAATCGACATGTGAGCGTATAGCAAGTGGCAATCACTTAAAAGGTAAAGGTAAAGGTGTCCCATAACCTTTGTGGTCGTAGGGGAGTGACGCATCAGAGACCTCAACTTCTCAAGGGGCCAGTATATTGAGGCTTGGGGAAAGCAGTTGCTCTGACCACTGAGCTATCCCGTCCCCTATCACTTATTTTTTTTCTAAAAGGTACGTCTTTACCACCCCACTCACGTCACTCATACCTAATCTCAATTTCCCACCTACTACTAAACCATTTGACTGACAATCCAAAAAATAAAATCTCGTAATAGGATCGTGCATAGATCCACAAGCATACTTATGCATTATATGCTGAAAATGCTTACTCTTCTCCTTCCTTAAGCATGTGATTCCGCGTGAATATGTCGTGACTCAGACACGTCCTGTGGGTCCCCTAGGAACGCCACAACTGCGTGTTACAATAGAGGCCAGTCAGCATGATGTCAGCGATCACAATGACTGCCTGTAAGTTCTTAATGTGGGGTCGTTTTCTTTCCTCGTTTATTGCGCCTGGAGAGATGTTCCTGTAAGGGAAAAGTGAAGTACAGTATTCAGCTTTGTTCTGGTTCTGTTTTTGATGTTCCTGCCAGTCCCCGTCTGTTCTGTGCTACTTTGACACATTCTTTGATGTTGTGGCTTATTGTTCTCCGTGGCTCTGCTTGGTATTCCGGCACGTTCTTTGTTACATATCCTTTCTCGGTCTGCATCGCGTTTAACTCTTCCTTTCTCCTGTGGTGATGCTGCGAGCAAGGCATCTCCACTGTAATGAATGCCCAATTTCCGAAACGGCAGCTGCCTCCTCTGCTGTTTTGAAGGTCATAGTCGAACACGACGGACAAATATATTAAAAAAACAACCCCGCACACTAAAAAAATTATCTGTTTGTAGTATCTTACTAAAAAGATTGTATATGATACTGCCTTTTATTTCTGTTTATCACTGCATGTGTTTGTGGCTGATGATTATTAAAGCCGATACTATCACAGTTTGATCAAAGAAATGATTATAACAAAAACAACAACAAAAACCCGTGCATCGGATAGAACAAACAAACAAAAAGCCAAGCAAAACCCCAGCAAAACAAAAAACACACAAAAACAACAAACAACAAAACAGCTAGAGAAGGTTTGTTTTTTTCTACGGTTAAAGCAACACAATAGCAATACACACAGTCACGCGCGTGCAGAAGGAACGTGACGGTTCCTTGTTGCCCCCAGTGTTTCTGGTGCCACCTGCTTGTTATACGGCCCAGGGCAGATTGTATGCACCCAGGTCCTGTGGGGACGTTGTGCCTCCAGCCCACAAGA
The DNA here is from genome assembly GCA_028751875.1 of Rapana venosa. Classification (NCBI taxonomy): domain Eukaryota; kingdom Metazoa; phylum Mollusca; class Gastropoda; order Neogastropoda; family Muricidae; genus Rapana; species Rapana venosa. Next base: position 14,466,275 of record CM054144.1, on the reverse strand, counting down.
CAGCACGGTGCCGGCCACAACAAGCTGGCTGCCTGGAAATGGAGGGTTACTTTCTGCCTAGTTTTCCACCTAGCACACTGGTACACACTTCTTCTTCCCAGCGAGAATGAAGGGAAAGAATCCTGTTTTGTTCTGGCTTCGTTTTTCAGCTTTCAATTTGTTTTTGTTTGCTGTTTTGCGTTTGCTGTTTCGGCTTTCAATTTGCTTTTCTTAGGTGTTTTGTGTTGATTTTCTAGTTCATTTTTTATAGTCGGTTTTTTTTCTTTGATTACTAAGTGACTTATTAAGTTGCAGACTTGCTACAGCCATGACAGCAGCCAAAGACGTGCAACAGTTTTTACCGCATAGTTGCAGCACAGCAACTTTTCCATCACTTGTTTATTTGATCAATGGATTGACTGATTGGTTGGTTGGTTGGTCGATGCTTACTCGATTGACAATTGGCCTATTCACATATTATTTGTCTTTATTGCTTTTTTTTACTCTTTGATCGTCAGTCTATGTACAAATGTGTCAGTATGTTCATCAATCTATTTATGAACCTCTCTATTTATTTAACTGCATGTCTTTCTTTTTAGTTTGTTATTCATCCACTGTCATTTATTCATTCCGAATTCTTGTCCCGCCCGCTTTACGGAGCATATTTACCTTAATTTGAGTTTACAAAAAAATGAAGGGTGTATGCTGCTTTTTCCTTAAAACAAACGAATAAATAAACGGAAACATAGACCTCACATCTTTGAACCAGTTGCTTTTTCCTTAAAAAAACACAACAAACGAATAAAATGAAACATAGACACACATCTTTGACTTTTTTGTTTGAGATTATATTATAGTCCTAGCGGAGTTATCCGATTTAGGGACGGACTATGGTCGCAAGACATCCCACTTGAGCGCCTCGGGCCACCCTAAGAACAGTACAATTCTAGAAGCAAGTGTGCCAGGCCCGCACAAGCACGAAAGTGCCGCACGAGCCCGAACATATAATTATCACATCTTTGAATCAGTTGATTTGTCCTGAAAAACAAACGAACAAGAAAGAAACAGACACATGTCTTTGAATTGGTGATGCTGAATGCTATCCATCACCGAGTTGCATGTAGCAGAAAAAACACACAACAAAAACCTAGTTTATCTATTTTCCTCTGCATCTCTTTGTTTATTCCCAACAGCTTTGAGCATCGCTGCACCGCAAGAAACATCACTTTGTCTTTGTGCAACAGAGAGGAGATATGGAAGTTTCTCTTTCTTCAGGCCTTTCTTTGGCACTGTGCTTGTGATTCGTCTGCACGCCATCGCAGAATCTGATTGTTTGGCTTCAGTGTGATTGCAGTTCTGTGTTGACATGTAGTGTGGCCCATATCAAGAGATCTTCTTTTTTTAACTTTAAGCTGTTTTAATTTGTTGTTGTTGTTGTCGTCTTTCTGTCTGTATATATGTTTGTCTTTCTGTGTCCCATTTGGTCTGTATATTTTTTTTGGTCTGAAAGGTGGTCGGTTGGTCAGTAGGTTGATCAATTATCCTTTTTCTGGCTGGCTGGCTGTCTGCTTGTCTGTATGTCCGTCTCTGTCTGTCTGTGTCTGTCTGTCTCTCTCTGTGTCTCTCTCTGTCTCTGTCCGTCTGTCTGTCCGTTTGTCTGTCTGTCTGTCTCGTTTTCTGTTTGTCCTCTAAAAGGGGACGAGGGATGGAGATGGGGAGGTCTTAATTCTCCTAGCCTCCCCTCCACCACCCCCTCACCACCCCTCATTCCACTCCACGTCTGTTATAAACAGCAGCCCTGATGGATATCCTTCAATGGAGGGAGAGGACCGGAACATGCTTTGTCTTTTCGCCATACAATGACAGTGCACTTTCTGCTCTCCAGGACTTGGTGTGCGAGGTTCCGGTGCACAGCATCCCCGGTTCACAATGTCGGCCTTCCATCTGATTGCATTGCTGTGTTCACGTGCACGTTGTGGATCTTTTTTCTCAAAGAAGGGCTTTTGAACTTAAAACATTTATGTTGTTGGTTATTTTTTTCTCTCTCTCTCTCTCTCTTCTCTCTTCTCTCTCTCTCTCTCTCTCTCTCTCTCCTCTCTCTCTTCTCTCTCTTCTCTCTCTCTCTCTCTCTGTCTCTGGCCTAGGATACATTAAATTTCTGAGTTCTGAGTTCTCTCTCTCACTCTCTCTCTCACTCTCTCTCTCTCTGTCTCTCTCTCTCTATCTAGGACTGGCGTTTTATGCAAATCCATCAGGGGATTTTCCTACAGATGAGTGAGATTAAAAATAGTATTGAAGAAAAGTTCACTTCTTTAGATGCCAGAATTTCATGCTTTATGGAAGAAATACATAAACTGAAAGAAAGTGTCATGTGCAATAAAGAGGTATTACAAGAACTGCAAGAAGACAGTCAGTTGATATTTGACCGCTTGGAAACAGTAGAAAGAAAACTGGAATCCACAGAGCAAAGCACAAAGATGTGCAATGTCAAGTTTATCAACGTGGAAGAACAGGAAGAGGAAAATGACCAGATGACTTCCCAGTGCATTGTGGACATCTTAAACGACCATGGACCTCACCCCAGCTGGCGCCTGGAAGACATCTCCAGAGCCTACCGTGTAGGAAGGCCACGCCCATGGAAGAATGAACCACGCCCCATAATCGTGCACTTTTGCCGCTGGGTGGACAAGATGGCAGTGTTGGCTGACAGGGAGCTTAGGGACAACCTCCGGGAGAGTGGCATCCGGGTAGCCTCTGATCTCACTGCCCACCAAAGAGAAATTGTGGATTTCCATCGGGGCCAAGGCCAAATTGCCTACTTCCACATGGAAAGCTCATGTCAGAGACAAGCAACCACCTCCATGGAGGCAGTTCAATCATGCAGCCTACTCTACAGAAGAAAAATGGCCACCAGTCCGGGAAAACAGCAGAGGGGGACATGGAAGAACAGCAGAACCCAGGTATTTCAATCCCGGGCATCCACGTGAGAAGCAGGGAATTCAGCAGACCTGGAACCGCCCACATCCCGCTGGACTCAATGATCAGCACAGAAGACGTTCTTGGTCAACCAGCAGACCTGGCCTAGGGACATCTGGACCTTCTTCTTGGCACAAGTCACGTCTACAGAATGCCCAGGACAGAGACAGAAGTGTGCCATCTGAGAAGCACTACAAAGCCAAAGGGAGGAAAGCCCAGAATTGCAGAAACAGTGGCCTTCACGAAGAGGATGGACTGCACAGTGGCTACACCAATTGTTCCAGGCTTACGCTCCTACAGTGAAGTAGTAAGGCAGAAGAGGCAGCCGGGGCCAGATAGAAGACTTGTGTTTCAGAAAAACAGGAACAACAGAATATCCCCTGCTCCTTCAAGTCACAGCAGTAACAGAACTGTAGTGGACCTCAGCAGGCACCAGCAGAACAGAGGTTGCAGCATGAATAACCAGCTAGAACTTGTTCCTACTGGTGAGGATGGACAAGCTGAACACAAGGAAGATGACCAGGTGACTGAGACAGACTACCATTATAGCCACTCAGGTGAGATGACAAAAGAAATGATGACTGATGACGGTTCTGAAGTTAAGGAAGACAATAAATCTGACAGAGGTGAAGACATCAGTCATTACATGTCTGACAAAGCAAATGATGATGAAATAGATTCTGGACCATTGAATGCTATGGTAAGACTGTTAATGATGATAATAAGGATGACAAGAATACAGAAAATGCAATGACAGTACTGAGTCCTGACAGTGAGAAAAGTAAAGAGACTGAAATCAACAAAGCAGGACAAACAAACCTGCCAAAAAACAGTGGAAACGTTGCTAGTTTCAAAAAACCTCAGACACGTCATAATGTAAAACACTGACACACAGATGTCATAGAGACTGTAACCAAGACAGATGGTCAAACAGGTAGCCAGGCCCAGTCCATAGCACGGCCCTAAGACCTAGCGTGATACCTCTCACAGTGGGAGGTCCAGAAAAAATAGTTTGTAATGTTGCTGCAAGGTCGAGTAGTCAGAGCAGCATTTACTGCTCCTTTCAAAGGTTAGCTTCTGATGACAGTGCAGTGGGAAAAGGCCCTACTCCTCCACCTAAGGCAAAAGCCAAAAGAGGACAAACAGGGCTTCAGAGCCAAAAGATAGGGATTCGCCCGGGCCACAATTTATAAATGCCAGCCAAGGTAACACTTCTATTTAGGGTGAATAAGAACATAGCTCCAGAATCACTGCAACACAGGGCATATTCTGTAGATAAAGATAAAAGTCATATTGACTTTCTAAATTACAATGTGCATGGTCTCTTACCATAACTTGATGATATGTGTTTCATTAGTTTTCTTTTGGATTATGATGTTATTTGTTTAACAGAAACCTTTGTTGCAACTGATTTTGTGTCTTGTATTTTTCATGATTACTTATTATTCACTTCAAAAGCTAGAAAACTATCACATCAAGGGAGATACTCAGGGGGGGGGTAATTGTTATGATAAGGAAATCACTGGCATCCTATATTGAACATATTGTTGTCGAAACTGATAATACTATAACTATAAAGATGAATAAAGAATTGTTTGGCACAGACAAGGACATTATATTAGTAGGCACATACATTCCTCCATACGACTCACCTTTTTGGAGAACTAAACATGATGTGTATGGAACTCTAGAACAATGTATTCTTGACCTTCAAAGTACTTATGGTGATTTTTACCTTATCCTAACGGGAGATTTCAATGCACGAACAGCATCTGAAAATTATTGTACAACCAATGAAAATGATGATTTTGAGAACCTACAATGGTCTACCTATTCTAAAATACCAAGAAAATCTCATGATGTGCACACAAACATATTTGGAAAACCAATGCTGAACTGTGCAACATGTTTAATTGTGTCATCTTAAACGGACTTTGTGACTCAGATTTTGATGATAGTTGCACTTCATATCTCCTTTAGGTTCAAGCACTGTGGACTATTTCATAATTTTCTTTGATTTATTCATGTCTGTTAAAGTACCCTCTTTAATAGTCGAAAGCTTAACAGAATCTGACCACTTACCAGTTAGCATGAAATTAGAGGTTACAAACTGTATTTCAAAACCACAGGAACTTCAGAATGAAAGGGAATCTTATTATAAATTAGTACGGAACCAAACAAAAGAAGACAAATATCTAAATGCGCTAAAAAGCAGGGAAATTCACGACAGACTTTTGATAGCTACAAACACCCTTGATGAAAATGTAGAAACTGCTTTAGACATGTTTACCAAGTGTTTGAAAGATGCAAGCGAATGCATGTCTAGAAGGATTTCAGTGAACAGTACAAAGAAATCTGAATGGTTTGATAATGAATGTGGACTTGCGAAAAAAGAAAGCAGAAAGATGCTAAACTGTTTTCGCTTCACCAGAAAGGAAGAAGATCGGATTATTTATGTCGAGAAAAGAAAACAGTACAAAAAGCTATTAAAATCTAAAAAGCAAGATTTTATAGAAAGCAAAAGGCTGAATCATTAGCTAAGAGTGTTAACAGTTCATCACAGTTCTGGAAAGAGGTTAGAAAAATGGGGTGTGGGAATAGGGAAAAGATATATAATAATATAAGTACTGAGACGTGGTTTAATCACTTTAAAGATGTTTTTAAAAACCATGAAGAAAGTGATCATCCCTGTGATATTTCAGCGGATCTAATGGAAGATGCCGATCACACATTAAATAAAGATATATCAGGGGATGAAGTAAAAGAAGCAATTCGAAAACTAAAACTGAGAAAAGCAAGTGGTATAGATGACATATCAGCTGAGATGTTAAAAACTGGTGACCAAATTGTAATAACGTTTTTGGTCAGATTATTTAATATCATCTTTTCATCTGGTATTTATCCCAAAGAGTGGTCCAAGGCCATAATTATACCAATACACAAAAAAGGAGACCACGATAACGTTGACAATTACAGGGGAGTTTCCCTCTTAAGCATTATATCTAAGTGTTACACATCTATCTTAAATTCAAGACTTCATAAATGGCTGGAAAGTAATAATATGATTTCAGAAAGTCAGGCAGGATTCCGGAGAGGATACTCAACGGTGGATCAGATATTCAACCTATATGCAGTTGTTCAGAAATGCATGCAAAAAAAGGGGGAGAAAATTATATGTTGCTTTTGTTGACTTTAGGAAAGCATTCGATTCTGTTCGCCATGATAAGCTTCTTGAATGTATGAAAAAACAAGGTGTGAAAGGAAAATTTATGGTATGCTTGAAATCAATGTATTGTGCATTATTGTCATGTGTGCGTACAAACAATGAGTTTACAGAATTTTTTGAATGTCCACTTGGTGTAAGGCAAGGATGCGTCCTGAGCCCTACATTATTCTCTATTTTTATAAATCAGCTGGCTGACCACATGGATGCTGAAGGTAAGCATGGTGTACAAATGCTTCCAGGTGGCATTGAGTTGTTTATCCTACTTTTTGCCGATGATGTGGCTTTGTTATCAACAACTCCAGGTGGCCTTCAAAATCAACTAAATGTATTACATAGATGCTGTAAGGAAATGAAATTAAATGTTAATACTGAAAAAACAAAAGTCATGGTTTTTAGAAAAGGGGGTTACTTAGGGCAACATGAGCAATGGATTTTTGACAGTAAAAAACTAGATGTTGTAAATAATTACTGTTATTTAGGGTTTAATTTACGACAATTAGATCAGCATGAAGAAAGGAACTGAACATCTAGCAACTAAGGGCAAGAAGGCAGCTGTGCAACTGAATAAAGCCTTCCAAAAATATAAGGAAATGACCGCTATTACATTATTCAAAATATTTGACGCTAAAATACAATCTGTTTTACTCTATGCATCCGAAATTTGGGGTTTGACCAAGCTAGATCATTTAGAAAAAGTACATATGCTAGTCTGTAAAAGATTCCTGGGTGTTCCAGTAAAAACTCCAAATAAGATGATTTATGGTGATTTGGGGAGATATCCTCTATATGTCAATTCTTGTGTTTCTGCATTGCGATATTGGTTTAGGCTGTTACAAATGGAAACTAAAGTACTACCCTACAAGGCTTATCAGATGTTGCTTAACTAGATAGAACTGGGAAGAACTGCTGGGTAACAAAAGTAAGAGAAATTTTATGTCAGACAGGTTTCCAGTTTGTCTGGATGCAGCAAGGCGTGGGGATGTTAAAGCTTTCTTACGTCTATTTAAGCAGAGACTTGTTGATACCTTTATACAAGAGTGGTTTTCCACAATTGAGATCGCAATAGATATAATGATATAGATCATGTTAAAACAATTTTGAAAGAGAAAATACATTAATGATATTGATACCTACTGCTTTAGGGTTGCTGTGTCTCAAATAAGATTTAATGTCCTGCCACTAAATGCAAATGTGCATCGTTACAGCGATTCTCTTGCAAAACAAAAACTGTCCTTTTTGCATGTCAGTTACCGAAAACGAACAGCATTTTCTCTTTGATTGTCCCATGTATTCGGATCTTAGAATTAAATTCTTGGGTAATTTAACTAAAGTTCCCATCCATATGTTGCTGCAAGTGTCAAATATTCACAAGATGCACAGTGTCTCCCGATATGTCTTCCACTCAGTTAACAGAAGAAAGAGATGTATTATATAATTTAACATATGTTATTGAGATTGTTTTGTGAGCTTGACTGATTGATTATTATTTTTCCCTTCTGATAGTGCACTCGAGATGTCTCGAATTTACATCCTGGGTCAAGCACAGGTTTATATTGCACGATGTTAGTTTCTTTTCAATGTAATTTTGGTTTCAATATTCCATGCCAATTTTTCTGTTTCTAAGTTTGGATCGTTTTATGTTTGAAATTTAGCAACATGTTCCTGTAGTACTATACCCATTTCCCCAGCTGGTTATATTGTAGACTAGGGCCGAAGTTACCATTAAATCGCTTCAAAGTTCTCTCTCTGAGGGATGATGCAGAGATTGCAGGGTGGTCTGACGATGATACGGATATTGATGATGATGTCAATAATGTTGATGATGATTAGGTAGATGTTGAATATAGTGATGATGATATGGATGTTGAAGATGGTGAAGTAGAGGTTAAGGGCTATGATGGTGACAATTATGTAAGTATTGATGGGGTTGATGTTGATGTAGTTGATTAAAAGGGGGACGATGTTACAGATGGGGAAGACGAGAATCTATGTGTGTGGGTGTGGTGTGTGTGTGTTGTTGTGTGTGTGTATGCGCGCGCGCGCGCGCGCGTGTGTGAAAAAATGAAAATGAAAAAGATTTTGTTCTTTTTATTATTTTTGTTTTGTTGAAAGGACGATGATGATGTAGATGTTTAGGAGGATGATGGCGATGATTATGGAATGTTGAAGGGGATGTTGATGTAGATGCTGAGGGTGACGATGGTGGTGATGGGAATGATGGCGTGGATGATGAAGGTGATAGTTGGTGGCGGTAACTATGATGGAGATGTCAAAGATGAAGATGATGACAATGATGTATATATTGAAGATAACGATGGAAACGATGATGAAGATGATGATTATGACCATGATACAGAGATTGAAGATGTAATCGTGGCGAAAATGACTATACAGTTGTAGAAGATGGGGATAGCGTAGATGATGAAGATGATGATGTTGATAATGATGATGTAGAAGATGAAAGTAATGATGGTTATGTTGATATACTGGCTGCAGCTGATGCTATAGGTAATGAAGATGCTGATGGTGATGATTATGTAAATGCTGAAGATGATGATGGGATGGTGATGACTAGAAGATATGGGGAGTAATCCTGTATGCTTGTAGAATGGAAAATGGGAAATGGATATAAACGTTTTCTGCTATGTCTTCCTCCCCCCCTTCCCCAAACATGTTTTGTATAGTGGCCCAAGGCCGAAGTACAATAAAACCTTTTCAGTGTTCAGTGTTCTCTCTCTATCTATCTATCTATCTATCTTTCTTTCTTTCTTTCTTTCTTTCTTTCTTTCTTTCTATCTATCTAATCTTATCTATCTATCTATCTATCTATCTATTTATCTATCTATCTATCTATCTATTATCTATCTAATCTATCTATCTATCTATCTATCTATCTATCTACTTATCTATCTGTCTGTCTGTCTGTCTATGTATGTATGTATGTATGTATGTATGTATGTATGTATGTATGTATCTATCTATCTATCTATCCATTCATCCATCCACCCATCTATCGATCTGTCCATACATCTATCTATCTGTCATCTATCTATCTATCTATCTCTCCCTTTCTATCTATCCATTTAACTATCCACCTATCCACCATCTATCTGTCTGTCTATCTAGCCATCTATCAATCAATCAATCTATCGATCTATCAATCTATCGGTCTATCTATCTATCTATCTATCTATCTATCTATCTATCTATCTATGTATCTATGTTTCAATATATCTATCTATCTATCTCTCCCTTTCTATTTATCCCTTTAACTATCCATCTATCCACCTGTCTACCTGTCTATCTATAGTTCTTTGTTCTCTCACCCTTCTTTGGACGCAAACAACCCAAAATTCAAAACTACAATATTCAACATTCTCAGCACTCACAGAGAAGTTTTTTGATTAAGGAAAACACAAACAAAAACGAAAAAAACAACAACACCATAACCACAACGCAAAAGAAAAGACCATGGACATAATTTAATTCAATGTTATATTTCTGGAACCAGAGCAAATCCATTGTTCTTTCAGAAAAAGAAGTCAGGAGGAAAAGTAATGCTGCGCTATCCACGTGGCTCCTGGGAACACTTTATGGTGCCAGACAAATCCCATGGAATCAGTGGGAAACCCTGCACCTGCAGTTTACTGCAGAATTATGCCACGGTAGAGTCAGTGACCTCCTGGACTTTTTATGTGGTTAGAAGGTCAAGTTCTCGTTTATCACATCAAATGAGAGATCAGTTTCTGTGCTTTCAGTCGCAGGCTGTTCCTATAGTTATTGCCATCAGCTTTGGATATGATGGCAGTGTTTTTCAAAGCTAGACATGTCAAACGGATGCTGTAGCAGAGTGGTTAAGACCTTTCGACTTCAATCCCATGGGTCCGTACAGTCGTGGGTTCGAATTCAGGCGGCGTCTGGCAGATTAAAGGTAGGGATTTGTACATAGTCCCTGGTTCAGTTCAAGTGCAGACCTGCCAGTGTGTTAATTTCCTTTCTGTATATACACATGCAGAAGATCAAACTTATGCACGTTAAAGATCCCATAATTCGTGTCAGCGTTCAGTGGGTTACGGAAACGCGAACATACCCAACAGGCATCCCGGAAGTGGAATGCGGCTACCTTCATGGCGGTCAACAACGGTGGCATACACAACATGTCACCATTGGTGAACCTCGGAACTCTAGCTGAGGAACGAAAAAAGATTGTGGTTAGATGGTCAAGTTCTCGTTTATTCCTTTACATTACAGATCAGTGTCTGTGTTTAGGGGAGGACTGTTTTAAGTCGCAGTCTGTTCCTGTTTAGTATTGCAATCAGCTTTGCATAAGGTGGCTATGTTTCATGGCAACGGCCCAAACTCGCGCCTTCTGATCATAATCATGATAATGATAATGTATGGAATTTCTAGAGTGCTAAATCTTGCAAAGCAAACAAATTAAAGCGCTTGCATTCAAAACATTCACGCACATGTGACCATACACAGCAACAACAACAATAAACAGATTTCAAATTTAGACACTCACAACACACACGCGGGCAACGCTATTAGGCAAGGATGTCACTTGAAGGTAGGAACAGAAAAGACATGTAGATATGGGGGAAGATTCGAGGGCATAAATAAGCGTGTCTTGAGGCTGGATTCGAAAGTATCAAATTTAGGCTTTTGGCGAAGTGAGAGAGGGAGGTCATTTCAAACGGATGGACCAGAATAGAGAGAGAGAACGGCCAACAGTGGGTTGTTTGAAACTGGGTGTTTGGAAGAATTAGGTACTTGTGACAGGCGGAGGGTGTGAGATGGAGTGTACAGATAAGCTTAACGTTCTAACCACTATTTTATCCTGCCCCCCCCCCTCCCCCACACACACACACACCACACACACACACACACACCAAACACAAACACAAACACACACACACACAGCACGCACGCACGCACCGGCACCGCACACCCACACACACCACAAACACAAACACAAAACACACACACACACACACCCCACGCACGCACGCACGCACGCACACACACACACACTACCTACACTCGCCTTTTAAAAAAAATTATGTACTTTCAGTTGGAATGGAAAAAAATAACATCAGAAACTAGGAAGAAGAACTGGGGTTAAAACTGGGCAGGACGAATGGAAACTGTTTCCAGTCTGCACACAGGCCTGTGCTCCCTGATGGACTGACTGCACGGCTTAACGCTTCTTTGCAAATATGAGAATGGCGTTGTCGCTTCTGTTGTAATGGGATTGTGTTTGTCAGAGACTTTCTGCCTTGTCCTTATTAAGCACACTTTGATGTGCAGTGCGAGTGTACATACCTGTTGTGTTTGTGCTCGTGATTGTTTTTTAGTTTGGGGGCGAGGGGGGGGGGGGGGGGTGTTGAACGTTTTCAAGTAAGGTGTCAGAAAGTTTGGACAAAATGAGTTTTGAATGCTTACCTTAAAAGTCATAATTATACAGGCCTGAAGTTTCAGTTCTACAACAGTATCTAATACCTTTGACAAATTCAATCATAAACGCGTTTCATTCAGACCTGTATATTAACCGAACGATATGTGGCAATCTGAAGGAGCTAGATCTGTAGTGTGTGTACTTTTGAAGAAGGGTTTACCTATCACCGCTTTACATTCTGGGTTGATATTTGTGATCTTGGCAGTTTTCAAAAGAGATTTACAAGGTACCAAAGGGCCCTTTACTTTTATATCAGTGATTCCACAATGAAGGAGATGCGTTTGTGTGCCTGTCTGCACGGGCGCGCGACTGTATGTGTGCGGCGTGTGTCTGTGTGTGCGCCTTCTCTCTATTCTCTGTAAATAGGCAACTCTCTTGGCATGATATAACTTGTTACTAAGATGGGTAGGTTTTCAACACACTGGATCTGGTTTGTTCATATTGATATGCAGGATCTACATAAACTTAAAGAAAGCATAAAAATGGTTAAATCAAGAAAGACACAGAGAGAGACAGAGCAGCGGACGTAAAGACCATCAGACAGACATATATTGAAGACAGGTCGAAGCACTGTCGAACAGATCTTCAACATCAGAATGCTCATAGAGAAGCATCTCCAACATCAACTACAGCTCTACAACAACTTCATTGACTTCAAGAAGGCCTTCGACCGAGTGTGGCAAGAAGCTCTGTGGCAAGTCATGAGAGACTATAACTTCGACGAGGACCTGATTCAAGTCAACCAGGCGCTGTATGACAGCTCCCACAGTGCAGTCCTCATGGGTGGAGAAATCGGGGAGTTTTTCCGGACTTCAGTTGGAGTTCGACAAGCTGCCTGCTATCCCCCGTTCTTTTCAACGTGTTCCTGGAGAACATCATGCAGGGGGCCCCTCCTTGACTTCAAGACCACAATCACCAATAGGAGGAAGGCCAGTCTGCAATCTTCGATTCGCAGACGATATTGATCTCATGGGCCTCAGTGAAGAAGAACTCCAGGATCTCACCACCAGACTGGAAACATCAGCCAATGCCCACGGTATGGAGATCAGCACGAAAAGAGCAAGATCCTAAGTGAACAGTACCACACCGACCACTAACACCAGCATCAAGATGAGTGGCGAGACACTAGAGGAGGTGGAAACTTTCAAGTACCTTGGAGCAGTCATCACCAAAGAAGGTACGAGCACACAAGAGGTGAAGATCAGACTTGCTGTGGCACTCTCCTCCATGACTAAGCTGGCGAAAGTGTGGAGAAACCACAACATCAGAACCCACACTAAGGTCAGACTCTACAAGGCACTCGTCACATCCATTGCCTTGTACAGCTGTGAAGCATGGACACTTACTGCCGATTTAGAACGTCGCATTCAAGCCTTTGAGATGAAGTGCCTCAGGCGGATCCTGAACATCACCTACAGAGACCATAAAACCAATGACTACGTCTGGCAGCAGATCGAGGCACTGGCTGGCAAACAAGAACCATTGCTAGATACAGTCAAACGGAGGAAACTGAAATGGTTTGGCACACAACAAGGCATAACAGCCTGTCAAAGACAGTCCTGCAGGGAATGGTGGAAGGAGCAAGGAGGCAGGGATGACCACGCAAAAGCTGGATATTCAACATCAAGGAGTGGACCGGCCTCACTGTACCAAGCCTCCTGAAAACAGCCCAGGACAGAACCATTTGGCGGTCCACTTGCAGCGTCCGTGGGGGTACCCCAACGGTCGTCCCGACCAAGGGATGAGTGAGTGAGTGAGATAGAGAAGAGACAGATTGAGACAGAAAAAATAAAGAATACCGAAATAGAGGCAGATAAACAGATAACCATAAATAGAAAAATAAACCAGAAACCAGACAAGTACATAAATAAATATCACAAGGACAAACAAGCATACTAATATACAGATAAGTAGCACTGACATATAGATAGCCGGTGATATAGATGGTTAAAAAAGAAAAGAAGAAAAGGGGGAGTTGGGGTGGTCAGGGTGGTAATTAGGTGAAATAAAGCCATGGAATAGAAATAGAAGTCAGTCACTCCACCATACAGACGTATACAGAACTATGCTAGCTATCAAGTTAAAAAAAATTCAGGAGAGACAAAACAAAAAAAATCAGGTTTTCAAAAAAAGGAATCAGGGTGTTACTGGTTTACCTTTCAATGTCACACGATTTGATTTTAATTTCAAAACAGTGTATAATTTCGCTGGTTTGATCGTACCATCTAGGTTTATTCCTTTTATAGTCGTTCAAACAGTTTCGTGTAAGGGTGGTTTCACAGGGTGACAATGCCTGGGCGGTTTGGTTTTCGTCTGATTCTGTTTACCTTTGTTTGTCTTTGCTTGTTTGGGTTAAAGTTTTTTAAAATCAACCGGGGCGCTTGCACAAAGGGTTGTGGGTTGCAGGGAAAACACATAACCAAAACCCCCGCGTCCATTCTTCACCATGCCGCACGCTACCCAAGCACGCACACACAAACAACACACGCACTCACACACACGGGTATCACCTATTAAATAACCAGCCACTTGCTTTTTTTTATTTCTCTTTTTTTTTTCTGGATTTTTTCTTAATTCTTACATTTGTAATTCCTTTCTTTTTCCCTTTATTTTTTTTCATTTTGTGTTGTGTTTTTTTCATTTTATTATTATTTTTATTATTATTAAATAATTTTTTTTGGGTTCTTTTTTCTTATATTTGGTTTTTTCTGTTGTTTTTTTTGTCTGTCTGTGTTTGTCTGTCCCCCCCCCTTTCTCTCCCTCTCCTGCTCCCTCCCCTCTCTTTCTCTCTCTCTCTCTCTCTCTTCTCTCTCTCTCCCTCCTCTCTTCTCCTCTCTCTTCTCCCCTCTCTCTCTCTCCTGTCTCCAACTCTACATTACAGTGTACTTATTCGATATAGAAACCTTTTGTGATGTCATTACTTGTTTACTTCCCGTTTTTATAAACTTTTTTTGAGATTCTTATCTTTCTTAATCATCTAAGCGATTTGCCTTTCTTGTTCATACAAAAACACTTCCAGTTTCATTCGATACAAAGAGAGTCAAAGACACTATCTACTTATTGTCCCGTAGTCTGACACGGGGGGGGGGGGGGGGGGGGCACCCCAAAGACTCAGCAACCGTTCCCTTTTTCCTCCCTGTTCTCCCTTTCTCGGGGTTTTTGTTGATTCTAGGCCTGTCCTTTCACTGATGTTTCCCCCCCAGTTTTCCTTGGCTGCCCTTCTTCTTCCTCCTTGGACAGTCCCTTGCAAAACTGTTTTTTGTAATTCCTTGGGATCTTGTGACATGCCCAACCTTTTAAATTACGTTTTTTCACGATCGTTAAAAGGGTTTTATGGGTCCAAGGGTTTGCTGATTCTGTTATGCAGCTTTCGTTTCTTAGTTCTTTGTAGGAGTGCCAAGGAGTTCCGAAAACATTCTCCACTCCTGTACTCTTCCTCCAATCTGCAGTCGGGGCCTGATTCACAGGATACAGAATTATATGAAAAGGGGGCGCATTAGTCTGACTTGGGGATAAGTGAGATATTCTTATTCCCCCGATGGTTTATTTTGACAAAGCTGTTTTTGTCTGTGCAGTCCTGCATACATTTTGGCTTGGATCCCGGTCGGATACAATGGCTTTCCCAGGTACTTTGAAGCTTTTAACTGTTTCCACTTCGGGGCATTAACCCGATTCATGCTAATGCCCTTGGGTTATTAGTCATCATTGGTCTTCCTGCAGATTTTTCCCTGCCGTATGTTTTGGAGGCCTTATTCAGGTGTTTGTTTGGGTGGCAAGCTCTTTTCTGATCCGCTATTCATCAAAGCATCTGCGAAGCGGGGGTTTTGACGTTCGCCCCAATGCTGACTGATCCTTCATGATGTTTCCCGTGCATCACCATGATTCTCTCAAGGAAGTGGAAAAAAGTGGGGAGAGTAACAGCCCTGCCTACTCCCTTTGTTCGAAACCATTCTCCAATGTTGTTGTTGTAGTACACGCACGGTGGGTCGCTGTACGCTGTTTGATGACTCTGATCAGGTTTTGCATTGATGCTGTACAAATTCATGGTTGCCCACAAAGTCAGCCACACCCCGTCAAAAAGCCTTCTTAAAAAACGATAAATACTGGTAAAGGGCTTGTTATGTTAAGGACCGCCCAAGACTGAGTTGCATATCTGTTCTTTGTGCTGCCCCTGCTCTGAAACCTGTTGTTCCTCAGCAAGATGGTCTCTCTTGTGGCTTCATCTTTCAAAATTATTGCACAGACCTTGCTTGGTGACATATGAGGGTATTGTGCGGTAATTTTTGGCATTTTTTGAAATTTTTTTTCTTGGGGGGGTATGAGATGACTGCGCCTGGTTTGGGCCCTTTTCCCGTCTGCCCTTTTGTTCAGATTCTGTAGGGGGCTGATCATGGTTTCCCCCCCAGCTTGGACCCCAAATCGCTAAAGTTGTCAGCCCCTGCTGACTTCCCCTTTTTCAGCGATCGACTGCTGTTTCCACTTCTTCTCGGAGGATAGGGGACGTTGGGTTTTTTGCTTTCGGGGACATTTTTAAAGGACTTTGGATTTCCCGCGGGTTTTATGTTATACAGGTCGGAGCGTATTCTGTCCCTCTGTTCAAAATTCCTGGTCGTCAGTGAGACCTTCCCAATTTTGTCTTGGATTGTTAAACCTTTTCTCTTTCGTGCTAGTCAGTCTTTCACCAGCTGATATGCTTTCTTGCTATTGTTTTTCTTGATGTTCTCTTCAATGTCTTGGCACTGTTTCACCGATCCATTTCTCTTTTGCCTCCGTCATGGACTTCCTGATTCTTTTGTTGACTGCCCTATATTGTTCTGCTCTTTCTTTTTTTTCATTTTCTTTTTCTTCAACTCTCTACGCTTGTCGCATAGTTGTAGGATGTTAGGTGTGACCCATGGTTTTTTGACTGGTCGGCGTTTGCCAAGAAGCTCGTTTGCTGTTTCAGTCACCGCTGTATTGAAACTATTCGTCAGTGTATCTATGTCTGAGTCTATCACAGTGAGTGCTGCAAACTTTCCACCTATCCTTGCTTGAAAAATTTCTAATACCTCTGGGTCCTTTAGCTTCTCGAGGTCAAATTTGATCCTGATGTTGTTCCGCTTGTGGATTTTCTTTAGACGTAGTCGGAAAGTCATCATCACAAGATCATGATCACTCCCTATGTCTGCTCCTGGAAACAAAGACACACAGCTCTCAATTAGCCACGCTGCTGCCCACTATCCATGTGTTTGCTTACAGGAAATGCAAACAAGCCTCAAGAAGAAAGGTGGCAGGATGGTTAAGATGTTCGCCTGCCAACAAGTAGTCCGTGAGGTTCTGGGTTCAATTCCCAGCCTCGTCCTTTCTTCCCACCTTGACGAAAAAATCGAACTGAATGTCACAGTCCTTTGGATGAGACTATAAACCAAGGCCCCGTGTGTAATCGCATACAGAAGATATTGCCACACGTTAAAACCGGGTTTGTTGGAATGAAACAGAAAAAAACATTGTAGCATTGGGTATCAGAAAAGTAAGTATATAGGACACACTGTTGTTTAATACTTCTGTCTTGGACTGTCATGTGGATCGGTGGTCTAGAGGTAACGCACCTGCCTAGTAAGCA
This sequence comes from Rapana venosa, assembly GCA_028751875.1. Taxonomy (NCBI): domain Eukaryota; kingdom Metazoa; phylum Mollusca; class Gastropoda; order Neogastropoda; family Muricidae; genus Rapana; species Rapana venosa. The sequence goes on along the minus strand of CM054144.1, from coordinate 14,449,034 downwards.
AAAAGTCTGAGTGGGAAGTGTGCGGTGGTTCAATCCCCATTTGGGCCCAACACATTTACCCCCTGCACTAGACCGTGAGTAGTGGTGTAGGTGCTAGAACCAAGGTCCCGTGTGGTACACAGAATTATTTAGCACACGTAAAAGAACCCACGGCAACAAACGAGTTGTCCCCAGCAAAATTCTGTAAAAAAAAGAAGAAAAGAAGCCCACTCTAATAGGGAAACAAATACAGCTGCAGACAGAAAAAGAAAAAGAAAATGAATGGCGCTGCTCTTGTGACAACACATTCTCCCCAGGGAGAACAGCCTGAATTTCACTCAGAGAAATCTGCCGTTACTTAAAAAAAAGAATAAAATCAGTAACTCAAACAAAATGAAACCTCCACCAGATTTTTGTAGATACCCAATATTTACACTCCATACCTTCTTTTTTGTTTCAACCTACCGTGAATGATAAGAAAAGCAGGAGCATTTAGAGTGAACTTTATGAACTGTGTGCTTTCTACTACATGCACGGTTTTAAACAAAAAGATGTTTGGCAGCAATACTGGAAATTCTATTGCCACCTGCACTACCATGATCCAGGATTGCACAGTATTAATGGTGATGGTAGCATAGCTAGCATGAAGTTCAGGCCACCCTGAACAGAGTGTCTTGCCAAAGTCTGGTGCCACCATCCTTTCCCCTACCCCACTACCGCTCCTCTTTCATTTTCTCTTATCTTTTTGTAAACAACACAGGACAGAACAACATGAGATATTGACAGTAGGGCTGTTACTGGTTTATCTTTCAATATCGCACAGTTTGATTTTAATCACAAAACAGTGTATTATTTAGCTGGTGTGATAGTATCATTCCTGTTTATTCTTTTTGTGGTTGTTTAAACAGTTTCGTGTAAGGGTGGTTTCACAAGGGTGCAAATCGCCCTGGGCAATTTGGTTTTCGTGCTGTTTTCTGGTTACCTGTGTTTGTCTTTGCTTGTTTGGTTAAAGCTACTTCATTACAAGACTGGGTCATGCTAGGGTGTTGAGGTGCACACAGGGACACATTGTGTGTGTTCTTCAGTTTAATGTCTGTTCACATAAGTGATTTAGGTACAGTGTGTGTGTGTGTGTGTGTGTGTGTGTGCGTATGTGCATGTGCGTGCGTGCGGCGGGGGTGTTGTGTGTGTGTGTGTGTGTGTGTGTGTGTCATTTGTGAATACATGCGCCAGTGTGTGCAAACATATATATCTATATATCTATATATATAGAGATATATATAAATATCTTTATAATAGAGTATCTATCTATAGATATATATATATATCTCTCTCTAAAATAATCTAATATATATGTTTTATATAATATACTATATATATATACATATAATAATATATGTATCTTATATATATACAAATATATGGTGTGTATATATATAATATATATATAATATATAATAGATAGATAGATACATGATAGAAAAGATAGATAATAATAGATAGATAGATAGGTAGGTTGATAGATAGATAGATAGATAGATAGATAGATAGATAGATAGATAGATATATAAATAGATAGATAGATAGATACTGCGTGCACATAAAAAGCCAGTGAAAGGTAGTGTTGAGTGTACTTTTAATTATTGCAGTGCACTTCAAGAATAACTATGATGTTGCAATACCACTGACTTTTTAAAAGAAAAATCACGTCACATCAAAAGGTTTCCAGAAAAGTGAGAGATACACTGCTTATAATATTATGTGTTTTGTTTTCTTTGTTTTTATTTTTTCTCCATCAAAACTGACATTCCTAACAAGAGCTGACAAAAAAGGAACTAAGGTTAAAAACTGGGTTGGATAAAAATGGAAGCAGTATTCAGTTTGCAAATAATGCTACCTTTGGCTGAGTTGTTCGGTAAAGCTTATTGAAATGAGATTGATTTTCTGCCACTCCTGTTCTGTTTTAATGAGTTTGTGTTGTCAGGGATTTTCCTTGGCTTCCCCCCCCCCCCCCTTTTCAAACAGTGTTTTAATGTGTAGTTAGAATGAAAGATTTAGATGTGCTTGTTTTGTGTCTTTCTTGTTTTTGTTGGGTGGTTGGCTTGTTTGTGTCAAATCTGTGCCATTCTTTTTTTTTTTGTCTTGCCATGTTTTGTCTTTTTTATGTTTTGTTCTTTGCTTCTTATTTGTCTTGTAGTTCCCAAGTTTCTTAATTGCTCTCTTGTCCTTTCCTGTCGGTGTTTTGTTTTCTGTTATGTTTATTTTTTCTGTACTAATTGCTTCGTTCTTTTTTCTTGTCTGTCGACAACATTTCTCCCACGCTGCTATTTTCCCTGACCCTAAAGAGGGCAGGTACCCATTTACAGCTGGGTGAACTGGTGGGACTGCACTGACGCCAAGTTCGCGCAAACGGTCACCCACCCACTTGGTAACCACGCTCGATGCAGCTTTTACCTTAGCTTGGGAAAAAAGCGAGTGCTCTGACCACTGAGCTATTCCGTCCCCAACAGATTTAAAAACCAGTAATCCAGCGACGCTTACCCAGTAATCCAGCGACCACTAACCAGTAATCCAGCGACACTTACCCAGTAATCCAGTGACGCTGAACCAGTAATCCAGCAACGCCTAACCAGAAATCCAGCGACACTTACCCAGTAATCCAGGACGCTGAACCAGTAATCCACTGCCGCTGAACCAGTAATCCACTGACGCTGAACCAGTAATCCACTGACGCTGAACCAGTAACCCTGTGACGCCTAACCAGTAATCCAGTGACGCCTAACCAGTAATCCAGTCAGTAATCCACTGCCGCTGAACCAGTAATCCACTGACGCTGAACCAGTAATCCACTGACGCTGAACCAGTAACCCTGTGACGCCTAACCAGTAATCCAGTGACGCCTAACCAGTAATCCAGTGACGTCTAACCAGTAATCCAGTGACACTTAACCAATAATCCAGTGACACTTAACCAATAATCCAGTGACACTTAACCAGTAATCTAGTGACACTTAACCAGTAATCTAGTGACACTTAACCAGTAATCTAGTGACACTTAACCAGTAATCTAGTGACACTTAACCAGTAATCCAGTGACGTCTAACCAGTAATCCAGTGACACTTAACCAGTAATCTAGTGACACTTAACCAGTAATCTAGTGACACTTAACCAGTAATCTAGTGACACTTAACCAGTAATCTAGTGACACTTAACCAGTAATCCAGTGACACCTAACCAGTAATCCAGTGGCACTTAACCAGTAATCCAGTGGCACTTAACCAGTAATCCAGTGGCACCTAACCAGTAGTCCAGTGACACTTAACCAGTAATCTAGTGACACTTAACCAGTAATCTAGTGACACTTAACCAGTAATCTAGTGACACTTAACCAGTAATCTAGTGACACTTAACCAGTAATCTAGTGACACTTAACCAGTAATCCAGTGACACTTAACCAGTAATCTAGTGACACTTAACCAATAATCCAGTGACACTTAACCAGTAATCTAGTGACACTTAACCAATAATCCAGTGACACTTAACCAGTAATCAGTGACACTTAACCAGTAATCTAGTGACACTTAACCAGTAATCCAGTGACACTTAACCAGTAATCCAGTGACACTTAACCAGTAATCTAGTGACACTTAACCAGTAATCCAGTGACACTTAACCAGTAATCTAGTGACGCTTGTAATCAAGTGACACATAACCAGTAATCAAGTGACACATAACCAGTAATCAAGTGACACATAACCAGTAATCCAGCGACGCTTAACCAGTAATCCAGTGACGCTTAACCAGTAATCCAGTGACACTTAACCAGTAATCTAGTGACGCTTGTAATCAAGTGACACATAACCAGTAATCAAGTGACACTAACCAGTAATCTAGTGACACTTAACCAGTAATCCAGTGACATTCACCAGTAATCAGTGACACTACCATAATCCATGACGCTTAACCAGTAATCCCATGAACGCCATAACCAGTGATAACCAACTGTGACGCCTAACCAGTAATCCAGTGACGCCTAACCAGTAATCCAATGACGCCTAACCAGTAAACCAGTGACGCTTAACCAGTAATCTAGTGACACTTAACCAGTAATCTAGTGACACTTAACCAGTAATCTAGTGACGCTTGTAATCAAGTGACACATAACCAGTAATCAAGTGACACATAACCAGTAATCCAATGACGCTTACCCAGTAATCCAGTGACGCTTACCCAGTAATCCAGTGACGCTTACCCAGTAATCCAGTGACGCTTACCCAGTAATCCAGTGACGCTTACCCAGTAATCCAGTGACGCTTACCCAGTAATCCAGTGACGCTTAACCAGTAATCAAGTGACACATAACCAGTAATCAAGTGACACATAACCAGTAATCAAGTGGCACATAACCAGTAATCAAGTGACACATAACCAGTAATCCAGTGACACATAACCAGTAATCCAGTGACGCTTAACCAGTAATCCAGTGACGCTTAACCAGTAATCCAGTGACACATAACCAGTAATCCAGTGACGCTTAACCAGTAATCAAGTGACGCATAACCAGTAATCAAGTGACACATAACCAGTAATCTAGTGACACATAACCAGTAATCTAGTGACGCTTACCCAGTAATCCAATGACTTTACCCAAGAACCTAGTGACGCCTAACCAGTAATCCAGTGACACTTAACCAGTCATCCAGTGACACTGAACCAGTAATCCAGTGACGCCGAACCAGTAATCCAGTGACGCTTAACCAGTAATCCAGTGACGCTTACCCTGTAATCCAATGACGTTTAACAAGTAATCCACTGACGCTTACCCTGTAATCCAATGACGCTCTCCCAGTAATCCGGTGACGCTTAACCAGTAATCCGGTGACGTTTAACTAGTAATCCAGTGACGCAGTAATCCAGTGACGTTTAACCAGTAATCCAATGACGTTTAACCAGTAATCCAGCGACGCTTACCCAGTAATCCAGCGACGCTTAACCAGTAATCCAGCGACGATTAACCAGTAATCCAGTGACGCCTAACCAGTAAACCAGTTACGCTTAACCAATAATCCAGTGACGCCTAACCAGTAATCCAGCGACGATTAACCAGTAATCCAGTGACGCCTAACCAGTAAACCAGTTACGCTTAACCAATAATCCAGTGACGCCTAACCAGTAATCTAGTGACGCTTGTAATCCAGTGACACATAACCAGTAATCAAGTGACGCTTAGCCAGTAATCCAGTGACACATAACCAGTAATCCAATGACGTTTCACCAGTAATCCAGTGACGCTTAACCAGTAATCCAGCGACGTTTCACCAGTAATCCAGTGACGCTGAGCCAGTAATCCAGCGACGTTTCACCAGTAATCCAGTGACGCCTAACCAGTAATCTAGTGACGCTTCATTAGCCAATACTCCAGCAATGGTTAGCCAGCCGTTCTGTGGTGTGTCCTGTGATGAGTAGCTGGTAAGCCAGAGATGACTCTCCCACAGTGCTGTTGAAGCATGGTCAGAAAGGTTTAGTGCAGTGTATTGTGTTGTATTGAATTGTATTTATTGTGTCATATTGCATTGTATTGTATTGTATCGTATAGTATTGCATTGTATTGTACTGTATTGCATTGTATTGTACTGTATTGCATTGTATTGTACTGTAAGCGCTTCGATTTGTTTGTTTTTTTTACAAGATTCAGCGCTATATAAATTCCATATATTATTATTATTATTATTATTATTATATTGTATCGTATCGTATTCTATTGTACTACATTGCATTGTATTGTACTGTATTGTATTGTACTGTATTGCCTTGTATTGTACTGTATTGTATTGTACTGTATTGTATGGTTTTGTATCGTATTCTATTGTATTCTATTGCATTGTATGCCACTTTAAGTGACTGCAGATTTCTCTGCTTGAAATTCCAGCTGCTCTCCCCGGGTAGAGCACGTCTCCACAAGAACATCAGCACCCATGTTTTTTTTCTTTTCCTATCTGTAACTGTATTTGTTTTCATATCAGAGTGGCCTTTCTTATACAGAATTTTGCCAGGGACAACTCTCTCGTTGCTGTGGGTTCTTTTACGTCCGCAAAATGCGTGTTGCACACGGGACCTTGATTTATCGTCTCATCCGAAAGACTAGCACCCGGACCAACCACTCACTGTTTAGTGGATAGGGGGGAAAAGTTCGGAGCATGGAACGACCACACACTTCAAACCTGGACTGTTGGTTTTTTAGGCAGGTGCGTTATTTCTATTTTATTATTATTTTTTTTCCTTTTATATCGAAGATAATGGAATAAGCACTCATGTGCTTTTTTACATCCAGTCCCCGTGTGTATGCGGTTTTGTAAATTTTGTCATCTGTTTCCACCGGCACACAATGGCCTACTCTTCCGAAAAGCGGAACAGGATTTAACGTGTGCGCAATATGTTTTGCATGTGTTCGAACACGGGGCCTCGATTTATAGTCTCATCCAAAGGACTTGACATTCAGTTCGCTTTTGGGGTCAAACTGGAAAAAGGGGAGGTTAGAATCGAACCCACAACCCCCCCGGGTTTTAAACTTGGGGCAGGAAACTTTTTTTAACCATCGCCACCTTCCTTCTTCTAGACCACCGTCCACCACGGGCAGCCCCCCCACCCCCAAATCTTCAAAAACCCTCCACGCAACGAGCAAACGATGTGGCGATGACTTAGCCAGGGAGGCGGCTAAACAACATACACGGAGGTTTTAGCATGGGGGCCATGCATTTTTTATTAAAAAAACAAGGTGGCGGGAGAAACCCTATTAATTTTTCCTTCAAAGCAACATCACCATCCCCTATTGTTTTTCCCCTTTTTTTAAAGCATACATCATTCAAGATTCCCCAAGTTGTGTAGTATGTTGCATCGCTTTGCCAAAAAAGGGCTGCATATGTATCTTTTGGGCTTGCGTGCGTGCCACGTGGGCATGGTTGCGTGTGTGTTTTTTTTGTTTTTTTTTAATGTGTGTGTGTGAATTCCCAAACATGATGTCACACAGAAAAAAGTTTGTTTTTTTTTTAGATTTTCATGCCTTCATTTTCCAAAAACTAACTTCTATGATTTCAATGCGTCCAATACCGTGCCAAGTGTATCTTTTTCTCTATGGGTAAAAGGTTCAATTAAAAAACAGAGAAACACGCAATCTAGTTAACTGAAGGACAATAAAAATCACCTTCAACGAGTCTATCCTAAAGGGGTTCACCTTTTAAACAAACATTCACGATGCCCTTATTGAACGGAGAATAAAATTTTGAACACACTTTGCCCAACCCTTAAACCCTTTTGAAAAAAAAGGGCAAAATTAGCAATGATTTTAACAACTGTCTGTCCCAGTTTCCGACGAAATGGGTACCTGCCCTCTTTGGGGGTCGGGACGGTAAAGCGCGGGAGGGATGGGCGCCGCCCTCAAAATAGGCCCCTGGAAACCTGGGGTCTGGGAACCCCCTCCCCACGACCGCATAGGCAAGGGGAAAAACCTTACCTTTTTAAAAAACAAGGGCAAATACACACATTGCGCACCTTCTGTATAATCTCATGAAGCCCTTTAAATAAAAACGTAATAGATTACCTACCAAAACAAACAAAAGGAATTCGCATATTCCCGAAAGGTTTTTTCGATTTCTATCACTTTATGTCGCCTTGTATAGCCACCCAAAAAGACTTTTTTTTTCAATCAACTCTTGACCTTCTTTCACTCTCACTTCTCTGCGACCAGGTTTTCCCCCAAAACTACATGCTCTTGCCAGGATGCCCCTTTTTTAGTGAGGGGAGGCAGAAGGCCTACGATTTTGATTTATTGGTTTATTGATTATTGATTATTGATTAGCGCCTTTTTACTTCGGGTCCTTGCTTGTGCTTACTTCCAACAACGACCCCGGGTTTGATTTCCCAAGGGATTTTTTCCCCTGGTTAACTCATTTTTGACCCACTCTCCCCAAAAACCTTTGTGGACAAAAACCGGTCCCATGTGCGAACGCACGCAGACATTTGCGCACACGTTAAAACCTTTCCGCTTTTCGTAAGAGTACCATTTGCGCGGTGGAACAACATAAAATTTAAAAAAACCCATACACACGGGGTGGTTGTAAAAAAGCAATAAGGGTTATTTCATACCTTTATATAAAAGATTTTTATTCATGTTCCTTCTAGTTGACACGAACATGGGTAGTTACCAGAGAGAGAGAAGAGAAGAGAAGAAGAGAGAGAGAGAGAGACAACGACAGACAGACAAAGGGGAACGGGGAGACGGAAACGCAACAGACAAACAAAAAATCAAAAAAAAATTGATACTTTTTATGATAGTTTTTTCTCACATTTGGAAAAAAAAATTCAAAATTTGGTTTAAACTGCAAACGGGATCAAATTTCCCTTCACAAAGTAAAGGGAACCCTTTCTCACATAACTGCGTTTATAGCTTTTTAAACTCAAATGAAAATGCTCATGCAGAGATGTGTTCTTAATCATATCCACTAAAAAGAAACTCAACGGGAAAGTCCCCCTTCCCCAAAAGAAAAATCTTCACCTCCTCCCCCCACCCCCCATCCCCCCTCTCCCTTTTCATCAACTTTGTGTAACGCTGATAAAAATTATAGGCTTTCACAATCACAGAAATGACAAAATACCAACTAACAAGTCCCCCCTTTTTTTTTAGGTCAAAAAAAAAAATAAAAAACAGCCAACATTCCGAAACCGTCACATTTTGGCCAATAAATGAGGCATGGTTGTCTACCCAATACATCACTGACAGGGAGAGTGGACGGAAAGAGAGGTAGGCAGAGGAAGACCAAGACGTCCATGGACAGAGGATGTCAAGGACTGGACGGGCAAGAGGCAGGCTTGCTGAGTGTATTCATGCGACTGGCCCTATGTAGATCGACTTGGAAGATCCATGGCACGCCAACCCCAGTCTTGGGATGACACCTAATCCAACCAAGCCCAATCCAATTCCAACAGCGATGATGAAGATAATCTACTTAAGAGTTGGCTTCGACTCGAGACAGCAAAACTTCTGGGGGTCCAGGGGTTGAGATCCGGATCAAGGCATATAGCAAGACGGCAGTGGCAGACAGGCATCTCGAAGCTCGGGTCTGGATGAGGCTCAGTCTTGGGCGTAAGACGTTATGAGTCGAAACTTGTTTGCTCCCCGTGGGGATGCTGGGGGCCTGTCAGTATACATAGCATCCCCAACTTTTGGAAATTCTGCGCTAGGAATTTCCTCTTTTCTATCTCTCTCTTTGTTTCTGCTATATTCTCTTTCTTTCTTGTTACCTCCTTCTTGTCTCTTTTCTGCCTTCTTTGGTCCATTCTCCTGCATTTTCCCCAGAAAGACTTAAAAGAACAGAATTCTCTCCCAAGCTGAAGTCGGATGCACTGGGCCTGACTTGTCAGGCGCTTAATAACGGCAGCGCAACGCATTTTTGCTCATATAATAGACAAGAATAGTTGTTGTCTTGAGAATTTGACAAAGAGGAAAACACTTTTGTTTGAAGGCGGTGGGAGTAGGAGAGGGCTTTTTCTCTGGAAACCTTCTCCTATCTAGCTCTCCTAGAAGTTTCTATCTTTTTTTTTTCTGGCAGTGATGATTTATTTCAGTGGAAAATTCTGTCTGTAGGGTGGCATTATAATTATGACGCTATCGCTCTTCACGAGTCATCGGTATAGTTTGACCAATCTTTCTCCCTTTATTTTCACATCTCTGTCACGGTGTAGAAAGCATTCAGCCATGAAATGGAAGTGTGTGTGTGTGTGTTGTGTGTGTGGTGTGAGGGTGAGGAGAGTGTGATGAGAGAGAGTGAGAGAGAGAGAGAGAGAGAGTAGAGAGCGTGTGTGTGTGAGTGTGTGTGTGTGGTGAAGAGAGAGAGATGTGTGACATAGTGTGTGTGATGTAGAGTGTGTTTTGTGTGAGATGTTTGTGTGTTGAGTGTGTAACGTGTCTGTGTGTGTCGTGTTTGTGTGTGAGTGTGTGTGTAGTGTGTGTGTGCGTGTAGTGTGGGGGTGGTGTGTGTGTGTGTGTGTGTGTGTGTGTGCGTGCGCGCGCGGCGTACGTGCGTGTCCCTGGATGCCTGATGTGGGTCTATGTCTGCATGGTTTCACACTCGTATAGCGCTCCCGTGCTGTATAGCTGAACTGTGAGATTGGACTTGACCTGAATGGGGGAACATACCGCTGATCGATAACGTGTTTGGACTACATTTAGCACTGAGAGAGACAGAGAGACAGACAGACAGATAGACAGACAGGCTGAGACCACAGACAGACAGACGGACGGACAGACGGACGGACAGACAAACAGAAAGACAGAAAGAGAGAGTTGCAACAAGAGAGACAGACAGACAGACAGGCGGACAGACAGACATACAAGAGAGAGAGAGATGAGACTATAAACCGAGGCCCGTGTGCAAACGCACGCAGAACATCTTGCGCACACGTTAAATCCTGTTCCGCTTTTCGTAAGAGTAGGCCATTGTGTGCCGGTGGGAACAGATGACAGAATTCACAAATCCGCATACACACGCGGACTGGATTTAAAAAGCACATAAGTGCTTATTCCATTATCCTCGATATAAAAGAATACAAGAAAATAAATAGAAATAAAATAGAGAGAGAGTTACAACCACTACATAAACGGAGCTGAGAAAGTCAGACAGATAAAAATAAGTTGGACTGAGACAGACAATGAGACAGACGGGAAAAAAGAAAGAAAACAAGTCAGAAAAAAGAAAGAGGAGAAGAAAGGAAGAAAAGACAGAAAGCTAGAAAGACAGAAAGAAATAAGAAGGGGAAATTGAAAGAAAGAGAGAAAGAAAACAAAAATCAAAGATAAAAACAAACACCAAGAGAAGAAACGACAGAAAAAACAAAACAAAAAAGAGAATATGGAAGAGGAGATGAAAAAGAATAAAACAAACTCTCTCTCTGTCTCTCTCCCTCCTCACCCCCTTATGTCTGTCTGTCTGTCTGTCTGTCTGTCTGTCTGTCTCTCCCACTCTCTCTCTCTCTCTCATCTCTCTCTCTCTTCCCTCTCTCCTCCTTGCTCGCTCTCTTCCCCCTCTCTCTCCTCTCTCTCTCCTCTCTCTCTCTCTCTCTCCCTTCCCCTCTCTCTCTCTCTCTCCTCTCCTCTCACCCCCCCTTCTCCCCTCTCTCTCTCCTCTCTTCTCGCTCTTCCTCTCTCCTCTCTCTCTCTCTCCATCTCCCCTCTCTCTCTCTCCCTCTCTCTCCCCCCTCTCTCTCATTGCTCTCTCTCTCCCTTCTCTTCTCTCTCTCTCCTCTCTCTCCTCTCTCCCTCCCTCTCTCTCTCTCTCTCTCTCTCATCCCCCCTCTCTCTCCCTCTCTATCTCCTCTCTCTCTCTATCTCCCTTCTCTCTCCTCTCCTCTCCCCCCCTCTCTCTCCTCTCTCTCCCTCCCTCCTCTCTCTCTCCCCCTCTCTCTCTCTCTCCTCCCCTCCCTCTCTCTCTCGCTCTCTCTCTCCTCTCTCTCTCTCTCTCTCTCCTCCTCTCCTCCTCTCCTCTCTCTCTCTCTCTCCCTCTCTCTCTCTCTCGCTCTCTCTCTCCCTCTCTCTCTCTCTCTCCCTCCCTCCTCTCCCTCTCTCTCCTCCTCTCTCCTCTCTCTCTCTCTCTCTCTCCCCTCCCCTCTCTCTCTCCCCTCTCTCCTTCCTCTCTCCTCCACTCTCTCTCTCTCTGACCCTTCGAGCCACCAGCACTCTTCTTCCGGAATGGCATCGCCAATCTCATTGCACTTCAAAAACAAAATCCACATAAATAGAACCGGGCTGATCTGCCTCATTCTCCATTCTGCCTCATTTTCCTGGTCATTGTACCATCCAGTTCAATGCTCGTAGAGTCCTCAGAATGCTCGTCTGTCTATACATAGGCAATGAGCCGTATCTCAAGGAATCTTCGATGCTGGTGTGGGTGTTGTTATCATGGTGAGCATGGTGATAGCGCTCGTGGGGATTGTGTTGTCTTCCTCTTCGTCTAACGCTCAGACAGCAACTCCTGGTGTCTGTCATACGAGCAAAATATGCCTTGCGCTGCCGTTAAGCGCCTGACAAGTTAGGCCCAGCAGCATTCGACTTTGGCTTAGGAGAGATTAGTTATCTCTTAAGTCTTTCTGGAAAATAAGGCAGGAGAACGGACCAAGATGGCAGAAAATAATAATAAATGAATAATAATAATAAATGAAATTTGTATAGCGCTATATCTTGCAAAGACAAATCAGAGCGCTTGCATTCAACATATTCTTACAAAGTCATGCAGCCAATAACTATCAAAAGCTTAAACAAAATTCAAATGTCACACACACACACACACACACACACACACACACACACACACACACAGGTTGTAGGCTTTGGCAGGGTAATGGGATTTGGGCTGTTGAAGGCAGGGGCAGTTTTGAGATGAAAGAGGGAAAAAGTTAGGTTTGAAACAAATATGTCTTGAGGCTGGATTTATATGTGTCATATGTAGGCCTCTGTCGAAGAGAGAGAGGAAGGTTGTTCCAGATGGATGGACCAGAAATAGAGAAAGAGCGACGACCAACGGTGGACTGGTTGAATCTAGGTATTCGTAAGCACAAGGTATCTGCAGCAGAGTGGAGGGAACGAGAAGGAGTGTACAGGTGAAGACATTCACAGAGGTAGGAGGGTGCTGTTTGGTGGAGACATTTGTAGCAGAGGGTACTAATCTTATAGTTTACTTTCTGTGGCACAGGCAACCAGAGGAGAGATCGCAAGAGAGGAGTAATGTGTTCAGATTTTTTCTTTCTGAGGACTAGGCGAGCTGCAGAGTTTTGTATACGTTGAAGGGAGTGGATAGATGTTGCTGGCAGACCATCTAAAAGAGAATTGCAATAGTCCAGACGTGAGAGAATGAGAGACGCAACAAGTTTGGATGTTGCATCAGTGGACAGGTACTTTCGAATTGCACTGATACGCCGTAATTGATAGTAGCACGACTGACAGGTCTAGGTGATGATTTTTGCATAGACAGTGTGTTGTCGATAACAACTCCTAGATACTTCACAGCAGTGGACAGAGGGACCGATGTATTGCAGAGTTCTATTGAAGTTGTTGTAATGGAAGAGAGTTTGTGTTTGGTCCCTACAAGCATGGCTTCGGTTTTATCTGCGTTTAACTGTAACTTGTTTTGTATCATCAGTTTTGGATATCTTGAAAGCAGTAGCCATCTTTGTCAAGAGAGAAGGCAGATTTTCAGGTGTAACACTACTTTGAATCTGAGAGTCATCTGCATAAAAGTGATAGTTGATATGATGACGGTTTTATTATATGTGATAGTGGAGCAGTATAGAGAGTGAAAAGAACAGGGCCGAGAATTGATCCCTGCGGGACACCACATTCCAGTTTGGCAGGTATTGACTGTATCTTGTTTACTGCGACTGTCTGGAATCGGTCAGTGAGGTATGAACTGAACCAGGAGAGGGCTGTGCCAGTAACACCGAATATTTTTTTAAGACGGGAGAGAAGAATTGAATGGTCAATAGTGTCGAAGGCTGCAGATAAGTCGAGTAGAGTGAGAAGGGAGATTTTCCCCGAGTCAGAAGCAAGTAGAAGTGTATTTAGGGTATGGAGTAGGGTAGTTTCAGTGCTATGGTTGACGCGATAGGCAGACTGACACTCAGGAAGAAGACTGTTGGAGAGAGCTGTTTTAGAACTACTTTTTCAAGGACTTTAGAGATGAAAGGTAGGTTGGAAACAGGTCTATAATTCTTCAGAATGTTAGGGTCAAGGTCATGCTTTTTGAGTAGAGGTGTAACTATTGCAGTTTTGAGAGATGATGAAACATTTCCTGAAACAAGAGATGAGTTCACTATTTTCGTGATAGCGGGTATAAGTTGTGGTAGGCACTGTACAAAAAGAGAAGCAGGTATGGGATCGAGGTCGCATGATTTTATAGTCATTTCTTTCAGAATTGTCGTAATTTCTTTCTCACTTGTTGGATGAAAGAAAAGGAGAGGAGTACCAGAGAATTGGGGATCAGGAACTGCAGGCTGGAAAGGAGTCTGATCCAATCTGGAACGGATGTTACGGATTTTGTCAGAAAAGAATGCAGAAAATATAGAAGGAAGTTCAGAATGGTTGTGGATGGAAGGCAGAGGGCTTGCCTTCACAGATCCAAGAAGTGTAGATGTGAGAGAAAAGAGAGATTTCATAGACGTGGCATTAAGAACTTGAGAAGAGTAGTACTTTGTTTTTCCTTAAAGAATTAAAGATTTGACTTTGTTGATTTGTTTTCGGATGAGCTGTTTGTTGATTTCCGTTTTTGTTTTTCGCCACTGCCGCTCTAGCTGCCTGCGTTTGCGCTTTGCAACCAGTATATCGTGGGTGTACCATGGTGCATAGGGCCTGTCGGGCAGGAGACGGTCAGTGGGAGGTGCATGCTCATCAAGCAGTTGGCTGAGAACAGTATTGTAGTGTTTCGAGGGGTCAGTGTTGTCAGAGGTTAGTGATAATAATAGACAAGAATTCGGCGGCAGGAAGAAAAGGCAGAAACAAAGAGAGGGATAGAAAAGAGGAAAGTCCTAGCACAGAATTTCCTGAAGGTAGAGATGCTTCTTTTTTACTTACAGGCCCCCAAGTATTCCGATGGGGAATTGTGTTGTCTTAAGGACTCGTGTGTCTGTCGGTTGTTTGTTTCCAGTTCTGCGCCCTCGTGGACTCCAGAGTGATAGCTCGACCACGGGCAATGCACTGTGTAAGTATCTGAAGACGTCTCCATGTTGGTGCTGTGAGTGATCATGGCGGCAGGGCTGGTGGGTGTTTCTGATCTTCTCTATCATTCTGCTGTCCAGTCCTGCTCGCTCAGAAGCTTCAGAGCCATAGTTCGTCCAGCGGCAGTGGACTGTATCCCAAGGAAGCTTTGTGTTGGCGCTGTTGTTGCTGTTGTCAGTGATGGTGGTGGTGGAAGTGCTAATGGTGGAGTGTTGTGTCGTCCTTGGTGGTTTGCCAGTGTTGTGGCTCACTTGTGTCTTTGCATAGAACAGATTTTTTACATCGTGTGTCAAGTCATATCAAAAACACTTGAATCATTCCATGAAGGGCAATTACAATACTGACAGGCACATGATTATCTCGAAGTATGAT
The DNA here is from genome assembly GCA_028751875.1 of Rapana venosa. Taxonomy (NCBI): domain Eukaryota; kingdom Metazoa; phylum Mollusca; class Gastropoda; order Neogastropoda; family Muricidae; genus Rapana; species Rapana venosa. The sequence continues at coordinate 14,433,925 of CM054144.1, read as the reverse complement.
TATCTCGAATGACACAGGAAAAATACATTTCAAATTGGTATGAACAGTCCAAGATAGCTTAAAAAACAAACAAAAACCAAACAAACAAGAAAAATTAATCACACACAAACACACACACGCGCGCGCGCGCGTGCACACACACACACACACACACACACACACACACACTCACACGCACGGCGTACGCGCGCACACACACACACACACACACATACATACATACATACATACATACATACATACATACATACACACAAACCAATGTAGGAATGCAATGTTGTAAAAACCATTGATTGGAAAAGACATATAAACTATTATTTACGCGCGCGTGCGTGCGCGCGCGCGCGCGTGTGTGTGTGTGTGTGTGTGTGTGTGTGTGTTTGTGTTTGTGTGTGTGTGTGTGTGTGTGTGTGTGTGTGTGTGTGTGTGTGTGAGAGAGAGAGAGAGAGAGAGAGAGAGAGAGAGAGAGAGAGAGAGAGAGAGAGAGAGAGAGAGAGAGAGAGAGAAGAGAGAAAGCATTTTCCAATGGGAAGAAATCACTTTGAAGTTCAGATCCTTGCTTCATAACTCATTGGAAATACTAAACAAAAGCAAAAGGGAAAATGAAGTGCGATAGTAAAGAATTAATGTCATTGTTGTAATTCCTACTGTTGTTCTTGGTTGAAGTTTTATTTCTTCTTCTTTTCTTCTTCTTTTTCTGTTGCTGCTGCTGCCCGCCGCCGCCGCCGCCGCCGCCGCTGCTGCTGCTGCTGCTGCTGCTGCTGCTACTGCTGCTGCTGCTGCTGCTGCTGCTACTGCTGCTGCTGCTCCTCCTCCTCCTCATTCTCCTCCTCTTCATCCTTCTTCTTCTTCTTCTTCTTCTTCTCCTCCTTCTCCCCCTCCTCCTCCTGCTCCTCCTTCTTCTACTTCTGCTTCTACTTCTGCTTCTGCTTACTCTGTTGCTGCTGCTGCTGCTGCTTTACTTTCTTCTAACAACACTTGTTACCCACCTTTACCCGGATTTATTGGGGGGTTGTGGTGAGGGAATCTCTCTGTTGAAATTCTTATTCGTTGTCGATTTGTGTTGGGATGGAGCAGGAACACTCAAGTTCCATTTGCATTGTACTGTGAAACTTGTTAATATAACTAGATTCATGGAGGTTTTAAACAACCACAGTTTCCATAGTCACGCTTAGGTCTAAAAAGGGGAGGGGGGGGGGAGAACCTGTCATTGATATTGAATCTGAAGAATCTGTTTGCATTCGTCTTTCTGTATGCCATTTGCTGAGTAGTAACTGCACAGGAAGCAGTGAGTCATGAAATGGACGATGTGTGCCTGGCAGAAAAAGCAGTGTTGAGTGTGTTGTGTGTGTGTGGGGGTGTGGGGGGGAGGTGTGTAGAACACCAGGCTGTGTGTTGGTGCTTTGTTTGGAATCAGGGCATTGCTCTGTGCTGTGAAGCTGAAAGAGAGATGTGTGGATGGAGATAGTGTGTTGAATGGAAAGAATACTTGTCAATGGTGGGTTTTTTCCGGAGAGAGAGAGAGAGAGAGAGAGAGAGAGAGAGAGAGAGAGAAAAGAGAGGGGCCTTTTTGACGCTTTAACCAATTTATTGTCATTGCCCAATGTGACCTTTTGACAAGGGGGGTTACACACGACTTGTTTTGTAAATACAAATAAATACGAGCAAAATTACATGATGCATTTAACGTAATGGAAAAAAAAAACCCACCCAAAAAGAGCTCTCTATGAACGGATACGACTTTAAACTCTGATGTAAACTCAGTTTCAAACTGAACACAAGGTAATGTCAAGGATAAACAATAGGAACCAATAAACAATAACTAAAATGATAACAAGAACATTCTAGAATGCTATATTAGACCATCCAATCAAATTGTATGCAAACTTTTCAATAAATATTCTTGCTGGAGATTACAGCGTAATTAAATAAATGTTTCTTTATGTGTGTCACAAAATGTTGCTGGAGATTACAGAATATAAATGTTACTTTAGTTTAGTCATAAATGTTCAACTCAATTGGTACTTAGCTGTGATTGTCGTAATTTCAGCGCTTCAGCAATAAACCTTGCAACAGATTTGATCACAATATCGTCATCTTACGATAAGATACTTTTTTTTAAAATCTTGCCTTCGGAAAGCTTCTAGATTGAGAACACTACAGTTTTTACGTATGGAAACGTTTTCACAGTTTTCACGTATGGAGAGAGACAGACAGAGAGAGACAGAGACAAACAAATAGACAGACAGAGACACAGACAGACAGAGACTGGAGAGAGAGAAACAGATAGACAGACAGACAGCACAAAATTGTCTTGTCCAGTCTATCGTATTCACACTTTTTCACATTATATTTATCATCAGTTTTGTTGTTATTGTAATCGTATTTAATTTGTGTCTTTTATTTGTTTCAGACACAACAGTATAGACTATCGTCCATTAAAATCCTTCTACGTTCAAGCAACGAATGAGCATGGGCGGGATGACATTCTTCAGAGCGCATAGCCAATCACAATCACCATCTGATATCGAAAACCGGTTTCAAATAAGTCTCCGCATTTCATTGGTGGTGATCTTGCTGTACTCGTGCCACAGGATATCCGGTATACATGCGCAGACGACATCAGAAGACGTCAGTGAGCAGACTACACAGGGGATTAATGAAAATAATTCCACCGTGAAAAGGTCAGATTGTGTGTGTGGTGTGTCGTGTTTCGTGTGTGTGTGTGTGTGTGTGTGTGTGTGTTGGTGTTCGTGCGCGCGTGTCTGTGTATTTGTGTTGTGCGTGTTTGTGTGAAATTGTTTGTGTTGAGTGTTTTGTCAACAGTGCATGATTATAGTGTTTCCCTGTCGTACGTACATGTGTTCCTTTTCATTTTAGTGTTGAAATATCACAAAGAGTTCTTGCTAAAACAACAACAACAACAACAACAAGAAAACACCAACAAACAAAAACAAAACAAAATTCCCAAAAACAAACACAAAAAAATCGATACATGGACCCCCCCCCCCCCCCCCCCCCCCCGAAAAAAAATTACCCAATTTAAAAAATCCGCAACAACAAAACATACCCTCACACACTCACCACAACAGAAAGGAAAGAAAACCGAGGTTTCAAAAACACATAAAGCAAACCGAACAAGCATCAACAGATGTCAACCAGCATGAAAACACAAGACATGTTGCTGTCCAACTAGAACTAAGGTGTTATAGGCGGATTCTCCGTTGTGGTGTTATCTACATCATGTAAAGATCAAGTGAAAAGATGCTGTCGGTGTTCTACTGTTTGTGTGCTCCTTCGTCTGACTGATCGTTCATTTTTGTCTGATTTAGGCATGGTTACCTTGCCTCTGAATATGAACGAGTTTCCATGTTTGCTTGTACAGCTTTCTCTGTCTATCCCTCTCTGTCTCTGTCTGTCTCTCTCTCTCTGTCTGTCTCTCTGTCTCTTTCTCTCTCTATATATCTGTCCTCTCTCTCTGTGTCCTCTGTTTTTTGTCTCTCTGTCTGTCTGTCTCTTCTGTATGTATGACTGTCTCTCTCTCTTTCGGTCTCTGTCTGTCTGTCTGTCTGCTCTCTCTCCATCCTCCCACCTTCTCTCTCTCCTCTCTCTCTCTCTCTCTCTCTCTCTCTCTCTCATCTCTCTCTCTCTCTCTCTCTCTGTGTATGATGAATTAACATGCGCTTGGGGAATGTTTCAATGTGTTGGGTGTTTTGTGCTCAAAGAAAGAACAAAGACAATGCACCAAAAAGGAAAAGAAGACAAAGACATGAAAACATATCAAACAAACAAACAAACAAACAAACAATACTCAGCGGGTTTGGCTAGAATACAAGAACATCTCTCTGCTTGTCAAAGCATGTATGCATTGTTGTTGTGAAGTCTTTAAAATCTCGTAAAACAATGCTTGGTATGTGTGCCCGCTTGGTTGTTGTTGTTTTGTTTTTTACCGGGTTGATCAGTGTGTTTGGTTGTCGATTTCTTTGTCAGATGTGTGTATTTTAGAATCTGCTCTGTTTGTGAACGTGCTTCCATATCTGTTTATGTATAATCTCTCTCTCTCTATCTCTCTCTCTCTCTATCTCTCTCTCTCTATCTCTATCTGTGCTTATATTCATCAATATTTACAATCAAATATATCTGTACATATGGGCGAATAGGCACACACACAAATACACACACACACAGAAGCACACACTCACACACATACACACATACATACACACACATACATAACTTTAAAAAAATCAACACTGCAGTTTAGTTTGTTCTCGCCTTAATTAAGTTGCTTAATCAGGTCTGTTTCCTCACGTGCTGATCGCTTCCATGCACTGCTGTGTACTTCCAAAGCTTCCAAAACCTTACACGAAAAACCTCAAACAAGCAAAGAACCCAAGCATAAACGGTGTTTCAGAAGAATACGTCTTTAGACATGTAATCCTTCACTCGTAACCTACATGAATCTCTCTATGTTGAGATGATAAACAATTTGGACTTTGGCCAAAGCCATTACAATAACGCCTCTTCATTCTCTCCTTAAAAAAAATTCACGACATTTTATTTAATTTATTTTATACCACTTTAAGTCACGAGATTTCTCTACGTGAAATTCGGGCTGCTCTCCCCGGGGAGAGCGCGTCGCCACAAGAGCAGCGCCACCCATGGTTGCTGGCGTTGTCCTTGGCACCAAGTCACGTGGTTATCCGGGTGCCACCGACCTTAGAAACCACGCCAGTGCTGATTAATCAGAGTGCACCAGGAAGAGTCTGCGTGTCATAGCTATGAAAACAAAGCAGGGTGATGCTACAGCGAGCGCCAATGAGGCATCAAAGACAAGGAGGCTGGAGAGACAGAGAGACACAGAGAGAGAGAGACAGAGAGAGAGAGAGAGAGAGAGAGAGAGAGACAGACAGACAGACAGACAGACAGACAGACAGATATACAGACAGAAGAGAAAATTGGATGCGCCAAAAGTTCGGGGGTTGTTATCTTGCTGCTGAAGCCCTCAGCTCAGCTGTCTGTTCCGTCCCCATCTGTTCTTCTTCTCTTCCCTTTCTTATTGCCTCTCATTTATCAGCGGGCAGCAAGAAAATGGTGACGGGGGAGGAAAAGGAGCGTGAAAGACAGGCAGGAAGGATGGAATGAATGAAGAAATGAAGAAAGAAAGAAAGAAAGAAAGAAAAGAAAAGAAGGAAGGCAGATGAAAATTATTAATAAGGGACAGAAAAAGAAAAGGAAGAAAGATTAAAGACAATGAAATTAAAGAAGTACGAAAGAAAGAAAGAAAGAAACAAACACAGACAGACAGACACACAGACAGACAGACAGACAGAAAACAGGAAGTCAGAAAGAAAGAAGGAAAGAAAGAAAGAAAGAAAGAAAAGGACATAAAGAAAGAAAAAGACAGAGACAAAAAAAAAAGAAAATAAAGAAAACCCAAAAGACAGACAGACAGACAGACAAGACAGACAGACAGACAGACACAGACAGACAGATAAACAGACAAACAGGCAGACACACAAACAGACAGACAGACAGACAGACAGACAGAAGCACAGAAGCACCTGTCCAGAAGTTGCACACGGTAGTGTAACGGATAAAACGCTCCAACACTTGATCCTGAAAGCGCAGAAGTCGCTGGTTGGAATCTAGGCAACGCCAGGTGGGTAAGGGAACGATCGCTGCAGTCTCCCAAGTCAACCTAGAGCGCGTGCACGCGCACGCGCGCACACACGCACACATACGCACAGACACACACACAGAACACGCAGAACATCTTGCGCACACGTTAAATCCTGTTCCGCTTTTCGGAAGAGTAGGCCATTGTGTGCCGGTGGGAACGGATGACAAAATTTACAATATACCGCATACACACGGGGACTAGATGTACAAAAAAAGCATATGAGTGCTTATTCCTTTATCCTCAATATAAAAGAATAAATAAATAAAACCACACACACACACACTCTCTCTCTCTCTCTCAGAACATCTGTCAGCAGCAGTCGCAACCGGATCAGAAGATTAAAAAAAACCCATCAACTAAAAAGATGTGCTGGCAAAGCAGATTGAAGGCCTCCCTCCATACTCTCGCTACTCTGGAATGCTACTTCTGCCATGGAAAAGGTGTTCATTTCCTGGTGGGTGCCACACGTAGAGCTGCTCCCCCCCCCCCCCCCCCCCCCCCCCCCCCTACTGAGCTTTGCTCCCTGGCGTCTTCTTTTTCTCTTCCCCTTTCTTGGTTGTAACAGAGTCGCCTTTGATGATGCAAACTTGGGAGAAAGGCATCAAGTGTGGTTTCAATTTCGGTTACAGTGTGAGTGTGTTTGTGTGTGTGTGTGTGTGTGTGTGTGTGGGGTGGGGTGTGTGATTGTGTGTGTGTGTGTTTGTGTGTGTGTTGTGTGTGTGTGTGTGTGTGTGGTGGGTGTGGGTGTGGTGTGTGTGTGTGTGTGTGTGTGTGTGTTGGGGAATAGTGTGTGTGTAGTGTGTGTGGAGGGGTGGGGGCGGATGGGAAATAGTGTGTGTGGTGTGTGTGTGTGGGGGGGGGGGGGGGGGGCGGGAGGGGAGGGGGGGTGTGAGTAGTAGTGTGTGCTTTGGTGTGTGTGTAGGGGGTGGGAACGTGAAGTAGTGTGTGTGGGTGGGGGGAGGGCGGTGGGAAATAATGTGTGGTGTGTGTGGAGGGGGGATGGGGGGATGGAAGTAGTGTGTGTGTGTGTGTATGTGTGTGTGTACGGGAGGGGGGGGGGTTATGGGAAGTAGTGTATGCGTGCATGTGTGTGTCTGTATGTGGGGGAGGGGGAGGAGTGGTGATAGGAAGTAGTGTGTGTATGTGTAGGGAGCGTGCGTGCGTGCGTGCGCTCTCTCTCTCTCTCTCTCTCTCTCTCTCTCTCTCTCTCTCTCTCTCTCCTCTCTCTCTCTCTCTCTCTCTCTCTCTCTCTCTCTCTCCTCTCTCTCTCGATGCAAGTTCGCTTTGTTTTGAATTGCAAAAAGATATTGATAAACTTGTTTATTGGTGTGAACTTAACCATATGGCTCTCCATCCTGAAAAGTCTAAATTTATGCTAATTACAACCAGACAAAAGCGACAAAACATTTGATTTAAGTTACATGGTCTAAAAGTTTACAGTAAACACTTGGAAGAAGTAGATTCTCATAAACTGCTTGGGTTAAATATTGATAACAATTTGTCTTGGTCTAGTCATCTTTCAAATTTGTCTAAAAAGTTAGCCTAGAAAATCTTTCAGATCAACAGAATAAAACGTTTTCTTGACCAACATACCCGCAAACTATTTGTTCA
>CM054144.1:14416631-14421631 GCA_028751875.1 Rapana venosa | reverse complement strand
TGCCCTTTCCTTCTTTCTTTCTTTCCTTCTTTCTTTCTTTCTTTCTTTCTTCTTTCTTTCCTTCCCCGTCTCAGTACGTCAATGACAACACACCTGAAAATACTCCACATGTACCGCGTATATTTCATCCCATGAAGTGAGGTCAGATGGACGTCAACAGAAATAGCCACATTGTCCCCCGTCCACAGAAAATGCTGACCCCTGCTGAAGGGGGAAAAAGTCCCCCTAAACATGGTATCTGGAATGACCTCCCTCTCTCCCTTCGTGAAAAGCCTACTTACGACAGCTTTAAATCCAGCCTCAAAACATACCTATTTCAAACCTAAGATTTTTCCCTCTTGTTTCATCTCATGTCTGTCCCTGCCTTTGAAAGCCAAAATTGCCAACACCCTGCTGAAATGTACAACCTGTGTGTGTGTGTGTGTACATTTGAATTTGTTAGAATATTGTTAATCATTGTTGGTTGTTTGTGTGGGAGCAGATTGAATGGAAGCGCTCTGGTTTGTAATTGCAAGATATAGCGCTCTATAAATTCCATATATTATTATTATTATTATTTAAAACGCCTATCCGTAACAGTTAAAACGCCTATGTGTGATAATTAAAACGCCTATGTGTGATAATTAAAACCCCTATGTGTGATAGTTAAAACGCCTATGTGTGATAATTTTAAAAAGTAAGTCAAAATGTGAACCTTTGAAAGCTAGCTAGAGTGCCAAAAAAAACTATGTCATAGTTTTGATCAGTGGAAACCCCCCAAAAATGAATACCTTTTTGCTGTAAAAGAAAATACATGGATCTTGCATTGCCGATGACGTCAGATCTAACGGATTGAAACATAACATATTATGCCCATGTGCTCATTATGCCAAGCCCAAGACACATAAATGACGCAGTCTGATTCCATAAAGAGAATAATTATGTGCCTGCTTGCATAACATCCTTGCCCTTGCAGAGCACTGTTGTTTCAAGAATTTTTCTATTTTTAGTGTGGCCTGCAGAGCCAAAGTGGATGACTTGCGACCACAGTCCCTAAACCAGATATTTCTAGTGGGACTATAAGTTTAACAACAACCACAACCATAAAGAGAAAGTAGTTAATCAGGGTGTGTTTTTTTAAAATGTAAAGTTAATGCATGTTAGGATTCAGCTACACGTGTATCTCAGTGATGATATTCCCCTATGCATTGAGAAAAAAGGACAATTTATGATGAAACTAACTGGTGATACCATAGGGAAAGATTGCATTCCAGTGGAAAATAAGTCAAGGATGGAAGTTAAGTGTGAATGAATCTGTGGAAGGTAGAAGGCAAGGACAAACTCAAGCAAGTAAAACCGTTGTTAGTTAAATAGTTTAGTGTGATAGTTAAAACGTCAGTCTGTGATAATAGCTAAAACGTCAGTCTGTGATGGTTAAAACGACAGTCTGTGATGGTTAAAACGACAGTCTGTGATGGTTAAAACGTCAGTCTGTCATAGTTAAAACGACAGTCTGTGATGGTTAAAACGACAGTCTGTGATGGTTAAAACGTCAGTCTGTCATAGTTAAAACGACAGTCTGTGATGGTTAAAACGTCAGTCTGTCATAGTTAAAACGACAGTCTGTGATGGTTAAAACGTCAGTCTGTCATAGTTAAAACGACAGTCTGTGATGGTTAAAACGTCAGTCTGTGATGGTTAAAACGTCAGTCTGTCATAGTTAAAACGACAGTCTGTGATGGTTAAAACGTCAGTCTGTCATAGTTAAAACGACAGTCTGTGATGGTTAAAACGTCTGTCATAGTAACGAGTTGTGATGTTAAAACGTCAGTCTGTCATAGTTAAAACGTCAGTCTGTGATGGTTAAAACGTCAGTCTGTCATGGTTAAAACGTCAGTCTGTCATGGTTAAAACGTCAGTCTGTCATGGTTAAAACGACAGTCTGTTATGGTTGAAACGTCAGTCTGTGATGGTTGAAACGTCAGTCTGTGATGGTTGAAATGACAGTCTGTGATGGTTGAAACGACAGTCTGTGATGGTTGAAACGTCAGTCTGTGGTTGTAAAAACAAACAAATAAGTCAGGAGTGAACTTTTGAAAGTTAGAATGCCAACAACAATTAAAATTAATTGTAGATTCGGGTCTCAGTGAAAGTCGTAACTTGCTGAGGTTAACCATTCCTGTTTTTATGGCCTTTTTTTTCTTTCTATTTTGACTGTCTAAACTAACATCGGGACGGGATAGCTCAGTGGTCGGAGCACTCGCTTTCCCCCAGCCAAGTTAGGCAGCGTCGAGCGTGGTTACCAGTTGGATGGGTGACCGTTTGCGAGCCTTGGCTTTAGTACAGTTTCCCCAGTTCACCCAGCTGTAAATGGGTACCTGCCCTCTTTAGGGTCAGGGAAGGTAAAGCAGCGAGGGAGAGGAGATGGGCACCGCCCTCAGTATGCTGGCCCCTAGAGAAGTGAGGTCTCTGACGCCTCGCTCCCCTACGACCTTATAGGTTATGGGACACCTTTACTTTACTAACGAAGTGGTTGTCACAAAACGTCATTTCGTTACATTTTTGTGCTTTTAAAGGAGGGGGGTGGGTGGTTACGCTCTTTCACAGGTGAAAAGATTCTTTTTAAAATAAAAAAATTGATCTGTCTTATCACATCTAGACATGCGATTTCAGACCCCTTAATAAAGTAAATGAATTTAAATGAGCTACCTGAATATAAGACCAAACAAACAAAAAGCACCCTTTTGCTGTTTTAAATTTGTTCAGAGGGTTTTTGGTTCTTTCTTCTTTTGTTTTTGGTTTGTTTGTTTCTGCTGTATTTCGGTAGTGGGGATGGGTTGCTTGGTTTTTGTTGGCTGGTTTGTTTGTTTTGCTTTTATGGTTTTGTTTTTGCAAAGGGGGCGTAGGGGTAGTGGAGGTGGTAGGAGGGGGGGGGGGGGGGGGAATTGCGAAGCCTAAGGCAACTTCTGGTTCCTATTTGTCGAGTACGGTGCAGGATTATCTGGGAATCTGTCCCTGCTAAGCCTGTGCCGCGATTGGCACCGTTATCACGTGCTGTATTCCAGTCACTCCTCGCTGTTTGATCTGGGCCGGTTCATGACCGCAGTTTTCCTGCAAAACAAAGAGTTGGTGTGGAAACAGGGTAAGGATTTGTATTGTTCGGCACCACGCGTGCGTGTGTGTGTGAGGGGGAGCGGTGTGTGTGTGTGTGTGTTGTGTGTGTGTGTGTGTGTGTATGTGTGTTTGTGTGTGTGTGTGTGTGTGTGAGAGAGAGAGAGAGAGAGGGGGGACGTGTGTGTGTGTGGTGGGGGGGGGGGGGGGCGGTGTGTGTGTGTGTGAGGGAGGCGCAGTGTGTGTGTTGTGTATGTATGTGAGGGGGGGGGGGGGGGGGGCGGGGCGGTGTGTGTGGTGTGGGGGGGAGGAGGTAGGTGTGTGTGAGGGGGGGCGCAGTGTGTGTGTTTGTGTGTGTATGTGGGGGGGGGGGGCGGTGTGTGTGTGAGGGGGGGGGGGCGGGGCGGTGTGTGTGTGAGGGGGAGGAGGTAGGTGTGTGTGAGGGGGGGCGCAGTGTGTGTGTTTGTGTGTGTATGTGAGGGGGGGGGGCGGTGTGTGTGTGAGGGGGGGGGGGGGCGGGGGGTGTGTGTGTGAGGGGGAGGAGGTAGGTGTGTGTGAGGGGGGGGCGCAGTGTGTGTGTTTGTGTGTGTATGTGAGGGGGGGGGGGCGGTGTGTGTGTGAGGGGGGGGGGCGGGGCGGTGTGTGTGTGAGGGGGAGGAGGTAGGTGTGTGTGGGGGGGGCGCAGTGTGTGTGTTTGTGTGTGTATGTGAGGGGGGGGGGGGGCGGGTGTGTGTGTGAGGGGGGGGGGGGGGCGGGGCGGTGTGTGTGTGAGGGGGAGGAGGTGGTGTGGTGAGGGGGGGCGCAGTGTGTGTGTGTTTGTGTGTATGTGGGGGGGGGGGGGGGGCGGTGTGTGTGTGTGTGTGAGGGGGAGGAGGTAGGTGTGTGTGAGGGGGGGCGCAGTGTGTGTGTTTGTGTGTATGTGGGGGGGGGGGGGGGGCGGTGTGTGTGTGTGTGTGAGGGGGAGGAGGTAGGTGTGTGTGAGGGGGGGCGCAGTGTGTGTGTTTGTGTGTATGTGGGGGGGGGGGGGGGGCGGTGTGTGTGTGTGTGAGGGGGGGCGCAGTGTGTGTGTTTGTGTATGTATGTGAGGGGGGGGGGGACGGGGCGGTGTGTGTGTGTGTGTGAGGGGGAGGAGGTAGGTGTGTGTGAGGGGGGGCGCAGTGTGTGTTTGTGTGTGTATGTGAGGGGGGGGGGGCGGTGTGTATGTGTGTGTGAGGGGGGGGGGGGCGGTGTGTGTGTGTGAGGGGGGGGCGCAGTGTGTGTGTTTGTGTGTGTGTATATGAGGGGGGGGGGGGGGTGTGCGTGTGTGTGTTTGTGTGTGTGTGGATGAAGTGTGTGTGTGTGTGTGTGGGGAGGAGGGGGTTGCATGTGTGTATGTATGTGTATGTGTGTGTGTAAGTGTGTGTGTGTGTAAGTGTGTGTGTGTAAGTGTGTGTTGTGTGTGTTGTGTGCGTTTTGTTGTGTTTGTGTGTGTAGGTGTGTGTGTGTATGTGTGCGTGCGTGCAAGCTAGAGAAGTCAAGACAAAGGCCACAAAAAGGCTGCACACACACAAACACACACTTAATCCCCCTCACTCCACCACCCCACCCCCATCCCCACCCCACACACAAACCACCACAACCACAACCACCACCACAAACAACAACAAAACCCCTCTCAAGTACAATAGTTTGGGGACTCCTCTGTTCACAACCCACCCCCAGAGAGCCCTCAGCAGAAGGGCAAACAAACAAACAAAGTCTGGAACAAATCACGGCATCTGTCCCTGTAGCAGAAAACAAAGGGTCTCAACGTGGTGCCCATCAAGAACTGTTCTGCAACGAATCTGAGAGTGTTCTCAGATGCCGTCCATATGCGCTAGGTCTGTGGCTTGGTTGCAAGACAAGGGAGGTGTGTGTGTTTTATTTTATTT
>CM054144.1:14409131-14411631 GCA_028751875.1 Rapana venosa | reverse complement strand
GGTTCCAGTGTGGGCTGTGTCCTTGTCAGTTTTGTCATTCTTCTGGGAGTTCCAGGTTTGGGACGAACTTGCAAGGGGTGTGTGCGTGCTGGTGTGACGCTCATGAACACAAGCACACGCATACAGAAGTTATGTGTCGTTGACTGTTTACGTTGTGGGTGATGTTGCGCAGTTGTGGCGGCACTGTCTCTTATTTTCACGCGGAGAAGACTGACACACGTGCAAGTGATGTGCCATGCAATATATTACAGAACAAGACTGTAAGCTACAGTATAATGCAGTACAAGACAATACTGTACTATAAAGTACAGTGTAATACTGCCAAGAATTCAATTCACGAAGAAGTAGCAAAAAAAGGGACACATGACAACGTCCTTGAAAAATTCGCCAAGAAATAAAGTAAGGTAATATATATACAGGTGGCTCATAGCACATGCGGTCGCTGGGGAACCATGTGTCAGAGATCTCAACTTCTCCAGGGGCCAGCATGTTGATCGCGGTCCCCATCTCCTCTCCCTCGCTTCTTTACCTTCCCTGTCCCTAAAGAGGGCAGGTATCCATTTTCTGCTGGGTGAACTAGGGGACTGTACTGAAGCTAAGGCGTACGAACCGTCACTCACCCGCGTGGTAGACCACGCTCAACTCTGCTTCATTAACCTTAGCTTTAAAAGTGTCCTGACCACCGAGCTACCCCATGCCCCATCAGGAAAGAACATACCCCCCAAAAGAATAGCACAGAATATCTCATGCCTGTTGTACCTGCAACTCAGCCCACCCGGGGAGAGATGGGCACCACCAGGTTCATTTTGTCTAAGACAGACTGCTTAGAAATGTCACTGCAATGTCCAAGCTAATTCCTAAACATTCAAAGAAAGAAAAAGACAGAAAGAGACAGAGACAAGGAGAGACAAAGACGGAGACAGAAACACATAGAGACACAATCAGAGAAGTCAAGTCAAATAAACCCATAATATCCAACACATGGGCGTTATTAATAATGTTATCATTATATACATCGTACTGGTCATTCATAATTCAGACTGATGTTTAAAAACAAGAAGATCGATAATGATTAATTACTCTTAGCAAAAGGCCAAATCTTGTTGTTGCTATTAGTATTGTTGTTGTTGTTGTTGTTGATGATGATGATGATGATGATGATGATGATGATGATGATGATGACGATGACGATGATGATGATGATGATGATGATGATATTTTTGTTGTTGTTGTTCTTCTTCTTCTTTGCATTCTACTTCTGCTTCTTCTTCTACTTTGCACTCTTCTTCTTTGCATTCTTCTTCTTCTTTACGTTCTTCTTTGCATTCTTCTTCTTTGTATTCTGTCGAAATGAATGCACTTTGAAGACTGGTTTCAGAACAGACAGGACCTGTGGCGTAGACGAGACAGTCTGAATAATAATGAGCTCCATACTATAGCTTCCTATTGACCAGAACACTAAGCTACATCAGCAGCACAGTATAACTATTCCTGTAATTCTCAATCCCAGTGGACAATACTGGTAGTGTACTTACTGTCCAGTAGTGTACATCTGGTCACTATCCAAGCGGACTTCACTGATGGTCAGCAGGTGACTGACCAGTGCCCTAATGCTCGTGCTGTGGTCATCGGTTGGTTCTCTGACAGTTGGTCGTGCAATAGTCCTTCTCTTGTGTCTGAGGGGAACGGAGCGTTTGACTCACTTTCCCACGGGTCCATTAAGTTGCGGATACGGATCTTGGGAAGTAGCGACTGGTGAATGATTTCCTTCTTCTTCATTGAACGCTCAGACAGCAACTCTTGTTCAAGCTAATTCCTAAACAATCAAAGAAAGATAAAGACAGAGACAGAGAGAGACAAAGACAGAGAGAGAGACAATCAGAGAAGTAGGGTCAAAGAAGTAGGGTCAAACCCATGATATCCAAAACGTAAGCGTTGCTGTCTGTCATATGAGCTAAAAATGCGTTGCGCAACCGTTAAGCGCCTGACAAGTCGGGCCCAGCGCATCCGACTTTGGCATGGAAGAGCATTTTTTATCTTTCTGGAAAAGGCAGGAGAATGGATCAAGAATGAAGAAAATAGACAAGAAGAGGGTGGCAGGAAGAAAAGGAGCAAGGCAGAAACAACAAGAGGGATAGAAAATAGGGATTTTTTAAAATTTTTATTTTTATTTTTTAAAGCAAACATTTTACATATATAACACAACATACGCATCAAAGGAACATAAAGGCCATGAGACATTCAACAATCAGCAACTATGGATAGAAAAAGGGATTTCTTTGCCCAGAATTCCAGAAGGTGGGGATGCTATTGATACTGTCAGGCCCCCGGCATCCTGTGGGGGAGTTTGGTAAAGTCAGGGTGGGGATGTTTACGGTCTCAGCTTAATTAAAGTACGGACGTGTCAGTACCAGAATACTCGTGTTTATACTCCTGCAGAGGATTGAAATATACACGTTAAAGATATAGAAACTCGCATTAGCCTTTGGTGGCTTACAGA
>CM054144.1:14399131-14404131 GCA_028751875.1 Rapana venosa | reverse complement strand
TTGTATGTCTGTACGTCTGCTTATGTGCATGTGTGTGTTTATTTGTCTGTATGTTTGTGTGTCCGTCTGTGTCTCTCTGTGTTTTCTTTCTTCAATATAAGGTCTGTTCACTCATGAGATATTAGACGTAAAAGAAAATGGTAAAATTACATCAATTGTGCCATATTTAGAGAACATGGATGTGTGTGTGAACGTGCGTGTGTTCTTACGTGTGTGTGTATGCACGTTTGTGTGTGTGTGTGTCTGTCTGTCTGTCTGTCTATCTGTCTGTCTTCTGTGTGCCTGCGTGTATCTGTATCAGTGAATGTCTGCACCCGTTTTGTGCATTTGTGTTTGCGTGTTTGTACCTCCGTCCACGCCTCCTTGTTTGCCTGCGAGCCTGCGCGCGCGCGTGTGTGTGTGTGTGTGTATTGATGTATATGAATATAATTATATTCATATATAACTCTTGCAATGAAATAAAGAAACATCTCTGACAAACAAAGAACCCGATAAGAAAACAGACAGACAGACAGGCAGACAGACAAACAGACAGTCAGTCAGACAGACAGGTAGACAGACTGACACAACTCCACAACAGTATGCTCGTGCGTGACGAGTGACCGGCCGCTGTCATCCACACTGCTGCTGATATCAAGGAATCAGTGTATCCCAGACAGACACCATTCTCTCTCTCTCGGCTGCTGCTGCTGCTGCTGCTGCTGCTGGTGAGTTCTGTCTGGCATCATCACCGCTCATGCTTGACCTAAAGGAACCGTGCGTTGAACGAAGCTTGTTTGGAACAACGAAAGATTTCTGTCCGTCTTTTGGGGGGCTATTTTTTGTAAAGGGGACGTTTTCAATATAGTTGTGTTCGTGACAAAACGGATATTTTGATTTTGGTTTTGTTTTGGTTTTTAGTTGTTTTTGTTGTTGTTGTTGTTGTTGTTGTTGTTTTTTTTTTTGGGGGGGGGGTTGGGGGGTGTATATCATGCACATTTTGTTTGTTTCTTTATAGAAAATGTCATTTTAGATGTAAAAAAGCATCGTTACTGTAAAGAGTCATTCTATTTTTCAGAGCGTTTTTTTGTTTTTGTAAAAGGGCAGTTTTAGATTAAAAAAATCATCTTTCTTACTGTAAAGACGATTCAAGACGATTTTTATATCTAAAGAGAAATTTTGACGTTGGAAAGATGAATTTTTACCCTGAAAGAGGAATTTTTACTATAGAAGGAGGAGTTTTTAACCATGAAAAGGGGAATTTTTACCAGAGAGAGAGGATATTTTACCATGGAAAGGGGAATTTCTACTAAGGAAAAAGGACTTTTTACCATGTAAAGAGGATTTTTTTTTTACTACGGAAAGAGGATTTCTATCAAGGAAAGAGGAATTGTTACCATGAAAAGTCATTTTTACTGTAAAAACTGTTGTTTCTGCCACGGGGACAGTCATTTTACATTTTAAAAAAATCATATTTACTATGCAATTTTTTGGGGGTGCAAATAATCATTTTTACCATAAGCAAGATTACTTTTTCAGCTAAAAATGATATAATATTTGCTATGAATTTTTTTTTTCCAAGCAAAAAGTACTTTAATCATAAGCAATTTATTCAAAACTAATGCTGAATTTCTTTTGCTATTATCACAATCATGAAATTATACAGAAAACAGCTCTCTGGTGTTTTATAGTATTGATTCAGATTGATTTCAGTTTTCCATAAAAACTTTCAAAAGATATTTCTGAGGATAAAATAAAGTGCGGCAGCACACGTAGCAAGCAAGCGTTGGCTCAAGCAGAACAAATTGTTTGTGTGTAATTGTGGGCCCTCAATATTTCGTCCAGCAAAATCTCTAACACCGCCGTTTTTTATTTGGGTTTACGTATTATTTATGCACGCTGCGTGTCGTATCTGCATCTGTGTTTGGCATCTGTAGGTCTGCGAGGGGTTGGCGGTGATGTTGTTGATGGTGTTGTTGCTGTCATTGTTGTCATTGGTGTGGTGTGTGTGTGTGTGTGTGTGTGTGTGTGTGTGTGTGTGTGTGTGTGTGTGTGTGTGTGTGTGTGTGTGTGTGTGTGTGTGTGTGTGTGTGTGTGTGTGTGTGTGTGTGTGTAAATCAACTTATTTCGAGGATAATGGAATAATTACTGTGTGTGTGTGCGTGCGGGCATGTCTGTGTTATTTATTTATTTTATTTATTTATTCTTTTATATCGAGGATAATGGGATAAGCTCTTATGTGCTTTTTTTTTACATCTAGTCCCCGTGTGTATGCGGTTTTGTAAATTTTGTCATCCATTCCCACCGGCACACAATGGCCTACTCTTACAAAAAGCGGAACAGGATTTAACGTGTGCGCAAGATGTTCTGCGTGCGTTCGCACACGGGTCCTCGGTTTATAGTCTCATCCGAAGGACTCATTGATGTGTGTGTGTGTGTGTGTGTGTGTGTGTGTGTGTGTGTGTGTGTGTGTGTGTGTGTGTGTGTGTGTGTGTGTGTGTGTGTGTGTGTGTGTCTGTGTGTGTTAGTTTGTGTGTGGTGTATGTATGTGTGTGTGTAAATCAACTTATTTCGAGGTATGAGCATGTGTGTGTGTGTGTGTGTGTGTGTGTGTGTGTGTGTGTGTGTGTGTGTGTGTGTGTGTGTGTGTGTGTGTGTGTGTGTGTGTGTGTGTGTGTGTGTGTGTGTGTGTGTGTGTGTGTAGGGGTGGCTCGATGAGAGTACCATCCGTTTAAATTCGCCACAAACAATTTTCAGTCGGCACATCTGTTAAGTTTTTGAAATGTTTGATATCGTTTTTACGCTCAATCATCCAGAAAGATAACAAAAACATGGCAGTTCCACAGACAGTGACGCATTGGACCTACATTTTTATGTTCACGTGCTACGTTTGTCATTGTCAGGTTTGTATGTTTTGTTCAGTCTGATTATTATTTGTTTTGATTTTTTTCTGAGCTAATCCTTTTTGACTTGCTGTAACGAACAATTATTTGACGGATGATAGTGAATATGGACTGATCAATGTAGTGCGTACATGTGTGTGTATGTGTGCATATGTGTGTGTCCGTGTGTGTATATGTGTGTGTGTGTGTGTGTGTGTGTGTGTGTGCGCGCGCTTGCTTACGTGCGTGCGTGTGTGTGGAGTGTGTGTGTGAGTTGCTTGCGTGATTGTGTGTGTGTGTGTGCTGTGCGCGCGTGCGCGTGTGCATGTTACCGTCTTTTGGTGTTGACGTGCTCATGTGTGCATGTGTGCAGGCGTGTGTGTTCGTATAATTTTGTGCATTCACACTTGCATGCATGTATCTATGTGTGTTTGCGTGAGTGTGAATGCTTGCTCGCACGCGTGTGTGCGTCTGTTTGTTAAGTGTGTGCACGCAACTATGAAAAAACGAAAGATGCAGGAAAATGAAAATGCACTTGTAAAAGATATACACTCTCTGGAAAAGATCGAAAATAAAAATGAAAACATAGTTTTACAGATAAAGGAGAAAAATAAGGAGCTCGAGACAATACGAACTAAAAGAATGGAAGGAGTATTGCTAAGATCTAAAGCACGATGGATAGCAGATGGGGAAAAGATTTCAAAGTACTTCTGTAACTTAGAGAAAAGAAATTTTGTAAGTAAACAAATGACAAAGTTAGTCACTAAAGAGGGCAGTATTGTTGAAAGCCAGGCAGATATGAAAAAGAAGTAAGTTCGTTTATGAAAACTTATATAAAAAAAGAAATACGGAAGAATGTGAAATTGATAACTTAGTAAGAGCAATTACCCAAACTGTCAAAGGAAGAAAGTGAGTCATTAAACGGTAACATTACACTTGAGGAAGCAAGTCTAGCTTTAAAAACATGAAAAACGGGAAAAGTCCTGGCACAGATGGATTCACAGTCGATTTCTTTAAATTTTTCTGGAAACAAATAGGACAATTTATAGTTAGATCATTAAATGAAAGCTACAAATATGGTGAATTGTCAACCACACAAAAAGAGGGACTGATTACTTGTCTTCCTAAAGGAGACAAACCTAAAGAATATATGAAAAATTGGCGTCCCATTACTCTCCTAAATGTAGTCTATAAGATAGGGTCCTCCTGTATAGCCAATAGAATCAAAAGAGTACTTCCAAAGTTAGTCAGTGAGGACCAAACAGGCTTTATGAGCAGCAGGTACATTGGTGACAATATTAAGGTTAATTTTGATTTGTTAAATTATTTGAATAAAAAAAATCAACCAGGGCTACTCATTAGTATCGATTTTGAAAAAGCTTTCGACTCTCTCAACTGGAATTTTATGTTTAAAGTGTTAAAAGCGTTTGGGTTTGGAAATAGTTAATGACACTGGGTTGAAACATTCTATAAAAATATCAAATCAACTGTTCTTGAAATGGTAGCACTATCGATGGTTTAAAATTGAAAGGGGATGCAGGCAGGGCGATCCGATTTCACCTATTTGTTTATTCTTTGTGCAGAGATTTTGGCCTTAATGATAAAGGAGAACAAAGAAATAAAAGGAATCAATATTGGAAAAGAAGAGCACAAAATTTCTCAATATGCTGATGACACACAGCTCTTAAATGCGGGAGATGAGACCTCGTTGAACATTCCATACATATAATCGAACAATTCGGTAGAGTTTCAGGACTTAAACATGAATAAGGAAAAAACCCAGATCATATGGTTAGGAAGTAAGAAAAATTCCAGCAAATATTTTGCCCCCATTTGAAAATGATTTGGAACCCTCCAGATTTCAGATATTAGGTGTCTGGTTTACCCAGACACTAAAAGACTGTGAAATGATAAATTACAATAATAAATTTTCAGAGGTTAAACTGCTTTTCAAAATTATGGTCCAAAGAAACTATTACTCCATTAGGTAGAGTAGCTGTACTAAAGTCTCTTATTCTTTCAAAGCTTATACATCTGTGGATATTACTACCAGACCCACCAGATCATTTTTTGAAACAGTTACAGAAACTTTGTTTTCAATTTGTTTGGAACAATAAGCAAGACAAGATAAGAAGACAG
>CM054144.1:14386501-14393631 GCA_028751875.1 Rapana venosa | reverse complement strand
TTTTTTGAAATTTTCTTCTTCTTCGAAAACTTCTTCTTCTTCGCAATTCTTCTTTGCAATTCTTTTTCGCAATTCTTCTTTGAACGCTCACACAGCAACCACCGTTCTCTGTCATATGAGCGAAAATGCGTTGCGCTGCCGTTAAGCGCCTGACAAGTCAGGCCCAGCGCATCTGACTTGGACGTGTTCCGCAGAGGATGCTGCCTGTCTTTGGTCTGGCTGATGTCACTCCTGGGAACTGACGGTGTGGCTGACGTCTCACACATGACGTCACCGGCGTAGGTAGTTTCCCATAGGTCTGGGGAATAGTTCTGTCTGACTACTCTGTAACCAAAGTACAGTTTTCTCGGTTTATGAGGTGGTGGTGGTCAAGTCAAGTCAAATTGTTATTTCCAGATGGCACATTGAATAAGCAATGCATTTGCTTTTTTTTCATCAAGCCATTTATCTAAGCACAAATTTGGTAGTGGCGTGTGTGTGTGGTGTGTGTGTGTGTGTGTGTGTGTGTGTGTGTGTGTGTGTGTGTGTGTGTGTGTGTGTGTGTGTGTGTGTGTGTGTGTGTGTGTGTGTGTGTATGTATGTTTGTGTGAGAGAGTGAGAGAGAGAGACAATTACAATGACAAATTCCTTTATTTCGAGGATAATGAATGAGCACCCATGTGCTTTTTTACATCCAGTGCATATTCCCTTATGAATACATCATATAATGATAAAGTAAATCTAATACTCCTACACCCGCAGAGAGAGAGAGAGAGAGAGAGAGAGAGAGAGAGAGAGAGAGAGAGAGAGAGAGAGAGAGAGAGTTATATCTTTTATTTTGAGGATAATACAATTAGCACTCATGTGCTTTTTTACATTATCCAGGGCCTGTGTGTATTCAGTTTTATAAATTTTGTCATCCGTTTCCACCGGCACGCAATGGCCTACTCTTCCGAAAAGCAGAACTGATTTTAACGTGTGCACAAGATGTTCTGCTTGAGTATGCAGCTTTGAATTAAACGTTTTTAAGCATATTTTTTTCTGATGAAGTTTGGGAAAACAAAAGCCAGTCACATTCAATGAACATACAATGCTGGGAACATAATTATGCTCTTTTGAAGGTATGCATCGGCAAGTGCTTCTATTTGTGTGCTTTACCAGATTCAGCGCTATATCAATTCCATACATAGAGGCTGCATCTTATAAGTAGTAGTAGTAGTAGCAGCAGCAGCAGCAGCAGCAGCAGCGGTAGTAGTAGTAATAGTCGTGGTTGTCGACGTCGTCGTCGTCGTAGTAGTAGTAGTAGTAGTAGTTGTTGTTGTTGTTATTGTTGTTGTTGTTGTTGTATAAGTAGTTAGTAGTAGTAGTAGTAGTAGTAGTAGTAGCAGTAGTAGTTGTTGTTGTTGTTGTTGTATAAGTAGTAGTAGTAGTAGTAGTAGTAGTAGTAGTAGTAGTAGTAGTAGTAGTAGTAGTAGCAGTAGCAGCAGAAGCAGCAGCAGCAGCAGCAACAGCAGCAGCAGCAGCAGCAGCAGTAGTAGAAGTAGTAAACAAAGAAATGATACTCTTCACAAAATATCTACATTTGGAGAGACACACATCATGTAACATTTAACACTTTCTCCCTCTCTGTCTCTCCTTCTCTCTATCTCTCTCTCACTTTCTCTGTCCCTCTGTTTCTGTCTCTCTCTGTCTCTCTGTTCTCTCTCTCTGTCTCTATCTCTCTCTCACTCTCTCTCTCCCTCTGTTTCTGTCTCTCTCTCTGTCTCTCTGTCTCTCTCTCTGTTTCTTTTTCTCTCTCTGTCTGTCTGTCCTGTCTCTCTGTCTCTCCTGTCTCTCTCTGTCTCTCTCTCTCTCTCTCTCTCTCTCTCTCTCTCTCTCTCTCGTCCTCTCTCTCTCTCTCTGTGAGGAAAGCTGTGTATTCTCATGCATTTACATCGATTTACGCAACCCCTCTCTAGGCCATCAACAACACCCCCCTCCCGCCCCCCCCCCCCCCCCCCCCCCACTTTCCCCACTCCCTCTTCCATTCTAACAGCCTTTGATCCCGTTGCATCGTTCGTCAGATTACACTGGTTCTCTTAGAAGGCTTCGTGTCCAGGACAACAGGTCACACGGGGGTCAGGTCGTGCGCTTAGTTACACACTTTAGCATCCTTCTCTGGTGGGTGGAGATAAACAGAGAGAGGTGGAGAGGGGAGAGAGGCAGAGAGACAGAGAGACACAGAGATTTTTAAAATAATAATAATTTATGTTGCGGTTTGTTCGTTTTCTTTTTAGAGAGAAAGGGAGAGATCATCAAGAAGTGGGAGAGAAATAAGAGAGGCAGAGGGACAGAGTTTTTTCATATCTTGTTTTAGTTCTTTTTTCTGAGAGAGAGAGAGAGAGAGAGAGAGAGAGAGAGAGAGAGAGAGAGAGAGAGAGAGAGAGAGAGAGAAAATATCAGAAAATGCAAGTGTGTAATGCACTTTCGCGAGTGTGTGTTGTGTGTATGCGGCGCGCGCGCGCGGTGTGTGTGTGTGTTGTGTTGTGTGTGTGTGTGCGAGTGTGTGTGTGTGTGTGTATGTGTGTGTGCGAGTGTATTTTTTTGTTTTGTTTTTGTTTAATGTCCATTCACTACTTGGTGATAAGGACACACCCGCATTCAAACCAACATCTATCATGTGGCTAATACGCTTTTTCTTCTGGAAAATTGTTTTTTAATTTGATGGGTTAATTTAACTAAGTGATCAGAAGTACATCTTCCCTTTCTAAAGCCAGCCTGATTGGTTGGGATAACATTATTCTTTTCACAATAATGAAACAGACGCTTATGTATAATTTTTTCCATCACTTTACCCTCATGGGAAGTAAGAGCAATTGGTCTATAACTATCTACTGATGACCGCATCTTACCTTTCTTAAGGATTGGAACTACTATCGACTGCCTCCAGATATTAGGAAGAGTGCCATTTATTTTTGGAAAAATGAAAAAAGTAGCCTTTTCCATTTTAAAGGCATATGGGTCAACATTTGATAAGATATACCATCGGGACCAACTGCTGTCTTGTTTTGTGAAAACGAATCTAACGTTTCAATAAATTCGTCATATTGAAAGGGAGCATTCAAATAATCGGCATTATACGATGATGGATTTTCTGATTTATTTAGTTTTTCTGATGAGTCATTACTTTTGAAGTCCGACTGCAGCTTTAGGGATGAACTATTTTTTGAAAACATTGTGACAAAGGCTTCTGCTTTTTCAACTGTGCTTGGAAATCTATTATTTTCAAACTTGATTGGATATGATGGTAGTTGAAATCCATTTTTCATTTCAGTAACTTTCTTCCAAACTTTATGTAAGTCCTTGGATTCTGATACTTCATTTATACAAAATTCTGTCCAATACTTGTTTTTCGCCTGAGCAATTACTTTTTTACAATGACATTTAGCACATTTCATACCAATAAAGTTTTCTTCTGATTGATCTTTTAACCATATTTTGTACTGTTCCTTTTTATATTTTACTGCTTCTTCACATGCTTTAGTCCACCATCTATTGCCTGATCGCTTTCCATTCTTGCTGGTTTTGCGTTTGGGGATGGAAAACTCAGCTGCAAGCATGAGCTTTGCCACAAAATTTGAATATAATTTATCAGCATCATCCTCTGCAATCGTTTCGATATCAATAGCTTGCAGAAATGATTGAAAAGTACTCCAGTTAGCCAGTTTGTATATAAATTGGGGGATTTTATCTTCTATATGTGCGAGTGTATGTATGCGTGTGTGTGTATGAGAGAGAGTGAGAGAGAGAGAAATGAAATAATCTTTATTTTTCAAGGGTAACAGAATAAGCATACGCATAATTTACATCCGGCCCTTGCCCTGATTAGAGACATTAACAAAACAAGGGAAAACCCTACTACAACAACGACACCTTGATTTAAAAGATAAGTGTATATTTAACAATACATAATCCCTAGCTGACCTGAACGTTAATGTCAAAAGATACATAGATTATATTTTTTTTCAGAAAAGAAATACACGTTAATAAACACATAATATTCTCAAATGAACTGAACATTAACATGAGACTGATACACTGAGAGAGACAGAGACAGAGAGTGTGCATGTGTTTTTTTTTAATTCTTTTATTTCGAATCATGTGCTTTTTTCATCTAGTCCCCGCGTGTATGCAGTTTTGTAAATTTTGTCATCCATTCCCACCAGCACACAATGGCCTACTCTTCCGAAAAGCCGAACGGACTTTAACGTGTGCGCAAGATGTTCTGCGTGCGTTAGCACACAGGATCTCGGTTTATAGTATCATCCGAAGGACTTTTGGGGAGAGTGGAGTTGGCACTAATGTTAACTGCTGGTCAGCCACTTGCTGTGAGTGGGAAAAGATAATACCCAATACATTTCAGCAAGTATTTTAGAAGGCTACCTTTTGTCTTTCATTTTTAGGACATTAGGCAATTGGAGATAGAATAGAGTCCCAGCTGGTATTGTTTCATGGGTGTTGAGTGTTATTGAACTGTTGTAAAGTTAAACAGTGACTGGTGGTGGTATATTGGTTTTAGCAAACAAAAGCACAAAACTCGATTGTAGAAGTTTGCCATACAGAAAGAGACATACAGGGTAACAGATGGAAAACTTCCCCAAAGAAATTCCAGGTTTGGTTATTTACTTCCTTTTATTAGTGAATAAGAGTCAAATGGAATGAGAAAATATTCAGGGAAAACAACATCACTTCTGATGTGGTGCATGTGTTTGTAATTTCCTCTTAATGTAACACTTAGTTATAAAACTTGCACAGACATAGAAATTGTACAATATGCATTTATGTGGTGGATCGGTGGTCTAGAGGTAACGCGCCTGTCTAGAAAGCGAAAAGTCCGGGTCTGAAGTGTGCGGCGGTTTGTACCCCGTTTGGACCGGAAATTTTTCCCCCATCCATTAGACCATGAGTGGTGGTCTGGGCGCTAGTCTTTCGGATGAGACGATAAACCGAGGTCCCGTGTGTTACACGTAATTATTTAGCGCACGTAAAAAAACCCACGGCAACAAGAGAGTTGTCCCTGGCAAAATTCTTAGAAAAAAGCCACTCTGATAGGGAAACAAATACAGCTGCAGAAAAAGAAAAAAAAGGGTGAAAGGGTGGCGCAGCGCTAAGTGGCGACGCGTTCTCCCGCTCTCCCCGGGGAGAGCAGCCCGAATTTCACGGAGAGAAATCTGCCGTGACTTAAAGTAAAATCTGAGCGCTTTGATTTGTTGCTTTACAAGATTCAGCGCTATATAAATTCCATACATTATTATTATTATTATTAACTCCAGAGGAAAAATCCTCTTGAACGAGAATCTAACACGGGTCAGCAGATCACGAATACATCACTCTAACCACCAGGCTATCCCGTGTATGAGCGCATGTGTGCTCGAGTGCGCGCATATGTGTGTGTGTGTGTGTGTGTGTGTGTGTGTGTGTGTGTGTGTGTGTGTGTGTGTGTGTGTGTGTGTGTGTGTGTGTGTGTGTGTGTGTATGTGTGTGTGTGTGTGTGTATGTGTGTGTGCATGTGTGTATGTGTCTGTCTGACTGTCCGTCTGTCTGTCTGTCTGTCTGTCTGTCTGACTGTCCGTCTGTCTGTCTGACTGTCGGTTTGTCTGTCTGTCTGACTGACTGACTGACTGACTGAGTGCCTATAATTATGTCTGTGTCTGTCTGTGTGCCTATATCTGCGGATCTGTACGCGTGTGTGAGTTAAGGTTATGATGCTGGCGGTAAGTTATGCTTTGTGTGCTGCTGCAGCTGCTGCTGTTGCTGCTGTTGTTGTCAATCGCCAGCGTCAATATGTATCATAATTATCTTCATCTCTAAGTAGTTCCATCCCCTTGCCAATTTTCTTCTTTTTTATTTTTTTTTACTCTAGAGATGAAGGAGTTGAAGGATCAGCCAGATGGAGATCAGATTTACGGTAATGTATGGTGATAAATAAATGGGGACGGGATAGTTCAGTGGTCAGAGCACTCACTTTCCCCCAGCCAAGTTAAGCAGCGTCGAGTGTGGTTACCAAGTGGATGGGTGACCGTTTGCGCGCCTTGGCTTCAGTACAGTTCCCCAGTTCACCCAGCTGTAAATGGGTACCTGCCCTCTTTTAGGGTCAGGGAAGGTAAAGCAGCGAGGGAGAGGAGATGGGCGACGCCCTCACTATGCTGGCCCCTAGAGAAGCTGAGGTCTCTGACGCCTCGCTCCCCTACGACCACATAGGCTATGGGACTCCTTTACCAACTTATGGTGATACAAGGGTCGGCTTCGCTGATTGTGGGCGTTTGCTCCGGGAACCGTGCTGTTATAACATTATGTAGGACAGACAGTACAGCAATGTGTGTGCTTTGTGACTGTGCTCGTGTCCAGTCTTTTTAGTTTAGAGAGGGGGGTGGAGAAAGAGGGGGTTCGGATTCGGATTCGGATGATTTATTTATAAAGGTCATTGCCCCTTAGAAGGGATATATATATATATATATAGATATATATAGATATATATATATATATTATATAGATATATATATATATATATAGATAGATAGATAGATAGATAGATAGATAGATAGATAGATAGATAGATAGATAGATAGATAGATAGATAGATAGATAATGCGCCGTCAGAGCCTGGGCTTTATCAAAGTTCTTGATTAAACCATTGACGCTGGGGGCAACAGCAAAGTGAGAGGCTGTATGACCAGTGGCTTTCCCACTCATGGAATTCCACTTTACAGCTTAGTCTTTAGTGATCGACTATGACTCTCTGACTAGGAGGCTTGACTCGCACAGTCCTTATGTGCTGCAGCCCTGGGGGCTGGTTGGCCTTTGGAGAACATCTCCAACGCTGACTGTCCTTATGCTCACTTGCCCGAGAGAGTGAGGATGTCCTGTGGGCAAGGCATCTCCACTATAATCAAATTTCTGCCCAGTTTCCAAAACAGCAGCTGCCTCCTCTGCTGTTTTGGAGGTCATCGTCGGACACGACGGACAAACATACATATATAAAATAGAAACGCACACTTTGTAGGATTTCACAGATTAAGAAATATCATGTTGACAACATACTGCGTACTTTAAACCCTTTTAAATAAAAAGAAATGTACAGAGAGAGGAGAGAGACAGAGAGAGAGAGAGAG
>CM054144.1:14346501-14374001 GCA_028751875.1 Rapana venosa | reverse complement strand
AATATATATGCAGACATAGAATATACAACAAAAAAACCTAATGAACGATAAATCATACAAATCAAACAAGAGAAGACAATAATATATGCATACATGAAATTAAAAACAAAAAACAAAAACCCTGAACAATGTGTGTGTGTGTGTGTGTGTTGTGTGTGTGTGTGTGTGTGTGTGTGTGGTGTGTGTGTGTGTGTGTGTGTGTGTGTGTGTGTGTGTGTGTGTGTGTGTGTGTGTGTCTGGTTGGTTGGTTGGTTGGTTTGGTTGGTTGGTTGGATGTTGTAGCTGCTGATGCTGCCGTTTGCAGGTGGTTTGTTGTTTTTTTGTGTTTGGGGTGTTGTTTCTTTTTCGGGGGTGGGTGGGATGGAGAGTGGGCAGATAGTTTGCTTTCTTCTTGTTGTTTTTATTTACTCTTCATTTTTCTTTTTTTTCTGAAAACTGAACAATACAATACAGTACAATGCAATACAATGCAATACAATGAAATGCAATGGCATGAACACAATCTATACAATACGAAACTACCTCATTCAATACAACGCAAATAAAAAAGCACAATGCAATAACGTGCAATATACTGCAATGATATGCTGTAAAATACGCATAATACGATAAACACAACGCAACACAACACAACACAATATAATACAGCACAGTACATCACATATAATACAATGCAGCATAATACAATACAGCACAATGTAATACAATACAGCATAATACAATACAATACAGCACAATATAATACAATACAATGCAACACAATATAATACAATACAATGCAACAGAACGCAACACAACATAATAGAACACACAATACAAATCAATATAATGCAACACAACACAACATAATTAACACAACACAACATAATACAATACAACACGACACAGCACAATACAATGCAATACACTGTACCCCATGCGCAGGGGCCTGAACTCTGTAGTTACGCCAGCATTGTGGCCAAAGGACGCTCACTGAGTGTTGTCCATCGCTGTAGTAGTGTGCAGTGTCGTGAACGGGCAGAGATACATTATCTGGTTACTGCTATCGCTGTCTACCAGTCACCTTACCTTTGGCCATCTAGGCTGTTCTTTGTCTCTCTGCCGCTGTTTTTCTGTGTTTATCTGTCTCCTCTGTCTCTGTACGTTGCTCTCTGTTTGTCTGTATGTCTTTCTGCCTCTTTGCCTGCCTGTCTGTCTCTGTCTGTCTCTCAGCTACTATATCTACCGTGCAACTCAGAAAACTGCATAATATCATATTTGTCTATCTATGTACCTATCTATCTCTCTGTCTCTCTATCTATATCCAGTTACCTATCCATCTATCTATCTATCCATCTATCTATCTATCCATCTATCTATCTACCTATGGTTTAAATAAGGTTTATTCATTAAGAAGGATGAAACAAGTATACCATGTCTATCTGTCTATCTATCTTTCTGTCTGTCTATCTGTCTGTTTACCTACCTATCTACCTACCTGTCTATCTATTTATCCCTCTATCTATTTATTTATATATCCATCTATCTATTTATCTACCTATCTGTCTGTCTGTCTGTCTGTCTTTCTGTGGATGTGTCTGTCTGCTTGGCTCTGTCTGTCTGTCTTCCTGGCCTCTCTTTCTATCTCTTGTCTATTAACTATTTTTTTTATGGCAGCAATCGTTTTTGCAAATTTTGATTGTATATTCATATATCCACTCATCTGTTTATTTTTTACTATCATTTCAAATTCATTTCATCTTTTTTTTTTTACCCGGGGTTCGGGTTGGGGGGGGTGGAGTGGTAAGTTTTTCAAGGGTAGGGAGGCGTTGACCCAGTTTCCTAGCATCCTAGCTGCACGGGTCTCACGTGCTGGCGGTGTGTTTGTCTTGTGCAGGGAACGGGTGATACAGGAGCTGGTGTCTCGGCATGACCCCAAGATTCCCCCCAACTATGAGGACAGTGAGTATACGGTCCGGGGAGGAGGGACAGCGGAGAGGGGAGGGGGGAGGGGGTGGGGGTGGGGGGGGTGGTGGGGGAAAAAAGGAACCAAGTTATGATGACGAGGAGAGGAGAGTAAGATGGCCACGCCATGCATACTGATGTGATGTGAACAAAACAGAGAGAGAGAGAGAGAGGAGAGAGAGAGAGAGAGAGAGAGAGAGAGAGGGGAGAGAGAGAGAGAGAGAGAGAGAGAGGTCGGGGAGGAGGGAGAAAGAGAGAAAGAGAAGAGAGAGAGGTGGGGAGAGAGAGAGGGGGGGAGAGGCAGGGAGAGAGAAAAAACAGAGAGACATAAGACAGATAGACAGACATAAAGAAAGAAGGAAAGGAAAAAGAAAGAAAGAAGAGGAAGGAAGCAGAAAGAAAAGAAAGAAAGAAAGACTAAGACACAGACAAAAAGAGACAAACAGAGACACAGAAAGACACAGAGAGAGACAGAGAGACACAGAGAAAGAGAGAGACACACACACAGAGAAAGAGAAGAAGAGAAAGAAGAGACACAGAGAGAGAGAAGAGAGAGGAGAGAGAGAGAGAGAGCAATGAGGATAGTGGAGAGGAGAGAGAAAGAAGACATGCATTGGTGTTAAAGTAATTCATCCGGCTCTCTAGAAATAGGATTGAAAAGAGAACGCAGCAAATATTTATGAAAAATTACCAAATACAATATATGGCAATGTATAATACAACACAAAGAGAGAGAGAGAGAGAGAGAGAGAGAGAGAGAGAGAGAGAGAGAGAGAGAGAGAGAGAGAGAGAGAGAGAAGTGCTATCTTTAGAGAGAGAGAGGTAGATTATCCTGCGTTCAATTTCACAACACACACACACACACACTACACACACACACACACACACACACACTAACATATTACTATAATCATCATATAAGTACAATTATATATATATTATATTTGTATTATGTATTATATTGTATTGTATTGTATTGTATTGTACTGGGTCGTATGCGTAAAATTTGGGCTGCTCTCCCCGGGGGAAGCGTGTCGCCACAAGAGCAGCGCCACCCATTAATTTTCCCCCGTTTTTCATGTGAATAATTTGTTTCCCTGACAGAGTGGGGACGGGAGTCGGAGCACTGGCTTTCCCCCAGCCAAGTTAAGCAGCATCGAGCGTGGTTACCGTTTGGATGGGTGACCGTTTACGTGCCTTGGCTTCAGTACAGTTCCCCCAGTTCACCCAGCTGTAAATGGGTACCTGCCTCTTTAGGGTCAGGGAAGGTAAAGCAGCGAGGGAGAGGAGATGGGCGCCGCCCTCAATATGCTGGCCCCTGGAGAAGTTGAGGTCTCTGACGCCTCACTCCCCTATAGCCTGGTGGTTAGAGTGATGTATTCGTGATCTGTTGACCCCAGTTTGATTCTCGTTCAAGAGGATTTTTCCTCTAGAGTTAACATCAGTGCCGATTCCACTCTCCCCAAAGTCCTTCGGATGAGACTATAAACTGAGGTCCCGTGTGGGAACGCACGCAGAACATCTTGCGCACACGTTAAAACCCGTTCCGCTTTTCGTTAGAGTAGGCCATCGTGTGCCGGTGGGAACGGATGACAAAAAACTTACAAAACTGCATACACACAGAGACAAGATGGAAAAATAAAGCACATAAGTGCTTATTCCATTATCCTCGAAATAAAAGATCTTAAAAAATAAGAAAAAGAATAAGACCACATAGGATATGGGACACCTTTACCTCTTCTTTTTTTGTGAAGATGATTTGATTACCAAAGAAAATGACCTCCACATTATGCTGACTACTAAAGCTACATTGTTCATGATGTTGTTCTGCAGATTTTCCAACCAAGGTTTATGTACAGATTTTCATCGTCAGTTTTGACTCCATCAGTGAAGCTACGATGGTAAGCCTGTGTGTGCGTGCGTGCGTGCGTGCGTGCGTGTGTGTGTGTGGGTTGGGGGGGGGGCGCGTGTGCGCGCGCACGCTCTGTATCTCTGCGTCTCTGTGTCTGTATCTGTGTTTTTAGTCGTTTAAGTTAGATTGTGCCCTTACAAGGTTTTGTCATTACATTAAAATGTACACACGTTTAGCTTACAAAACCTACATTTTTTGTTTGTTTGTTTGGGAAGTTATTTGTCACTGTTGTTACTGGTGGTGGTGGTGGTGCTTGTGACAACTTTTGGGTTGACAATCAGTACCAAGAAGACTGAGGTAATGCACCAACCAGCCCCAGGGAAGCCCTACGTTGAACCAAACATCTCCGTAAAGTGACATAGACTCAAAGCAGTGGACAAATTTACTTATCTTGGCAGTACCCTCACCCGCACGGTAGCCATTGATGATGAGATCAACACCAGACTCGCCAAAGCAAGCGCTACCTTTGGCAGACTCCGAAAGAATGTGTGGGACAGGAGAGGCATCTCAACAGAAACCAAGATCAAGGTCTACAAAGCGGTAGTGCTCACCACCCTGCTCTATGGCTCAGAGTCATGGACAGTCTACACCAACGCCATGCTAAAAGCTGAACCACTTCCACACCACCTGTTTTGAGAAAACTGTTTGGCATCAAGTGGCAGGACAAATCCCAGACACTGAGGTGATCACTAGAGCAAACCTTCCCAGCATCCACACCATCCTGATGCAGACCCAGCTTCGCTGGGCAGGCCATGTAGTTCGCATGCCAGACCATCGGCTCCCCAAGAAACTTCTGTTTGACGAACTTCAGCATGGAAAGCGCTCCCAGGGAGGCCAGAAGAAACGCTTCAAGGACACTCTGAAAGCCTCACTGAAAGCCTTCAACATTGAAATAAACTCATGGGAGCAGGCAGCAATGGAGAGGCCACAGTGGCGAGCAGCTGTACGCAGTGGATCCAAGGCCTACGAAGCAAACAGAATTGCGACAGCTGAGCAACGCAGGCAAGACAGGAAAGATAGAGCCTCCAAGTCTCCAAAAGCAGCCACTATACCCTGTCCATACTGCTCAAGAACTTTTGAAGCGCGGATTGGCCAAATAATTCATCTTCGCACCCACAGAAATGGACCCTCCCAATCCCAGGATGAATAGATGGTCATCATCGATTCCGATGGACGAAGAAGTGGTGGTGGTGGTTGTGGTGGTGGTCTTGTAGCTGCTGTTGCTGATGGTTGGTGGGGAGGGCTCCTGCTGTTTAGGCCATTGTTACTTACAAACTTGACGTGGTAACAACCCTGTGGTCGGCGGGGCTATAAACAACATGACTAGATTAAAACGGTCAATATTGTTTGTTAATGTTGTTGCTGCTGTAAAGGTAAAAAGAGGTACGCTTTTTCTTTAAAGAGCTTTTTTTTTCCTTTTAGGGATAATACTTTTGTTTTTTCATTATTTTCATTTGTTTCGTTTTAACTGGTTTACATCCGTAGAACAAACGTACTTAAGTACTAAGTCTTGCGCTTTTAAAAGATGTACAACATACGTTTGAACAAGGTAGTCTATATCCGCACTCATTTGTCAAATGTTGTCTGCATCATTGCATGACTATTTTTTATCGTACAGTCTTTAATTCTTCCATATTTTCACTCAGGACTTCTCCATCAGCATCTTTCTCCGACAAACCTGGAACGATTCCAGACTGACATACACCCCTCTGCCAGGAATTCAAGCCCTTGAACTGGACACGCGCATTATGCAAAAGATTTGGGTTCCTGACCTCTACTTTACCAATGAGAAAGAAGCTAACTTTCATGACGTCACCGTGCCCAACAAGCTCATGCATATTCATCCGGAAGGTCAAGTCTTGTACAGTGCGAGGTGAGTTTTCAAATGTCAAATTTCTTACATGTTGGCAGAAATTATCTTTGAATTATTGAACTCGGGTGGGGGAGGGGAGGCGGTGGAATAGCCTAGCGTTATTTATTTATTTATTTATTTTATTCTTTCTTTCGAGGATAATGAAATAAGCACTCAAGTGATTTTTTTCAACCAGTCCCCGTGTGTATGCAGTTTTGTAAATTTTGTCATCCATTCACTCAATGGCCTACTCTTCCGAAAAGTGCAACGGGTTTTAACGTGTGCGCAAGATGTTCTGCATGCGTTCGCACACGGGACCTCGGTTTATAGTCTCATCCGAAGGACTTTTACGGAGAGTGGATTCAGAACTGATTTTAACTTCAGAGGAAAATTCCTTTTGAAAGAGATTCGAACCCGGGTCAGCAGATCACGATGCATCACTCTAACCACTAGGTTATCTATCCCGTGCCCCTATAACATGGAGCTCGCGGTCTGACTGGGTGGGTTCGAGCCAGCACTGAGACTCCCGTTCCAGGGGGGACTTTTTCCCCTGAAGTGAATTAACATCGGCACTGCCTCCATTCCCCTGAAGTGAATTAACATCGGCACTGCCTCCATTCCCGTGAAGTGAATTAACCTCGGCACTGCCTCCATCCTGAAGTGAATTAACTCGACACTGCCTCATTCCCTGAAGTGAATTAACATCGGCACTGCCTCCATTCCCCTGAAGTGAATTAACATCGGCACTGCCTCCATTCCCTAAGTTAATTAACATCGGCACTGCCTCCATTCCCCTGAAGTGAATTAACATCGGCACTGCCTCCATTCCCCTGAAGTGAATTAACATAGGCACTGCCTCCATTCCCCTGAAGTTAACATCGGCACTGCCTCCATTCCCCTGAAGTGAACATCGGCACTGCCTCCATTCCCCTGAAAGTCCTTCGGGTGAGACTGAAAAACTGAGGTCCTGTGTACAAACGCACTCATAATAATTATCTTACGCGCACGTTAAAAACCCGTTCCGCCTTTCAGAAGAATAGGCCATTGTGTATCGGTAGGAACGGAGAAGAACATTTACAAAACCGCATGTTGGCTGGTATTGCGCTTAGACTCCATCCCCGAAGGCGGAATGCGACTAACTTCAATGGCGGACAAGCGGCCATATTATAAGCCAATGTTCATTATTGGTGAACCCCCTGCCTCTAGCTGAGGAAGGGGGCAAAACTTAATAAATCAGGCTGGAGTGCAACACTCTAACCACCAGCAGTCAGTTGTGCTGTTAATTAACCTTTTCCCTACAGGTAACCCGCTACAGGGCAACCAACCATCTACTAGCCCTTCCCTACTATCACCCACTATAGGGTTACCCTAGCATACTAATGTGCACAGTACACGTGTGCCGGGAAAACAGGTTATCTCCCTTAACGTAGGGATAGTGTTAACTCCAGGGGGAGAAAATCCCCTTGAACGGGCGTCTGGACGGTGGCTCAAACCCGGGCGTAATCCCGGGCCGTCATATCTCGAGG
The DNA here is from genome assembly GCA_028751875.1 of Rapana venosa. NCBI lineage: Eukaryota > Metazoa > Mollusca > Gastropoda > Neogastropoda > Muricidae > Rapana > Rapana venosa. Next base: position 14,366,767 of record CM054144.1, on the reverse strand, counting down.
GCAACGTTCTAACTACTTACACACAATACTATCGCGTTCCACCTTCATGTCAGTACAACAATGAAGCTTTCTATCAGATTATTTTTTCATCCATTTGTTCATCTGTTCTAACCGACACGAAAGAGCCTACGTTCCCGAAAGGCGGAGCGGCTTTTAACGTGTGCACAAGATGTTCTGTGCGTGCTTGCACACGAGGCCTCGGTTTATGGTCTCATCCGAAAGACTTTTGGGCAGTACTGATGTAATGCCAGGGGATGGGGGGAGGGGGTCCCCTTGAACGGGCGTCTCAGTGGTGCTTTGAACCAGGGTTTAATTCCTGGCTAACAAATCGCAAGGGCAACGTTCTAACCACTAGACTATCCCCCCCATACCCTCATCTTAAAGACTTGCGAACCTCCAACCCAAAGGGCTTTGACGCAAACTCACCACAGGCACAGAAAAGTATGGGCAAACCGAATCTGAGATCACTATGAGACCAGAGCAAATGGGACCACCGAATCAGAGGCAATATTTTGTTTATTGAATGATGATAAGTGATAATGGGGATGACGTCATGATGCTGCAATTGAAGTGCATAGTATGCTTTGAGACTACTTGGCATTGTTGTACTTTACGCTTGCTATCGTAACATTTTCCGGCGTCAACCAGGCCCGAGAGATACAGACACCCGCAATGTTGGTCAGGTAGTTAGAGCAACACTCTCAAAGTGGATGAAGCTCGACTGTGTGGTCCCAGTCTTCCCACTGAGCCCACAGCACACTCACTCTGGGTAGGAGCCGGCCAGAGTCCAAAAAACCCTTGACTCTCATGGGAGTCGAACCCGCGACCTTCCAGTCCGTAACCTAAGGCACAAACCACTGCGGCATGGCGGCTGGTTGGAGCATTATCTTAGCTTCTTGGGATTGAAGTCGAGCGGTCTTAACCACTCGGCTCTAGCGTCCGTTGTGTCTTAACTTTAAATCTGTTAATTAATCTTATCAATTTGTGAACATTCGCATGCACATGAATAATTTGAATGTAAGCGCTTTGGATTGTTTGTTTTACAGGACACACTTGCGCGCGTGCACGCACGCACGATCGCACACACACACACACCCACACACGTTCTTATTCCATTATCCTCGACATTAAAGAATCAAATAAAATAAAAGGTAACAACACACACACACACACACACACACACACACACACACACACACACACACACACAACACACACACACTGCTTTAAGGAAATTGCAGCATACCTCATTAATAATTTTATTTATCTTCAAGCTGGCAAAGATGAACTATTCCCCATATAGTTGTTTTTAATTCTATTTTTTTTATTTCTCCTTCTTTTTGTTTTATTGTTGATGTTTGTAACGGGATTGCTCCTGCTGCTGTTGCTGCTGCTGCTGCTGCTCCTCCTCCTCCTCCTCTTCCTGCTGCTGCTGCTGCTGCTGCTGCTTCTCCTCCTGCTGCTTTTGCTGCTGCTGCTGCTTCTCCTCATGCTGCTTTTGCTGCTGCTGCTGCTGCTGTTGCTGCTGCTTTTTTTTTAAACTTTAGTTTAACTTGTTGTAGTTTCTAATTTGCTTTTCCTTTTGTTCTTGTTTTCTCAGTGTATAGGGTCTGTGCTTTATGCTGCTGATGAATAAGTTATTATGTGTCTGCCGGGTTGTCTGTATCTTGCCTTGCATGTTTTCTTGTCTGAGAACATTTCGATTCTTTTCTAATTTTTTTGCTGTCTGTTTTTCCTTTCTGGTTACTTAAAAATGAAGGTCTGTTGGTTGGAGTTTGTTGTTGTTGTCTTTTTAATCTTGCAAACTTAGTTGCTTATTTCCTTTTTCTTCTTGTGTGTGGGGAGGGGAGGGGGGTGGTGGTTAATTTTATTTGTGCTTTCTTTCGTTTGCTTGCTTTGCTTTGTTCATTCTTTCTATGGTTCTTTTCCTTTCTTTCTGTCCTTTCTTTCTGACTATTTTTGCTTTTTTTTACATTTTATGTATTTGTATGTCTGTTTATGTGTTTGTTTGTCTGGTTCGTTCTCTCTCTATGTATATATATATATATATATATATATATATATAAGAGATAAGTATAAAATAATATAAGATAGATAGATAATAGAAGAGATAGATAGATAGATAGATAGATAGATAGATAGATAGATAGATAGATAGATAGATAGATAGATAGATAGATAGATAGATAGATAGATAGATAGATAGATAGATAGATAGATAGATAGATAGATAGATGTCTCTCTATCTATCTGACTGTCTTCCTATCTCTCTCTCTATCTCTGTCTCTCTCTCTCTCTCTCTCTCTCTCTCGCTCTCTCTCTCTCTCTCTCTCTCTCTCTCTCTCTCTCTCTCTCTCTCTCTCTCTCTCTCTCTCTCCGCTCCAGTCAGGTTTTTTTAAAAAGTTATATGCTTACAATAATTATGTTCTTTACATTTTGGATTAATTGATTTTTGTCCCTTTTTCTTTGAACAAAGTTTTGTCGTTTGCCTGTTGTTTGGTTGAAAGGATTTTTGGTTGTTTTTTTGTGTGTGTTCTTTTTGCCCAGAGGAATGGGTGTAAAAAAAAGCATGTATGCTTATGCCATAACCCTCTTTAAATGAAATTCTTTCAATTCAATACAATTCAATTCTCTGTCTCTGTCTCTCTCTTTCTTTCTTTCTCTGACTATGTCTCTGTCTCTGAGTCTGTTTGTCTCGCTTTCTCTCTGTCTCTGTCTCTCTTTTTATGTCTCTGAGTCTGTCTGTCCCTCTGTCTCTTGTCTCTCTTTCTTTCTGTCTCTGTCTCTCTCTGTGTCTGTCTCTGTCTCTGTCCCTCTCTCTCTCTCCCCTCCCCCCTCTCTCTCCCCCATCCCTCCCCCTTCCCCATAGCTTTTATGTTTGGGTTATTTCTGAAATTTGTTTTTCTGTATTTTCTTTGTGGGTTTTCTGTCCATCAGGATATCCATGAAGCTGAGTTGTGACATGAAGCTGATGAAGTTTCCCTTCGATTCCCAGACCTGCTACATCTACATGGAAAGTTGTAAGTAACATTCTGCGTTTCAGATTGCGTTACGTGCAGGTTTCTCTATCTGTCTGGCTGGCTGGTTGGCTGGTTTTCTGGCTGGCTGGCTATCTGACTGGTTGGCTGGCTGGTTGTCTGGCTAGCTAGCTGATTGGCTGACTGGCTAGTTGTTTGTGCAGATACCTATTTCCATTTCTGTTCCTTTTTTAAAAATTATTATTCTTTTACTTTGTGTTCTTTTCCATGCTGGCTTTTTCCCTTCCTTTTTTCCCTCTTTCTTTCCTTTATTTTCTTCTTGTTTATAGTCTTTCTTTTATATTCTTTCTGTTTTTCCGTCCTTGCTGGTCTATGCCTATCTGTCTTTCCGTTTGGTCTGTCTGTGCTTGTGTGTTGCCGCGCGTTCCTGTGTTAGTGTGTGTGTGTGTGTGTGTGTGTGTATGTGTGTCTGTGTGTCTGTGTGTGTGTCTGTGTGTGTGTATGTATTGTGTGTCTGTGTGTGTCTGTGTGTGTGCTTTGTGCGTTTGTAAGCGTGCGTGTCTGTGTGTGTCTGTGTGTGCTTTGTGCATCTGTGTGCGTGCGTGTCTGTGTGTGTCTGTGTGTGCTTTGTGCGTCTGTGTGCGTGCGTGTATGCGTTTGTGTGCGTGCGTGTCTGTCTGTCTGTCTATCTGCGTCTGTGTGTCTATGCCAGTGTGTCTGTGTCTGTACCTGTACAAGACGGAACAGATAAACAGACACGAAATAAAGAGAGCGATAGAAAGAAGGTGACAGACACACAGACAGACACACAGACAGACAAACAGAGAGAGACAGACAGACAGAGACAGAGAGAGAAAGAGAGACAAAGCCAGGGCAAGGTAAGAATTACAGTCTTGGAACTACTTTATATTGCACGAGGCCAGAGCCCCATCAGACTGGAGGAGATAGTTACAAATCTTCATGACTAGCGTAAATAATGTATCACACACACGCGCCCAAGCACACACACACACACACACACACACACACACACACACACACACACACACACACACACACAATTCAGTTCAAGTACTTTATTACTTCACAGAGAAATCACACACAACACACACACACACACACAACACACACACACACACACACACACACACACACACACACCACCACCACCACCACCACCACCACCACACCACCACACACACACCACACACACACACACACACCACACAACACACACACACACATACCACACATACACACACACCAACACACACACACATCACACACACACACACAACACACACAACACCACACACACACACACACACACACACACACACACACACACACACACACACACACACACACACACACCACACACACACACACACACCACAACACAACACACCACCACCACCACCACCTTCACAACACACACACAATAATAATAACAACAACAACAACAACAACATGCAGGTACGGACAAACATATCATACAGCTGCCTGCAAGTTCCGTCAACAGATCCAGTAACTCCGCTTTGTCAAAGATTGATACCGAGAACATGGCAAGATGGTAACTGATAGTCTGGTTTGATGACGTCTGAAGCAGAAGTCATGCATGAAACATGGGTCTTCTGTAATATATTTCAGATGATACCTTGAGACAAAGTACAGTCCCCTTCGAGACGGACAAACATACATACAGAGAGGCAAAGCAGACGGATAATTATGTGGACAGACAATCAGACAGAGAGGGAACACTTTCGTGCTGTGTTGTAGGGTATGCCATTTTCAGTCATGATAAACTCTTCTATATAAAACTCGGGCTGCTCTCTACTGGAAAAGTACGTAGCTGCAAGAGCAACGCCATCACTAACACTTTTTTTTTTAAAGTAAAGGTAAAGGTGTCCCATAACCTATAAGGTCGTAGAGGAGCGAGGCGTCAAAGACCTCACTTCTCTAGGGACCAGCATATTGAGGGCGGCGCCCATATCCTCTCCCTCGCTGCTTTACCTTCCCTGACCCTAAAGAAAGAGGCAGGTACCCATTTACAGCTGGATGAACTGGGGGACTGTACTGAAGCCATGGCGTGCAAATGGTCACCCATCCAGATGGTAACCACGCTCGATACTGCTTAACCTTGGATGGGGGAAAGCTGTGCTATGACCACTGAGCTATCCCGTCTATAAATGAGTGAATAAACAAATGAATAAATAAATTAGCAGTTATATCAATAAAATGCATGAGTATGTAGACAAAAGATTGGATTTTCATAGAACAGGACAAATATAAATCACTCTTATTTTCCAACAAAACAAAACAAAACAAATAACGACAAAAACTCAGCCATCACCATTATCTATAAGATCAGGAGCAGTAACAGTAATCAGGGTGCTACATTGTGTTATTCATAAATCATCTCGCGGATTTTATCTTTCGTTATCACTCTCTGCACGTCCGAAAAGAAAGTGTACATTTGCACATCGACTTCTTCCGTAGATTAAAGCCCCTCCTTTTTCTTACCACTACCCCCCACTCCCATCCCCCCGAATTCGACTCCCTTCCCGACCCCCATCTTCAACAACCAAATTGGAAATAAAACCAGTTTAAAAGGTTGTGGTAACCCCAGGTGCAAACAGCAAATAGCAGCAGCAAAAACCAGCAACAGCAGAAAGCAGCAGCAACAGCAAAAAGCAGCAACAGCAGAAAGCAACAACAGCAGAAAGCAGCAACAGCAGGAAGCAGCAGCAACAGCAAAAAGCAACACCAGAAAGCAGCAACAGCAGAAACCAGAAACAGCAACAGAAAGTAGTAACAGCAGAAAGCAGCAACAACAGCAGAAAGCAGCAACAGCAGAAGCCAGCAGCAACAGCAGAAACCAGCAACATGTCAAGAGAAGCCAGACACATGAAGGAAGAAAGATTTTTTTAAAAATACTTTTAGATCCTCTCCAAGATTTTTCTACTTTTGACGCGACGCGTAAGCGCTAAGTCAAATTTTTATTTCCGCTCCCGTTTTAGCGACAAGCAGTTAAACGCAGGACGCTGGAGTTTTAAGGAGATTTGTGTTTGTTCCCCTACTTTTTTTTCTTCTTCTGTATTTGTATGGCAGCCTGACGTTACTATAAGTGTCAGCTTCCGAGGGTCTTTTTTGTTTGTTGTTGTTGTTTTGTTTGTTTGTTTGTTTGGGGTTTTTTGGGGGGTGCCCTTTTTTGTCTTTCTGTCTGTCTGACTCTGTCTCTGTCTCTCTATTTCTCTTGTCACTTCTCCATGTCTCTGTCCCAAAGTCTGTCTCTTTCTTTCTCTGTCTGTCTGTCTGACTGTCTTTCTCTTTCTGTCTCTCTCTCTCTCTCTCTCTGTCTCTGTCTCTCTCTCTCTCTCTCTCTCTCTCTCTCCTCTCTCTCTCTCTCTCTCTCTCTCTCTCGTTCATTTTTATCTCTCTCAAGGCCTACATTCCACCATAACCACACACGCTACCCAATGCACCTTTTGAGTTCAGTGTTGCTACCACCCACAAGATTACTGTATCTACAAAACAAAACAAAAACGGTATCCCATAATCACCCCTGCAATCAGTCCTTCAACAGTTTTATCAATAGACAGACGGACAGACAGACAGACAGACCCACCGACAGACTGACAGACGTACAGACCAAAAGAAAAACAAATGCTTCATCTAGGGAACCGTAAAGATCGGTGCAAGGAGTTCTCCACGTGTACTGTAATCAAAGCAGGTCGAACACACCCATCCATCAGCTTCCTCCAAACCAAACAGCACTACTATCGATCAAGAAGGACGGTGGCAGGATGGTTAAAACTGAGCCAAACAAGTAAAACGTGTGGTTCTTGGGTTCGATTCCCGGCCAGCCTTGCCCTTTCTTCTCCAGTTTGACGATAAAAATCGAACTGTATGTCAAAGTCTTTTGGATGAGACTCTAAACCGAGGCCCCGTGCGCGAATGCATGCAGAATATCTTGCGCAAACATTAAAAACACATTTCGCCTTTTTGGAAGAGTAGGCCATTTCGTTCCGGTAGTCAAATCAAGTCAAGTCAAGTCAAAAACACATTAATCATCCCATGAAATATGAAATATAAAGGGGACTGGATTTATATACTGTGTTGATATAACAGATCGATTTTTTTGCAGATCCAGAGCAGCTTTTGAAATTGACTTTTAGTATTGTTTCGTTTTTATTGGGTGTTCCTTCATTTCATATTATATTCTCCTGTTTAATTATTGAATAGAAAACCTACTAAACGGGTCTTCTATTTTGATAGTTTACTTAAACGTATAGAACAAAAAAAATATATACAAAAAATTAGCCAATCAATCCTGACATATATTATGTCTCTAACTTCAGACAAGTGGCCAACAAAACAGGGCCCCCGAGTAGGCTACCTGAATATCAACAGTGCAACAAACAAAAAAGATGACATTGCAACCATACTATACAACAGTGGAAATCAGTTTCATTTGTTTTGTCTAGCTGAATCCCGACTTTCTCCAAATGTAACAGATGCACACATGAATATTCCAGGGTATCAAATCTTTCGTGAAGATCCTCACAAACCCAAGTCCACCGGGTTACTTACATATATAGCCTCCTCGCTCAGTTGTAAAAGAATATATAACCTTGAGGTTTTTGACATTGAATCCATGTGGATTGAAATAAAATTAAAACACAATAGACCAATATTAATAGGATTCATATACAGAAATCCTTCAGAAACCATAGACTGGCTAGAAAAATTCAACTCCCTTATGGACGAGGTAATAATTTTAAACAATGAAACAATTATTCTTGGGGATTTTAACATAGACTTATTAAAACCTAAACCAAAATGGAGCCACAACATTACTATGTTTGGCCTAGAACAACTAATAGATAGACCAACTCGGATAACAAATAACTCTAGAACATTAATAGATCATATCTACACTACTACAAAACAACACATAACAGAAGTATGTGCTCCCTCATGTGGATGCAGTGATCATAATCCAGTGTGCTTTACTTGGTTTAAAAACCGTATCAAAATACCTAAAGTAGGGCATAAAACTATTTTTTACAGGAAATTTAAAAACTTTAACGAGCAAGATTTCCTTTCAGACTTGACAAACTCGCCATTACATGACATATACCAAATCAGAGACCCTGATGAAGCTGCTGAATTTTGGATTAGGACATTTACTTCAGTATACAACAAACATGCCCCTTTCATAAAAAAAAGAGTTCAAGAAAAAATCAAACCACCTTGGATGACAAAAGACATAGAATCCGAAATACACCTAAGAGACTATTTGAAAACACATGGTTCAAATGAGCAGTTCAGGGCACAAAGAAACAAAGTAACTTACTAAAACGCAAATCAAAACGTGATTACATTCAAAAGTTGTTAATTACTACTACCGCCGACTCTCGCCAAGTATGGAAAGCCATCAATACATTATGTAATAAACCTATATCAAAAAGTCAACAGACAGTTAAAGATATATCAGCTGATGAATTGAACAACCACTTCTCAAACATTGCCGACAAAGTAATATCAAATGACAAGTCAAATGAAAATGATCTCCATTACTTAGAACAATATATCGAATCAAAAGAAATAAAATTCCCATTTAAACTACTGCCAATGACAATCACAGACGTCTTGGAAAGCCTGTCTCTTCAAAAAAGTTCCAGAACACGTGGTTTAGACAATCTAGATGGAAGAATAATTAAGCTTTGTGGTCAAGTTATAGCTGGAACACTGACATACTTGTATAACTTGTGCATAGAGAAAAACAACTTTCCTGTCATATTTAAAAAGGCAAAAATCATACCAGTCCACAAATCAGGTGATACTGCTTGTCCTTCAAATTACAGACCAATTTCAATTCTGTCTGTCTTATCTAAACCCTTCGAAAAATATATCCAAAAATCCGTATATCCCTACTTTGTAAACAACAATCTATTAAATGAAGATCAGTCAGGTTTTCGTAAAAAATATTCCTGTCACACAACTCTTACACAAATTACAGACAGTCTCATACACAATATCAATGAAAATAAATATACAGGCCTTCTTTTTGTTGACTTTGAAAAAGCATTTGATGTAATCAATCATTCCTTATTATTGCGTAAACTTCACTTGTATAAACTAACACCAGAAACGATAAATTTTCTGAAAAGCTTTTTGTCGAATAGGCAGCAGCTAGTAACTGCAAATAATCAAACATCAGAACTAGTACCTATTAAACATGGAGTACCACAAGGGTCAATATTGGGTCCACTTCTATTTTCAATCTATGTAAATGACTTACCCCAATTCTAGAATGTAGCTGTGAAATGTTTGCTGATGACACATCCCTCTATTGTAGTGATTCTGACCCCCACAGACTTACAATCAAACTTCAACACAATATTGACAGATTGGTTACTTGGACTCAGCTAAACCATATGTCCCTAAATACGCGAAAAACTAAATGTATGTATGTACTAGCAAGACAAAAGAGACAAAAAATGAAAGATAAATCCAACCTCTGTTGATAGGTAAAAGAGTAATTGAAGAAGTTGACTCCCACAGAATTCTGGGTGTAATTATTGACAAAAATTTTACTTGACCATGTAATGGCGCTAGGAAAACGTCTTTCTTACAAGCTACTTCAGTTATCAAAAATAGAACATTTTCTGATAAACCACTCTCGCAAACTCTTTTTTTTGCGGCCATATTTTGCCTATAGTTGACTATGCTTCATCTCTTTGGGACAGCTGCAGTGATACAAATTTAAAATTAATTCATAGATTATATAAAAGAGCACTGAAACTTGTTCTACTAAAATCAAGCTCCCTAACCATCAACGATTATAAGAAAACAAATATCCTAACCTTCAAAAACAGACTTTATCTAAATAAAGCTCTATTTGTCCAGAAAGTTGTCAATGGAAATGCCCCTCCAAAGATCACCAATAGCTTCAAAATCAATGAACACAGACATAATCATCTACTAACATTTCCGAGACCAAGAAATAATCTTTACAAAACAAGCTTCTTGTACTCAGGTAGTGACTTATGGAACAAGCTCCCAAAACGCTTAAAATGTATCAAAAACAAAAATCAGTTCAAGACACAGCTAAAAAGCCATCAAATGCATGAATGCCTAGGAATGACTAATAAGGCAAATCAACCATGATTAATACGGCAAAATCAACCATACTTACATTTACCAGCACTAATGGTATTCCTTACAACAAAAAATTCAAGTATGTCTTACTGTGACTAGAAATTCTACAGTCACACACTGTATATGTGTGGAGGGAGGGGGAGGCAGGAAAGAGGCACACTAATTATGCAAAGAAGTAAGAGTAATCTATGCAAGCTAGTAAATAATCTGCAATGTTGAAACAAGTGGAAAGGAGGAAATTTTTTAAATCTTTTTATGGTAGACCTGATAGCTTGATAGTGTGTCCTTCTCTCTCTCTCTCTCTCTCTCTCTCTCTCTCCTCTCTCTCCCTCTCCTCCTCTCTCTCTCTCCATCTCTCTCTCTCTCTCTCTCCTCCTCTCTCATCTCTCTCTCTCTCCTCTCCTCTCCTCTCCTCTCCTCTCCTTTCCTCTCCTCTCCTCATGCCCTTTGTCTTGTCTAATTCAATAGATTTTATCGTGGATGTTGTTTTTATTGCAGTTAGAGATGAGATTATTAGTACTATTATAAGCAATACTGTTTTAGTTTGATATTGTTTTAGTTTGATAATCCAGTGGATTATGGGCTTTTGAATTCTTTATCGTATAGGGGTTCTACTTGTTTGAATAATTGTTGTTTTTTTTTAACTATTAATTCTCTATTTGATTGAAGGTGTATTTCCCCTTCCCCCTTGATACTCCTCCCCCACCCCCATCCTTTCCAATGCTTTTCTGTTATCATCGTTATGTTGTTGTCTCATGGTGATGGGGATCATTTGTTATATTGTTGTCTCATGGTGATGGGTGATTGTTGTTATAATTGTATCTCTATTATGATAATCATTATTGTAATCTTATTTGACTTATCTTGCTTTGATAGTTATTGTGTTAATATGTCATTTTTTAAAAGCGCTATTTGAAAAGTATGAGCGCAAAAAAGCACACGTTTGCTGGGTGGAGGAGGAGAGGAGGGAGGTCATTGAAGGTAATATTGTCAGTAATGACGAATGCCTAGTATTTTCTAACGTTTATTCCTGTACCTTTTTATTATCTAAAGTATAAAACGTAAAGAATGGATGAAACAGTAGGTGAAGTAATTTGTTTGTCCTGACGTTTTATGATTTTCTTTTTTTTAATTCTTAAAACATTTTTATTTAAATGTGTGTGTGGACGTGAGCGCGCACGCGCTCAGGTGTGCATGAGTATGTGTGTGCGTGTATATGTATATGTGGTAATTTGTATTTTCAATGTATTTCCTTATCGATTTTTCCTCTTTTTTTACTGGTTTAATTTAACGGTAAATGATGCAATAATGTAGTGTCTTAGTATAATCATTACGAAATTTGTTCTTAGATAGATGGCTTGATGAAAAAAAGCAAATGCATTGCTTATTCAATGTACCATCTGGAAATAAAATTTTGACTTGACTTGACTTGACTTGACATGAAGGACAATTACAATACTGACAGACACATTGATACTATAATTATCTCGAGAGACACAAGAAAAATACATTTCAAATTGATATCAACATTCCAAGAAAGCTTTTAAAAAATAAATAAAACCGGGAACGGATGTCTATTTTTTATAAACTTCAGGCGTACAGTTTTCATGTTTAGACACCATCTCCGAAGTCGGAATACGGCTACCTAAACGGTGGTGGTTGGGAGGAGGGTGGAGGGGCGTCGCATACACCAATATCTCACCATTCGTGAACCCCGGAGTTCTAGCCGAGGAACGGGAAAAAAACTAAACGTCACTGCTATCGATCTACAGGACTGCACTGTGCCCTTCTGCTCCCACAGACTACAGGCACCAACCTGGTATCTCGGTCATTCCGTTCTGTGTGCAGAAAATAACAACACTGAGCTTAGCCGAGTTCTGAGGAGTCCTGAAGCAAATGTTGTCATCTTAGGTTACCCGAAATCTTGGGTTACCAGGTTTATATGAACTGTCAGGCAAATATTGTCATTTTAGGGTTCCCGATTTATGAGAACAGTCACAAGTAAATGTTGTCATCTTAGAAGAACAGTCGGGCGAATGTCGTCATCATAGGTTACCCGATTTATCAGAACAATTGGGTAAATGATGTCATCTTAGGTTACGGTTTATAAGAAAAGTCAGGCAAATGTCGTCATCTGAAGTTACCAGGTTTACAAGAACGGTCAGGCAAATGATGCGACCATGAGCTGCTGGATTTATCAGAATGTCAAGGTGGAAATGCGCTGCCATTGGTGAAGAAGTAAAGAAAGACAGAAAGACAGACAGACAGACAGAAAGACAGAGAGAGACAGACAGACAGACAGAAAGACAGACAGAGAGACAGCCAGATATAGATAGATAGATAGATAGATAGATAGATAGATAGATAGATAGATAGATAGATAGATAGATAGATAGATAGATAGATTTGCATGAAAAACATAGCGACTAACCAACAAGAAATACACACACAAAAAATAAGCCAGAAAGAGATGACATGAAGAAAAGAGACTAGATATACGAAACAGACCAACAGTAAAGAAGAACTTTCCAGTACAAGATTTTCAGAACAAGGGAATACTACATATTCTGGATAAACCCATGAAGTCCCTCCCCCCACCCCCACCCCCACAGGAGGACTGCAAGGGATTTAGAAGCAGGGACGGGGAGTGGAGGTGGGCCGGGGATCCATCAGAAATTCCCATCGAATGAAATAACACAACGGGATTTTTACAGTCGACAAGAATCTCATCAGATAAACCACGTAATCAAATTTCCTTCCAGATTTACAACTGAAACTCGCAAGTGGGCCCGAGATACCGATCGTTGTAAATGGAATAAACTCATTCCTGCAAATGCATCATGCATTATCTGGGGTGGAATCCTGCTGCGCTTTGAGAGGAAAATCACCCTTTGAATTAAATTAATTTAATTAATCACTCGTGCTTTTTGCTAGCCACTCCCTGCCTGCATTTGCATTGGGTGTCGTTTCACTTTTTGTTTCATTGCTGTTGTAAGGGTTTTATTTTAATCCCTTTGTTTCTGGTTGCTGTTCAAAGTACTTAAAGGGGGTGGGTGGGTGGGTGGGTGGTTGGCTTGTTGGTTGCTTGCTTGCTTGCTTGTTTGGTTGGCTTGTTGGTTGGTCTCTAAATCAGAAATCTCTGCTGATCGTAAATACAATCGCAACAAAGTTGGTTGTTTGGTTTATTTATTTGGTTGGCTGGTTAGTTGGCTGGTTGGTTGGTTGGCTGGCTGGCTGGTTGGATGGTTGATTGGTTGAAGGATTCATTGACTAGTTGATTGAATGATTGATTGATCATGACCTTGCTGACTTGCTGATAAAGTTCTGAAACTAATCAAAACGTAGATTATCAGATTAGTTTCCATCAAATTCTTGAGAGATAGACAGACAGACAGAAACAGAATAAGAAGCAGAAGCAGAAACAGAAACAGAGAGACAGAGAGAGACAGGCAGACAGACAGACAGAAATAAAGGCAAGAAGGTCAGACAGAAGAAGTTTATATTTTCTAGCATCAAACAATGTAAAACCTTCCCCTTTAAAAAAAAAAGGACAAAAAAGGAAGAAGAACAAACACTTTGCTTCCAGTGAAAAATTTAACCTTGTCCAGTTCCATTTCTCCATTCGCGGACTAAAAGATCAGAAAGCCAAAGAGCTCTCTCGCTTCCTTCCTCCCAAAGAGCTCTTTGGCTTCCTTCCTTCCTTCCTTCCTTCCTTCCTTAGCCTCAGCTCTTGGTCTGTCTTTTACAGACCAAAGTGCCCGACAGCTTTGAAAGCCTTCAAGTGGGGATGAGTAGGGTCTATAAGACCGCACTTCGCTGCAAAGTTTTGCGTCGAGTGTTATACTATACTATGCAGGCCTTTTCTCTATCTTTGTTATGCTGTGTACAGCGCTTACAAGTACTTCAGCAGTATTTTAGAAGGGTGCATTTGTTTTGGGTTTTCTTTTTTCAAAGATCAGTTTCTGCCTTAAGAAGGACATAATTCTGCAAATTCATAAAACTGAAAACTTCTGCGCTTGATGTTCCAGAAAACATTGTATTCTCAAACTAATTACTTGTGTTTGCTATTCAGACAAACAATGTATTCTCAAACTGATAACTTCTGTGTATGATATTCAAGCAAACATTGTATTCTCAAACTGAAAACTTCTGTTTTTGACATTCAAGCAAACATTTTATTCTCAAACTGATAACTTCTGTGTTTGATACTCAAGCAAACATTGAATTCTCAAAATGATAACTTCTGTGTTTGTTGTTCAGGCAAACATTGTATTCTCTTTCTTCTCTCCGTTGTCTGTCAGCCTTTTAACAGCAGTATGCATGCATGTGCCGGATCATCAGCGTAGAAAGGTAGGCAAAGCATAGATGTTGTTTTATTCTTTTAAAATAGTTTTCATAGTTATGGGATGACACACTGTTTCCCTCCCCCACCCCTTCCCACCCCTCCCACCCCACCTCAAAAACCAGCCAACCAAACAATCACAACGTACATGTTTTTTTACAATAAGTTTCAAAGATAGTCCGACATAGAGAGTTTTCCCATTAAGACTGAATAGAAGACAGATCATGGTCTTTTTTACGTAGCAGTGGAGTGTAGTCAACCAACGTAGCTTTCTTGTGTCTTTTCCAGATTACGATTCTATCAATTATGTGCCTGTCAGTACTGTAAGGAGTTCCATAACCTATGTGGTCGTAGGGGAGCAAGGCATCAGAGACCTCAGCTTCTCTAGGGGCCAGCATATTGAGGGCGGCGGTCAGTACTGTAATTGCCCTTTAATGGGAATATCAAAGTATTTCGACTTGACTTGATCAGACCTGTTGTTTCTTTTCAAACTTTTCTCACTTCAGTGTTACAGACAGCCGAGCCCAACACTTTGGACCATTAGCTTTGACAAACTTGTCCTGTTCCCAATCAGAAATCGCATCGCCTCATAGGAAAAGACGAGATAGTTTTAAAAATAAGGTACATATTTTCTTGCTATTTATTTATTTATACCACTTTAAGTCACGGCAGATTTCTCTGCGTGAAATTCGGGCTGCTATCCCCTGGGAGAGCGTGTTGCCACAAGAGCAGCGCCACCCTTTTTTTTCTTTTTCCTGTCTGCAACTGTATTTGTTTCCCTATCAGAGTGGCTTTTTTCTACAGAATTTTGCAAGGGACAACTCTCTTGTTGCCGTGGGTTCTTTTACGTGCGCTAAATATTTATGCGTAACACACGGGACCTCGGTTTGTCGTCTCATCCAAAAGATCGCGCCCAGACCACCACTCATGATCTAATGGATGGGGGAAAAGTTTCGGGCCCAAACGGGATTCGAACCACCGCACATTTCCGACACGGACTTTTCGCTTTCTAGACAGGCGCGTTACCTCTATACCACCGATCTACTAGGGCTGCATGGAAGAAACTACCAGATGAATTTCGAGGTGCATCTGGAGAGTCGGCCTAACGTGGATTGGCGTTTCTTTTCCAGACAGCTACTCCATGGAGAACGTGATCTTCCAGTGGAAGGAGGACCCGGTGCAGACGAGAAAGGACATGTCCTTGCCGCAGTTCCAGCTGAAAAGGTTCGACACCGGGTACTGCACCAAAATGTACATTGGAGGTGAGACACAAACAATGTCCTAGTTTTTCAGCGTGGCTGGTGACTAGCAGTAAAGTGTTGTTATAGCTGTTTGGTTTCGTGCTTGATTTTGGTTTGTTGTTGTTCTTGATGATGGTGTTGGTGTTGTTTTTGCTGTTGTTATTTGGGAGGAGAGGGAGGGTTGTTTGGGGGTTTTGTTCACAGGATTCCGGTTGAACGCGTTAAATCCTGTTCCGCTTTTCGAAAGAGTAGGCCATTGTGTGCCGGTGGGAACAGATTACAAAATTTACAAAACTGCATACACACGAGGACTGGATGTGTTTTTTTTTAAAAAGCACATGGGTGCTTATTCCATTATCCTCGAAATAAAAGAATGATAAAGAAAATAATGAAAACTGATTCAAACCAAAAAGAATCGACTCCATCTTCTTCTCTTCTCCCATAACTCCTGAGCTCAGAGTCGTCGCAGCCCTGCCCTGAATTATTTTTCCAGGTAGTGCCTCTCGGACAAATCTAACTTGGCGGAGTCCATCCCTCTCCAGTATTGGGTGCATGCTGGGCTTGTTCATGTCTCTGCAACCCACAGAAAAACTGACATGAATTACTGGGTCTTTGGCAAGAACACTGATCTTCTGCATGTGTGCAGCATACACGAAGGGAATTAAGGCACTATTTAGGTCTGCACTGTAAGTTCTTCTCTCTCAATCACTTTTTACACCATCAGATATGTTTTGGAGAAATAGTAGCAAGTCCTGTCCAGCTCCTCTCGTAGGCAGTACAGCTTGGTTTGCAGGATTATCTCTGTCGACCACACAATCTTCCTCAGGTTACTGATTAGAGAGTGCACCTCTGAAGGATGTGCTCGCCAGTCTGGTTTTCTTTGCCACAGGGGAGAGGGAACGAGTTTCAGCTTTAACTGTAAGTTAAAGGGAGACTCCATCATATATATATATAATATATATTATATATAATAATATATATATATTATATATATATATATATTATATATATATATATATATAATATATATATATGATGGAGTCTCCCGTTGGATCGACGGATGAGTAGGCAGGCAGGCTTATCTGTCAGAATGTATCCTCATTATGGGAGAATAGGCCGATTCTGGATGCACAGTCCTTCCCACAGGTGTTGCAAGGGAAAACGTCTCCAGAAGTTGAGCCCTGCTTCCTTCGCTCTCGCTTCTCCTTAATGCCAGCGTTCTCTTGTTTCAAACGTCTTTATGCCACTGGAGCACAGCATCCTCCAGCGAGAACGATCAAGGGCATCAGTTTCCCAGGTAGCGATGTCATGTCACCAGGCTTTAAGGTTTGTTTTCAAGGTGTCCTTGAAGCGCTTGTAGGTCTTCCAAGTTTTCGGAGGCCTTCCTTCGGCTGGCCATACAATAGCATCCTTGGGATCCTGCTGTCTGTCATTCGACAACGTGTTCCTGTCCAGCGTAGCTGTACTTGATTAGTAGGCTTTCGATGCTGGCAGGCTGCTCTTCTCTATGACCTTGAGTTTGGAGACCCTGTCTTGCCACTCTTATTCATATATATATAATATATATATTATATATATAATTATATATATATATATATATATATATATATATGCTTTAAATCTCAACGCTTTGGCTTTTTATTCAATTTTTCTCATAGACATCACAGCGTAAGGGGTTTTCTATATAAGCTACACCAGAGCTTTTTGTGGCGTCACTTAGTGAAAAATGGAGTTTTGTTTTTTATTCTTTTTTTTTGTATGTAGTAAACATCGTGCACTGTATTTAACCAGATTGGCTCCCCCCCCCCCCCCCCCCTTCCTTCCTCCCCGTACGCTTGAGGGAAAGAGGAGAGGCTATGAACTGCCTGGCATCTGTGATACAAGTTCTGTAATGAGAATATTGATTTAACGTCAAACGAGGCAGGAAAGAACAGGAAAAAAGAAAGAAAGAATGAGAAAGAAAGAAAAAAATAGAGGAAGACTTTCATTCAAACTCAAATTTCCTCGGCCATTGCATTTCTTTCACGTAAAAAAATGTCTTGGGTTGCTTTTTCATGGTAGCGCGCGCGCGTCGTGCGTGCGTGCGTGTGTGTGTGTGTGTTCGATTTCATTTTACGTCTCTTCACAAAATGTGATATTATACACATTAAGAAAGAAAAAAAGTGAAGGGGAGAGGGAAGAATTCTGGGAGTGGGGTAGGGGATTGATGTATTAATTAAATCTACACAGAACTGTAAGAAAAAGTAAATACAAATAATTCTTGAGTACAGAATAATAAAAACCCCAATTTCTAACAGAATCTAGCGAATGAACAATAAAACTATTTGTAACCGTAACCAACGAGAGAAAATGTAAACCGCAGAAGGATGTCTTTAAAGTCCATAATAATCGTAATAATGATTCAACAAACACGAGTGCGTGCGTGCGTGCGCATGTGTGTGTGTGTGTGTGTTCCAAATAGTTTTAGATTCCTAATGTTTTAGTCTACGTAATTCGACGTGCCATTTCTTACTTTCTGCTCTTCCGTGTGTGTGTGTGTGTGTGTGTGTGTGTAATCATGCTTTGCTTTTAATCCTGAACTCTAAGCGATTAATTGCCAAGTCATTTCTTTTAAGTTTGTGTTTAGATCTAAAGTATTCTGTGCGTTTCTTTTTGCATGCTTCCTTAAACCATGGGAGATTTTGCCTTTTCTTACTAGATGGAAAAAAGAATTGCAAGTTTTCAAGTTCCACAGCAGAGGAACCTAGCGTGTCTGTGACGTTCTTATTGATGACGTCAACGTCGTCAACTCGTTGTCAGCCAGTCAGCTGTGATACAATATCAGCAGACACTTTTCCTTTAGACTGTTCAGATCTATCATTGTCCCATAACTGTGTACTCTTTATATATGTCACACTTGATTTTGCTTACTGAAATCCTCCATACCCCAAGAGGGGTCAAAGGCGAATTAAATCTTGAATCGTGTGTGTGTGTGTGTGCGCGCGCGCGTGCTCGCTCATTAAACATACAATAGCTGATGTCTGAGTGCTCAACAAAGAAGATTTTTTTTTAAAATTAAAACAAAAATTTTAATCCAGCTTTCAAATCATCAGGTACAACAGCTTTTACAACGTCAATCTCTAAACGGTTGCCAAATAACTTGGACAATCAAAAGTTAAACTCAAAACAAGAATACATACAACCAGTTTAAACAAACATTTTCTCTAGACTTTCGGCCTGCACTCTTGCATTAGCGGAACAGAGGCTGACAATCTATAGCACTGAACCGCTCGCTTGCCGGTCAATGGCAAATTCTCCAGAGGAAAGAGAGAAAGAAACAGGCTGGCGTGGCACAGTGTCCTATGAGAAAACCTGAACGGGAAAATTGATTTAGGGTCAATTGAAATAAAAAGAGGCAAACATGTAGCTTTTAAACATTTTTAAATGCTACACACGATTTAGAACAAAAAAAATTATTAGACCATTGACATAATCAATGTTTGAAAGAGTGTGGTTGTAATCGATTTAGCGTAAAATGCAGCCGGACAAGGCAGCTGTGTAGCTTTTAGAGCCACCAGTGAGTGGACACGTGAAAACAAGGTTTGTTTGGGGTTTTAGTTGTTATTGCTTTTAGTTCGTCCCGAAGCCACTGGCTATAAAATTGGTTCATTCTGGAGAGTCAGTACGTTTGAACAGATGTCAGCAATGAGACAAAGACTTAGCGATTTAACATTTCATGAAGGGGATTGTGCACATGTATACATGTATGTTCTACGGGACGGGGGCAGCTCAGTGGTCAGAGCACTAGCTATCCCCCAGCCAAGTTAAGCAGCGTCGAGCGTGGTTACCAGCTAGATGACTGACCGTTTATGCGCCTTGGTTTCAGTACAGTTCTCCAGTTCGCCTAGCTGTTAATGAGTACCTGCCTCTTTAGGGTCATGGAAGGTAAAGCAGCGAGGGAGAGGAGATGGGCGCCGCCTTCAATATGCTGGCCCCTTGAGAAGTTGAGGTCTCTGATGTCTCACTCCCATACAACTTTATAGGGTATGGGACACCTTTACCTTTTTATGTTCTACTTAGCTTTCCTTCCATGTGGTAGTACGTTTTTTCTGATTTTTTTCCTTTATATTCTATTCTATTCTATAACCCTGAGAAAGGCAGAACAGAGAGAGGAATGGAGGGAACTGGTTGTTGAGTCTTTGAGGGTGCCCCCACGGTCGTCAGACTACGGGACAGATAGATAGATAGATAGATTCTACTCTATTCTTTAAACCTTTACTTTTTTCTTGCATCTTTTCTCCATTTTGTTTTTCGTTCTAGTCTAGTCTAGCCTGCTGATTTGAATTGTCCTTCGGTTCAGTGCATTTGTATGTTTTAGTCATGAGACTAAGTGTCCATTAAAGACAGTGATTTAAAATCTCCCGGAGTATGCATCTTGTATTTTATCTTAACTTCTTTCCTTTTCTGTTTCTCTTCATTTATTTTTTTCTTTTATCCCGATGTATTTTATCTTATTTTGTTGCAGTTTATATCAGTTCTATTCTGAGATTGTCTATTAA
>CM054144.1:14326501-14341501 GCA_028751875.1 Rapana venosa | reverse complement strand
GCGCTTTGGCTTCAGTACAGTTCACCCAGCTGTAAAATAATGGGTACCTGCCCTCTTTAGGGTCATGGAAGGTAAAGCAGCGAGGGAGAGGAGATGGGCGCCGCCCTCAATATGCTGCTGGCCCCTAGAGAAGCTGAGGTCTCTGATGCCTCGCTCCCCAACGACGGCATAAGCTACCTTTACCTTTACCATGCGGTTGAGAGGTTTTAAAAGGTAAAAAGGTGAAGGTGTTCACATTGCCTAGGTGGTCGTTTGGGGAGCAAGGTGTCAGATATCTTAGTTCTCTGGTGGTTTTAGACTTTGCTGAATGAAAATTAACGCTACTGCCTGACCCTGTGGATCCATAAAGTCGTGGGTTCCAATCTCGGCAGCAACCTCTGAAGGGTTGGGGGGAAGTTTACGATATTCAAGGTCAACTTAAAGGCAGGCTTTCCTGTGCCTTATTAACTCGCTTCATATTCATAGTGAATATCAAATATGCATGTTAAAGATCTCGTGTTTCACGTCAGCTTTCGGTGGGTTAAGGAAAGACAAGCATCTCCAGTGTGCACTAAACATGTGGTGAAGGTCAAGTGACAGGGCATGCAACAACAGTCAGTGCGGTGCCCCAACGACTCCTCAGGAAGTTACGGGAGAAGAGGACAAGTGAAAGGAGATTTTTGAACAAACCGTAAATTTATACATTTCATAAAGAACTAAGGGTGGAATAATCGAGAAAGGTTTGATGATGGTATAGGGATTCTTTTTGCGAGCTCTCTCCGTGTGCGTGTGTGTGTGTGTGTGTGTGTCAGTGTCTGAGTGCGCGGGCACTTGTGTATAATAATTATGTGTGAGAGAGAACGAGAGAAAGAGGCAGATAAGTGTGTGTGTGTGTGTGGGGGGGGGGGGGGGGGTAGAACGAGCGCGCATGGGTGTGTTTGATTAAAACTAATGTTTATCTAACTACAAAGAAACATCTCTCCCTGCTTTCAACACCCATCTCCACCACCCAGCCTGCGCGCGCGCGCGCGTGTGTGTGTGTGTGTGTGTGTGACGCACCTAAAATTTGATGTAATTTGTCCATTCTTTTTTTTGGTAAATAGTTGCATGCCTGTGAATGATTGCAATGCAAACGCATAGATGATTTCTTCACAAGATTCAACGTTATGTACGCCCTACATTCCGTTCCTTATCCTTTATCGATACCGTTCTTCTTATTCTTCTTGGTTTAAACATTGTTTATTCAATAAACATTCCCATTATTCTTATTCTTGTTGTTTTAAACATTGTTTATTCAATAAAATATTACCATTGTTCTTATTCAACATTGTTTATTCAATAAACGTTACCATTCTTCTTGTTCTTGTTGGTTTAAACATTGTTTACTCAATAAAGTTATCATTATTCTTATTCAACATGGATTATTCAATAAACATTACCGTTATTCTTATTCTTGTTGGTTTAAATATTGTTTACTCAATAAACATTACCGTTCTTCTTGTTCTTGTTTGTTTAAACATTGTTTACTCAATAAACATACATCCTACGCAGACAACATGGCATGCGTATTATTATCATTGTTAACTAAAACAAACAGAGCAAACACTAATGACACACACAATGACAACATACATTCTTTTATTTCGAATATAATGAATAAGCACACATCTGCTTTTTTACATCCAGTCACACACACACACACACCCTTCGGATGAAACTATAAACCGAGGCCCCGTGTGCAAACACATGCAGAACATGTTGCGCACACGTTAAAATCCTGTTCCGCTTTTCGGAAGAGTAGGCCATTGTGTGTCGGTGGGAATAGATGACAGAATTTACAAGACTCGGGGACTGGATGTAAAAAAGCACATAAGTGCTTATTCCATTATCCTGGACATATAATAGTAAATAAACAAATTTTAAAATGATAATCCATTTTCAAGCGCCTTTTTGTTCTTTTTTTTTTTTTGTCGGCCAGCAGGAGAAAAACGGCGGGAAAAAACGTCTCTTCTCCAAAGCCACCGTCATGCGCCAGCGAGCACGCCGATTGGACAAAATCGCCCGCTTCGTTTTTCCCGCCATTTTCGTCGTCTTCAACATCGTCTACTGGTCCTTCTACATGACTGTGGAGTTCTGACACCCCCCTCCCCCCTCCCCCACTGCACATGCATCCACCCCTCCACCCCTACACACTCACTCCCCACCACCACCACCCCTTCTACCAAAGCCTACCACCCACCTCCACCACTACTTCTGCTGCTACCAAGCACTGTACTGTTATCGGAGTTGTGGGGAAGAGATTGATTTGTGGGAATCTCGAGTCCATCCCTTGGCTTGGAATGTTCTGCCGGATACTTTTTCATGACGACGAACCAGTGACCTTGTCTCTGCTCTCCATGACACTTTGTCAGGATGGGAGGGGGTGGGGGGGGGGGGGGGGGTCTTCTTTACCTCACGGCCTTGACCAGTTGCGTGTGTTCAGTGTTTTCATGGATCCATGTGTGTGTGTGTGTGTGTGTGTGTGTGTGTGATGCCTGACTCTAAATCAGTGCATTGTGCGTGTCCTGACATGCTTCCTATGTCCTCCAGCATTATTAACTTTCGCCTCCAGAAGTTGGTAGGGCAATCTGTTGCATGACGTGAACTTAATGCCCTTAAATATATGTGTAAACATTGTAGTAGAAGACATAATAAGACCGTTGCTCAAGAAGCCCAAGAGGGAATGTTTCTGTACAGGAATAACTCATTGCCCATACTTAGCTTTTTATCATTACTCTTTCTTTGTTTAGGACAGAATTACCTGGAAAGATCATGGACTTACGGTGAAAATATCGGGACATTTTTTACTCCAGTTTTCTGTCAGTGCTGAGAAGGAGAAAGAAAATGAAATTTGTGAAGGGCATTAATAACTTATTCCTGCAGTTCCTTCCGTGTTTTTTTGACGTCTTTAATTTTCGAAAGTAAGAATCAATCAAACTTAAAGAGGAGTGGATGAATAATGCTAGAATGAATTAATAGGCAAAGAAAAAATACCAAAACTAGTTTTATTTCAACAAAAGCAACCCAGATTTCACACAGGAAAAAGTACTCAGATAAAAAATACAAATAGCTTCATTGCTGTCTTTTTATTGGCCAGTTTATGTGTTCTATAAAAAGATTATGTTTTTCAAATGAACAATGCTTTACATTAGTTTTCATCATGAGTCAGTATTGTCAAAAACCTCAATTGTATTCAGCAGTTTTTGAATAAATGGATTTAAAGGCTGAGTCTTAGATGAGAATAAGTAGTACTGATGACGTTCTACACAAAAATGTCTATCTTTAAACCATGTAAAAGTATGCTATCTGTACATAACACGAAATGTAAAGAAACAGATAAATAATGAATAGATACCTGAAAGAGGGAGTTGCAGATAATAATTGGACTGCTTTTATTCTTGATGACATAATGCGTGCATGTAGCTACGTAGACTAGCAGCTGGTTTAAACTTTATGGGGTACACTTTCTTCTCCTGGGCAGAGCAGATTAACAGTTTTATGTATTCTTGCCATGGGTGTGAGTTGACCAGGAATATGCAACAGTGTGTCCCTTTAGGACAAGCTTTTATCAGCGAACTGGCACCCCAGTAAAAGGGAAGTAACTGGGATGAAGAACTTGGTTATATGGATTGTTGGTCTTTCTTGCCGAAACAAAACGCTAAATCGTTTCGAAAGTAGACTATCAATGCATGCTAGATGATGTTGTCGTTTCTGGGACTTTATTCACAGCAGCAACACAGCATAGTAAAGATTCCTGAACAGGACTAGATTTTTCTTGGCTCTTATTGTTTTAAACTGTTAATTCAGCAGTATTGAGGCTGGGGGCAACTGCAAAGTCAGAGGCTGTATGATCAGTGGCTTTCCCATTCAATAAGCAGGCATGGAATTTCTCCACCTTTTGGTGGAATTTCACCGTCAGTACTTCGATTTCCGCCGTTTTAAAAAAATCCGCTTTTCCCCGTTTTTAGATTTTTCAGCTGTTGGCTGTCAGAAAAAAAATTCAGACAGCAATCAAAATGTTCAGAGAAAGCACATCGACGGCGAAAGTTTTGAACTTTGACCTATATTCTGACGTCACTTTTCACTTTAGGAAACAGACATTCGAATGCAAACGAGATTGAATTTTTTTTTAACCAATCAGAAATCACTTCATTTGGCGATCAAAGTCGATAGCTTTCCGAGGACTCCCGAGGGCTTCGGCCGTTATCGGGAAGAGGCTATTATACTGATAACACACCATGTCAAAATGGTAACTTGGAAAACTTTTGACAAGTAAACTCGATTAAAAAAGTAAACAAAACAAAAGAAATAATTCTTCCAGCAAAGAGCCCAGCTTTGTACAACTGTGGAGTCAAAGACTCGAAAAAGAATAAGTGAAGTGCGATTGTTTTGAAGTGTGTTAGTTCTGCAGACTTGATTTAACTCTGGATCAAAATGTTATAGCTCCCAAAACGGTTAGCCCTGTTAGTGTTTGAGTGAAAACGTTTAATCCACGCAAATTCTATGGCGGAAAAAAAAACAAACATCAAAAAGAAAGGAAGAATCTGTAGATAACATTCCAATACCAAACGAAGACTTATCTTCGCAGGTTGCCCAGAATCTTCGAGTGCTGTTGTTCCCAAACTTCTCTTTGCTAGGAGGCTCATTCAAGAAGCGTGTGTGTGGTGGTGGTGGGGGGGGTGTGGGTTGAAGTGCATCGTACTCGACAATGTGTTCTCGTTTAGTAGCCCTTAAAATAAGATTAAATCTAGATCTATACAAATATTAAACCAGGAATTTTCCCCCCACGTCCACATCCACTCCCTACCACCCTTTTTTAATGACTAGATTATTAGTTGTGATGGTCCCAACTCCGGGAAAGGGCCGGATAAAAAAAAAAGTATTTCAATGCTTATCTGTAACCCTTGGGAATAAAGGTAATCAATCGATCAATCTCTGCTAAATAGAAAATAATAATAGTTTTGATTACACAAACTTCTTCGGTGTCCCACAAGTGGGCCTGGGCATGGCAGGCAAGCTCATCACAAGCGAAAAGAGGACGTTAGGCTAGGCCTAGCCTACAGCTGGCGCGCTTGGGGCTGCCACTTGAAGTGGTGACGCTAGTGACGTTTTTTCCTTACTGCTCGTCGATTTTTACGTCACTGACAACTGACATAGTTTTCAGAGCATGATTAGCTGGGCTGCCACACCACGATACATTGCTAGAGACAAAATTTAGGTTCTTTTTTGGCTTTCCTAGTTAAACACAGTCCAAGCACAAAGTTGATAGCTGACATCAAAACTGTGGTCCTGGTGGCATTTACCATGGTTTAGACGTGGTGCTAACTATCGCAGCAGTATACCGAGCCAACTAATTTCTTTCAAACGCTCTCTTTTATCACTTTACATTTCACGTTCTGCAGTTATGAAATGACAAAATCTTTAAAAAAGGAAGCTTTCTTGATTTGATACAAAAAAAATATATCTTAAACGTGGGAGTTTGCGAACTTTATGAACCGTGCCGATCAGTAACTTAGGCGTATACAGCACGTGTCTCAGCATTTACAGTTCAACTATTTTCCTGGCCTGCTCTTTCTCTGTCTTTTTGTTTCTAAGATATACTGTGCAGACAGAAGATTATTTTCGTTCAAGTGCTCTGAAAACCAAAATGCCAGGGAAATGTTCTTTCCAAGATTCTTGGTTGACTGCTAAGGATCACTGTGAATGGATTAGAAAACATAAGCAAGATCTATCTGTAAAGGATGGGTGTCATCAAAGCTTACATCATGAGCAAAAGTGTTCTTAGGCAGTATGCTAAGACAGACATAGGAAAATGAGAGACAGTTCAAGACATAAACCAGATGTAATGTGACCTTTTCTTTTCTTTCTTTACTTCTTCCGCTGTATCAGGTTTCTATGAAAAGTAGATCCAGGTCTAGTTAACAGTTTGCCAAGAATCGTCACTTCCGGTGCCTGTAGCAGCAGCACTAGTACTAGCAGTGCCAGCAGTCATATCAGTTCAGTGTGGTAGGGAAAACATGATACATGGATAACAATACAAACTATTTATTGTTTCATCAAATGAATGTGACGTTTGGTCAGATATTTGACTATTTGTGTGTGTGTAATGCATTTTGAAGGGAGGCTGTCAAAAGTGAAAACTTGCATTTTGAGCCTGCCACAAGAGCCGGTTGTTTTCATGCTTGTCTGTTCCTTGCTGCTGAAGGACTTGGGCAAAGATCCCGGAGAGGCTGAGCTAGCTTTCCGCATTAGCTTTTATTTGCCCGCTCCTACATCTAGACAGCATGTCCTTCAAGGCTGTGTTTCCAAGGCTGGATGATCCAATCATGTACTTGTATCTTCTATCCCCTATCTTGACTAATGGCGTTAACAGACTGACACTGGCTTTGACTTTTTTGGTCAACTTTAGTATACGCATGACATTTTAATAGTGATTTCTTCTTCTGTTTTTCCCTGAAGTCCTTGCCATCTCCTTTCACATGCATGGAATGGAATTATTCTGTTATGAATTTTTCAGTCTATGATTCACAGGCAACGATCAGGATTGTTGTCACTGGTGTGCATCACTGTTTCTCACTTTAGAACTTAAAAATTGTTTAATTTTTAAGCATGGTGTTGATTCTTGAAAACAATGTTGATGCTGGTGAAGGCGGATTGGTTAGCTAGAGTAATGTACTTTTTAGTAATGTACTTTTTATACGTATTTTTGCCACCACTTTATTCACACTGCACTCCATTTTATATGACTGGCATATTGCTATTTTGAGAGGTGACAGTTGCAATAAATTAAAATTAAGATTTTACCTCAATTGTATTTGACATTTATCAAAAAATTTGATCTGGATTTGTCTTTAAATTTTTGTTTAATCTGCAACAAAAAACACATTTTAAACCACCCCTTATAATTTTTGCTGTGTATTTTTTCCTTGTATCTTTAGGATGACTGTAAAAGTCTGTTATATTCACTGAAAAAAGGAATGCAGCAGTTGTTTGTTTTTAGCAAGCAATCCCTTTTACTCCTTTCTTTATAAAAACGATTGTTTCCTAATCTAGATCATCAAAAGTTATGAAACGTTCTCCTAACAGTCCCTGTCTACTTATCTGCTTAATTTGATATTTCTATGCAAAAAAAGTATTTTTTGGGTTCAGTGATAAACTACTGTTTGAAGTGCTTTTCCCCTCTGATATAAACCCCGGCATGCGGGACTGGATTTTACATCGTTTTTTTGCTTGCTAGTTTTTCCTGTCACTTTTAGTTACAGCGTCGGTGTGTGCTTTGCTATAACATAAACGGTTCCTAGGATTAGTGCTATTATTACTTGAATTTTTCTATTACCTCCGCATTAATTTGCTGTTTTCGTTTGCCCCATTTGATTGTTATTCAGAGCAAGAGTGTCGCGTGATATGGTTTCTTTGTGGTGGGTTTGAGTTAAAACAACAGAATGATGTAACATAGACAAAACCCCTGTACTACTGACCTTGACAAAACTTGATGAAAAACAGAAGTGGATACAGGCAGAAATGTGACAATCAATTTTGGAGGGTAGTTTTTTATATCAAGCATTAATTAAAAGATAATGCCATTTTTAGTTTACTTGATTCCTGATTAAGTAGACTCAGTTTTGTGTGGTGAACATTTTCACGGACAGGACAACGGTTTTTGCAAAGAAAAGGGCGCACATTGGCATACATTAATTCCCAAAACCCATGTGTCCTAAATCCCTTGTCCCCCAAATTTCCCCTGTTTCGGTTTTCATGTCTTTCAAGCGTATGTTCCAAAAACTGTATATTAAAGATAAAAACGTGTATTGAAATCGTAAAAGTCCCCCCTATAACACACGTCCAAAAAAAATGCCCGTATTAATACATATTCCAGGTCATGTGTGCAGTCAAAATACAATACCTATGTCTTCAGATGAATATGGCTATCCCACTTTCTAATATCTCATCTTGAGAATAGCATGTACTTCTGTCGGATATTTTCCTGGTTCAGAAGGTATAAGTCAAGTTGGGGGAGGGTGTCTTTCATATGGGATTGACTCCGAGGTTTATCAATGTGAACTTTTTTGCTTATGCGAACGTTTTTGCCACCATAACATAGCCGCATTGTAATTACTTATTTCTACCCAAACATATCTAAAAACGCATGCGTGCATCAGACACAGACTGAATTGGTCATGCTCACACATCACTCTTCACACAAACACACAAAACACACACACACACACACAAACACACACATACCCTCCTGTCTCTGCTCCTCTTCCTATCTCTTCTATCTATCTATCTATCTACCCATTACTTCTATCTTTCCTATCTATCTATCTATCCTACCCTTCCCTATTATCTATCTATCTCTATAATCTATCACTATCTTTTCTATCATCTATCAATCTTGTTACTATCATCATATATCTATCCACTATCCTTTTCTATCACATTTTTCAACTACCGTTTCGGGAGGCGCTCCTTTCTTAGGAACTGAACCATGGTTAATTTCACCAAAAAACAAAAACCTAAAAGCTAACCAACACAAACCTTCAATCAAACTCATCTACACCCGCCCCAGGGATCTTCAGTTCCATCCCCTCCCTTTGCACCACCCTTCCTTCCTTCCTTCCTTCCTTCCCCCCTTTCCCTTCTTCCTTCCCTTTCCTTTCTTTCCTATCTATGTTAATGATCCCATGACCTGGAACTAAATGATGATTGATGTTTCATTCCAAGTTGATATTATATATTTGTTGTCGATACTCCCTGAGCAGAAGAAATAAATATCTCACATGTTGCTATGCCAGGACGTTTCCTCCTATAAGGACGACTGGTCTAAGGGACGACGACGACGATACGACGACGACGATGATGATGATGACGACAAACGACGACGAGGACGCTAATGATGTGATAGATTGTTGATGTAAATGATGACGGACGAGACGACGACGATGTGATAATGGTTGATGATAAATGAATGACAACGAAAATTTAATCAGAAAAACAAATGATTTTACCATTAATATTTTCAAATAAAATTTGAAGGGTTATTTTTTCCGAATGATCTTTGTCATTGTCTCAACGTGTTGTATTTGTGTTTTTGTTTTCTTTGATGACTTTTTTACATTTTGCTGTTTTTGATTCCAATTTTCCTACTCGTATGACTGTTACCACTGCTACTTTTATTATTACCACTGCTACTGATGCTGCACTGATTATGATGTGATGATGATTATGACGATGATGATGTGATTTTGATGATAATATATAGATGATGGTGTATGCATTGTATTTTTTCTTTTCTTCTTCTTCTTCTTCTTCTTCTTTCCTTCTTCTTCTTCTTCTTCTTTTTCTTCTTCTTCTTTCTTCTTCATTTTCTTAATCTTCTTTCTGTTTCCCCTTCTTCTTCTTTTTGTCTTCTTTTCCTATTCCTCTTCTTTCTTTTCTTGGCCTTTGTCTTATTCTTTATTATTCCTTTTTTCCCTTCATCTTCTTTTTTCATTTACTTCTTCTTTCATTTTTTTGCCTTCTTTTTTTTTTCTGGTGCTGCTTGCTGTTGCTTCTGCTAACTTTTGCTGCTGCCAATTGCTGCTGCTGTTGTTGCTACTGTTGCTGCTGCTGTTATGTCTGCTACTGCTCTCTTCTCTGCTACTGTTGCTGCTTTTGTGCTGCTGTTGTTGCAGCAATACTTTACTGCTGCTAGCTATAGTTGCTGCAACTGCAACTATTCTGCTGCTGTTGCAAACTGCTGCTGCTGCTATTGCTGCTGCTGCAACTATTCTGCTGTTTTTTCCCTGCTGTATATTGTTTTCCTTCTTTCCTATTTCTCACTCTCTGGCTTGCCGAGGTTTTGTTCCCACTGCATGCAGAAATGTCTTTTCTTCCTAGTTTCAATCACACTGTGTGTGTGTGTGTGTTGTGTGTGGGGTGTGTGTGTGTGTGGGGTGTGTGTTGTGTGTGGTGGGGTGTGTGTGTGCGTGTGTGTGTGGTGGTGTGTGGCGTTATGTGTGTGTTGTGTGCTTGTTGTTTGTGTGTGTATGTGTGGTTGTGGTGTGTGTGTGTGTGTGGTGAGTATTTTGTGTTGTGTGGTGTGGTGTGTGTGCGTGTGTGTGTGTGTGTGTGTGTGAAGTGTGAGTGTGTGTGGTGTGTGTGTGTGGTGTACGTGCGTGCATGCGTGTGACCTTGCGTATGTACGTGCATGCGTGTGTGTGTGCTTGCGTGTTTGTCCTGTGTATGTGCGTGCTGGTAAATGTGAGTGTCTGTGTGGCGTGTGTGTGGGTGGTGTAAGTCTGCGTGAGTGTATGATTGCGTGCATGCGTGTGTGTATGAGTGCGTGTATGTGTTTTTGCGTGAAATGCATGCCTGTGTGCTGCGCGTGTGTGTGTGTGTACGTGCATGCGTTGTGTTTTGCGTATGTGCGTTAGTGCAATGCATGCCTGATTGTTGTGTGCAGGTGCGTGTTTGTCTTTGTGTGTGTCTGTTTTTCTCTGTGGTTCTGTGTGTCTGTGCGTGTGTTTGTGTGTGTGTGTGTGTGTGTGTGTGTTGTGTGTGTGTGTGTGTGTGGTGGTTGTGTGTGACTACTCTGTGTGTGTGTGCTAGTGTGTGTGTGTGTGTGTGGTGTGTGGTGTGTTGAACTACTCTGTGGGGTGTGTGCTAGTGTGTGTGTGTGTGTGTGTGTGTGTGTGTGTACTACTCTGTGTGTGTGTGCAGTGTGTGTGTGTTGTGTGTTTTGTGTGTGTGTGTGTGTGTGTGTGTGACTACTCTGTGGTGTGTGTGTGTGTGTGTATTTTGCGCTTGACTAAAACCACAGGGGGAAAAATGCAAGAACCTTTCTAAAATGATAATTGATAATGTATGTATGTGAATATTCTTCAGTATTTGTATTGGAATGCTGACTGGACTTTGTACAGTGAACATGAGTGCAATCCATTGTTACTTATCCTGTGACTTTTCTGTGGATTGAATAATCTGGTGTTTTTTTATCATTAAATATTTGAACTTCCAATATCAGTTCGTTTGTGTGTTCACTCGCGTATGCAAGTCGTGTTTGTGTGTATGTGTTTGTGTATGCTTGTGCGGATTGGACAAGCTTGTTGGGTAGTCCGGATACACGCGCACGTGCGCGCGCACACACGCACGCACGTATACAAGCATGCAGGTACAGACGCGCACACATGCACATACACGCATACACACGCACACACACGCATATAAAAGGTAAAGGTAAAGGAGTCCCATAACCTATAAGGTCGTAGGGGAGCGAGGCGTCAGAGACCTCACTTCTCTAGGGCCAGCATATTGAGGGCGGCGCCCATCTCCTCTCCCTCGCTGCTTTACCTTCCCTGACCCTAAAGAGGGCAGGTACCCATTTACAGCTGGGTGAACTGGGGGAACTGTACTGAAGCCAAGGCGCGCAAACGGTCACCCATCCAAGTGGTAACCACGCTCGACGCTGCTTAACTTGGCTGGGGGAAAGCGAGTGCTCCGACCACTGAGCTATCCCGTCCCCTTCAACACACGCATATACACACGCATATTTACACCCGTCTACACACACATACCTTATAAACAGCGCTTTGATTTGTTGCTTTACAAGATTCAGCAAGATATATATATTCCATACATTATTATTATTATTAAACACGGGTGCGTCACTATGCTAAGAGCACAGCAGTCAATAAGGAAAATCCTCCTTGCTGGAATCTTGAAAACAAACATGCTTTTGTACAGGATTATGCACAAACACACACACACACACACACACACAACCCACACACACACACACACACACGCATACACATACACCACAAAACACAACACACAACCCCACCCCCACCCCGCTCACACACACATGTACACAATCACACACATGCACAAAGGCGTGCATGCACTCGTACAGAGCACAGTAGCGGACATGTAAACACACACACATGCACCCCACACCACTTGAAGACAAAACCAGACCACACAAAAAAAAACCCCCTTCAACACAGCATAATACAACGCAACACACACAACAGAGACACACACAAACACACATAAAAACCCCCCCCCCCACCACCCCCCCCACACACACACACACCACACACACACACACACAACACACACACAACACACACACACAAAACACACACTCAATGTTTGTACAGTCTTCAGAATTGTATCAATTAAGTTTTACAAATCATTACAAAGTAGTTTCATTTTCCAATGTGACTGACGTGAAGTTAAGACTATTAGCTCAATAGTCTTATGATCGATTTCGGCATTGAACACTTAAAACACACCTTTGAACATTGAAAACATTTAACTATAACAACAGCAACAACAAAAATAACAACATACACACAAACACAAATACACCATGTACCACAACAAAAGCACGCATACACACACAACCCACATACACACACAAACACTACACACACACACTACACACACACACCACCCACACACACCCACACCACACACACACACACACACAGATAGGATGTCTTTTATGAAAAAAATCAAATGCACTGCTTATTCAATGTACCATCTAAAATGAAACTTTGACTTTGCCACACACCACAAAACACACCACATACACACCACACCACCCCACACACACACACACACACACACACACACACAAAACACACACACACACACACACACACACACAACAACACACACACACACACAGAGTTTGTACAGGGGTCATATAACACGCTATCAATCCGAGTTTCCACAGAAACAGCATAAAAATCAGTTTGCAAGACATGCTTCATCCTTCAGGTCATCAGTTTAGGTAAGGACAGACAATCACACAGTCAGACAGACAGACAGACATACTGTCAGTCACGGAAAGACAGACGCTGAAAGACAGACACTGTCAGAGACAGACAGACTTGTCAGAGACGGACAGACTTGTCAGAGACAGAGTTGTCAGAGATAGACTGTCAGAGACAGACAGACACACAGAAAGACAATAAGAGACAGATAGACAAACAGACAGACAGACAGAGACAGATAGACAAACAGACAGACAGACTGTCAGAGACAGACAGACTGTCAGAGACAGATAGACAGACTGTCAGAGACAGACAGACTGACAGAAACAGACAGACTGTCAGAGACAGACAGACAGACTGTCAGAGATAGACAGACAGACTGTCAGAGACAGACAGACTGTCAGAGATAGACAGACAGACTGTCAGAGATACGCAAACTGTCAGAGACAGATAGACAGACAGAGACAGAAAGACAGACTGTCAGAGACAGATAGACAGACAGACTGTCAGAGACAGATAGACAGACAGACTGCCAGAAACAGACAGTCTGTCAGAGACAGACAGACTGACAGAGATTAAACTGTCAGAGACAGACTGACAGAGACAGATGTCAAGACTGACAGACTGTCAGAGACAGAAGACAGACTGTCAGAGACACGCAAAAAATGTCAGAGACAGATAAAGACCAAAGAGACAGAAATACCGCTGTCAGAGGGCAGACTGTCCCGGACCAGATAGACATACAGACAGACAGACTGTCAGAGACCCGATAGACAAAAGAAGAGAGACAGGGCTGCAAGACGGGTAGACAGACAGACAGACTGACAGAGACCGAGAAAGACCACAGACAGACTGTCAAAGACGGAAAAGACAACAGAAAAGACTGCGAAGACAGACAGACTTCAGAGACAGATAGACAGACAGAACAGACGTCAGAAGATAGACAGACAACAAATAGACAGACAAGACACAGAAGCTGTCAGGGGAAGAGGACAGACAGACAGGGAAAGGAAAAGACGTGACAACCAAAACGCCCCTAGACTCAATAGCTAGAGAATGAGAAGGAAGGAGGAGGAAGAAGAAAGTAAAGAAATGAAGCTTAAATAATGGAGAGAGAGAAGAAGAGAGAAAGAGAGAGAGAGAGACGCTTTGACGCTTTGACCAATTTATGTCATTGCCCAAAGTGGCCTTTGACAGGGGGTTATACAAAGACTTCTTTTGTAAATACAAATAAATAAAAAGAAAAATCACATGAGCATTAACTAATGAAAACAAAAAACCAAAAATGAGCTCTTAGAAAGGATACACTTTAAGCTCTGACGTAAACTCATTTCCCAAAAAGAACAAAGTAATAACAAGGAGACAAAGGAGCAATAAGCATACTAAAATAATTAAAGAACATTCTAGAATGCAAAATTAGGACCATCCCTAAATTGTATGTGAATTTCAAATGTTTCTTGCTGGAGACCTAAGGTAATATAAATTTTCTTTATTTTTTTTTTTTTATTTCTTTTTTTTCTTTTTTTTTTTCTATGGGTGGGGTGGTGGTTTTCTTTTCTTTTTTTCTTTTTCTTTCTCTTCTTGTTTTTTTTTTCTTTTTTGTGTGTGAGAGCATGGTGTAAAGAAGCCTGTGCTTATCCATTTATTCTCAATAAACATTTCGAGTTTCTCTCTCTCCTCTCTCACTCAAATCAATCCTCTCCTCTCCATCTCCTCATACAAAGCTCCCTCTCCTCCTTCATCTCACTGCTCTCTCTCTTTTCCCCTTTCATTTTTGTGAAACCCCATAAGAAGAGAGAGAGAAGAGAGAGAGAGAGAAGAGAGAGAGAGGAGAGGGAGAGAGAGAAGAGAGAGAGAGAGAGAGAGAGAGAGAGAGAAAAAACTCGAAATGTTATTGAGAATAAATGGATAAGCACAGGCTTCTTTACACCATGCTCTCACCACCAAAAAAAAAAAGAAAAACAAAACCCTACCACCCCCCCCCACCCCCCCCCCCACCCCATAAACACTATACAAAACAAAAAACTGAAAACTAAACCCAACAGCAATAATCAGACAATTAGACAAACACACAACAATGTAAAATTTGAGAGAGACATACATACAAATACATACATACATACAAGAACAGACAGACAGAACAGAACAGACAGACAGACAGAGACAGATACGACAGATGGAGACATAGACAGAACAGACAGAAAGAGACACAGGCAGAGAA
>CM054144.1:14315114-14323501 GCA_028751875.1 Rapana venosa | reverse complement strand
TGCGTTCACACACGGGGCCTCGGTTTATAGTCTCATCCGAAGGACTTTTGGGGAGAGTGGAGTCTGCACTGATGATAACTCCAGGGGAAAGTATCCCCTTGAACAGGAATCGAACCCGGGTCGTCAGATTGCGAGCGCAATATTATAGCCACTAGGTTATAACACTAGACTATCAGTCCCATATCAAAAGACATTACCAAAGGACTCCTGTCCTCCAATTGTCAGTAAGCTTAGGTAACATGCTGTCGCCGTGTGTCGGTATCAGCTGAGTAACTTGTATTTTGTGTTGATTTTCCCTTTAGAATTTAAACCCCATTTCACTCTCGGATAAAGCTGCTTCTTTTCTTTGTCTGTTTACTTTCTAGTTTGTTTCCTTGTTTTCAAGAATATGTCACAGCGCTCAAAATATTATTTTTGCTACACCACTTCTGCCTAAATCCTTACCTAGCAGACACATGAACAAATACATAACCCGAACGCTCGGGTCAGACTCTACAACAGTTACGTTTACAATGGAATCATTCGCATTTTCTTTCTTTGAACCAGATCCATTTTCGTTTTTTTGGAAACCAACAAAACGTTGATAGGAGCTGTATCATCTTCAGTGTAATACTTTATCTTTCACACGTGTGTATTTGAGTGTATACTCAAAGGAAAGCAAAATACAGACAATCCTGCTCATTCCGTAACTTGGGAGACTTTAAAACAAAATGTCTTCCCCAACTTATGCCACCACAGTGGCCAACATTCGAATCCTCTACTTGCGAGTTAAAAAAAAAAATGTCTTTTTTCGTTCCTCGGTTGGAGCTCCGAGGTTCACCATTGTGTATGCGACCGTTGTTGCCCACCATGCAGGTAGCTGTATTCCGACTTCGGAAATGTATGCTGCACACGTTTTCCCTTTCCGTAACCCACCGAACTCTAACATGAATGATGGGCTCTTTAACGCGTATATTAATGTAGATCTTCTGCATGTGTATATAAACGAAGCGAATTAAGGGCACTGGCAGGTCTGCACTTGAAGTTGACCTGGGAGATGGTAAAATATTTCCATCCCCCCAGTTCACTAGACGCAGCCCAGATTCGAACCCACGACTTCATAAACCTACGGGATTGAAGTCGAACGGTCTTAACCACTCAGCTATAGCGTCTGTGAACCAGTCATTGAGAAGCCAGAGATCTTACCTCCTCCGCTTTTTACATTGCTAGAAAAATTAACATTCCTAGAATATTGCATAGTGAAATTCTGTGGTAGACGTAAGTGTCGTGGAGTCTGGCCTCATTGTGTGTACAGTCTGTCGCCATTATTGGCAAAGGAATTAACTCCAGACCAGACAGTTCTGGCTTTTACCGGCTGTTGCTGGAACAGTGGTGGAGTGGTCGTGGTGTGTAGCATTAATTTTGTTGTTGCTGCTGTTGTTGTCGCTGCTGCTGTTGTTGTTGTTTGTCGTTGTTGTTGTTGTTGCTGTTGTTGTCGTTGCTGTTGTTGCTGTTGCTGTTTGTCGTTGTTGTTGTTGCTGTTGCTGTTGTTGTTGTTGCTGGTGTTTGTTGTTGTTATTATTGTCGTTGTTTTTGTTTTTCTTTGACATGTTATTCTTCTCCTGCTTCAACTTGTTATGGTAGTTGTCATTTATGTCTTTGTTTCGTGTGTTGTTCTTCTTTAACTTTCCCGCCTCTTTTGCTCTTCTTAATCTTCTTGTTTGTCGTGTTCTTTTTCTTGCTTTTTGCTCTTGTTCTAGTTCTCGTTCTTCTTCTGATTCTTCTTCTTTATCACTTAAACGTTACAGGTACCACAGGCACAAATAAAGAAAGTGTGTAACATCAGTCAATGTTCTGGTTGATAACGACAGTTCAGAACGCGCGCGCGCGCGCGTGCCTGCCTGTGTGTGTGTGTATATAAGTGTGTGTGCGTGTGCGTGTGTGCGCGCGCGCATGCACGCGCGTGCCAGCGTGCATGTGTGCGTGTTGTGCGTGCGAGCATGTGTGCGTGCATATGTGTGTGCGTGCATGTGTGGGTGT
This sequence comes from Rapana venosa, assembly GCA_028751875.1. Classification (NCBI taxonomy): domain Eukaryota; kingdom Metazoa; phylum Mollusca; class Gastropoda; order Neogastropoda; family Muricidae; genus Rapana; species Rapana venosa. Next base: position 14,321,482 of record CM054144.1, on the reverse strand, counting down.
GCGTGCATGTGTACGTTCATGTGAGCGTGCGTGCATGTGTATGTACGTGCTGTGCGTGCATGCATGTATATGTGTGCGCGTTCATGTGTGTAATAGAGTGGGTGTCTGTGCATGCGTGCATGTGTGCGTTCATGCGTGCATGTGTGTATGTATGCGTGCACGTGTGTGTGTGCATGCGTGCATGTGTGTGTGTACATGCTCACGGATGTTTACGTTAGCACTGTCTTTTGCCTGCGTGTCCGCCAGCAGCAAAGTGATAATCATTTGTTTACAGGGGCAATTTTCACCGGGGGAAATGGAATAATCAAAGCCTTGAACGTTTCTTGTATTGTTGGGCTGCCTTGGTGACAGTTGTCAGGACAACCAACGAGACAGATTTTTCTTTCAGCCATGAAAAAGAACACTGGCACAAACAAGTGTCCACCATAATGTCCAAGAACTGCTTCCACCCCCCCCCCCTGCACCCCCCATCCTTTTTAAGAAAAAAACCAACAAACGGCAAAAAAAAGATAAAACAATAATCATATGCTTGAGCATCTCAGAAGTCTTTACTGTAAGCGAAAGGAAATGGCCTGTCCAAAGTGTTTGTTGACTGCTACCACAAGTTTTTTTTCTGTTTTGTTTTTTTGTTTGTTTGTTTATTTGTGTGTTTGTTTGTTGTTGTTTTTACGGTTGTTGTGCTGTTTCTTGTTTTCTTTTCTCTACCTATTTGTATGTGTTTTGATTTGTTTTTACAAGGTAGAGCGCATATGTAAGTTCCGTGTTGTATCAACATTATTATTATTATTATTATTATTATTATTATTATTATTATCATCATCATCATCATCATCATCATCATCATCATCATCATCATCATCATCATCATCACCATTATCATCATTAGTAGTAGTAGTAGCAGTAGTAGTAGTAGTAGTAGTAGTAGAAGTAGTAGTAGTAGTAGTAGTAGTAGTAGTAGTAGTAGTAGTAGTAGTAGTAGTAGTAGTAGAAGTAGTAGTAGTGGTAGTAGTAGTAGTGGTAGTAGTAGTAGTAGTAGTGGTAGTAGTAGTAGCAGCACTAGTATCCTCCTCCTCCTCCTCCTCCTCCTCCTCCTCCTCCTCCTCTCCTCCTCCTCCTCCTCATCATCATCATCATCATCATCATCATCATCATCATCATCACTTCTATCATTGTTGTTGTTACTATTGCTGTTATTATTACTACTCATGTCATCATCTCCAAACCCCGTACCTAGCCTCCAGTTTTCGTTTCGTGTCTCAAAAGAAGAGGTGATGAAGATGATTATGGTTTCTTTGCCTCCCGCTGTAAGTCAATGATCTGACGCGTGATGAGAAAAACACGGCCACAGATTGCTTCAGCAGCAGACTGTGGTGTTGTTTCAGCCGTCAGCCATCAATGTTAGTTCATCTCCTCTGCTTTTTTTTTTCCCCGCAGAGACTCATCACATATGCCATGCTTCTGCTTACACAGCCCCAAGAAAAGAAGACGACCCCAAAGAAACAAGTATTCCCCATTATCAGACTTTTCTACCAAGACTTTTCTGTCTTCCCAAACCTTCCTGTTTTTGCCACATCGCCTGCGGGTCTGTAAGGTTTTCTTCTGAATGGAAAGCCTGCTTGAAACAGACACGAGAAAGAAGATGATTGTTCGCCATTGCCGGTGTGTCCCTGTGGCAGACATTGATCTCTGCATTGTTAAGTGCCAATTTGGGAAATCTTGCTTGCCGTTATTGCTTTGTGGAGTTTGCTTTTTGTCTTTTTTGGGGGTGCGTTTTGTTCACCTTCACCCTTCGAGTGCGTTTTGTGTGGGTTTAAGTGTCTTTCCTTTTCTGTGAGAAAGAACAATTTCCTGAAAGAGAAAGCCAAAGAAAGAAAGCATTTCAGGTACAAGGTAAAACTAACAGCGTCTCAGTAAACGTGTCACTTTTGTACTTTTTGAACCAGTTTAACAAAGAGGTTCGGATGAACTTATTCTTTTTATATAGGAATTTACAAACGCTATGCATGTAAAGCATATATTCACAAATCACAAATTTAAGTCACATTCTTTGCAATATAAGCTTGTAAAAAGTAATATTGGTAAATGAATACTTAGAAACGAGCCAAAAAGATAAATGAATAACTAGCTTAACGAAAAATAAAGAAGAAAACACCTAAACATAAAAAATTCAAATAATCAAACAAAGAAACGAAACAATAACCGCCAGCACCAGCACCAGCACCCATAACTACCCACACATATCAGTCTTCTCCACATTAACACCCCCCCCCCCCCTTCCCCCAAAAAGAGACCAACAACACACAAACAAAACAAACCCAAATCTAAATTCCACCACAGGGTCAATTCAGACAGGGGGATGCACGAAAAGATGACAGACAGAGCGATGCTGGAGGAAGTGGAAGAAAGCCCACACCTCCTCTCTCTCCATGATCACCTCTCCTTGTGATCCGTCATCTCACACACGGGAACTCTACAGCCGACAGCCAGGACTGATGCATGCACGGCTCTGTCCTCAGCCCTTCTCTCTCTCTGTGCTGGGGCTCTATCGCTGAACCACTGGCATTGAAGTGATGTAGGATAGAAAGACGTTTGGCCCACAGCATTAAAAAAAATGTTGCTGTAAGTAATTGGCTGATAGAATGCTTTGGACTAATTCAATCCTGGTGGGTTTTTCTTAAAATGAAAGATAGACATGGATAAGTGGATGTATTCACACGGGGCATGGAGAGAGACACAGACACAGAAACACACACGCACAGATACACATATACACGAGTACATGCATGAAAGCACACACATAATTATGCACACAAAGACATGCATGCATGTGTGCATGTACGCACGCACACACACACACACACACACACACACACACACACACACACACACACACACACGCACGCACACACACACACAAAAGTGCATGCTCATGTTCGTGATAACGCCGCCACCACCACCAGGAAATCTCGTGTTCTAGTGTCCCATGTGTAACAGCCAACATTGACGATGTACGGTAATGAGACAACAACATGCATTAAAAGAACAACTTCTACAAGACTCCTCGGGCTTCTGATGCTCAAGGACATCAACGAATGCTTCAGGAAAGGAAGACAGGCAGTCCAGGAGACTTGACTGTTAAGAATGAATGTGCCTGAAAACAGCAGTAGCAGCTCTCTCTTGGCACCACCACCACCACCACCACCACCACCACCACCACCACCACCACCCCAATCACCACCACCACCACCACCACCACCACCACCACCACCACCACCACCACCACCACCACCACCACCACCAAGACCTAATTACTTCAGAGAAGCGACACACGCGAAGAGAAGTTAGGCAAGGCGAAGGGCAGAAAAGGTCATTAGCGGAACTGCTGCGCCAAACTACCCCTCCCCAAGGCCCACACTGACTGTAGTTGTGACCAAGACCCTGTCCTCTGGGTGCAGCGCAGGTGTCCACAGATGACATCAGGAGGAGGAGGAGGAGGAGGAGGAGGGAGGAGGAGGAGGAAGAGGAGGAGGAGGAGGAGGAGCAGGAGGAGGAGGAGGATGCAGGAGAGCGGTGTGCCAAGTCCTGCACTGACCTGCCTGACCTCAGGATGCTGACTGTCTGTCTTCTCTTGTTGGCGCTGATGTCACTCTAGGGGAAACTAACCGTGAGGCTGACGTCAAAGGCATGACGTCACTGATGCCCGAAGATGGTAAGGCTCTAGGGAGTTGCTTCTTTAACTGTTCTCTGCTAATGTGCCGCTTGTAGTCTTCTGTCCAATGACGTGCGTTGGGTGGAAAGTGCAGATAGTTCATGCATGTGGTGACATGCTGCATATTGCTTAAGTTCTGCCGCGTCACTTGATGGAACTCCTAGGAATCGTTACTTCGTCATTGGTTTAAACAACATGTTATTAAAATAAATAATACGCAAACAAACTTACAAAAAGAAAAACCAAGAGGTAACCGCTTGGTGTAATTATTTGTCGTTGCTGCTTCCTGCAACAGAAAGCTTAGTGACTAACATGACGATGTTTTGCTGACACTATTGTCCATGATAACGTGTGACAATGAAACAACGCATACATGCTTGCTGAAGAACTACTACAAGAACTGAATGGTTGGTGATAGTTCAGGCACATACGAATTCTCACCACGTCTTCTAGGATAATGACGTGAAAAAGGCACTGTAAGCATTTTCCCCACTGACCCGTGGCAAAAGAGCTCCAGAAATGCAGCGTCACTACTCCCGGAGTCACAATCTAACTCTTCCAGAGATCTAGACAACCTCCTTCTTCAGACATGTGCTTACCTGCCAGGGCCTTCATTTCTTGTGTGTGTATATATACACATAAAAAAAAGGTAAAGGAGTCCCATAACCTGTAAGGTCGTAGGGGAGCGAGGCGTCAGAGACCTCACTTCTCTAGGGCCAGCATATTGAGGGCGGCGCCCATCTCCTCTCCCTCGCTGCTTTACCTTCCCTGACCCTAAAGAGGGCAGGTACCCATTTACAGCTGGGTGAACTGGGGGAACTGTACTGAAGCCAAGGCGCGCATACGGTCACCCATCCAAGTGGTAACCACGCTCGACGCTGCTTAACTTGGCTGGGGGAAAGCGAGTGCTCCGACCACTGAGCTATCCCGTCCCATGCAGAAGATCAATTATGCACGTTGAAGATGCTATAATTCATGTCAGCGTTCGGTCGGTTACAGAAGCACGAACATACTCAGCATGCAACATCTACAAAAAAAACCCCGAGCTGCTTTAAAGTTGGAACGTGTCAGTTGAGGCCAGAGGCCAGACCTCCTAGACAGTTATAAGCGCCAATAGATGACCAGACACTACCACACTTGCGATAAAGAAACACACACAAAAGAGGGAGAAGAGAGAAATGTATGTCAGTTTTGAAGCTATGGAATAGAGAACACTTCTATAGAGATGGCTACATCACGAAACAGAGGTGTAGGATTTTTGCAAGGCTAAAATCAATATTGCAGCCACAGGAAGCTCCATCACCACTATCATCACCATCACCACTACTACCACCATCACCTTTATCGTAAAAACGGGGGAAGCAGCAATCTGAAGAAGTGACCTTTTCTGGGTCCAGAGGTATTGGTAAAAAAAAACCCAAACCAAAACGAGAATAACAAATAATATAAAAATACCTATTATCTTTGAAGGACAACACACTCAGCCGTAACCTAGTTCTGACAACATCAGAACGGCCATCATAGCTATATCTGCATCTGTTTAGACGTCACATCCGCTCGCCAACAACCTGATTATTCAGACTTGATTTCTTTATTTCTTTTTTCTTCTTCTTTTAATTTTTTAGACAGGTGTATGGTGTCAGCACTATAGGCAGGCAGACAGACAGACAGACAGACAGACAGACAGACAGACTCACAAACAGACGCACGTACACACTCACGCACACACACGCACACACGCACGCACGCGCACATACAACACACACACACACACGCACACACGCACACACACACAAACACACACACGCACACGCACACACGCATACACACACATTCACACACTCGTGCGTGCAGACATACACACAAAATAACGATCTTTTAGCTTCTGTAAGTGTCAGTGAAATACTGCACTAAAAACTTTCAGCTAGTATTATCTTCAGCAAACAGAACATGGCGGAGCCAATCTTCTCTATATCGCAGAATGCATGCTAGGTATGTTTGTGTCATCCATGCCACCATCTACTATGGACCCCACTCGAAGATGCTAGGTATGTTTGTGTCATCCATGCCACCATCTACTATGGACCCCACTCTTCTTCGAAAGATGGATAAATTTGTACTGTCTTCTTCTTCTTCTTCTTTTTCTTCTTCTTCTTCTTCTTCTTCTTCTTCTTCTTCTTCTTCTTCTTCTTCTCTTCTTCTTCTTCTTCTTCTTCTTCTTCTTCTTCGCATTTCTCCTTCGCAATTCTTCGTCTTCACAATTCTTCTTCTTCTCATTTTTCGTCGAACGGCTCAGACAGCTAATATTGTTGTCTGTCATATCAGCGAAACTACGTTGCACTGCCGTTAAGCGCCTGACAAGTCAGGATCTGACGTGGGCGTGACATGCTCACATAGAATAGCACAATTTGATATCGCAGCTTTAGGCAGACCTTCGGCTATACTTGTACATAAAGAATATTCATATAATTATCCGTCAGTGACAACTAGGGCGCAAAATGCATGCTGGGCATCACTGTACAGCGGGAAAACAGCACCCCATCATAGCTCAGCCACGACTCAGACCCGTACCTTCAGATAGCTATCAAATTATGAATCCGACGCTTGGTGTGTCCTGAAGTGGGAATTGTCGTAAAGTGGACAAGCTCAACAGAGATAA
>CM054144.1:14290114-14307614 GCA_028751875.1 Rapana venosa | reverse complement strand
ATCCGTGCCAGAAACAACACCACAGACACGAAGTTTTCCAGGAGCAGACATAGGGAGTGATCATGATCTTGTGATGATGACTTTCCGACTACGTCTAAAGAAAATCCACAAGCGGAACAACATCAGGATCAAATTTGACCTCGAGAAGCTGAAGGACCCAGAGGTAGTAGAAATTTTTCAAGCAAGGATAGGTGGAAAGTTTGCAGCACTCACTGTTATAGACTCAGACATAGATACACCGACGAATAGTTTCAATACAGCAGTGACTGAAACAGCAAGCGAGCTTCTTGGCAAACACCGACCAGTCAAAAAACCATGGGTCACACCTAACATCCTACAACTATGCGACAAGCGTAGAGTTAAAGAAAAAGAAAAATGAAACAAAAGAAAGAGCAGAACAATATAGGGCAGTCAACAAAAGAATCAGGAAGTCCATGACGGAGGCAAAAGAGAAATGGATCGGTGAACAGTGCCAAGACATTGAAGAGAACATCAGAAAAACAATAGCAAGAAAGCATATCAGCTGGTGAAAGACCTGACTAGCACAAAACAGGGAAAAGGTTTAACAATCCAAGACAAAAATGGGAAGTGTCTCACTGACGACCAGGATATTCTGAACAGATGGACAGAATACTGCTCCGACCTGTATAACTATAGAACCGCAGGAGATCCAGAAGTCCTTAATGTACCCGCAAGCAAAGACACAGACAGTCACCCTATCCTCCGAGAAGAAGTGGAAACAGCAGTCAGATCGCAGAAAAAGGGGAAGTCAGCAGGGGCTGACAACATTCCAGCTGAGTTGGTCCAAGCTGGAGGGGAAGCCATGATCAGCGCCCTACTAAGAATCTGCAACAAGATCTGGCAGACAGGAAAATGGCCAACACCATGGACACAGTCACTCATCATCACCCTCCCCAAGAAAGGAAATCTACAACAATGCCATAATTACCGCACAATCAGCCTCATATGCCACCCAAGCAAGGTCATGCTGCAGATAATATTGAATAGACTGAAGCCACAAGCAGAGACCATCATTGCTGAGGAACAAGCAGGTTTCAGAGCAGGGCGCAGCACAACAGAACAGATATTCAGCCTCAGAATACTATGTGAGCGGTACCTTCAACATCAACAAGACCTTTACCATGTATTTATCGATTTTAAGAAGGCATTTGACAGGGTGTGGCATGCAGCTTTGTGGGAAACCATGAATTTGTACAGCATCAATGCAAACCTGATCAGAGTCATCAAACAGCTGTACAGCGAGGCCACCAGTGCAGTGTACTACAACAACAACATTGGAGAATGGTTTCGAACAACAGTTGGAGTAAGACAGGGCTGTCTACTCTCACCCACTCTTTTCAACATCTTCCTTGAGAGAATCATGGCTGATGCACTGGAACATCATGAAGGATCAGTCAGCATTGGTGGCAGAACGATCACAAACCTCCGCTTCGCAGATGACATTGATGGAATAGCAGGATCAGAAAAAGAGCTTGCCAGCCTAACAGAACACTTGAATAAGGCCTCCAAAACATATGGCATGGAAATCAGTGCAGAGAAGACCAAACTGATGACTAATAACACCAACGGCATTAGCACTGATATCAGGGTTAATGACCAGAAGCTGGAAACAGTTCAAAGCTTCAAGTACCTGGGAGCCATTGTATCAGACCAGGGATCCAAGCCAGAAGTAGTATGCAGGACTGCACAGACAATAACAGCTTTGTCAAAACTAAACACCATCTGGAGAGATAATATCTCACTTATCTCCAAGATCAGACTTATGCGCTCCCTTGTCATATCCATATTTCTGTATGCCTGTGAATCATGGACCCTGACTGCAGATTTGGAGAGAAGAGTACAGGCGGTGGAGATGAGATGCTTTCGGAGACTCCTTGGCATTTCCTACATAGACCACATAAGCAACGAAAGTGTGCATAACAGAATCCAGCAAACCATTGGACCCTATGAGAACCTTCTAACGATCGTGAAAAAGCGTAAACTTAAATGGTATGGGCATGTCACAAGATCCAAAGGACTTGCAAAGACAGTTTTACAAGGCACTGTCCAAGCAGGAAGAAGAAGAGGCAGACCAAGGAAGAGCTGGGAGGATAACATCAGCGAATGGACAGGCCTAGAACTCAACAAAACCCTGAGAAAGGCAGAACAGAGAGAGGAATGGAGGGAACTGGTTGTTGAGTCTTTGAGGGTGCCCCCACGGTCGTCAGACTACGGGACAGATAGATAGATAGATAGTCATGTGAACCTTTTTTCTCCTTGTCTTCAGTTTTTCTAATGTTTATCGAATTGTAGCTTTAAAAGGTAAATGTGTCCCATAATGTATATGGTCGTAGGGGAGCGAGGCTTCAGAAACCTCAACTTTTCTAGGGGACAGCGTATTGAGGGTGGCGCCATCTCCTCTCCCTCGCTGCTTTACCTTCCCTTACCCTAAACCTGCTGACCACAGTCAAGAAAAGGAAGCTCAGATGGTACGGACATGTGACTAGATCAGATGGGCTGTCCAAAATCATACTGCAGGGAACAGTGCAGGGAAAAAGAAGGCGAGGCAGACAGAGGAAGAAATGGGCAGACAACATCACTGAATGGACAGAGAAGAGCTTCTCCACAACCCAGGCACTTGCACACAACCGTCGCAAATGGAGCCAGCTGGTGCAACGTTCGTCAATGCAGTTCCCCTACGACCCCGGAGGGTGTTATGGGAGCAGATGATGATGATGATGATGATGATAAACCCTAAAGAGGGCAGGTATCCATTTACAGCTGGGTGAACTGGGGGACTGAACTGAGGCCAAGGCGCGCAAACGGTCACCCATCCATGTGGTAACCACGCTCGAAGCTGCTTAACCTTGGCTGGGGGAAAGCGAGTGCTCCAACCTCTGTGGCTTTAGAAGCTCTTTTTTTATTTTTTTATTTTTTACTCTTGTAACGATATCGTCGGAGCTCGCTTAACTTAACCTAATTTGACCCTGAACTGAGAGTAATCTTTCTTGCATGTTACTACGGTTTAAGGATAGTTTCCCTTGTTTTTAGTAGCCGTTTCAGTTTTGTCGACGACCTTTTCTGAGTCAGAAACTGAACTAGAAGTCTGTGTCACGTCATTGGGTTGTGAGCTACAAGTTGTTGTAACATTAAACTCTAAACGAAAATTCGTTCTGTTCTGAAACAAAGCATGGGGTGAAAAATCAATAGGGGTTAACCCGACACTGTTATAACTGCTGCATAAATGTCAATCCACAAACACATGGACAGAGTTCTTAGATTGAAATATGCAAGTCTTTGTCCGTTAGTATTGCTAGAAAAAGAAATATTATTATTATTATTATTATTATTATTATTATTATTATTGATATTTTCGGTGCACTGTTTGTGCACATGTAAAGAACATCTAGAGGAATTTGCCTATGTTTTTACCCGGCCTTCTCGCTAAATTCAGCAATACGTTTGTAATAATTATTTCACTCATTACTTTTTCACATGGACTTTCATGTGCACTGTTGGTTTGTTGAAGTGTTTTTCTTCCTTCGTCCGTTTCCTCTTTTTAAATTCATTTTTCGTTTTTATTCATCATTTCTCTCTCTCTCTCTCTCTCTCTCTCTCTCTCTCTCTCTCTCTCTCTCTCTCACACACACACACACACACACACACACACACACACACAACACACACACACACACACACACACACACACACACACACACACACACACACACACACACACACCACACATGCTGGAAGAGACTAGACTGCGAACTACGCAGTAACAGATGGCCATGTAAAATAGCGTTCCATGTTATGGCGCGCCTTCTTCCCTCCCCCTTCCCCCTCTCTGTAGATAATGAAATTGTTCAGTGTATAGGGATGCATCCTTGACAGACTCAATGGTTCATTTTCTTTGATGAAAGTTAGGATGCTCATCTCGTAGTAAGTGATGAATCTTCGGCCTTGAATTGAATGAATATGTCTTTGTCTGCCTGCCTGCCTGTCTTTCTGCCTGTCTGTTTGTCTGTGCCCTCAGTCTGTCTATGTGCGTGTCTGGCTGCTGTCTGTCTGTCTGTCTGCTGTCTGTCTGTCTGTTTGTTTGTCTGTCCTGCCTGCCTGTTTGTTTGCCTGCCTGTCTCCTGATCTGAATAAATATGTCGCTGTCTGTCAATCAGTCAGTCTGTCTGCCTGTATGTCTGTCTGTTTGCCTGTCTGTCTGTCTGTCTGTCTCTCTGCCTGTCTGCTTGTTTGTCAGCCTGCCTGTCTGTTTGCCTGTCTGTCTGTCTCCCTGATCTGAATAAATATTTCTCTGTCTGTCAGTCAGTCAGTCTGTCTGTCTGTCTATCTATGTCCTCAGTCTGACTCTGTGCATATCTGTCTGTCTGTCAGTCAGTCAGTCAGTCAGTCTGTCTGTCTGTCTGTCTGTCTGTCTGTCAGTCAGTCTGTCTGTCTGTATGTTTGTCTGTCTGTCTGCCTGTCTGTCAGTCAGTTAGTCAGTCTGTCTGTCTGTCTGTCTCTCTGTGTCATGCTCACTCCTTTTTCTTCTATCTTCTCATCTTTATGTCTTTGTCTGCTGTGTTCATACTTCAACTTTCTAAAAACAACAACAATGTTATTGTCGTTCTGCCTGACTCACTCTCAAGCTAAATCAGATTCTTTACCTTTTTCTTTCTTTCTTTTCTTTCTTTTCTTTCATTTCTTTCTTTCTTTCTTTTTCTTCTTTTCTTTCTTTTTCTTTCTTCTTTCTTTCTTTTCTTTCTTTCTTTCTTTCTTTCTTTCCTTCCTTCTTTCTTTCTTTCTTTCTTCGTTCTTTCCTTCTTTCTGTCTGTCCTTCCTTCCTTCTTTCTTTCTTTTTCTTTCTTTCTTTCTTTCTTCTTCTTCTTCTTCTTTCTTTCATTCTTTTTTTCTATCTTTCTTTACCTTTTTTTCAAAAACTTATCTGTGTGTTTGCTTTGTGTCTTCTTCCTCTTTTCGTTCATTCTCTTTCTTTTCTCCTGGTGATCCTGCTCTCATGGTTCTGAGATGAGACTATAAACCGAGGTCCCCTGTGCGAACGCACGCAGAACATCTTGCACACACGTTAAAACCCGTTCCGCTTTTCGGAAGAGTAAGCCATCGTGCGCCGGTGGGAAACGGATGACAAAATTTACAAAACTACATACACACGGGAACTGGTTGAAAAAAAGCGTATGGGTGCTTATTCCATTATCCTGGAAAAGAAAAGACTAAAAAATAAAAATAAAAATAAAGATCAAAAGTGTGATGAGGCAATTGGTCGTCGAAGAGCCGTTTTGAGAGTAGTGGAAAGTTTTCTGATCTTTTTCTCTGGGCGTGAGAGATAAGAGGATGTGTGTGTGTGTGTGTGTGTGTGTTGTGTGTGTGCGCGCGCGTGTATGTGTGTGTGCGTGCGTGCGTGCGTGTGTGTGTGTGTGTGTGTGTGTGTGTGTGTTTCTACCTCTGAAGTGAGCGCTAAAAAGTCACAGGAGGCTGTTTTTAATGAAGGTGTTAGATGTTAATGGTGGAGATGCTGGGTTATGTGTTTTTTTTGTTTGGGTTTGGCTTGGTTAGTTTGATTTTGTGTGTGTGTGTGTATGTGCGTATGTGCGTGATTGGTGTGTGTGTGTGTGTGTGTGTGTGTGTTGATTGGTGTTGTGTGTGTGTGTGTGTTGTGTGATTGGTGTGTGTGTGTGTTAATTGGTGTGTGTGTGTGTAATTGTGTGTGTGTGATTGGTGTGTATGTGTGTTTGTGTCTGTCTGTGTGTGTGTGCTTGGTGTGTGTATGTGATTGGTGTGTGCGTGTGTGTGTGTGATTGGTGTGTGTGTGAGAGAGAGAGAGTGATCACACCAAATCAAATCGAATAAAGTTCTATTATTTTGAGGATAACGAATAGGCACTCATGCGCTATTTTTGCATCTAGTCCCCACCCTTATCAGGGATAACATCAAGATAGAAAAAAACACCCCCAAAAATCTAACAAAAACAACAACAACAATAAACAACACACACACACACACACACACCACACACACACACACACACACACACACACACACACGGAAAACTAAAAGCAACAAATAAATAAGGTAATGGTGAGAACGACAAAAGAGGCAAAAAGCAATTTGCCAATCAACAACAAAGCGACGGTAGGAACGGATGGCAGAATTGAACACACACACACACACACACACACACAAACATCACACACACACACACACACACACACACACACACACACACACACACACACACACACACACACACACACACACACACACACACACACACACAGGGGACGGGAAAGCCTAGTGGTTAGAACATTGCGCTCGCAATCTGACGACCCAGGTTCGATTCCCGTCCCGTTCAAGGGGATATTTTCCCCTGGGGTTCACATCAGTGCAGACTCCACTCTCCCCAAAAAGTCCTTCGGATGAGACTATAAACCGAGACCCCGTGTGTGAACGCACGCAGAACATCTTGCACACACGTTAAATCCTGTTCCACTTTTTGTAAGAGTAGGCCATTGTGTGCCGGTGGGAACAGATGACAATTTACCAAACAGCATACACACGGGGACTGGGTGTAAAAAGCACATAAGTGCTTATTCCATTATCCTCGATATGAAAGAATAAGATAAAACCAACAAACACACACAAATACACTCCGCAACACACACACACACACAACACACACACACACACACACACACACACACACACACACACACATCACACACACACACACACACACCACACACACACACACACCACTGGTGTCGTTTTAGACATGCTTTCCGAAGTCGGAGTGCAGCTACCTTCATGGTAGGCAAAAAAGGTTTCATACGCAAAATCTCACTAGTAGTAAACTTCGCAGCTCTAGCCGAGGAGCAAAATAAATTGTTTTAAAAAGAAGTAGTAGAAGAAGACTGACAACACTGACAGCAACAACTGCCAACACCAACCAAAAGTGATAGCGAACACCATAAACAAACACGCCTCTTTTGATAAAAAACAAACAAAAAAACAACAACAGCAGCACCAACATCATCAACAACATCAACAACAACAGCAGCACCAACATCACCAACAACATCACCAACAACATCAACAACAACACAACAACAGCAGCAACACAACAACATCACAACAACATCAACAACAAGACAACAATCACAACAACAGCAACAACACCACCATCAACAACATCAACGACAACAACAGCAACGACAACAACAGCAACACAACAACATCAACAACAACACCATCAACAACATCAACAACAACACCATCAACAACATCAACAACAACAGCAACAACAACAACAGCAACACAACAACATCAACAACAACACCATCAACAACATTAACAAAAACAACAGCAACAACAACACCATCAACAACATCAACAACAGCAACAGCAACAACAACACCAACAACAGCAACACGACAACATCAACAACATCAACAACAAAAACAACAGCAATAACAACAACAGCAGCAAAAACCCATCCCCACCACCACCAACAACAACAGCAGCAGCAGCAGCAACACCAACAACAAAGAAAACCAACCAAACATAACAAACCCATCGGAAACAGTCAAGCTCTAGGAAACGAGGCGATAAAAACGCTCTTTCCACGTCGGTCGTAGACTTACACATTGCTGTTTCTCCCCTTCCCCTTTCTCCCTCGCTCCCCTTCGTCTCCCCCTCTTCTCCCCCATCTCCCCTTCTCTCCCCTCTCCCCTTCTTCCCCATCTCCCTTTTCTCCCCCTCTCCCTTCTCCCCCTCTCCCCTTCTTCTCCCCATCTCCCCCTTCTTCTCCCCCTCTCCCCTTCTTCTCCCCCATCTCCCCTTCTTCTCCCCTCTCCCCTTCTTCTCCCCATCTCCCCTTCTTCTCCCCCTCTCCCCTTCTTCTCCCCCTCCCCTTCTTCTCCCCCATCTCCCCTTCTTCTCCCCCCTCTCCCCTTCTTCTCCCTCCTCCCCCTTCTTCTCCCCTCTCCCCTTCCTCCCTCCCCCCTTCTTTCCCCTTCCCTCACTCTCCCCTTCTCCCCCATCTCCCCTTCTTCTCCCCCCTCTCCCCCCTTCCCCCTTCTTCCCCCCTCTCCCCTTCTTCTCCCCATCTCCCCTTCTCCTCCCCCCTCCCCTTCTTCTCCCCCTTCTCCCTTCTTCTCTCCCCCCTCTCCCCTTCTTCTCTCCCCCTCTCCCCTTCTTCTCCCCCATCTCCCCTTCTTCTCTCCCACTCCCCTTCTCTCTCCCCCATCTCCCCTTCTTCTCCCCATCTCCCCTTCTTCTCTCCCCATCTCCCTTCTTCTCTCCCACTCCCTTCTTCTCCCCCTCTCCCCTTCTTCTCTCCCTTCTCCCCTTTTTCTCCCCCTCTCCCTCACTCCCCTTCTTCTCCCCATCTCCCCTTCTCCCCCCTCTCCCCTTCTTTCCCTCTCTCCCCATCTCCCCTTCTTCTCCCCTTTTTTCTCCCCAATCTCCCCCATCTCCCTTACTTCTCCCCAATCTCCCCTTTTCCCCCCTCTCCCCTTTTTCTCCCCATCTCCCCTTCTTCTCCCCTCTCCCCTTCTTCCCCCATCTCCCCTCTCTTCTCTCCCTCTCCCCTTTTTCTCTCCCTCCCCCTTCTTCTCCCCTTCCCCTCTTCCTCCCCTCTCCCCTCTTCTCCCCCTCCCCTTTCTTCACCCTCTCCCCTTCTCTCCCCATCTCCCCTTTTCCCTCCCTTCTCCCCTTCTCTCCCCCCTCTCCCCTTCTCTCTCCCCCTCCCCCTTCTTCTCCCCACTCTCCCCTTCTTCTCCCCCTCTCCCCTTCTTCTCCCCCATCTCCCCTTCTTCTTCCCCCTCTCCCCTTCTTCTCCCCCTTCTCCCCTTCTTTCTCTCCACTTCTCCCCCCTTCTCCTCCCTCTCTCCCCCTTCTCCCCTTCTTCTCCCCTCTCCCCCCCTCCCCTTCTTCTCCCCCTCTCCCCTTCTTCTCTCCCCCCCCTCTCCCCTTCTTCTCCCCCTCTCTCCCTTTCTCTCCCCCCTCTCCCCTTAGCCTTCACAATACTAACAGCAGAAAGCATAGTAAATGAGAAAAGTGAAGAGAGTAAAAAAAACAAAAAATACAAAAGCAAAACCCACATAAAACTTTCAAACAAACAAACAAAAAGAACAGAAAGAAATAGAAAAAAAATTAATAAAAGGAAGGAGGAAAAGAAAAGACACAAATAAATAAAAATGGAAGAGAGAGAGAAAATAAGAAGAAAGAGATGAACAAAGAAAAGAAAGACAAAAGAGAGAAAGAGAAGAAAGAAAAGAGAAGAGGGTGGGGTAAAGGAGAGAGAGGAAAAAAAACAGAAAGAAAGGATGGGAAGAAAAGAAAGAAGAAAAAGACAGGAAAGAGAAGAGAACAGACAGAAAAGATCGGAAGGCAGAAAGAAAGTAAGAAAGACAGAAAGAACGAAAGCAGGATGAATAAAACAAGAAGGAGAATGTAAGAAATAAACAAAGAAGGAAAAAAAAGACTAGGAAAGAAGACAAGAAAGACAGAAAAAGGGAAAAAAGGAGAAAAGAAGTAAAACGCTTAACAAAAAGGGATGAAAACAGGTTTCTCTCCTCTCTCTCTCTCTCTCTCTCTCTCTCTCTCTCTCTCTCTTCTCTCTCTCTCTCCTCTCTCTCTCTCTCTCTGTGTATGCGCGCGTGCGCGCGCGCGCGCGTGTGTGTTGTGCTGTTTTGTGTTGTGCTGTGTTGTTGTTGTTGTGGTGGTGGTGATGGTGGCGGTGTGTATGTGTATGTATGTGAGTGTGTGTGCATGTGTGCAAGTGTGCACTTGTATGTGTGTGTGATGTAAGAGATAGAGAGAGAGGACGGGAGAGAAAGAGGGAGAGAAAGAGAGAGAGAGAGAGAGAGAGAGAGAGAGAGAGAGAGAGAGAGAGAGAAGAGAGAGAGAGAGAGAGAGAGAGAGAGAGAGAGTGTGTGTGTGTGTGTGTGTGTGTGTGTGTGTGAGTGTATTTGTGTATCTGTGTATCTGTGTGTATGATCTGTGTATCTATGTGTGTGTCTGTATCTCTGTGTGTCTGCGTCTGAGTGTCCGTGTTCTTCACTCATGCATATCTGTGCGAATTGCAAGATCCATGCGTGCGTCGTCCTGATACATACGTCTGGTATGTTTGCATGTAAAAGAAAACCCAAACAAAACAAAACAAACAAAAAACCGCGCGCGCCCCTGTAAGTGCGCTTGCTTGTAGCATCGAAGTGTTAACAGATAAGGTGCGTAATGTGTCAACAGCGAAAATAAAGGGACGTGGAGTGTTTTCTTGATGAAAAGTATATTCATGCCCCCTTCTCTCTCTCTCTCTCTCTCTCTCTCTCTCTCTCTCTCTCTCTCTCTCCTCTCTCTCTCTCTCTCTCTCTCTCTCTCTCTCTCCTCTCTCTCTCTGTGACTGTCTTTCTGTTTTGGTCTGTCTGTGTCTGTCTCTCCGTCTGTCTGTCTGTGTCTGTCTCTCTCTGCCTGTCAGTCTGTCTGAGTCAGTCAGTCAGTCTGTCTGTGTGTGTGTGTGTGTCTGTCTGTCTCTCTCTCTCTCTCACACTCTCTCTCCCTCCCCCAAACCCCATCCTTTTCTCCCCTGCTATCTCTTTTCAAAGCCCCCCAAATCTCTCTTTGAAGTAAATGTTATGTAAAACAATTTTCTCCACTCCAAACTACACTGTTCAGATGTGATACCTCATGTGACTCAGTAGCGCTATGATTCTGACACTGTAACAGATCATCCCACCATTAGCGTTCATTTGATCAAGCCATGCATCATTTTCTTTCTTTCTTTCTTTCTTTTTTCCTTTCTTTCCTTTTTTCTTTCTTTCGTTCTTTCTTTTTTTTCTTTCCTTCTTTCTTTCTTTCTTTCTTTCTTTCTGTCCTTCTTTCTGTCTTTCTTTCTTTCTGTCTGTCTGTCTGTCTGTCTTCTCTTTTTTTCTTTCTTTCCTTCTGTCTGTCTGTTCCCCACTCTCTCTCCCTCTCTCTCTCTCTCTCTCCCTCCCTCCTCTCCCTCTCTCTCCCTCTTTCTTCCTTTCTTTCTGTCTGTCTGTCTGTCCCCTCTCTCTCTCTTTCTCCCTCTCTTTCTTCCTCTCTCTCTCCTCTCTCTCTCTCTCTCTCTCTTTCTTTCTTTGTTTCTTTCTTTGTTTCTTTTTGGGTCTTGTTTTCTTTTTTAAAAAAGTTGTTTTGTGCTTATTTGATAAAGCCATGCATCATTTTCTTTCTTTCTTTCTTTCTTTCTCTCTCTGTCTCTCTTTCTTTCTTTCTCTTTCTCTCTCTCTCTCTCTCTCTCTCTCTCTCTCTCTCTTCTCTCTCTCTCTCTCTTTTCTTTCTTTCTTTCCTTCCTTTTTGGACTATGATTTCTGTTTGTTATTGTTTGGACTATTATTTTGTGCTTGTTTGATCAAGCCATGCATCACTCTCTCTCTCTCTCATCTCTCTCTCTCTCTCTCTCTCTCTCTCTCCCTCTCTCTCTCTCTCTCTCTCTCCTCTCTCTCCCTCTCTCTCCCTCTCTCTCTCTCCCCCCCTCTCTCTCTCTCTCTCTCTCCCTCTCTCTCTCTCTCTCTCTCTCTCTCTCTCCTCTCTCTCTCTCTCTCTCTCTCTCTCTCTCTCTCTCTCTCTCTCCCTCTCTCTCTCTCTCTCATCACGTTTTCTGTTTGTTATTGTCAGGCCTATTTGATCTCTGAAGCTTGAAAGGGTCATTCATTTCCATTAGCGTTGTTATCGGCTTCTTTCATAGGATATACAGAGACAACCGGTGCTATTGTGTTTTTATTTATTTATTTATTATTTTATATCGAGGATAATGGAATAAGCACTCATGTGCTTTTTTTTTTTACATCCAGTCCCCGTGTGTATGCGGTTGTGTACATTTTGTCATCTGTTCCCACCGGCACACAATGGTCTACTCTTTCGAAAAGCGGAACAGGATTTAACGTGTGCGCAGGATGATCTGCGTGCGTTCGCACAGGGGCCTCGGTTTATAGTCTCATCCGAAGGACTTTGCATTGTAGGCTGCACCACTCACTAAGCTTGTAGGCAAGTGCCCAGACACGTGTGCACTGCTGGCATAGGCAGACACCAGGCACAGAGCCTGATACAGGCAGACACATGTCATGATGATGCAGCGGCATAGATATTACTACTCTGGAACACACACACCCCACACACACACACACACACACACACACACACACACACACACACACACACACACACACAGACATGCAGTCAGACAGAGAGACAGACACACATACATACATATATACATACATACAACATACATACATACATACATACATTATACACACAGACAGAGACACAGATCGACAGACACACAGATAGACAGACAGGCAGACAGACACACACACACAGAAAGGCAGACAGAGAGACAGACACACACACATACATACATACATACATACATACATACCTACGTGCATACAAACATACATACATCATACACACAGACAGAGACACAGATCGACAGACACACAGATAGACAGACAAGCAGACAGACACACAAACACACACAAACACACACACGCACACACACACGTGTACCCCCCCCCCCCCCCACACACACACATACACACACACACGCACGTACCCACACAAACACACACGCACGTACCTACATAGACACACACACACACACAATACACACACGCACGTACGCACACACATCAAGCCAAAACAAAAAAAATCAAACAAACCAAACAAAAAAATCAAATTCTAACAACAAAAAGGTATTTGTGTATCCTAAAAGATTTTCATTCACCGATACATTGCTTTGGACTTATTAGTGAACTGATTGATTGATTGATTCATTCATTCATTCAGGGATTCATTCATTCATTCATGCATTCAAAGATTCATTCATTCATTCATTCATTCATGCATTCAGGGATTCATTCATTCATTCATGCATTCAGGGATTCATTCATTCATTTATTCATTTATCATGCATTCAGGGATTCATTTATTCATGCATTCAGGGATTCATTCATTCATCTATTTTTTTCCTTTCTTCTCTTTTTTGTTTCTCTGTTTTCTTTCTATGCTGGTAACACCTGTCGTTTATTTTCACGGTGTACTTTACTTATGGTTTCTGTTGTTCGCGTGTCTGTTTGGATTGTAAACACCTACACGTGTTGATATGACAAGCTGGCTCGAGTGTGTGACTGTATATTGTTCTATGTATCTCTAGGTATATTATCTATATCATCTATCTATCTCGACGTGTGTGTGTGTGTGTGTGTGTGTGTGTTGTGAGAGAGAGAGAGTGCGCGCGCGGGGTGTGCGCTTGCATGTTTTCGTGCGTGTGTGTGGTGTTTGCTTGTGTGTGTGTGTGCGTGTGTGTGTGTGTGTGTGTGTGTGTGTGTGTGTTGTGTGTTGTGTGTGTCGCGCGCGCGTGCGCATGTGTATCCCATGTGCGTGTGTGTTGTGCACGTGTATGTGCGTGTGTGTCGGCACGCGTGCACACGTATGTATATGCATGAATTGATGTGTGTAATCGCAGATATAAGAGAAGGAAATTGGTGATGCTTTGGGGACTTCACAAAAGGGCTAAGAAGGAGAGAAAAATGGGGTTGTAGATTAACACAAATAGACAGTGGAACAACATTTTAGCAACATTTGAATGGACAGACAGACAGAAAGACAAACTGACAGACAAGAAGACAGACTGACAGACAGGTAGACAGACAGACAGACAAACAGGAAGAAAGACTGACAGACAGAGAGACAAACAGATAGACAGAGAGATAGATAGATAGTCACAGAAAGAAGGCATTTGACAGCCCAGCTTTGAAATTAGCAAAGAAATAATTTTAAACACCAGATTTTGTTTTGCCTTCACACACATACACCACATCACATCACATCACACACAGGCAAACACACTCACACAGAACACAACACACACATATCACACACATATCACACACACACAGAGAACACAACACACACAAGCACACGCACACACTCACACACACACACACACACTCACTCACTGTCTCTCATCTCTCACTCTCTCCTCCTCTCACACACACACTCCACGCCACACACAAAAACACACACACAACACACACACAACACAACACACACACACACACACACACACACACACACACAACACACACACACACCACACACCACACACACACACACACCACACACCAGCCTACCTTTCACTAACGTGTTCAGTTTTCGTCGTGTCACTCTGAACATTCCGAGACACTGTCGCCATAGTCACAGAAGCCGAAGACAGCACCATCACCACCACCACCACCATCAACATCATCCCTACACTCCTCATCATCCTCCTCATCCCCATCCTCATCATCACTACCATTGTCAGCCTCATCAGGCAGCACAGACAGCGATAACTAACAACACTACGTCTTTCTCTCTGATTTACATCAAAGGCTGTCGCTAGTTAGTTTTCCATCGTTTTGTTTACATCTCGCTTCTTCATTACTTTGTTTACATCGAGACAAAACGTCGAACTGTACACAACAAGAAGAAGAAGGAGGATGGTGGCAGGATGGTTAAGACGTTCTGCCTGCCAACAAGTAAAACCGTGCGTGAGGTTCTGGGTTCGACTCCTCAGCTACGCCATTTCTTCCCAAGTTTGAGCCACCCCCCCCCCCCCCCTCCCAAAAAAAAAAATCGAACTAAAAGTCAAAGTCCTTGAGGTGAGACTATAAACCGAGGCCCTGTGTGAGAACGCACGCAGAATGTATTGCACACGCGTTAAAAATCCGTTCCGCTTTTCGGAAGAGTAGGCCATTGTGTGCCTGTGGGAACGGATGGTACCCTACCCCACCAAAAAACCCAACAACACCCAAAACAACAAACAAACCAAAACAAACCCCAAACAAACAAAAAAACCCCAAATAACAAAAAATTAAAACCAACCCAAACCCACATGCACACATGTGTCGTGTGCAGACACCATCCTTGAAGTCGAAATGCGGCTACCTAACTGGAAGAAGAAGAAAAAAAACCAACGGTCGCATTAAGCAAAAACCTCATCACTGGTGAACCTGCAATCTCTTGCCGAGGAACCAAAAAAAGAAAGAAAGAAAAAAAAAAGTGTACACGGTCACTCAGCTTTCAACACTATAATTATTATTACATTGTTGTTGTTTTCTGGGTTTTTTTTAATCTGCTACCACCACACAGCGGCTGTGTAGCTCAGATTCAGGGAATATCAATTGTGTTGTAGGGAGAAGTTGGGGCAGAAAGCCATTTTTGATAGGAAGAAGAAAAAGAGATTCGGTTGAGTGCAATTTTTTTTTAAAGTTTTGGTTACAGTCTTTTGACCCAAAAGTAAAGCTGAAGGAAAAAATGTCTCCTGAATCTGTGTGTGTGTGTGTGTGTGTGTGTGTGTGTGTGTGTGTGTGTGTGGTGTGTGTTGTGTGTGTGTGTGTGTATGTGTTGGTGTGTGTGTTGTGTGTTGTGTTGTTTTCTTTCTTCTCTCGTACACATTTTTGTTAGTGTTGTTGTTCTTGCTGTTCTCTTCTTTCTTCTTCTTCTTCTTCTTTTTCTTCTTCTTCTTCTTCTTCTTCTTCTTCTTCTTCTTCTTCTTCCTTCCTCCTCCTTCTCCTCCTTCTTCTCCTCCTCCTCCTCCTTCTTCTCCTCTTCCTTCTCCCTCCTTCTTCTTCTTTTCCTATGACATCACTTGTTTTACTATTTCGCCCCATATTCTCGAGGTCAGTCACACGCGATAACTATCCAGCTTACTACACACCACCACCACGACGACGAAGAGGAAGAAATAAAGCACAGCGCTTATACACATACACACACACAACCTCACAAACCAAAAAGACACACACAAACACACACAAACACACACACACACACACTATCTCCCACACTAACACTCACACCCCCACCAACACGCAAGATTATTTCACAGATGCCGCTACCACACCAACAGCATTTCTGCACCACCAACCACCACCACCACAGACCTACAACTAGAGAAAGACGTAACGATCTTTTCCAGGGAGGGGGTTACATACATTTCGATCACCAGTCACACACACAATGCCCTGTCTGTATTTCACCGTAGCAGATACGCACCCTACTGTTGCCTCGATCGCTGCTTTCACAGTGAAAGTTAGGCCTAAAGCCTAGCTAGGTCTTGATGGACGCAAGAAAGGAGAGTGAAAGGGAGAGAGAGAGAAGAGGAGGAGGTGGAGGAGGAGGTGGAGAGGAGGAGGAGGAAGAGGAGGAAGAGGAGGAGGAGGCGCCGTTAGCTTAGGTCCTAGCCTAACACTGGATGTTTCGTCACAAACGTGCGGGTGCCAGACTTGCAGGCATCGACTGGGAGGCCTAGGCTAGGCTAGGCGAGGCTAGGGCCGTAGCAGGGCCTACAGGGAGAGAGAGACTGAGACGAAACCCTTGCGCTTGCTTTCTTTGTAGCGTTCTGGGTGTGTGTGTGTGTGTGTGTGTGTGTGTGTGTGTGTGTGTGAGTGTGTGGTGTGTTGTATGTGTGTGGTGTGTGTATTGTGTGTTGTGTGTGTGTGTGTGAGTGTGTGTGTTGTGCTGTGTGAGTGTGTGTGAGTGTGAGCGAGTGTTGTGTTGTTGTGCTGTGGTGATGGTGTGTGTGTGAGTGTCTAAAGGTATGGTTTGTGAGGCTGGCCCGCACGCATGAATACATAGAATTTAACATATGTGCACCCGTGCATGCACACAAACGCATGCACACACAAACGCACACACACGCACATACGCACACACACATACACGTACATACACACACATACACACACACACACGCACGCGCGCGCACACACTCATACCACGCACGCACATACATACGAACGCACACAACACAAACGCACACACGTACGCACGCACGCACGCACACGCACACGCACGGACGAACACTCACACACAAGCGCGCACACACACGCGCGCACACACACACCACACACACACACATACACCGCGCGCACACAACGCACACACGTACGAATGCACGCACGCACTCGCACGGACGCACACACACACACATACATACACACTAATAACAAATGAGCGCTGCCGATGCTGCTGTTGCCATGACCACTGTAGCAACAGCAACAACAAACAAACAACAATAAGAGCAACGACAGGAATCATAATCATCACTATCATCACCATCATCATCATCATCACTATCATTACCACCACCATCATCATCATCATCATCATCATCATCATCATCATCATCATCATCATCATCATCATCATCATCATCATCATCATTATCATCAAATTAGTGGCAATAAATCAAACATTAGTTAAGAGCATCAATAAAAGCCATTCACATCACACAACACAACAACGACGACAACAACAGCAAAAACAAACAAAAAACGACAGTAATTGCCACTTCAGCTACTACTACTACTACTACTACTACCTACTACTACTACTACTACTACTACTACCTCACTCTACTACTACTACTCACACTCCTCTACTACTACCTCTCCTACAC
>CM054144.1:14280114-14287614 GCA_028751875.1 Rapana venosa | reverse complement strand
ACGCACGCTCGCATGCATGCTTACACGCACGCACGCATGAATGCACACACGCACGAACGCATGCATGCACACACACGCACTCTCTCTCTCTCTCTCTCTCTCCTCTCTCTTCCTCTCTCTCTTTAAAATTGCTATTGCAAAGTCCAATTGGTTCATTGTTATGATCATTATGGATTCTAAAGACACTATCCGTCTGTGGACTATATCATTTCTTGTTGGTTATAGTTAAAATATTGTTTTATTGTTTACTGGTTATATTCTGTTAGAAATTGGGATTTTACTGTTCTGTACTTAGCAGTTACTTTAGATTTACATTTTTTTACTTGTTTATTGTAGAGTTTATAAATAAATCCCCCTACCCAACTCCCGGGGAGGGGATAGCTCAGTGGTCGGAGCACTCGCTTTCCCCCAGCCAAGTTAAGCAGCATCGAGCGTGGTTACCAGTTGGATGGGTGACTGTTTGCGCGCCTTGGCTTAAGTACAGTTCCCCCAGTTCACCCAGCTGTAAATGGGTACCTGCCCTCTTTAGGGTCAGGGAAGGTAAAGCAGCGAGGGAGAGGAGATGGGCGCCCCCCTCAATATGCTGGCCCTAGAGAAGTGAGGTCTCTGATGCCTCGCTCCCCTACGACCTTATAGGTTATGGGACTCCTTTACCTTTACCTTTTACCCAACTCCCAGATATCCCCCCTTCACCTCTGGCCTTTCTGTATCTAATATCACATCTAGTGAAGAGACTTAAAGTGAAATCGAACACACAGAGACTGGCAAGTGTCAACGTCTTTCTCCATAATACAACCTCAACCCTTCACTCCAGCATACCTGTCACACATGACAGTGCAGACAGGCAGACGCACATGCATACATACACATATGCATTCAGACAAACACATGTAAAGAGACAGATGAGTTTCAATCCTTTCCCTGCCACTGGGTGATGCCCAGGGGGCCTGTCAATATAAATAGCACCCCCATCTTCTGGAAATTCTGTGCTAAGATTTCCCCTTTTCTATCCCTTTCTTTGTTTCTGCCTTGATCCTGTTATTCCTGACACCCCTTTTTTCTGTTTTCTGCCTTCTTGGTCCATTTTCCAGAAAGATAATTCTCTCCCACGGTGGAGTCGGATGCTGCTGGGCCTGACTTGTCAGGCGCTTAACGGCAGCGCAACGCATTTTCACTTGTATGACAGACAACAAGGGCTGCTGTCGGAGCCTTTGAGAACGACGACGACGACGACAACGAAGAAGAGGAATTGTGAAGAAGAATTGCGAAGAAGAAGAATTGTGAAGGAGAATTGCGAAGAATTGCGGAGAAGAAGAAGTAGAATTGCGAAGAAGAAGAAGAAGAATGTGCAGAAGAAGAAGAATGTGTAGAAGAAGAATGCGCAGAAGAAGAAAAATGCGCAGAAGAAGAAAAATGCGCAGAAGAAGAAGAATACGCAGAAGAAGATGAATGTGTAGAAGAAGAATTGCGAAGAAGAATGTGCAGAAAAAGAATGCGCAGAAGAAGAAGAATGCACAGAAGAAGAAGAATGCGCAGAAGAAAAAGAATGCGCAGAAGAAGAATGCGCAGGAGAAGACATGTGGAGAAGAAGAATTGTGAAGAAGAAGAATTGTGAAGAAGAAGAATTGCGAAGAAGAAGAATAGCGAAAAAGAAGAATTGCAAAGAAGAAGAAGAGAAGAAGAAGAAGAAGAAGAAGAAGAAGAAGAAGAAGAAGAAGAAGAAGAAGAAGAAGAAGAAGAAGAAGAAGAAGAAGAAGAAGAAGAAAAAAAAGAAGAATGCGCAGAAGAAGAAGAATATGCAGAAGAAGAAGAAGAAGAATATGAATCCTTTTCCCCACTCAAAATATGACATTATCAATCCTCTACATCAGCATTCCTACTTGTCACAGACAATAAAAAATAAATTTTAAAAAATGAAAAAAAGATGACGGGTATCTGGAACTCTGCCCAGATCAGGCCAGATATAACACCCGTCATTTCTCGCAGACAACAATCATCAAGTCAAGTCAAGTCAAGCCAAGTTAAGTGAAGTCAAGTCAACTTGACAACAATCATCCTCACCACCACGGTCTGATTTATGACACACTGTGGAGCCAGGTGGACGTGGACGGCTGAAGAATTGAAAGGAAAAAAATTGACTACCGGACAGATGAAGAAATGAGGTATGGAAGAAAGAGATAGGAGAATACTGGATGGAAGAACGAAAGAAATAGAGAGGAAGAATAGAAGAACAGGAAATAAATGAAGGAATAAGAACGAGGAACTGAGCACATTCACACGCACAGACACACACACACACACACACAGACACACACACACACACACACACACACACACACACACACACACACACACACAAACACACACACACACACACACACACACACACACACACAATAGCAACAGACAGACAGAAAAATGGACGAACACAAAAAAACCAAGCAGATAAACCCCACAGACGTACAAGCATACAGACATACTGACAGACAGTCAGACAGACAGACACACACACACACACATACACATACACGTACAAACAGACAGACACACACACACACACATACACATACACGCACAGTCAGACAGACAGACAGACACACACACAAAACACACACACACACACATACAGACACTCAGACAGAAAATTGTCAACCCTGTTTCTATTCACGACCTAAATCCTCCACTCCAGCGCACAGTGCTAGGTGTCACATACAGAAGAGGCACTAACAGACAGGACAGTTGTCTGGAAGTCTGCCCACAACCGGCAGAAGTTAAGCACAGTGACTGCAGTTAAGAAACCCAGACACCATCACAGCCTGTATCGCTGATAATCCCCCGTGGGGATACCGGGGGCCTATCAGTATAAATAGCATCCCCACAGTCTGGAAATTCTGTGCTAGAAATTTCCTTTTTTTCTATCCCTCTCTTTGTTTCTGCCTCGTTCCTTTGCTTCCTGTCACCTCCTTCTTGTCTATTTTCTGCCTTCTTGGTCCATTCTCCTGCCTTTTTTCCAGAAAGAACTTAAAAGGTAACTATTCTCTTCTCCTATGCCGAAGTCGGATGCGCTGGGCCTGACTTGTCAGGCGCTTAACGGCAGCGTGACGCATTTTCGCTCATATAACAGACAACAATAGTTGCTGTCTGAGCGTTCGACGAAGAAGATCCCCCGTGGAGATACCCGGCTGCCTGTCGGTATTAACAGCATCTCTATCTTCTAGAAATTCTGTGCTAGGAATTCCCTTTTTTTTCTATCCATCTTTTTTGTGTTTCTGCATCGTTCCTATTCTTCCTGTCACCTCCTTCTCGTCTGTTTTCTACCCTTTTGGTCCATTCTCCTGCCTTTTTTCCAGAAAGAACTTAAAAGGTAACTATTCTCTCTTGTGCCGAAGTCGGATGCGCTGGGCCTAACTTGTCAGGCGCTTAACGGCAGCGCAACGCAGTTTCGCTCATATGACAGACAATGATAGTTGCTGTCTGAGCTAGAAGAAAAATCAGTTACGATAAATAGCATAGTGTGGAGTCATGTAAAAAAAAACCCACCAACAACAAACCTGACAGGCTACGTAATGAGAAGACACAGTGAGAAAGGAAGAAACGAAGAAAATAAGGAAGAAAAAATGGAGTAAGAGAAAGAAAAAAAAAGACTCAGGTAAAAAGGAATGAAGGGGAAACTCGCTCTCTTCACTCTTACACACACACACACACACACAACACACACACACACACAACACACACACACACACACACACACACACACACACACACACACACACACACACACACACACACACGCACACACACACACACACACACACACACACACACACACACACGCACGCACACACACACACACACACTCTCTCTCTCTATCTCGCTCTCTCTCTCTCTCCTCCCCCCCCCCCCCCCCCATTGTGTGCCGGTGGGAACAGATGACAGAATTTACAAAACCGCATACACACGGGGACTAGATGTAAAAAAGCACACGAGTGCTTATTCCGTTATCCTCGAAATAAACGAATAAATAAATAACAAAATGAATAAAGAAACAAACAAACAAAGAAACAAATAAAGAAAGAAATGCTTTTCCGCACCCTCCACGATGTAAATCTCCCACCCTAGCACACAAACCTGTCATAGACAAAGGCACTCAAAAACAGAATGGATGTCTGGGACTGCGGCCCGAACAGACAGGAGCGAAGTGTGGCCATTCATCACAGACATCAACACAGCCAGTCTCAGTCAGAACAAGCAGCGCAGAACCGTGTGAAAAATAGACGGGCTGGATGATAAGGATAAATATACGGTGAGAAAGAATTGAAAGAGGATTGGAGAGAGAGAGAGCGAGAGAGAGAGAGAGAGAGAGAGAGAGAGAGAGAGAGAGACAGACAGACAGACAGACAGACACAGACAGAGACAGAGAGACAGAGAGAGACAGAGAGAGATACAGAGATACAGAGAGACAGGGAGAAACAGACACAGACAGAGACAGAGAGACACAGAGAGAGATACTCAGAGAGAGAGAGAGAGAGAAAGACAGCGAGAGAGAGAAGGGAGTGAGGGAATAAATGATGGGGCGTGGGGAGGGAGTAAGGACGAAAAAAAGAAAGAGGTAGAACGATGAATAGAAAGATATGTAAAAGGAAACCCAAAGAGAAAGTGAAAAATACACAAAAAAGACAGATAGACAGACAGACAGACAGGCAGGCAGGCAGGCAGGCAGGCAGGCAGGCAGGGAGGTAGGTAGGTAGGCAGTCAGAGAGACAGAGAGAGACAGAGAGAGAGACAGAGAGAGAGACAGAGAGACAGAGAAAAAAAATAGGACCCTTAAAAAAACAACAACCAACAACAAAACAACAACAAAAACAAAACAAAAAAAACAAACTGAAAACAACGAAGACAATTAGCATCTGTCACATCCATCCTCCACCTCCACCCCCACCCCCGTTAAAATAATCCCCCCAAACAGAACCCCCCCCCCCCCCCTCCAAACAAAACAGAAAGATCTGAAAGAAAAAAAAAGGATAGTAGCCTGAGTCCCACCCCCATCCCACAGAAGAACAGATGAATAGTCTGATAGCCAAACAAACAAACAGGCATACAGATAAACGGTAAAGCAAAAAAAAAAATCTAACACACACAGACGGATGAGTCTCAGCCTTCCCCCCCCCCCCCCCCCCCCCTCCCCTTATCTACGATCTAAACCCTAGCACACAAACCTGTCAAATCATAGACAGAGGCAGTCACAGACAAGAACGGGTGTCTGGAACTGCGGCCAGAACAGACAGGAGCGAAGTGTGGCCATTTATCACAGACATCAGCACAGCCAGTCTCGGTTAGGACAAGCAGGACATAACCGTGTGAACAAGTGACGGGCTAGATGATAAGGATAAATATACAGTAACATAAATGTATTTAAAAAAAGTTTAAAAGAGGATTGAAAAAGGGAGAGAAGAATTGCAAAGAATTGCGAAGAAGAAGAAGAAGAAGAAGAAGAAGAAGAAGAAGAAGAAGAAGAAGAAGAAGAAGAAGAAGAAGAAGAAGAAGAAAAAGAAGAAGAAGAGAAGAAGAAGAAGAAGAAAAAGAAGAAGAATTGAGAAGAAGAAGAAGAATTGCGAAGAAGAAGAATTGCGAGGAGGAAGAAGAATTGCGAAGAAGAAGAAGAATTGCGAGGAAAAAGAATTACGAAGAAGAATTGGGAAGAAGAAGAATTGCGAGGAGGAAGAAGAATTGCGAAGAAGAAGAAGAATTGCGAAGAAGAAAAAGAATTGCGAAGAAGAAGAAGAATTGCAAGGAATAAGAAGAATTGCGAAGAAGAAGAAGAATTGCGAAGAAGAATTGCGAAGAAGAAGAATTGCGAAGAAGAAAAAGAATTACGAAGAAGAAGAATTGCGAAGAGGAATAATTGCGAAGAAGAAGAAAGAAAAATTGCGAAGAAGAATTGTGAAGAAAAATTGCGAAGAAGAAGAAGAATTGCGAAGAAGAATTGCGAAGAAGAAGAAGAATTGCGAAGAAGAAGAAGAAGAAGAAGAGGAGGAGGAGGAGGAGGAGAGGAGGAGGAGAGGAGGAGAAGGAGGACGACGACGACGACGAGAA
The DNA here is from genome assembly GCA_028751875.1 of Rapana venosa. NCBI lineage: Eukaryota > Metazoa > Mollusca > Gastropoda > Neogastropoda > Muricidae > Rapana > Rapana venosa. The sequence continues at coordinate 14,281,521 of CM054144.1, read as the reverse complement.
GCAGAAGAAGCAGAAGCAGAAGCAGAAGCTGAAGAAAGAAGAAGAAGAAGAAGAAGAAGAAGAAGAAGAAGAAGAAGAAGAAGAAGAAGAAGAAGAAGAAGAAGAAGAAGAAGAAGAAGAAGAAGAAGAAGAAGAAGAGGAAAAAGAGGAAGAAGAAGGACAAGAAGAGGGAGGAGAAGAAAAAGAGGTAGAGGGAATGAAGGAGGAAAGTAAGAAGAAACGGAAAAAAAGGGTTAGAAGGACAAATAGATAGGTAAGAAGGAAACTAAAGAAAGTGACAAAAAAGGAAAAAAGACAGAGGATAGACAAACAGACAGGATGCAGAGAGAGAGAGAGAGAGAGAGAGAGAGAGAGAGAGAGAGAGAGAGAGAGAGAGACATATAGAGATAGAAAATAAGAAAATACCCCCCCCCTCCACACACACACACACACACATACACCCCCACACCCCCAATCCCTCCCCCCAAACCAAATAAAAAAACAATGAAGACAAAAAGCATTTGGACCACCGCCACCACAACCAACCCATAAGCCAAACCCTTAAAACAACCACCAAAAAAAAAAACAACCCCAAACAAAGAACAACAAAAAGCTAAACAAATCAAAAGGATTCTGAAAGAACAAAAAAAATCGATAGAGTAGCCCCACGTCTCCCCAACAGACAAACAGATACTTAATCTGACAGCCAAACAAATAAACAAACACACAGATACACAGTAAAGTAAACAGAAATAATAATTTTTTTTCAAAAAAGATCCACAGACACACAGACAAACGACTCTCAATTCTTTCCCCATCTACGATCTGAACCCCCTCTCCTAGCCACACAGCTGTCCCAGACTAGACAGAAGCTCTAAAAGACAGGACGCTCTTCTGGAACTCTGCCCAGAGCAGACAGGAGTTAACAACGGTAATTCCCACCCCCCCCCCCACACCCACACCCCCCCCCCCCATCACCCACACACACACACACACATACATCCACACAGCTTATCTGATACATAATAGTGACGTGACACTGCTGAATCGTGGTGAACATTTGACTGCTGAGGCGCAAACAATCCAATAATATAGGAAAGCAGAAATGAATGAAGAATGAACAGAAGAAGAAGATTAAAAGAAAGAAAAGCTAAAAAAGAAAAATAATCATGAGAGAAAGGAAAAGAAGAGGATAAAGGAAAAAAAGGGGTGAAGGGGAAAAGAAAGTAAGGATGGAAAAAATAGTTAGAAAGATATAGGAAGGCTTATGAAAAGATGTAAGAAAAAGAAAAGAGACAGAGCCCCCCCCCCCCCCCCCCCCCACCACCACCCCTATAAGATTTTAAAATAATAAAAGAAGAAAGGGATAAAAGGGAGGGGGGGGGGGGGGATAGGGACAAAAAGAAGAAATAGTGAAATAAAAAGGCA
>CM054144.1:14189208-14267114 GCA_028751875.1 Rapana venosa | reverse complement strand
TTCTAACGAAATGTTGGTAAATAAAAGGTATATGGACAGTTTTTTTTAATAACAAATACAGCGCGTTTTTTGTGCGACGCTTCAATGCTTTACTTCTATCCTTTCCAAAATTTTGGCGATTTTTTTCTTTACTATTCAAGTTTTAAATCCGCACATCAAACAGCTGAAAAGATTTTTTTAACACAAAGGGCGCGGAAGATAATGCTGGTGATGACAAATGCCTGTGGTATACCATTCACTAGATGTACATGCAGAGCACACACACACACACACACGCACGCACGCACGCACACACACACACACACACACACACACACACGCACGCACGCACGCGCACACTACCTCTTTCTCTCCCTCTCTCCTCTCTCTCTCACGTCTCCTCCCTCTCGCCTCTCCGCCCTCGCTCTCCCTCTCCGCTCTCTCTCTCCCTCTCCGACGTTTTTCTCTCGTTCTCTCTCTTCCCTCTCCTTCCTCTCTCCCCCTCACTCTTCCTCCTCTCTCTCATCCCCTTTCATCTCTTTCCCCTCCCTTTCGCTCTTAGCCCACACTCTCTCTCTCTCTCTCTCTCGCCTTCTCAATCGTCATCACTCCTAGAGATATCTCATCAAATCACTCTCATCTCTCCATCCTCTCTCTCCTCTATCATCTCGTCTCTCTCTCCCAATCCTCTCTCTCTCCTCTCTCTCTCTGAGGGGGAGGGATAGCCTGGTTGGTTAGAGATTTGCGCATTGCACTCGTGATCTGATGACCTGGGTTCAAGTCTCGTTCAAGCGGAAATTCTCCCCCTGAAGTTAACATCAGTTCCAACTCCACTCCTCCAAAAAAGTTCTTCGGATATGACTATAAAATGAAGCCCCGTGTGGGAAAGGCACACAGAACATCTTACTCCAAGAACCCACCCCCACCTCCCACCAAACGCGCGAAGAAAGAAACTTTTTTGAGCTATTGTGTCAGCATACAACCATTTTATCTTCCTGCCATTTGTGTCCACATGTGGGGGCCAGGGTTAGGGTTGAGGTTAGCCAAGTGCCAGTGCCAGTGTTATTCAACAAGCATGCAAGGGTTGTCTGTCAGCTGGTCGGTCTGAGGGACATGTGGACACATCTAGCTCTTAGACAAACGGGTGTGTAGCTGTAGACACAACGGTACATAGCTCGCAAAAGCATGGAGCTATGAATTCAAAATCACCATCCTGTGAACGGTTAGGCTGTGAACTGGACTTCGGTGTCTGCAAATTCTCAGTGTGAACTATCAATTTCCTGCGCGCCGCCGAAAAGTCTATCGAAGGATACTGTAAACCGATGTGCCGAGTGTGGTAACGCAACGCAGAACATCTTCCGCACACTCAAAACCTTTTCCAAAGTAGACCTATCTGTGCAAGTGGAAAGGGATTGACTACTCTCACAAAAAACCGCATGCACACGGAGACTGTATTTTTTTAGAAGCACTCGGTAGGTTGCTTATTCCATTATAGTATAAAATTGAAGCAATTTCAAGCCGGAAGCAATTTTAGAGCAAGTTTCTTTAATAGTTTCGCTGTCGCCCATGAAATCGGAGACATTTTTCAACAATTGCTGTCCTTTAAAAATAAAAGAGTCCAAAATAAAACGGAGTAAGTAAAATAGCCAGCCTCTTTTCTATCTCACGGCTCCTATCCCGACCCCTCCTAAGCACCCACCCTTTTCCCTTTCATTCCTCTCCTAAACCGGGTACCTCCCTCCCAAACACACACAATCTCGCACGCACACAAACCCGCGCACGCCACAGCACAACCCATACACACGGACCGCACTGCACGCAACGCACACAAGCCCACGCAACGAAACGCACGCACACAACCCAGACATAACGAACCCACCGCGTCGCGCGCGCGCTCCACAAACACACACACGCACACCAGCACGCACGCACGCAGACAGAGTAGACAGAGAAGTGAGAAGAGAGAGACCAGGTACACAGTCGGAGAAAGTGTTGAAAGGTATATCCACTGTATAAATTCAGTCAACTCATTTGTTAACAATACACCGAACTCGTACCAATTATTGCATCAACAAAAAAAAAAATATACCATCTTCCGACTTGAACAACTCTCCGATTTTCCAATATTCTTCATAAAACATCAAAGTGACAACTGCTCTCTGGAATTTGCAGAACAGACCTGGGAAAGTTACTCACCGAACCAAGGATTCTTTATAAAGTCATTTCTGGTTTTTTTAAAAAAAACTCCAGGCCAAAATCATTGACTATTCAATTGTCTTATTTTCCAATTTCGATTTTTGTGGTCTCTGACACTGAGTTTCCCAACGGCTGCATAATTTATGGAACATATTTACCTATTTTCTATTAAAAAAAAATTCCCCCATGGGGATAAGCGGGGGTATACCGTCAGTATAAATAGCATCCCCCTTCTGGAAATTCTGTGCAAATAATTTCCCTCTTTTCTATCCCTCTCATTGTTTTGGCTTGTTCCTTTCCTTCATGTCATCTCCTTTGTCTTTTTTCTTCTTGGTCCATTCTCCTGCCTTTTGTCCCCCAGAAAGGCTTAAAAGATAACAGTTCTCTCCCATGCAGCAGCGGGATGTGCTGGATCCGTTTTGACAGGCGCTTGACAGCAGCGCAACCCATTTGTGCTCCTAGAACAGACAGTAGCAGCTGTCCGAGCTTTTAGGTATAAGAAAAGAAAAACAATTCCAGGGATAGCTTAACGTGAAGTATTACCTAGTCGTTTGATTTGATTCTGCTGAGAACGCAAACATGTTAGCTATCCCGCAGACGGGTCCTGCAGACAAAAATGTTCTTTGAGAACAAACCAATAACTTTTTTTTTTTTAAATCAAGTCAATCCAATCTTGTCTCTTCCTCTCGACCGTTACCTGGAACTAGTCACTTCATGCCGTTGCGCTGCCATGGTACTTTGGTTCGGAACAAAAACCAGAAACCCTGAAAACAAGCATCAACAACAACCAACCTTAGGCAATCCCCACAGTTTTACATTATCAAACATATCAATTCAGTTTCTTAAAAATGTAATCAATGCTATCTAAAACAACCCTCCCCACCACCCCCCAAAAATCCCCTGCGGCATTTGAACAAACGTATCACACGGTCCAAGAGGGACGGGATAGCCTAGTGGTTAGAGCAATTGCACACCTAATCTGACGATCCGAGATTTCAAATCCCCGTTTCTAGTGATTTTTTTCCTGGAGTTAACATCATTGCAGACACCACCTCCACAGAAATCCTTCGACGAGACTATAAATCAGGCCACCCGCGAGTTGACGCACCCAGACTATCTTGTCGCTCGACGTAAATCATGTTCCGCTTTGCGAAAGAGTAGGCCATTGAGTGCCTGTGTGAATAGATACAAAATTTTTAACAAACTACATACACACGGGGAACTGTGAACAAAGCACGTGAAGCTTATCTCCCTTATCCTGATATAAAAGAATAAATAAATCAATTAAAATAAACGGTTGAACATTTATCTCAGAAATCTCACGTAATGATTTTCCCCTAGTCATTTACCGCTACATTTTTGTCAATATCCTTAACTCGTATAATTATTAAGTAAAATATAAGTTTCAGAGACTGCGCGGATTTAAAGTAAAGACTAAAATCAGTAGCGTTGATCGCATAGTGGTTTAGAGCGAGCTAGTGTTCTGATGGCACCGTGTTCGAGCCACAACAGAGACATCTTTTTGTTGGAATTTTTTGCCCTTAGGCATCAGTACCGAAGCATTTCCCGACAGACTTTCGGATAACCAATAAGCCAACTCCACTCACCCTGAAAGTCCCTACCGATGAGACTATAAGCCAACTCCCCTCCCACCTAAAAGTCATCGCAGAGTCTATAACTAACTCCACTCCACGAAAGTCCTCGATAGACTATAAACAACTCCACTCCCCCTAAAGTCCCTTCGAAGAGACTATAAACCATCTCCACTTCCCAGCTTAAAGTCCTTCCCGGATGAGACTATAAGCCAACTCCACTCCCCGAAAGTCCTTCGGATGAGACTATAAACCACTCCACTCCCCTAAAGTCCTTCGGATGAGACTATAATCCAACACCACACCCCTGAAAGTCCTTCGGATGGGAGACTATAAGCAACTATCCACTTCCCCAAAAGTCCATCCGATGAAAACAATATACCGAGTTCCGATGTGGCGAACACAATTAAAACATCTTTGCCACACAAATTTAAAACCCAAGAAGAGTAGCTATTGCGTGTGAAATGAAACAGATTAATAATTAACAAAAATAATGCAAACACACTGGTGTATTTAGAACAATCTTCCTCCGAAGTCATAATGCAGCTTCCTTTAAAGTTAATGGGTGGGGTGGTGGGCGGGGGGGGGGGAGGGAAGCGGACGCATACCACAAACATCTCACCTTGGAGATAGAACCTTTAATCTCTAACAGAGGAATTTCTAACGACAAAAAGAGTTAGTTACATACATTTTTGAGTGTGGATACTGCTCAGGCGACGATGTTGATCTAAACTGCTCCGACGATGATGTTGCTCTTGTATCCTGGCTCCGCACTTTTTGTTCTTGATACTGCTCCGACGATGAATGTTGCTCTTTTGGATACTGCTCTGAGGACGATGTTTGTTCTTGAAACTAGCTCACAGACGATGATGTTGCTCTGATACAGCTCTGAGGACGATGTTGTTCTTGATACTGCTCTGACGATGATGTTCTTGATACTGCTCTGACGATGTTCTTGATACTGCTCCGACGACGATGTTGTTCTTGATGCTGGTCCGACGACGATGTTGTTCTTGATGCTGCTCCGACGACGATGTTGTTCTCGATGTTGCTCCGATTCACAATTTTGCGCTTGATACAGCTGAGGAAAAGATGTTGCGATGATGTTGCTCTTGGTACTGCAGTGGCAATGATGCTGGTTCTTAATATTGTTCCAGCGACGATTTTGCGCTTGATACTGCTCTAGCGATGTTGTTGCACTTGATACTGCTCCGACAACAATGTTGCGTTGCTCCGACGACGATGTTGTTCTTGATGCTGCTCCGACGACGATGTTCTTGATGCTGCTCCGACGACGATGTTCTTGATGCTGCTCCGACGACGATGTTCTTGATGCTGCTCCGACGACGATGTTGTTCTTGATGCAGCTCCGACGACGATGTTGTTCTTGATGCTGCTCCGACGACGTTGTTGCGCTTGATACTGCTCCGACGATGATGTTGCGCTTGATACTGGTCCGACGACGATGTTGTTCTTGATGCTGCTCCGACGATGATGTTGCGCTTGATACTGCTCCGACGACGATGTTGTTCTTGATGCTGCCCCGATGACGACGATGTTCTTGATGCTGCTTCGATGACGATGATGCTCTTGATACTGCTCCGGGGATGATGTTGCCCTTGATACTGCTCCAACGATGTCGCGACGATGTTGCATTTGATGCCGCTCCGACGATGATGTTGCTCTTGATACCTCTCCGGGGATGATGTTTAACTTGGTACTGCTCTGAGGACGATGTTGTTCTCGATGCTGTTCCGATGACAATGTTGCGCTTGATACAGCTGCGGCAATGATGTTGCGATGATGTTGCTCTTGATACTGCAGTGGCAATGATGCTGGTTCTTAATATTGTTCCAGCGACGATTTTGCGCTTGATACTGCTCTAGCGATGTTGTTGCGCTTGATACTGCTCCGACAACAATGTTGCACTGCTCCGACGACGATGTTGTTCTTGATGCTGCTCCGACTACGATGTTGTTCTTGATGCTGCTCCGACGACGATGTTCTTGATGCTGCCCACGACGATGTTCTGAGCTGCACCGACGACATTGTTGTTCATTGATCTGCAATCCTGACGATGGTGGTGTTCTTGTGAAATTCTAGCTCCGCCGATGATGTTTCTTGAGCTGACTGCTCCGACGATATTCTTGATGCTGCTAACGACGACGATGTTGCCCTTGCTACTTTCTCCCGGGGATGTGTTTCTTGATACTGCCCGACGATTGAGTTGTTCTTGAACTGCTGCCGACGAACCGATGTAGTTCTTGAAGCTGATCGCGACGATTTGTTCTCGAAGCTGCTCCGATGACGATGTTTCGCTTGATACAGCGGCGCTGAAAAGAGGTTATGCGAAAGATGTGCTCATAGAACTGCATTGGCAATGATGCTGGTTCTTAATATTAGGTTCCAGCGACGATTTTGCGCTTGATACTGCTCTAAGCGATGAGTTGCGCATGATACTGCTCCGACAACAATGATGCGCTGCTCCGACGACGACCGCTGTTCTTGATGCAGGCTCGACGACGACGATGTTTCTGGAAGCAGCTCCGACGACGAGTCTGGATGCTGCTCCGACGACAATGATGTTTTTTGATACTGCTCTTCGACGATGTTGTTTTTCTTTATGCAGCTACCGACGATGACGAACGATGTTCTTGAAGCTAGCCCGACGACGATGTTCCTTGATGCTGCTCCACGACTATGTTGTTCTTGAATCGCTGCTCCACGACGAGTTGTTCTTGATACTGCTCCGACGACGATGTAGTTTCTTGATGCGCTCCACATGGTGCTTTTGATGCTGCTCCTAATATGATGTTTCTCTAGATACTTCTCCGATGATAGATTTTGCTCTTGATACTTCCCGACGACCGATGTTGTTCTTGAAGCTGCTCCGGCACGATGTTTTCTCGATGTTGCTCCGATGACAAATGTGCGCTTGCTACAGGCAAAGCGCAAAAGATGTTGCGGTGATGTTGCTACTTGATAACTGCAGTGCAATGTATGCTTGGTTCTTAAATTGTTTCCAGCGACGATTTGCGCTTGAACTGCTCTAGCGCTGTTGTTGCGCTTGATACTGGCTCCGACAACAATGTGCGCTGCTCCTACGACGACGATGTATCTTGATGCTGCAACTCTCCCACGACGATTTAGTGTTCTTGAAGGTGCTCCCGACTAAGAAGTTCATTGATGCTGCTTACGACGAACGATGTTTGTACATGAAGCAGCTCCGACGACGATTTTGTTCAGGATGCTGCTCCGACGAAGAAGTTCTTGATGCTGCTCTCGAACCACGAAGTTGTTCTGATGCTGCTTCGACGACAACGTTTGCGCTTGAAACAGCTCTGGCGACGATGTTGTTCTTGATGCGCTCGACGCGTTTCTTGATGCTGCTCCGACAACGATGTCTTGAAACTACTGCTTCGAAACGACAAGTTCTTGAAACTGCATCGACGACGAAGTATTTGATACTTGCTCCTGCCTACAATGTTGTCTTGATTCCGCTCCGACTATGTTGTTTCTTGAAAGCTGCTCCGACAACGATTTTGTTCTTGATGCTGCACCGAAACTACGATGTTGTTCTTGATACTGCTTCGATGACGATGTTGTTCTTGATACTGCTTTCGACTACGATGTTGTTCTTGATACGCGCTGGCGACGCTGTTTTTTCCTGAAGCTGCTCCGCGACGATTTGCTCTTTCATATGCTCCGACTACGATGCCAACAAGTTGTGCTTGATACTGGCTCCGTCCATGATGTTGCAACTGATACTGCCCGCCATATGTTTGCCTTTATTACTGCTCCGGCCATGATGTTTGCGCTTAGATACTAGCTCCGGCCACGATGTTGCGCTGAAACGCTCCGTCCATGAATGTTGCAAACGATATATCCGCCTTAATACTGCCTCCGGCGACGATGTGGGTCGATGATGGTTGCCTTGATACTGCTTCGACAACGAAACCTTGTACTGCTGTGGCCTTGATGCTAGCTCTTGATTCGTTGATGCTAGCTCCTTGAATGCGATTGATGCTAGCTCCTGATGTTGTTAGCGCTACTCATGATGCGTGAATGCTAAGCTCTTGATTGCGTTGATGCAGCTCTGCGCCGTTGATGCATATAGCTCTTGTCGGCGTTGATTCAAGCTCTTGATGCTTGAATGCCAGCTCTTTAGCGGCGTTGATGCTAGCTCTAGCGGCGTTTATGCTACTCTTCATAGCATTGATGCTAGCTCTTTCGGCGTTGATGTTATTTAGCACTTGATGCGTTGATGCTAGCTCTTGATGCGTGATGCCTGCTCTTGATGCGTTGATGAGCTCTTTGCGGCGTTGATAGTAGATCTTGATTCGTGATAAGAAACTAAGAGAGACACAAAGCCCCAGAACTGAGATACGTCCCATGCAACTGTCGACAACCAATGAAGACTTCTGAGGATCCAGAGCAAGAAGAAGAGACCCAGAAAGGTAGAGAAAGTGTATGAAGACAATGTTTGTGGGGGCGTGAGGTGTCCCTTCCCCTCATGAGCACTGTGTGCGAGGGTTGGCAGCCTGTGCCGTTTCAGGACACCCACATCCTTGTCCGGCGACACGATTGATGATACTTAGAAACCCAACCTCAAGCAGTCGGTAACGCGTCGAAGTCGGATGCGGCTCGGCCTGACTGACAGCTGTAGCGCAGTGCAGCGCACTTTCGCTTCTATTGACAGGCATCCAGAATTGTTGTCTGAGCGTTAAAGAAGAAGAAGAAAAAAAAGAAGAAAGAAGAAGAAGAAAGAAGAAAAGAAGAAGAAGAAGAATAAGAGAAGAAAGAAGAAAAGAAGAAATAAGAGAGAAGAAGAAGAAGAAGACAGGGTTGGTGAAAATGTCGGATGGCGGACGTCGCATTAGTCCCCAAGTGTTTCAGAAATGAGGTCATAATGTACCCACTACTCGATACCCTAAGCCCCCAAAACTCCAACTTACATCGCGGTTCAATCCATTAAAAGACGAAAGACGGCCGTGATTGTTTTCTAGAACCCTAGGGGCATCGGAAACCAGGCAGTGCGTCACTAGGTTCTGCCATTCAGGGATTCATTGAAATCACTTTCTCTTTTCTCCCATTCTAAACCTTCAAGCCCCATACATCTACATCTGTTCTACTGAGTCATGTATCTTGGACAAAAGTTCCGGTCATGCGCTCCAACATCGTGTGCCGTGGCATCTTCATTGATCTTCGTGGTGAGAAGGGTGATGGATCACTTGGGTGAAGATCTGGTGACAAAGACCATGGTGGCGTCTCCATCATCTCTGGTGAAAGGTCAATTATCACTGGTGAAGATCTGGTGACAAAGACCTTGGTGGCGTCTCCAATCAGCTCAGGAGAAGGGCCAAGATCACAGGTGAAGATTCTGTGACAAAGAACATTTGTGGCGTCTCCATCATCTCTGTGACAGGATCCACGACCACTGAGTGGAAGATCAGGTGACAAAGACCATGAATTCTGTCTCCATCATCTCTTTGAGCAGGTGTACGATCATCGTCCCGAAGATACTGCTGACAAAGACCATGAACACAACTATCATTACATATCTAACAGTAACTGATTATTTCACCCCCAAAATAAAAACATACGACAAAAAGGAGCATGAAACCTTAGTGGATCAAGATGCTGCGCTTGTGATCTGATGGCCACAGGTTCAGAGCCACCACAGAGGCACCTGTTTGAGGGAACGTTATCCCTTTGATTATCAACATCAGTACCTATTTCCCCCGCCAAGGATAAAGAGCATCGAGCGTGAGTTACCAGTTGGAAGGGTGAACGTTTGCGCAACCTTCTCCAGTGCAGTTCCCTAAGTTTCCCCCCATTTTTAGTGTCAAAGAAGGTAAAGCAGCGAGGAGAGGAAGATGCGTCGCCCACAATACTGTCCCTTGAGAAGTTGATGTCTCTGATGCTCGCTCCCCCATACGACACATAGGTTTAGGACCACCTTTACCTTTTACCTTACCTAACCCACTCCCCGAAAAGACATGGTCCCGTGTGCGAACTCATACCGCAGACCATCTGGCGAGCACACCATTTAAACTTGTTTATTTATTCAAAAGAGGTAGGCGGAAATCCGGTGCTGGAGGGATGAAATGACACAATCTCTCAAACCACATGCACATGGTTTTTTTACACAGCATCCCTGAAGACATACTGGGTCTACTAAATCGGTGCGCCAAAAATTGGACTGTATACGCAAAATCTCACCGATGAGAACTTCGGCAGCTCTTCCGAGAAACAAAAAAAAAGACGCATGATTTCTGAGACTGAGTAACGGTAAATTTATTAGCTCCAGAGAAAAAATTCCTAGAAACTGAGCAACCAAGGCCCGAACCTTTGTTAGAAATCCCTCAAGAATCCAAATCATTTCCTCTAAAACCACTGATCTCTGCCCCACCTAAAAGGGTTATCAATTATCAAAACACCTTGCATAATACCAAATTGATAAGAGGCCACTGCGAAGAAAGTATCGAAAGCTGAGGTACATTGCAACTAACTTGTTTTATAATAAACTACCTTTGAAATCAAATTAAAAAATTAATCGCCCTGAAAACGGCTTTAAACTTATCATTGTGACTTAGAAGACAAGAATCATAAGAGGGAGGTGGGTGTTGTGGTTGGGGGGGGGTAGTAAGCCTAGTGGGTTAGAGCGTTGCGCTCGCCACGAAGTAAAAGGCCGGGTTCGCACCACCACCTGAAGCACACGAACAAGTTGATTTTTTTACCCCTGATTATTAGAACTCCCACCACCCCTCCCCTATCCTCGCCGACAAGTTCCAGCAGAACGAGGTATAAACCGAGGACCCGTAGAGAAAGACACGCGGAAAAGGTTTTGCCTCCAGGTGAAAATTCCTCTTAGGTGGCTTGGCCAAGGCCCCAACCTATGCTGTGAAATTTCTATAAAAAAAACATTAGGGAGTACTGAGCTCTGGTCCCCCCTTCCCCTTTCCCCCCCCCCCCCTATCGAAAAAAAGTTTCACTTTCAGAAACATTTCCTCATAGTACCCAATTGTTACAAGAAACAGCGCAAAAAGTAGCCAAAGCTGCGCTACGCTGTAACGTCTGCGGCAACATGTTTCAAAATAATATTGATCTGCTGACCTGGGTTTGAATCTCGTTCAAGGGGATTTGTCCTCTGGAATTAACATGAATGCCGACTCCACTCCCCACTAAAAGGCTTTCGGATGAGACTATAAACTGGGGTTCCGTGTGCGAAAACACGCAGAACATCTTGCGCACTCGTTAAAACTAGTTCCGCTTTTCATAACAGTAGGCCTTTGTGTGCCAGTCGGTACGGATGACAAAATTTACCAAAACTCCCATAACAACGGGACTGGTTTGTAAACAAGCACACGAGTGCTTTGCTTAATCAATTACCCTCAATAATTAAAGAATAAACTAGATAGAATAATTAAAGTTCCTTTGAATAAATGGAAAAAAATAGCTGTATAATACGTACGGTTAAACTTGGTTTATATTGGCATACAGAATCCAATAGTACACTTAGGAGAGGGGTTGGGAGGGGAGGTGGAAATAGCCTAGTGGTTAGGCATTGCGCTTGCGATGTTAACGGCCCGGGAATCAAAGTCGACCACCGAGACGCCTGTTCAAGGGGTTTAATACATGTGTGGTTAAATTAAGTGCGACTCACTCACCCGAAAGTCTTCGGATGAGGCGTTTTAAACTCCTCATATCTAGACCTACCTTACTACTCTTCTACTCTCCTCTAGAAACCAAAGTTCCGCGTGCGCACATACGCCAGAAGCATCTTGCGCACGCGTTAAACCTGTTTATCCTTTTGAAAGAGTAGGTCCATTTGCATCGGTAAGAATGTATGTTTTTTTTATAGAATGCACACTGGTGAGTTTAGACATCATTCCTGAAGTCGGATTGTGGCTACCTGAAGGGTAGGCGAAAACGGTCGCATACGCAAAATGTCATCATTGATGAACCTTGGAGCGGTAGTCGAGAAACAAAACAGAAAAACAAAGAAACTCCGCACACACGGTAAAATGTACAATTCCGAAACTCATGTACAAGACAAAATAGTTTCACATTCTGCTACATCTGACATTCGAGCAATCAAAGAGTACATATCTAAACATAATTATAGTATTGCTTTCCGGTTTAACATCTCCCGTACAAAAAAGGACAAAATTGTGTGTGTGTGTGTGTGTGTGTGTGTGTGTGTGTGTGTGTGTGTGTGTGTGTGTTGTGTGTGTGTGTGTGTGTGTGTGGGGTGTGTGGTGTGGTGGGGGTGGTGGTTTGTAACGGCGGCGGCGGTGGTGGTTGTGTGTGAGTGTGTGTGTGTGTGTAAGAGTGAGAGAGCGAGTGTGTGCGTGTGCGCGTGTTTGGGTGTGTTCAGGGTTCGAAAGTCCTATTTTACGTATGCACCTTAATGTACCAACAAATAAACAGTTTACTTAAAAGCCCAATTTTGTTAACATTATAAGTACAACTATATAAGGCATCAACATTTTACATCCCCCCTGCACATAGTAGGCTATGCGAATAGTAAGCACTAGAGCCAACTCAGTTTTAAAATAACGTGAGGGGGAAGGGGGTAGGCTAGTGGTTAGAGTGTTGCGCTTGTGGTTTGACGCCCTAAGATCGAGCCCGGATTCGAGTCATCAGCAAGACACCCATTCAAGAGGTTACTTCCCCCTGGAGTTGTCGGTACAGATTCCACTCCATCCTTCACTCCACCCACCCCCCCACTGCAACCCCGAAAATCTTTTGGATGAGTATGATAATTATGATCAGGAGTCCAGAGTGCGAATGCACTTAGAACATCTTGCGCACACTTTAAAACCTGCTCCGCCTTTCGGAAGAGAAGGCCTTTACGTTCAGGTAAGAACAGCTGACAAAGCATTTGATGGCTTTTACAAACGTATGCAAACTTGCGTTTTTAGACACTATCCCAACGTTGGAATGCGGCTACCTTAAAATAGTAGGGATTAAACAGTCGTGTATGTAAGTATCTCACCATTGGTAAACCTCGGAACTCTAGCCGAGGAATGAATAAAAGAATCTACAAAACTAGAAAAATGAGGTACCATCCCCTGTGTCTGAATGAAGGTACCTTAAAATAGTGGGTAAAAACAGTAGCGTGCCTCATTATCTCACCCCTTGTGCGAACGCACACAGAACATCTTATGTACACGTAAAAACACAGAACATCTTATGTACACGTAAAAACCCATTACGCTTTTCGGAAGAGTAGGCCATTCGTGCCAGTGAAAACTGATAACAGGTTGTAGTCATTCTTTCCGTTGAAAAGTAGGGTGCTGCTTTAGCCATCTTTTGATTTTCTCCTTCACGTTTGTCTTAGCAGACATTGAAACGCTTACCACAATAGTGGTAGTTTAACCTCTCTAAAAGAAACACTTCTCTCTCATGTACCCCTGGTTCAGTCCAAAATATTTGGTAGTTATCGATATATAAGCAATGGTACTAAGACCTACATTAAAATGCTATGCCTTAAAATATCCTGTGAGGATAATCTTCTTCCACTGAACAAAATTATCTGAAGTCGGAATATTGCCGCCTATACAGAGGAGTACTCTACATACAAGATTTACCTGTAGTCAGCGATTCTGAAATGAGACGTGGCTCTTGGTGATGTTGAAAGATAAAAAGCTTTAGACAACAACGGTGACAACAACAGACTAACCAGCCATCCAACAAAAAAAATCTTGGTGATTTTCAGAGTAAGCTTTACACAATGACGATGACCAAATAAAAACTTAGAAATTTTTTTTGGGCGATCTTCAAAGTTCAAGCTGTACACAACAACGATAACAACAGAACAAACAAACAAGACATTTACTCTGTCCAACATTTTTTTTTTTGATCTTCAAAGTTAAAGCTTTAAACAACGACGATAACAACAGAACTAATCATCCCATTTACTCTCTACAAAAATCTTGATGATCTTTAAAGTAAGCTTTAATCAATGACGATGACAACAGAACAACAACAAAACAAACCAACAACTCACACATAAACAACAATTGTCAACTCACCAATGCATTCCATGACTTTGACAAAGAGAGCTCTCTGGTGAACTTAGAGCTGTCGGGAATCTCCAGGAATCAAGTCATGCCTTCAGTGTTTCAGGGAGGGCAGGAGGTTGATGTCTTGCTCCTATGTGGCCCCTGCATGTCCGCATGTGTTGCTGAGGAAAGGCTGACAACCAGGTCACCAGCTGGGAGGAAAACTTGTCGAACCCCGCGTCTCTCCTGCTTCTTCTGTGGTCTTCACCAAAGTGTTGAAGTCTTCAGAGGCCTTCTTTCATGTAGGGCCTACTGTCTCAGCAGCGCAGACCAGTCCGTACTGCAGCTGCTGTTCGTTTGAAATGACCAAGATTCAAACGCGCCTTGGCTTCTCGCGCGTAGTTGACAGAGATGAACACTTTTTAAAAAAAAGCAAAGGCCAAAAATGTTCATGATTCACATTGCAAGTTTGAACTGTGATCCCTTTCCCTCCCTTCAGTAAAAAAAAAAGAAGGAAAAAAGAAAAAGGAAGGGAAAAACAGCAAGGGAAAGAAAGAAAACATAAATAAAAAAGAAGCATGCTTTGGCAGGGAACTTGTGTGTGTGCTGATTTTGATGAAGATTCTGTTCTGTTCTGTTCTGTTCTCTCTCTCTCTCTCTCTCTCTCTCTCTCTCTCTCTCTCTCTTCTCTCTCTTCTCTCTCTCTCTCTCTCTCTCTCTCTCTCTCTGTCTCTGTCTCCTTGTCTGTCATCTGTCTGTCTGTTGGGCTGGTTGGAAAGATGACTCTCTCTCTCTCTCTCTGTGTTCCGCTTTTCGGAAAAAAATAGGTCATTGTGTGCAGATGGGAAGGGATGACAAAAGTTCAAAACTGCATACGCACAGGGACTGGATGTAAAACACAGCACATGAGTGCTTATTCCGTTACATACAGGGACTGGATGTGAAAAAGCCCATAAGTGCTGATTCTATTATCCTCGATATAAAAGAAAAGAATCCTCAAGATAAAAGAATAAATAAATAATGTCTCTCTCTGTCTGTTTTTTTTCTATGTCTCTCCATCTCTCTGTCTCTGTCTGTCCGTCCGTCCATCTGTCTGTCTGTCTGTCTGTCTGTCTGTCTGTCTGTCTCTCACACACGTGCGTGTGTGTGTATGTGTATGTGTGCGTGTGTGTGTATGTATGTGTGTGTGTGTGTGTGTTGTGTGTTTGTGTGTGTGTGTGTGTGTGTGTGGTAGATTTAATCCTCGATACCCTCTAAACCAAATGCACAGTAATGTGGGTGGCTGCACTTGTAAATCTTTCAGAGGAATCCGTTTCTTTCGGAAATGTCAACTTCGGATAGCATCAACTAAGCATTTAGACTTGGCCTTCCGTTAAATGGATTGTCGTGTTGTGTGTGTGTGTGTTGTGTGTGTGTGTGTGTGTGTGTGTGTGTGTGGTGTGTGTGTGTGTGTGTGTGTGTGGGTTGTGTGTGTGTGTGTGTGTATGTTATCACTTCTCCTGTGTTTAATTTTATGCTGGTTTTGCTTTTCAATGTGCATGTATGTATTTTTTCTTACAGATTATGGGGTGATTTTTTAATCACACACACGCACACGCACAGAGCACGCACGCACACACACACACACACACAGAGAGAGAGAGAGAGAGGCAGACTAGAGAACACGCAGACAGAAATAGAGATAAGAGACAAGAGAAGAGGGGGAAGGGGTGGCAGAGGAGGGGGGGGGGGTTCAGATAGAGACACAGAGAGACAGACAGACAGAACGAGAGAGGACAGACAGAAGAAACGAGAGACAGACGGAGACAGAGAGACAGAGAAATCCAGGGAGAGACACACACACAGTAAGAGACAGACAGACAGACAGATAGACAGGCGAACAGACAAACAGACAAACAGACAGAGCGTAGACAGACACATAGAGAGACAGACACAGAGAGACAGACAGACAGACAGACAGGCAGACAGACAAGGGAGAGAATCTTCACTGCAGTGGGAACTAATAAAGAGGAGCATTCATGGGATCATTAGACTCAAGTGAAATCTCTCTATATTATTTAGCACACAGGATGTGGGGAAGATCCTCTAATTAAAAGAGGTGGTTGTTGTTGTTTTGCTGTTATTGTTCGTGTGTTCTTATTGTTGTTGTTTTGATGTTGTTGTTTTGTACGCATGCATATGTGTGTGTGTGTATGGTGTGTGTGTGTGTATGTGTGTGTGTGTGTGTGTGTGTGTGTGTGTGTGTGTGTGTTTCGAGTGTAGTCTGCAATTTCTTGAATGGTTTCAACCATAACGCTCTCTCACTCTCTCTTCTCTATCTCCCTCTGTCTCTCTCTCTCTATCTCTCCCCCCTTCTGTGTGTGTGTGTGTCTCTCTCTCTCCCTCCCTCTTTCTCTTCTCCACCTCTTTCTCTCTTATCCACCCTCTCTCACTCTTTTCCACCCGCTCTCTCTTTTTCTCCCCCCACCCACTCTCTCGTCTCCACCCTCGTTTTCTTCTCTCTTTTCCACCCCCCCCCTCTCTCTCTCTCTTCTCCTCTCACTCTCTCTCTCTTTTCAACCCCCCTCTCTCTTCTCCACTCTTTCGCTCTCTTCTTTCCACCCCCTCGTCTCTCGCTTCTTCTACCCGCCCCCCCCCCCTTCTCTACCCTCTCTCTCTTCACTGTCTCCACTCTCTCTCCTCTTCTCCACCCCACCCCCCTGTCTCTCTTTTCCTCCCTCTGTCTCTTCTTCTCCACCCTTTCTCTTCCTCTCCACTCTTTCACTCTCTCTTCTCCTCCTCTACTGTCTCTCTCTTCTCCACCCTTTCTCCTTTCTCCCCCCCCCCTCTCTCTCCCCTCTCTCTTCTCCACCCTCTCTCTATCTCTTCTTCCATTCTCTCTCTTCTCCACCCTCTCTCTTTTACTTTCTTCTCTCCTCTCTCCCCCTCTCTCTCTTTCCACTCACTGTCTTTCTTCTCCACCCTCTCTCTTCTACAACTCTCTCTCTATCTTCTTCTCCATCTCTCTCTTCTCCACCCTCTCTCTTTTACTTTCTCTCTCCTCTCTCTCCCCTCTCTCTCTTTCTCACTTCACTGTCTTTCTTCTCTTCCACTCTCTCTTCTACCCTCTCTCTTCTTCTTCTCCATCCTCTCTCTCTCTATCTATCTCTCTTCTCCACCCTCCGTCTCTCTCTTCTTCCTCTCTCCCCTCTTCTTCTCAACCCTCTCTCTTACCTCTCTTCTCCATTCTCTTCTCACTTTCTCTTTTCTCCACCCTCTCTCCCTCATCTCTCCTTCTCCCCACTCTCTTTCTCTATCTCTCCTTCTCCACCTCTCTCTCTCTATTATCTCTCTTCTTCCCCCCTCTCTCTCTTTCTCTCTTCTCCACCCTCTCTCTCCCTCTTTTCCCCCTTCTTTTATCTTCTCAACCTCCCCTCTCTTCTCCACTGCACACTCCCTCTCACCCCTCTCTTCTCTATACCCTCTCATCTCTTTTCCTCTCTCTCTCTTCTTCTCCACTCTCTTCTATGTTAATCTCTCCTCTCACCCCCTCTCTCTTCTACTCTCTCTCTTCTCAACCCGCTCTCTCTCTATTTCTCTCATTTCTCCTCCCTCTCCCTCTCTCTCTCTCATTTCTTCCACCCTCTTCTCTCTATGTCTCTCTTTCTTCCACCCCTCTATCTCTCCATGTCTCTCTCTCTCTATTGCTCTACCTTCTCTCTCTTCCCCAACCCTCTCTCTCATTCTCTCTTCTTTCTCCACTCCCCTTTCTCTCTCCACCTGGTCTCTCTCTCCCTCTACTCCTTTCCCACTCTCTTCCTTTCCCCATCTCCTCTCTCTCTCTCTATCTCTCTTCCACCCTCTCTCTCTTTCTACACTCTTTCATCTCTCTTCTCTTACTCTCTGTCTCTCTTCTGATGTTGATGGTGATTGTGTACTGTTTTGGAATTTAAATTGGATATTATCTTTAAATACACAACATTTTCTGTCTTTGTCTCTGTCTTGTCTCTTTCTCTCTCTCTCTTCTCCTCTCCTCACCTTTTATCGTTTTGCTTATAGTTTGGTGTATCCTTTATGAAGAATTTATTTTTATAGTTTCATTTTTATTGGACTTGTCCTCTGTACTTAAGTCTTACGGTGGGCCTATTTCATATCTTTTTGTTATGTTGTTAAAAAGGGAGTTACCATTTGACAAAGTGTAGATGTTTATCTTTATGACTTATTAAGTTTGGTTGTTATTCTTCTTGGTTTTGTTGTTGTTGTTTCTTTTTCTCTTTTTTTCTTCTTTTGTTGGTTTGGTTTTTCTTTCTCTTTTGTTTGTTTGTTTTGGTTGTGGGTTGGGTTTTTTTGGGGGGTGGGTGGGTGGTGGGGGGTGGTGGGGGATGTTTTTAGGGTTTTCTTTTTTTAGTTTGCTTTCGGGGGGGGGGGGGGGGAGGGGGAGTTGTTGGGGATGGGGAGCTGCTTTGAAAGGGTTATTCCCATGTTTCTACTGTGAGACTGTATGTGTTGGGTTATTATTAAGATGTATCCCTACGGGCGGGGGACTGGATGTAAAAAAGCACATGAGTGCTTATTCATATCCTCGAAATAAAAGAATTTTCATTGTCATTGTCATTGTCTTCTCCACCCCCCCTCTCTCTCTCTCTCTTCTCTCTCTCTCTCTCTCTCTTCTTCTCCACCCCCTCTCTCTTCCCATCTCTCTTCTCCACACACACACACTCTCTCTCTTTCTGTCTTCTCCACTCTCTCTCTCTCTTCTCCACTCTTTTCTCTTTCTCTTTCACCCAACTCTCTTTCCCCCCCTTCTCCACCCTCCCCCTCTCTCTCTCTTCTCCACTCTCTCTCTCTTCTCCACCCTCTCTCTCTCTTCTCCATCCTTTCTCTCTCTTCTCCATCCTCTCTCTCTATTTTCTCTCTCTTCTCACCCTCAGTCTCTCTCTCTCTTCCTTCTCTCTCTCTCTCTCTCTCTCTCTCTCTCTCTCTCTCCACCCTCTCTCTTTATCACTCTCTTCTTCATCCTCTCTCGCACTCGCTCTCTTTTCTCCACCCTCTCTCTCTATCTATCCATCTCCACCCTCTCTCTCTCTCTTCTCTATGCCCTTCTCTCTCTTCTCCACCTCTCTCTCTCCTTTCCACCCCCCATCTCTCTCTTGTCTACCCTCTCCCTCTCTTCTCCACCCCCCCTTCTCTCCCCCCCCTCTCTCTTCTATACCTCTCACTTCTTCTCCACCCTCTTCTCTCTCTCTCTTTTCTCCACCCTCTCTCTTCTTCTCCAACCTCTGTCTCTATTTATCTTTTCTCCCCCCTCTCTCTCTCTTCTCCACTCTCTCTCTCTCTCTTCCCTTCTCTCCTCTCTCTCTCTCTCCCCTTTTTCCTCTCTCTCTCTCTCTCTCTTTTTTTAGTAGTTCAAATGAAGAAAAGCATTTTCCCTTTTTGAAAAGACCAAATAGGAATAAAGAAACTTTTTTTTTTAAATTGTCCCATCTATGAGATTTGAGAAATACGTTTTTTAAAAGTGCGAAGAGACTTCCGCACGTGCTATTAAACAAAAATATCTATGATAGACATAATTTATCGATTTTTTTTTCATGCAACCCAGAAGAAGTAAATAACTTTTAGAAATGGTCCTTATTTGAAAATATTACATTTAAAACATTGTCGATTTGACGAACTGAATTTATTTGTGATGAAATTTTTAAGAAATGGGTGATGCAATTTTTTTATTATTGCCGTATATCATTTTTTTTTTGTATACTTGATATTGGGTACATTCTTTCCATTTCCGTTTGAGATTTTCCTTTTCCCTTTTTAGCATGTCCGTTTTCGTTCATGTACCCCTTCTGAGAAGTTATCTCAAACGGAAAGGAAAGAATGAACCTCAATTTTTACTTTTTGGGGGGGGGGGGCTTTCAGAAGTGAGATGGAAAGGAGAGGCTGCATAACATCCGACAACTCACCCTTCTTTATAGGAGGAGATCAACACCAGAAAGGAGTTGGCATGATTCTAGATCAAGAAAACCCCAAAAACCATCAAAGGGTTTTTGGACGTAAAGAAGGTCTGATGTAAAAATTAAGGGTACACCCTTTGAATTGGGAAAATACAATTAATGCACCAACGCTGATAGGTTGACGCAGAAATTTGGGGGTTTATGAAATATGAAAAAGGGAATGAAGCAACTAGTCTCAAAATATTTAGAATATAAAGGGTGACCTCAATTCAAAGGTAGGAAAAAAGGAAAGATGAAACCACGTTGGCCCATTTGGAAAAGGGGAGAAACGAAAGAGGAGGGGCTCCGGGAATGGTTTCAAGGAACAAAAGTGGCTGTCATGAAAATGGTTTGAAAACCATTCCCGAAGATGCTGGGCGTGGAAAAGCCCCGGCGACAGAACCCGGAATCAAAAAGATTAAACCTGATTCAAGAAACGCTTCCCTAATCCTATAACATCTTGTAAGTCCTGCCGGTGAGACTGTGGAAGTATCATTCCCCGTTTTCGGGACAAAGCGACTAAAATGAAAAAGTGTCAAAAGCAAAAGAACACCAAAATGCAAATGAACATGCTACAAATTGACGAAAGAAATCAAAAAAAAATACAAGATCAAAATTGGAAAAAAATTCGATGGCCTAGATCAACTCACCACTACAGAGGAAAAATGGTAGATGATGAAAGATAGCATCAGCGAGGCAGCAAAAGAATACATCTATCTATCTATCTATCTGTCCCGTAGTCTGACGACCGTGGGGGCACCCTCAAAGACTCAGCAACCAGTTCCCTCCATTCTTCTCTCTGTTCTGCCTTTCTCAGGGTTTTGTTGAGTTCTAGGCCTGTCCATTCGCTGATGTTATCCTCCCAGCTCTTCCTTGGTCTGCCTCTTCTTCTTCCTCCCTGACAGTGCCTTGTAGAACTGTCTTTGCAAGTCCTTTGGATCTTGTGACATGCCCATACCATTTAAGTTTACGTTTTCCACGATCGTTAGAAGGTTCTCATAGGGTCCAATGGTTTGCTGGATTCTGTTATGCACGCTTTCGTTGCTTATGTGGTCTTTGTAGGAGATGCCAAGGAGTCTCCGAAAGCATCTCATCTCCACCGCCTGTACTCTTCTCTCCAAATCTGCAGTCATGGTCCATGATTCACAGGCATACTGAAATATGATATGACAAGGGAGCGCATTAGTCTGATCTTGGAGATAAGTGAGATATTTTTTATCTCTCCAGATGGTGTTTAGTTTTGACAAAGCTGTTATTGTCTGTGCAAGTCCTGCATACTACTCTGGCTTGGATCCCTGGTCTGATACAATGGCCCCAGGTACTTGAAGCTTTGAACTGTTTCCAGCTTCTGGTCATTAACCCTGATATCAGTGCTAATGCCGTTGGTGTTATTAGTCATCAGTTTGGTCTTCTCTGCACTGATTTCCATGCCGTATGTTTTGGAGGCCTTATTCAAGTGTTCTGTTAGGCTGGCAAGCTCTTTTTCTGATCCTGCTATTCCATCAATGTCATCTGCGAAGCGGAGGTTTGTGATCGTTCTGCCACCAATGCTGACTGATCCTTCATGATGTTCCAGTGCATCAGCCATGATTCTCTCAAGGAAGATGTTGAAAAGAGTGGGTGAGAGTAGACAGCCCTGCCTTACTCCAACTGTTGTTCGAAACCATTCTCCAATGTTGTTGTTGTTAGTACACTGCACTGGTGGCCTCGCTGTACAGCTGTTTGATGACTGTGATCAGGTTTGCATTGATGCTGTACAAATTCATGGTTGCCCACAAAGCTGCATGCCACACCCTGTCAAATGCCTTCTTAAAATCGATAAATACGTGGTAAAGGTCTTGTTGATGTTGAAGGTACCGCTCACATAGTATTCTGAGGTTGAATATCTGTTCGTTGTGCTGCGCCCTGCTCTGAAACCTGCTTGTTCCTCAGCAATGATGGTCTCTGCTTGTGGCTTCAGTCTATTCAATATTATCTGCAGCATGACCTTGCTTGGGTGGCATATGAGGCTGATTGTGCGGTAATTATGGCATTGTTGTAGATTTCCTTTCTTGGGGATGGTGATGATGAGTGACTGTGTCCATGGTGTTGGCCATTTTCCTGTCTGCCAGATCTTGTTGCAGATTCTTAGTAGGGCGCTGATCATGGCTTCCTGCGGTTCTATAGTTATACAGGTCGGAGCAGTATTCTGCCCATCTGTTCAGAATATCCTGGTCGTCAGTGAGACACTCCCATTTTTGTCTTGGATTGTTAAACCTTTTCCCTGATTTGTGCTAGTCAGGTCTTTCACCAGCTGATATGCTTTCTTGCTATTGTTTTTCTTGATGTTCTCTTCAATGTCTTGGCACTGTTCACCGATCCATTTCTCTTTTGCCTCTATCATGGACTTCCTGATTCTTTGTTGACTGCCCTATATTGTTCTGCTCTTTCTTGTGTTTCATTTTTCTTTTCTCTCAACTATCTACGCTTGTCGCATAGTTGTAGGATGTTAGGTGTGACCATGGTTTTTTTGACTGGTCGGTGTTTGCCAAGAAGCTCACTTGCTGTTTCAGTCACTGCTGCATTGAAACTATTCGTCAGTGTATCTATGTCTGAGTCTATCACAGTGAGTGCTGCAAACTTTCCACCTATCCTTGCTTGAAAAATTTCTAATACCTCTGGGTCCTTCAGATTCTCGAGGTCAAATTTGATCTTGATGTTGTTCCGCTTGTGGATTGTCTTTAGACGTAGTCGGAAAGTCATCATCACAAGATCATGATCACTCCGTATGTCTGCTCCTGGAAAACTTCGTGTCTGTGCGATGTTAAAGCTAGACTGAAACCGTCTTTTCACCATGATGTAATCTATTTGGTTGTGGTGTTCTCCATTTGGGCTATGCCATGTCCATTTTTCTGGATTTCTTGTGTGGGCCAAGTGTATTCACTAGCTGGAGGTGGTTGTTTACTGGCAAACTCCAGGAGTCTCAAGCCTCTTTCATTTGATTGGTTATTACAATGTGGCCCACAAACGCCCTCCCAATCTTTCCATGCATCTTCTCCTACCTTGGCGTTCCAGTCACCTTGCACAACGAGGATGTCTTTCTTGGGAGTTTGATTCAGAACCTCTTGTAGCTGGTCATAAAATTCTTCTATGGCTTCATCTGTGCAGTCTGATGTAGGGGTGTATGCCTGTACTACAGTTATGTTAAAGGGGGTTGCTCTCAGGCGGATGGTAATAAGTCTGCTGGACACAGGCTGACAGCTCATGACGGTGTTCACGATGTCTTTGTGAACGAGAAACCCCACGCCGTGTTCATGTTTATCCTGTTTTCCACTGTAGTATAATTTGTGGTCTTCCTGGGTCGTTGTTTCTCCCATGTTTTTCCACCTGACTTCGCAGAGCACAAGGATGTGCCATTGATATCTGGAACATCTCATGTGTCAGTTCTTCCACTTTGCCTGCAGCTCTTAGTGTCCGTACATTCCATGTGCCAATGATGGTGTTGTTTCTGGCACGGATTTTGTTGTGTTTTACATCAGTAGCATACTTTCGACCTCTGTCCTGATGAGCAACAGAAGGCGCGGTCCTTGGTAACCCGGGCGACGACCGATCCGGTATGGAAATTCTGGCTGTCTTTGTCATTGGTGTATCTTGGGCAAATCAAACCTGGCGGAGCCCATCCCTCTCCAGGTCGGATTTTTTGATTGGGTTTACTCCCCACATGTGGCAGGTGGTACTGGGTTACATGGTTACCAGTAGCAGAGGGAGTCTCTGACCTGACCTGAAAAGAATATATACCAGTCATAAATAGAAAGGAACATAAGAAGTGGATGAGCTCCGAGATTTTAAACCTAATGGGAAAACAGGAAGAAAGCAAAAGTAGATGAAAAGAAGTATAAATAACTCGACAAACTGGTTAAGAAAAATGTGTTATGAAGCCAAGAAGAATGGATAAATATACAGTAGCAAGGAAATTGAAAACGAATGCAATTTTGATAGCAAATTATGCATGAAAAAATAAAAGAATGTGACAGGGAAGAAATCATCTGCAAAACAAGGTTGTATAAAGTCGAGAGATGGTTGAAAATACTCATGGAAAAAGAAGATATTCTTAACAGGTGGTCAGAATACATCGAAGAGTTATACACGACGACAGAGGTCCACCTCCTCATATTAGCAACGAAGATGGCCACATAATCATGGAAGACGAGGTGAGACATTTACTCAGCAAGATGAAAAGTGGAAAGGCGCCAGGACCTGATGATATCCCATCTGAATTGATAACAGCCCTGGATGAAGTGGGAATTAAGGCAGTCACAAAACTACTAAACAATATATATGACACAGGAGAGATTCCGACAGATATGAAGAAGTCCATCTACATTGCGATCCCTAAGAAACCGGGCACAGCTGGATGTGACCAACATCGTACAATCAGCCTGATGAGTCACCTCACCAAAGTTCTTTTAAGAATACTCATGAAGAGAATGGGAACTAAAATACTCCCAGAAATATCAGAAACGCAATTTGGATTCATGGCAGACAAAGGCACCAGAAATGCAATCTTCGCATTGAAAACTCTCATGGAAAGATCCATCGAGGTCCAGAAAGACCTGTACCTCTGCTTCATTGATTACTCAAAAGTGTTCGACAAAGTATGACACTCCGACTTGTTTGATATTCTGGCAGGGCTATACATCGACGGGAAAGATCTTCGAGTCCTCAGAAACATATATTGGGAACAGGAGGCAGCCATTAGAGTCGACAATGATGTCAGTAAATATAGACCAATCTGCAGGGGTGTGAGGCAGGGCTGCGTGTTCTCACCTGATTTATTTAATGTATATAGTGAAATAATTCTACGAAATATTGAGAATCATGAGGGAATTAGTGTAGGTGGCCACAACATCAACAACCTGAGATATGCAGATGACACAGTCCTTATCGCCGACTCTGAAGAAATACTGCAAAAGATTTTAACAGCAGTAACAGACGAAAGCGAAAAGAAAGGATTACAGCTCAATGCAAAGAAGACAGAATGCATGGTGATCTCGAAAAAAGCTGTTATACCACAATGCAACATAGCCTGTAAAGGAGCAGACAAGTAAACACCTTTAAATACCTTGGTTGTACTATCATCACCCCGGACGGCAAGTGTGACACAGAAATCAAGAAGAGAATCGGTCAATCTAAGGCAACTTTTAACAACATGAAATGCATTTTTACCAACAGTAAGATAAGCCTCAAGACAAAGATCCATGTTGTGAGAGCCTGCGTATGGTCCATTCTTCTGTACGGATGTGAGTGCTGGACCCTAGCCAAAGACACAGAACAGCGACTAGAAGCAGTGGAGATGTAGTTCATCCGGAAAATCATGAAAGTCTCATGGACAAAAAGAAAAACAAATGCAGAAGTAATGGAAATGGCTGGATACAAAAGATCCCTTCTCAACATCATCAGAGAAAGACAGCTCAAATTTTTCGGCCATATAATCAGGGCTGATGGACTAGAGAAACAGTTATGGAGTGGCAAAATCTGTGGAAACAAGAGCAGAGGAAGACAACGCACAAATTCACAGACAGCTTAAACAAATTCGCAACGAATAAAGAGGGCATCAACAATGAGCTCATGAGAGGGACTGAGAACAGGGAAGAATGGAGAGCCATGATCGTTGATGTCTGCAGGACCAGACCGGACACTTGAAGAGATACATTGATAGTAACGTGTTTATAAACACTCAGTCATATGCTCACTCCGTACGCCCATCATTCCCTTGTATTGTGTATTGTAAAGTCTGAAGTCTGAACTCTCTCCTCTATTTCTCTCATTTCTCCACCCTCTCCCTCTCTCTTTCTATCTCTCTCATTTCTCCACCCCCTCTCTCTCTATCTCTCTCTCTTCTCCACCCTCTCTTTCTCTCTTCTCCACTGTCTCTCTCTCTATCTCTCTCTCTTCTCCACCCTCTCTCTCTCTCTCTTCTCCACTTGTCTCTCTCTCTATCTCTCTCTCATTTCTCCACCCTCTCTCACTCTTCTCCACTGTCTCTCTATCTATCTCTCTTCTCCACCCTACCTCTCTCACTCTCTCTCTCTCTCTCTCTCTGTCTCTCTCTTCTCCACCTCTCTCACTCTCTCTCTTCAGAAAATCTGGGGTCTAAGTAAAATTGGACATATAGAAAAAGTTCACTTGATGGCAGCAAGAGATTTTTTAGGCGTACCGATAAGAACACCAAATAAAAAGGTGTATGGTTGTACAGGGTAGATATCCACTTTATATTAATTCTTATACAAATGTAATATAGAGTACTAGGTTTAGCTTCTAACAACTGAGTCAAACAGATTTGCCATACAGTGATTACCAAAGCTCGTAGAAATTGATTAACAATGGAAAGAATGCTGGGTGTCAAAAATAAGAGAAAATTTTATGTGAAACTGGATCAATATTTGTGGTTACATACAAGGTGTTGGTGATTTAAAAGCATTTTGTCATTTTTGAAGCGAGATTAATCGATAGTTTACCCAAGAGTGTTTATGGAACCATAATAGATAAAGAGATATATGAAAACTATAGATCATTTAAAAAACTATTTTTGAAAAAAAGAATACTACATTAACTCAATAGACATATATTTTTAGAGTGCTATAACACAAGCTAGGTAGAGTGTTTTAACCTCTTTAAAACAAAGTTTGTAGATACATGCAAATGAGCAGAAAACTTTTGTCCGTTTAGTAAAACAAAATTAGAAAACGAAGCCCATTTTTTTGTTTGAATGCCATGTACTTCCATTTAAGGATAGCGTTTTTAACGAATTATTGGATGATCACCAATTATCATAGCTAACCAAAACATCAAATGGAGAACACAGTCATTAACATCCAATACATATTCCCTTCCATGAAAGAAGGAAGAAATAGTTTGTTCATAATGTGACTTAATTGATACGTTGTCACATAAGAACTGTCTCTACAAATATTGTTTCTATCAACCTAATGGAAATATTACAATTTTTATTCCTACCGATTTTGGTATAGCTATTAGCAATATTTCAACGCAGTCAAATAGCTTGTTTATCTATTCATATCTCAAGACCTAGATTCACGTTGGCGACGATTCACTTGAAACGGTGTTGTTGGTTTGTTTTTCATTTCTTCCATATACTATGGTCACTGAAATATGACCAGATGTTGGATTCCTCCCTCCTTCCCCCAAACTCCGTGTAATTGTGCCTAAGGCTCAATGTTACATATTAAACACATTCATAGTTCAGAAGTTCAGAGTTCTCTGCTTTTCACAATCTCTCTCTCTCTCTCTTCTCCCATTATCTCTCTCTCTCTTTCTCATCTCTTCCTCTCCACACTTTCCCTCTTCTTCCATATACATCCTCGCTCATGGTCTCTTCTCTTCTTTTCCAACCTCTCTCTGTCTGTTGAACCCTCTCCTCTATCCACCCTCTCTCTCTCTCTTTCCCACCATCCTCTATCTCTCTCATCTCCATCCTCACTCTCTATCTCTCTCTTCTCCGATCCCTGTTTCTCGCTCTCCATCTTCTCCACACAACCACACACTCTCTCGTCTCCACCCTCTCCTCTCAATCTTCACTCTCTCTCACTCTCATACTTCGTCCACTTTCCTCTACTCTCTCTCTCACTCTCAACATTCACTCCCTCCTATCTCTTATCCCTTTTATCTCTCACACTCTCTCTCTTCTCCAAAACACAACTCTCTCTGACTCATCTCTTCTCCACCCACTCTGTCTCTCTCTTCTTCACAATCTCTCTCTCCCTCTCCACCCTCTCGCTCTCTGTTCTCCACTCAGTCTCTCTCCTGTCTCTGTCTCTCTCCTTCTCCCCCCTCTCTCTCTCTCTCTTCTTCATTCTCTCTCCGCTCTCCTCTTCTCCACTTTTCTCTCGCTGCTCTCTCTTCTCAACAATCTTCTCTCTCTCTTCTCTATCCACTTTTTTCTCTCGCTGTCTCTCTCTACTCAACATTCTGGACTCTCTCTACTCCACTTTCTCCAAACACACGCTCTCTCTTCTCGACTCTCATCTTTCTCCCGAACACTTCTTCTGTCTCTCTCTTCTCCATCCTCTCTGTCTCTCTCTTCTCCACCCTCTCTCTCACACTCGTCATCTTCTTCCACTTCTCCAAACACTCACTCTTCACTTTATCCACTCACAGCTTTCCACTCTCACTCTCTGTCTCTCCTCTGTCTACTCTTTCTCCCCCTCTCGGCTTTCCTCTTCCTCACCCTCTCTCTCACTCTCTCTCAGTCTTTTCTCACCCTCTGTCTCTGTTCTCCACTATCTGTCCTGTCTGTCTGTCTGTCTGTCTGACTCTCTCTCTCTCTCTCATCTCTCTCTTCTCCCACCCTCTCTCTATCTCCTCTTCTCCACCCTCGCCCATCTCTCCCTCTTGCCTCTCTCTCTCACCACTCTAATCTATCTCTCTTCTTCTACTCTCTCTCTATCTCTGTCTGCGATCTTTCTCTCACTCTCTCATCCTCCAACCCTCTAAACTCTCTCTCTATTTATCCTCATTTCTTCCCCCGCTCATCCCCCCCCTCTCTCTCTCTTCTCTACCCTCTCTCTCTCTCCCCTCTGTTCTCCTCTCTAATCTCTTTCTCTTCTCTAACCCTCCTCTCCCTTCCACCTCCCTCCACCCTCTCATCTCGCCCTCCCCCCTCCTCTCTCTCTATCTATCTTACTCCACCCTCTATCTCTCATTGTCTTCAACTCTCTCTTCTCTCCACTCCCTCTCTCTCTCTTTCTCTCCACCCCTCTCTCTCTCTTCTCCCCACCATCTCTCTCTCTTTCTTCTCCACCCTCTCTCATCTCTCTCTCTCCCCCCTACTCTCTCTCTTTACTTCGCCTCCCTCTCCTCTCTCTTCTCCCCCATCTCTCTCACCAATTCCCTCTTCTCCACACTCTTCTCTCTTCTCCACTCTCTCGTCTCTTTTCTTTCACACCCTTTCTCTCTTCTCACACTCTCTCTTTTCCACCCCCCTCTCCTCTCCCCTCCTCTCCTACCCTCCTTCTCCTCTCTCTTCTTAACCTCCCGTCCTTCTCCACCCGTCTCCTCTCTCTTTCTCCAACCCTCTCTCTCTTCCCAAACACTCTCGCTCTGTCCTTGCCTCTCTTTTCCAACCCTCTTATCTCTTCTGCACCGGCCTCTTCTCCACCCTCTATTCTCTCTTCCCCACCCTCTCTCTACCTCTTCTCCATTCTCTCTCTCTATCTCTTGTTCTCCTCCCTCTCTCGCTCTCGCTTCTCCACACACTCACTCTATCTCTCTCTCTCCACCCTCTCACACCTTCTTTACTCTCTCTCTCATCTCTCTCGCCTCTCTCTCTATTTTCTCTCTCACTCAGAGAGAGAGGGTGGAGAAGAGAGAGAGAGAGAGAGGGAGAGAGAAGAAGAGGAGAAAATAAGTCCTTGAATGGGAATCGAACCAGGGTCCGTCAATTGCAAGCGCAATGTTTCTAAACCACTAGGCTATCCCGACCCTCTCTCTCTCTCTTCTCCTGCTCATCTCCAATCCCTCAATTCTCTCTCATCTCTCTCTCTCTCCTCTTCTCCCATCCCTCTCTCATCTGAGTGAGAGAAGAAAATAGAGAAGAGAGAGCGAAGAAGAGAGAGAGTGAAGAGAGAGAGGATGGAGAATAAGAGAGAGATATGAGTGGTGTGGAGAAGAGAGACGAGAAGAGAAGGAGAACAAAGAGATAGAGAGAGAGAATGGAGAAGAGGGAGAGAGGGTGGGGAAGAGAGATAGAGGGTGGAGAAGAGAGGGTGCAGAAGAGATAGAGGGGGGAAAAGAGAGAGACAGAGCGAGAGTGTTTGGAGAAGAGAGAGAGGGTGGAGAAAAGAAATAGAGGGAGAGGGTGGAGAAGAGAGGGAGAGTTAAGAAGAGAAGAGAAGGAGGGTAGAGAGGAGAGGGAGAGAGAGGGGGGGTGGAAAAGAGAAGTGGAGAAGAGAGAAAGGGTGGAGAAAAGAGAGAGAGTGGAGAAGAGAGAAAGAGAGTGGAAAAGAGAGAATTGGAGAGAGAGATGGGGGGGAAGAGAGAGAGAGAGGTGGAGAAGAAAGAGAGAGAGAGGGTGGAAAGAGAGAGTGAAGACAAGAGAGATAGAGGGTGGAGAAGATAGATAGAGAGAGAGGAGGGAGGGAGGGAGAGAGAGAGGGTGGAGGGAGGTAGAGAGAGAGGGTAGAAAGAGAAAGAGATAGAGAGAGAAACAGTGGGGAAGAGAGAGAGAGGGTAGAGAAGAGAGAGAGAGGGGGAGAGGGGGAGAAATGAGATAAATAGAGAGAGAGAGGGTGAGGATGAGAGAGAGAGAGAGAAAGGCGAAGACAGAGATAGAGAGAGAGTAGAGAAAGAGATAGATAGAGGGTGGAGAAGAGAGAGCAAGAGGGAGAGAGGGCGAGGGTGGAGAAGAGAGAGACAGAGACAGACAGACAGACAGACAGACAGACAGACAGAGTGGAGAACAGAGACAGAGGTGGAGAAAAGAGAGAGAGTGAGAGAGAGGGTGAGGAAGAGAAAGCAGAGAGGGTGGAGAAGAGAGAGAGACAGAGAGTGAGAGTGGAGAAGAGAGAGTGGAAAAGAGAGAGAGAGTGTTTGGAGAAAGTGGAGAGCAAGATCATCGCAACATCTTTGCCGCATCTTTGCCGCAGCTGTATCAAGCGAAACATCGTCATCGAGCAACATCGAGAACAAAATCGTCGTCGGAGCAGCATCAAGAACAACATCGTCGTCGGAGCAGTATCAAGAAAATCGTCAGAGCAGTATCAAGAACAACATCGTCCTCAGAGCAGTATCAAGAACATCATCGTCAGAGCAGTATTAAGAACATCATCGTCAGAGCAGTATCAAGAGCAACATCATCGTCGGAGCAGTATCAAGAACAAAAACGTCGGAGCAGGATCAAGAGCAACATCATCGTCGAGCAGTATCAAGAACAACATCATCGCCGGAGCAGTATCCACAACTCAAAAATGTAAGTTACACACACTTTTTGTTTGTTAGTTCCTCTGTTAGAGATTCAAGGTTCTCTCTCCAAGGTGAGATTTTTGTGTATGCGACCACTTCCCTCCCCCCCCCCCAACCTTTAAGGAAGCTGCATTCTGACTTCGGAGGAGATTGTCTAAATACACCAGTGTGTTTGCATTTTTTTGGTTAATATATTATCTGCTTCCTTCCACACGCAAAAGCCTACTCTTCTTGGGTTTTAATGTGTGCGTAAGATGTTTTTAAGTGTGTTCGCACATCGGACCTCGGTATATAGTTTCATCGGAAGGACTTTCGGGGAAGTGGAGTTGGCTTATAGTCTCATCCGAAGGACTTTCAGGGGAGTGGAGTTGGCTTATAGTCTCATCCGAAGGACTTTAGGGGGAGTGGAGTTGGTTTATAGTCTCATCCGAAGGACTTTCAGGGGAGTGGAGTTGGCTTATAGTCTCATCCGAAGGACTTTAGGGGGAGTGGAGTTGGTTTATAGTCTCAACCGAAGGACTTTAGGGGGAGTGGAGTTGGTTTATAGTCTCATCCGAAGGACTTTAGGGGGAGTGGAGTTGGTTTATAGTCTCATCCGAAAGACTTTAGGGGGAGTGGAGTTGGTTTATAGTCTCATCCGAAGGACTTTAGGGGGAGTGGAGTTGGTTTATAGTCTCATCCGAAGGACTTTAGGGGGAGTGGAGTTGGTTTATAGTCTCATCCGAAGGACTTTAGGGGGAGTGGAGTTGGGTTATAGTCTCATCCGAAGGACTTTAGGGGGTGTGGAGTTGGTTTATAGTCTCATTCGAAAGACTTTAGGGGGAGTGGAGTTGGTTTATAGTCTCATCCGAAGGACTTTCAGGGGAGTGGAGTTGGTTTATAGTCTCATCCGAAGGACTTTAGGGGGAGTGGAGTTGGTTTATAGTCTCATCCGAAGGACTTTAGGGGGAGTGGAGTTGGTTTATAGTCTCATTCGAAAGACTTTAGGGGGAGTGGAGTTGGTTTATAGTCTCATCCGAAGGACTTTCAGGGGAGTGGAGTTGGTTTATAGTCTCATCCGAAGGACTTTAGGGGGAGTGGAGTTGGTTTATAGTCTCATCCGAAGGACTTTAGGGGAGTGGAGTTAGTTTATAGACTCATCCGAAGGACTTTCGGGGGAGTGGAGTTGGTTTATAGTCTCATCCGAAGGACTTTCGGGGGAGTGGAGTTGGCTTATAGTCTCATCCGGAGGACTTTCAGGGAAGTGGAGTTGGCTTATAGTCTCATCCGAAAGACTTTCGGGGAAATGGCATCGGTACTGATGCCAAGGGCAAAAAATCCCCACAAACGGACGTCTCTGTTGTGGCTCGAACCCGGGCCATCAGATCACGACCTCAACGCTCTAACCACTAAGCTATCCCGCTCCTGATTTGATTTAAGTCTTTCCTTTTAATCCGGCAGACTCTGAACTTATTTTACTTCATAATTATACGAGTTAAGAGATCTGACAAAAATGTAGCGGAAAATGACTAGGGGAAAATCATTTACGTGTGCATTTCTGAGATAAAAGTTCACCGTTTCATTTAATTGATTTATTTATTCTTTTATATCGAGGATAATGGAATAAGCTCTCACGTGCTTTTTACATCCAGTTCCCCGTGTGTATGTAGTTTTGTAAATTTTGTCATCTATTCCCACAGGCACTCAATGGCCTACTCTTTCGAAAAGCGGAACATGATTTAACGTGAGCGCAAGATAGTCTGTGTGCGTCAACACGCGGGGCCTCGATTTATAGTCTCGTCGGAAGGATTTCTGGGGAGAGTGGAGTCTGCACTGATGTTAACTCCAGGGAAAAAAATCCACTAGAACGGGATTCGAACTCGGATCGTCAGATTACGAGCGCAATGCTCTAACCACTAGGCTATCCCCCTCCCTCTTTAGGAACCGTGGACGTGCTCAAATGCGCAGGGTTTTTTTGGGGGGGCTGGGGGGGGGGGGGGGAGGTTGTTTAGATAGCATTGATACATTTTTAAGTGACTGAATTGATACGTTTGATCATGTAAACTGTGGGGATTGCTAAGGTTGGTTGTTGTTGTTTATGCTGTTTTCAGGGGTTCTGGTGCCGAACCAAAGTACCAAGCAGCGCAACGGCCTGAAGTGACTAGTTCCAGACTACAGGTAACGGTCGACGAGGAAGAGAACAAGATTGGATCCGACTGGATTTAAAAAAAAAAGTTATTGGTTAGTTCTCAAAGAACTTTTTGTCTTCAGACGTCTTGCGGGACTAGCTAACATGTTTGCTTTCCCAGCAGAATCAAACCAAACGAATAGGAAGTACCTTCACGATAATTTATCCCTGGAAATGCTTTTTTTTTTCTTCTTCCTCAAAAGCTCGGACAGCAGCTACCGTCTGTC
Organism: Rapana venosa; assembly: GCA_028751875.1. Classification (NCBI taxonomy): domain Eukaryota; kingdom Metazoa; phylum Mollusca; class Gastropoda; order Neogastropoda; family Muricidae; genus Rapana; species Rapana venosa. The sequence continues at coordinate 14,234,018 of CM054144.1, read as the reverse complement.
ATATGAGCACAAATGGGTTGCGCTGCCGTCAAGCGCCTGTCAACACGGGTCCAGCACATCCCACTGCTGCATGGGAGAGAACTGTTATTTCTGAAACTTTTCTGGGGAAAAAAAAGGCAGGAGAATGGACCAAGAAGAAAGAATACAAACGGGATGACATGAAGAAAAGGAACAAGGCAGAAACAATGAGAGGAATAGAAAAGAGGGAAATTCTTTGCACAGAATTTCCAGAAGGGGGATGCTATATATACTGACGGTATCCCCCCGCTTATCCCCATGGGGGAATTTTTTTTTTTTATAGAAAATAGGTAAATATGTTCCATAAATTATGCAGCCGTTGGGAAACTCGGTGTCAGAGACCACAAAAATCGAAAGTGGAAAATAAGACAATTGAATAGTCAATGATTTTGGCCCGGAGTTTTTAAAAAAATCCCAGAAATGACTTTATAAAGAATCCTGGTCGTGAGATAACTCTACCCAGGTCTGTTCTTGCAAAATTCCAGAGAGCAGTTCAACTTTGAAGTTTTCTGAAGAATCATTGGAAATCCGAGAGAGTTGTTCAAGTCGGAAGATATTTTTTTTGATGATAGCACAATTGGTAACGAGTTTCGGGGTATTGTTAACAAATCTGAGTGATGAATTTTACCAGTGGTATACCATTCAAAACTTTCTCTGTCTGTGTACCTGTCTCTCTCTCTCTCACTCTCTCTGTCTCTCTGTCTGTGTGTGTGTGTGCGTGCTTGCTTGCGTGCGTGCGTGCGTGAGTGTGTGTGTGTGTGCGCGCGCGCGGCGTTTCGTGTGTCTGTGCGTGTGCATGCGTTTCGTGCATGTGCGTGCGTGCGTGTGTGCGTGCGTGCGTGCGTGCATGCGTGCGTGTGTATATGTGTGCGTGCGTGCGCATGTTTGTGTGCGTGCGAGCTTGTGTGTGTTGTGGGGAGGAGGTACCCCGGTTAGGAGAGAAAAGAAAGGGAAAGCGGTGCTTAGGATGGGTCGGGTAGAGCCGTGAGATAGAAAAAAAGAGGCTGGCTATTTTACTTAACACCGTTTACTTTGGACTCTTATTTTTAAACGGACAGCACTTGTTGAAAATGTCTCCGATTTCATGGCGACAGCGAAACTATTAAAGCAACTTGCTCAAAAATGCTTCCGGCTTGAAATTGTTTAAATTTTGACCATAACGGAATAAGCACCTACCGAGTGCTTCTAAAAAAAATCCAGTCTCCGTGTGCATGCGGATTTTTTGGGAAGAGTAGTCATCCCTTTCCCACTTGGCACACAAAGGTCTACACTTTGGAAAGGCGGAAAAGGTTTTGACGTGTGCGGAAGATGTTCTGCGTGCGTTCACACACTCGGCATCTCGGTTTACAGTCTTATTCGAAAGACTTTTTGGCGGGGTAGGAAAAAGATAGTACTCCTGAGAAATTTGCAGACACCAAAGTCCAGTGCACAGCCTTACCTGTTCACAGGACTGGTGATTTTGATTCATAGCTCCATGCTTTTGCGAGCTATGTACCATTGTGTCTACAGCTACACACCCGTTTGTCTAAGAGCTAGATGTGTCCGCATGTCCCTCAGACCGACCAGCTGACAGACAACCCTTGCATGCTTGTTGAATAACACTGGCACTGGCACTTGGCTAACCTCAACCCTAACCCTGGCCCCCACATGTGGACACAAATGGCAGGAAGATAAAATGGTTGTAAGCTGACACAATGGCTCAAAAAAATTTCTTTCTTCGCGCGTTTGGTGGGAGGAGGGGGTGGGTTCTTAGAATAAGATGTTCTGCGTGTCTTTCGCACACGGGACTTCAGTTTATAGTTGCATCCGAAGAACTTTTTGGAGGAGTGGAGTTGGCACTAATAACTCCAGAGGGAAAATTTCCGCTTGAACGAGACTCGAACCCGGGTCATCAGATCACGAGCGCGATGCGCAACTCTCTAACCAACCAAGCTATCCCTCCACCTCAGAGAGAGAGAGAGTAAGAGAGAGAGCGAGAGAGAAACAGCGAGAGGGAGAGAGAGAGCGGAGAGGGAGAGAGAGAGCGGAAAGGGAGAGAGAGCGAGCGGAGAGAGAGAGAGAGAGAGAGAGAGAGAGAGTGTGTGTGGAGAGGGAGAGAGGTACAGAGAGAGAGAGAGCGAAGAGGAAAAGAGATCGGAGAGGGAGAGAGAGAGAGGTAGTGTGTACGTGTGCGCGTGCGTGCGTGCGTGTGTGTGTGTGTGCGTGCGTGTGTGTGTGTGTGCGCGCGCGTGCGTGTGTGTGTGTGTGTGTGTTCTGCATGCACATCCACGGAATGGTATACCACAGGTATTTGTCATCACCAGCATTATCTTCCGCGCCAGTTGTGTTAAAGAAATCTTTTCAGCTGTTTGATGTGCGGATTAAAAAATTGAAAAGTTTAAAAAAAATCGCCAAAATGTTGGAGAGGATGAAGATAAAGCATTGAAGCGTCGCACAAAAAATCCGCTGTATTTGTTATAAAAGAAAACGGTCCGTGTACCCTTTTATTTACCAACCTTTCATTAGAAAAAGCCAGATAGCTCAGTGGTCAGAGCACTCGCTCTCCCCAAGTTTAGGTAAAGACGACCGTTCGTGCGTCTCGGCTTCTGTACAATCCCCCATTTCAACAAGTTGCAAATGGGTGTTTGCCCTCTTTAGGGGCAGTGAAGGTAAAGCAGCGAGGGAGAGAAGATGGGCGCAGCCTTTAAGATGCTGGCCCTTAGAGAAGCTCGAGTTTTCCGACACCTCGCTCCCCAACGACCGCATAGGCTATGGGAGTATCTTTACCTTTTTTTTCATATCAGTAAAAAAAAGTTTTCCTCTTTGCTTTACAAAACTTGAACAAGAAAACATTTTGTATTTCATTTTATAATGGGCATAAGATTGCAAAAATCTTGTAGTGGTGTGTCCTGTTTCTTTATTTCGTTCTTGCCTTTAGCTTTGCCGTAGGTCAGGGACATGCCCAGGTCATAGCACTCCCAGCCCATTGATAGACTGCTCCATCTGCATTTCTCCTAGCAATCTTTGAGTTTCATACAAAAAATAACGGGATAAAGATAATAGAATTGAGAAAAGAAGTGGGAGTAAATGTTGGAGGCCTCACAAAAAAACAAAGAAAACCCAACAAAATCTGGTTGTAATGGTAAGACTAAAGTGAAAGATTTTTATGTGGATTTCTGGTTTCTCGCATTTACCCAACCTTTGTACTGTGTCTGTTATGTCCATTTGTGCTAAATTTTCTGCAAGTATGGAACTTCCATTTCAAATATCTGTAGTTAAAAAAATTTCCAGTGTAGCAAATTTTGTGAAATGTATTCTGTCATAGTATAGTGTGGTACAGGTTGTCGATTTTTGTTCAGCCTGTCTTATTGCTTTCACCTTAGTACCCAAATGAAACCTGGGTTGTGTAAAACTAGAAATGTAGTTTAGTCTAAGTTTTTGTTTTTTGGATAGTTGGTCGTAAACTTTTACAAGAAGTTGTACAAAACACTTAGCTGTATATTTTTGTTCTGAGAGCTTTAAATTACTGTGTTCAAGCTAAAGTAAAACATGCCTTTCAGCAAGCAATGCTGGTGGACAGCTAGTCTTGTATTAAAAGGGCTTGCCTTTATAAAAAAAAAAATTCGTGTCATTCACAACTTTGACATTATGTGTTGAAACATGTATAGTTTTCTTGGACTTATTTACCTCAAGTTTTTCCTTTATTTTTGCTTTTTTTCTTCTTTTTGTGGGGGATGGCACTTCATTTAAAGTACTGAGTGCAAAGTGAAGCAGTTTACTGCTGACGCCTTTTTTCTTTTTAATTGCAAACATATCAGTTTGGGTATTGTCATCTCGTGTATTGCCCATTGTAGCTATAGATTTTTTTTATTCCAACATAGCCTGACTGGAAATGTATGAAGCTGAGAATACACGTTTACAATCCTATTTTGATGACCTTAGTTATGTGATGATATAGGATTTACACACAAAGATGTTAGTTTAATAACCATTGCTTTCATTTTTTTCCTTGTATTTCCTGACAGCCCTGTACAAAATTGATGAATAACCTGAAAATGTTTCGTAGGTTTTGTTGGGGTTTTTTAGTGGTGAGCACACACCACTGACACTTGGCTACCCAAACAGACTTTTTTTCCTGAGAAAAATAAGTTTGCACAACTTTTTAAAAAACATACAAGCTGATGTTTTCCACTTACCCATTCAAGGTGTCTGTGCTTTCTGGCTGTAAAGATTACACGGCTGGAACTAAAACGCTTTTTGTCACTTCTGTGTTTGAAACCTATACTAGGAATGAACACAATCATTCTGGTAATTTTTTTTCAAAAGGTATGAGAAATTCAAAAGCAAACAAAAATTCAGTGGGTCTGTCATTGTGTCACTGCTGGTCAGAGCATTGGGAAAAGCCTACCTCCCCCTTCAGCCAAAAAAGAGGCTGGAGTTAGGGTTGGGTAGCCGGCTCGCAGCTAATAGAAAAGGGAAACGGCAGAATGACTTGTACACAGGGCTGTCAAACCTTGATGAAATGTCATACAAATCTGACGAAATGTTCCACAAATCTGAAATGCTCTACAAATCTGAAATGTTCTACAAATCTGAAATGTTCTACAAATCTGAAATATGATACAAATGTGAAATGTTCTACAAATCTGATTAAATGTTCTCAAATCTCTAATGTTCTACAAATCTGCCAAAGAAAAATAAAAAATAAAACAAAACTTGACCAAGGTCTTTGTTCAGAGTTCTGTTCATGAATGACTGTTTAGTGTAGAGTATGTGCGCCAAGATCTTGGCTACACATCTCTCTCTGTCTGTCTGTCTCTGTCTCTCTCTATTTTTCTCTCTCTCCCTCTCTCTCTATATCCCTCTCTCTCTCTCTCCCTCCCTCTCTCTCTCTCCCTCCCTCTTTCTCCCTCCCCCTCTCTCTCTCCCTCTCTCTCCATGTGCACAAGATTTCGGCTACACATCTCATAGAAATCTGTCTGTCTCTGTCTCTCTATAACTCTGTCTCTGTCTCTGTCTGTCTGTCTGTCTCTCTTTCTCACTATGTGCACAAGATCTGGATGCACACCACAAAGAATCTTTTTCTTTCTGCCCCGTTTATTCCCCCCCCCCTCTCTCTCTCCCCTCTTACATTCCTTGCATTGTGATGTTCTTAATCAGTCTTACGCAAAAAAACTTCGACAGGTTTAGATTATTCAAATGTCTGTCAGAAATAAACATACATGCACAAAATAAACATTTTATTTTCTAAAATGCATGTTATGTGGCTGTGAATTAAATGCATCCGGGACAACCCCCCCCCCCCCATCTCACATCTCTATTCCCTTTGTTCCTCCCTCCCCAAAAAATGTCTGCTGTCACCAATGAAACCCTGTGTGACTGAGCCCTCCAAATAGATATAAAAATTGACCCAAAACAGTTAACTTTTAGAGTCCCTTTTCAGTTGCTTCCTTTGGCCAGAGCACTCTTTTACAAACGCTACATACACAGTGTAAATGATCAACCAGCCTTGAGAGTTTGTTGGAATGACTTTGCTAAACCCACCAAGCCCATTTCCTTCAGTGACAACAGTGACCTAACCAGCATCCTCACTACCTTACCCAGTGAAGAACTTTATAAAACAAAATACAGGTGAAGTGTGGAGACAAAAAACTGATCACCACCTTTTACACGATAGGAACTGTTCTTGTGCAATTCAACCTGTGCAGAAGATGGCTCAAAAAATAATTCCAGACTCTGATCCAAGCGATCCGAGCCATCTTCTGCCTGACACAGAAGGAAGCCCAGCCAAACCTGGGTAAGGCTGTGCATAACCTGTCTGAGCTACCTCTACCCCAACCCAAACTTTCCCCCTCTGGCGGAATAATTCCCTAGGACATCCCCTTCCCATCCAGGAGTCCTGCCCCTCCCAGATTACTCTCATTGACCAATGTCACCACCAGCCCACCACCCAGTCCTGATGTTCCACTGCCTAATGCATCACCACCCTCATCCCCACCAGTTCAGCAGCCAGCCCAGGTAACTTCAGCAGTGGGGAACACAACATGAACCACTCCACAAAACACAGCACAAACACCACATCCACATCCTGTGCAGACGCAAGTTCTCCTTCACTCAACAGAAAGCAGGATAGAAATCAAACCGCACTGTCCATCTAACATTCAGTCCAAAAACAGCACACAAAACACATCATCCATACTGTGCAACATGTCCCACCATCAGTCAACCGCTCTCACCAAAAACATGTCGCTTTTCTCGTTTCCTGTGCAAACAAGCAGTTACCCAAACATCACAAGGACTGAAGCAAAAGATACACTTACTGTCTTGCTCAATCCAAAAGACCACTAAAGCATTGGGTTCCCTCACCAAGACTATTGTCAAACTGCAAAAAGAAAACCATGACATGAAGTCAGAACTCACGCAACTGAAACACACCTAACAAAAGCACACACACAAACACACTCAGCCTCACACATGCAGTCAGATGAAGAACAGGACTCCTTACTATCATCCTTCCCTACCACCAACAGATTCTCCCTTCTCTACCACGACAACGAAAACACAAATAAATGTACACATGACAACACTGACCAGAAGCCAACCCTACCTGACTCAACAACTTCACTACGACCCACAGACAATACTGTGAACATCAACAAACAAACAGACTCTGGCAAACAAGCATCCGACGTTACTGAAGAAATCAACAACCAAGCCACGATCAACACTGCCAACACTGTCAGCATCAACAACCAAACAGACTTTGGCAAAAAACCCTGTGACAACACCACGGAGAAAGACCCAAACCCAAATGTTTGGACAACAGTCCCTCAAAGAAAAAGAGAAGACAAACTGCAATCACACACTTCTGAAGCACCCCAGACTACTACCAACAACACCATCATACCACGCCAGCAACTAGCAGTACAAAGAGTACACTCCAGCACAACTTATCTCATCCTGGGTGACTCAGTGACACGACACATCAAGTCAGATATTCTATATTACAATGGCAGAAATCAAAACAGCAGCATCTCAGGTCTCACAGTTGATGACCTTATTCATTGGCTTCAACACATTCCCCGCAACAAAGAAGTACAGCACCTCATTTTTCATACTGGAATCAACACATGCAAATATACATCCATCACAGACAATAAACGGACACAACTTATCAGAAATATCAAGCATGTGTTCCCCCAAACCAAGCTGCTGGCATCATCCATTATCCTCCCAATGGGACGGCATCCTCTAAAGAAGACCGACAACCTATCCAATATGTCCCTTGCCAAAGTGTGTTCTGCAGAAAACATCACATTTGCAGACCACACTGCCATATTTACAACCGCCAGTGGGGGACCCACACAAAGATTTAAATTCTGACCCTTTCCATCCCAGCCCCAAAGGTGCAGACAGGTTAGCGTACAGCCTCAAATACGCCGACCCCCGATATCAATGACAGCCTCTCCTGACGACCACAACTACACGGCCCACTGACGTACAGAGGACGCAACCCTTACCTCTGCTGCAAAAAGGGTATCAACGAGATTCCAGTGTCCCTGGATAACCTTTTTCATCGCAGATGTCAGGACGCCAACCCACCCCTCAACCCCTGAATTACGGTGTCTTGGGCAACAGACAATGCCTCCCCCCTCACATATACGATATGTGACAACCCTACATCCTCCCCACCGCCAGCCCCCACCCTTCCCAGCAGTGTCCGCCACCAGACTTCACTAAGCTACAACTTTTCTGTCTAGGGTTACACTAGAAACTCTCGTGTGATAAACTCACACCTACCAATACTCCACATTAAGGATGTGTGTGTGTGTGTGTGTGGAAGGGGGGGGGGGGGTGGGGGTGGACGTAGGTGCACCAATGTGTGCGTATGTGTGCGTGTACTTGTGTGTGTATGTCTGTGTGAACAAGAATGTGTATGTGTGTTCATACGTGCATGCATGTGTATGAACTCATCCTTTTAACAAATCATTAGTTAGAAGCTGCATGACATCTTACAAGGACTGATTCCTGTGTTCTGCCTCCCATGGCCTTGAAATGTCAATTTGGTGACAGTTTAATTTTATAGTATATACTTCTATTCTGTGCTGGAGACACGCCCATAAGATGCTCACAGTGTGGAGCAAACAGTGACAGGACACAACCAGTGGCAATCTCCTACACCAGGTTCAAGCTTTCTGGAACAGTGCTGATTGTGCTTATCACTTTCTTTTCTCTTTTCTTTTCTTTTTTCTTTTCTTTCTTTGTTTGTACTTTCTGTTCTTTTAAAAAAATCATATTTCCCAGGAACTGTGCTGATTGTAGTTGTGCTTATTATTCATTTACTGACATCTTTCATTTACAGGTGCTTTACTGTATTGCCTGGCCTCACTTGTTGAGGAAGATTCGGTTGCTCTGTTTGTTTTTATTTCCGTTTCTCTCGTAACCAAACCACGCCAACTGTGGATTTTTTTCTCCCCTGACTACTGTCGAACTGATTGAGTTATACACACATTGTGTGCTATAGAGTGGTAATTGATTTTACTCCTTTATTCACCCTTCCACCCTTATACCCCTAACAAGCATTTGCCCCCCCCCCCTTCCCATTATTATTAATCGTCTCTCTTTTCTTCCTATCTTCACCCTTCTTGTACAGATTGGTGCATTCCTCAAACATTAATGACAATAAATTTTGTGGAGTATTATTTGTAGATTTCAAAAAGCATTTGATACAATTGACCGCAGACTTCTCATTAAAAAGCTAGACTTATATAATCTCTCTACAAATACTTTAGAACTTCTTGCTTCTTATCTTACACACAGGCAACAGTGTGTTTCAATAGCTACGTCTACATCCACGCTAAAACCCATCCATTATGGAGTACCACAGGGGTCCATCTTAGGACCAATTCTCTTTTCATTATGCATAAATTACCTTCCTCTCCATATCAAATCTAAATGCGAACTTTTTGCTGATGACACAACCATACATGTCATGCTGACATTAACTCTCTTGCAAAGACATTGCAAAATAGCACTGATGATCTTGTCAAATGGACTGAACTAAACCACATGTCTATACACCCCCCAAAAAACAAAATGCATGCTTATCACTACCAGACAAAAGCGACAAAATCTTTCTCATAAACTTTCTCCAATCCATATTGAAAAGAAAACAATCGAACAAGCCTCTCACCACAAAGTTCTAGGAGTAACAATTGATGAAAATCTCAGCTGGTACCATCACATATCCCATCTGTGCAAATACATGTCTCAAAGAGTATACGAATTGACTAAAATCAAACATTTTCTTGACTTTCATTAAAGAAAACTATTCTTTCAAGCTTATATACAATCTTCAATAGATTATGCTTCAACCTGCAATGCACCACCCTAGTATCACTCAAAGTGGAAAGATGTTAAAATTGAAGACTTACTGACTTACTTCCAAAGCCCCATTCCAGCAACGTGGAGAGGGGAAGGGGGTGGTGGTTCCTTCGGGGGTAACAGCTTGCCCTCCATTTTTAGATAGATAGATAAATAGACAGACAGACAGACAGATAGATAGAGAGATATATAGATAGATAGATAGAGAGAGAGAGAGAGAGAGAGAGAGAGAGAGAGAGATAGGTAGATAGATAGAGATAGATAGATAGATAGATAGATAGGTAGATAGATAGGTAGATAGATAGATACATAGATAGACAGATAGATAGATAGATAGACAGACAGATAGATAGATAGATAGATATATAGACAGACAGATAGATAGATATATAGATATATAGATAGATAGATAGATAGAGTAGTTCTTTCCATGCCACAGAGGGATCGCTATAGATCTTTCCATGCCACAGAGGGATCGCTATAGATCTTTCCATGCAACAGAGGGATCGCTATAGATCTTTCCATGCCACAGAGGAATCGCTATAGATCTTTCCATGCAACAGAGGGATCACTATAGATCTTTCCATGCAACAGAGGGATCGCTATAGATCTTTCCACGCCATAGAAGGGTGTAGTGTAGTGTAGTGTATTGTAGTGTTGTGTAGTTTAGTGTAGTGTAGTGTAGTGTAGTGTAGTTTAGTGTAGTGTAGTGTAGTTTAGTGTAGTGTAGTGTAGTGTAGTGTAGTTTAGTGTAGTGTAGTGTAGTGTAGTTCAGTGTAGTGTAGTGTAGTGTAGTTTAGTGTAGTGTAGTGTACTGCAATGTAATGTAGTGTACTGCAGTGTAGTGTAGTGTACTGCAGTAGAGTGTAGTGGAGTGGAGTGTACTGCAGTGGAGTGTAGTGTAGTGTACTGCAGTGTAGTGTAGTGTACTGCAGTGGAGTGGAGTGAAGTGTAGTGTACTGCAGTGTAGTGTAGTGTAGTGTACTGCAATGGAGTGTAGTGGAGTGTAGTGTACTGCAGTGGAGTAGAGTGTAGTGTAGTAGAGTGTACTGCAGTGTAGTGTAGTGTACTGCAGTGGAGTGGAGTGGAGTGTACTGCAGTGTAGTGGAGTGGAGTGTAGTGTAGTGTAATGCAGTGTGGTGTAGTGTAGTGTACTGCAGTGTGGTGTAGTGTAGTGTATTGCAGTGTGGTGTAGTGTACTGTAGTGTGGTGTAGTGTAGTGTAGTGTAGTGCAGTTTGTTTGTTTGTTTTGTTTTGTTTAATGTCTATTCACTACATGGTGATTTAGACACACCCGCATTCATACCAAAGTACCTATTATTACACACCGCATCTCTCTCTCTCTCTCTCTCTCTCTCTCTCTCTCTCTCTCTCTCTCTCTCTCTCTCTCTCTCTCTCTCTCTCTCTCTCTCTTTCTCTCCCCTACACGCACCCACATCCACACACACATAGGTATATAAATATATACATATATATATATATATATATATATATGAATGTACATATATATAAATATATATATATATATATATATTATATATATATATATATATATGAAATTACAGTAAAGGTTTTACAGGTGAAGAATATATGACTTCAGCAACTGACACTATGAATTGCTGAGAGTCATATAAAACTTCTTGACTAGTGGCATATTTCTTATGAATATCTAAACCTCTCCTTTTATACATGTCAAGAAGAATTGGGCAATCAAACAAAAAATGGTGGACTGAAAGTGGAATAGAACAACAACATGTTACATTTTTTGAATATTTAGTATTCCATGCATTTAATCTCAGTTTATGTATTAGAATTTCTAATTTCCGTGGGCAAGGAAACTGCTGATAATGTTTTTCTATAATCTTTGAATGTATGCATTTCATTAACTTAGAATGAATTTCATAAGACGACAATGCAAGATTGAATCAAACACTTCAGTACTGTATTCAGAGGCACCTTGTTTTGCCAAAGAATCAACCAGCTCATTCGAATAAATTCCACAATGAGAGGGGATCCAGCAAAAAGTTATGCTGATGCTCTGCTTGCAATAGAATGTATCAGGAATTTTATCTCAAATACAATATCATTCCTTATTTTACCATGCCATGACTTTAATGCCATTAACACTGCCTTTGAGTCAACGCAAAACAGAATTTGGCAAACATCAATAGCAGTATCAGACAAAAAATTCAAAGCCATAAGAATTGCAAATAATTCAGAAGTAAAAAAAAGAAAAATGTTGTCCTAAATGAAAAGATTTTTGAACTTTTAAAGTCGGAATCACATATGCAGCACCACTTTTGCCTGTTTCTAATACAGATCCGTCAGTATACACTTTTAAGTGATTAGAATAATTATTTTCTAAGTGACTTTTTACATCAACGGTGAGAAGATTTTGATCTTCATTTTTCTTTATTTCCGTGTGTAGTGCAGTGTAGTGTAGTGTAGTGTACTGCAGTGGAGTGGAGAGAAGTGGAGTGGAGTGTAGTGTAGTGTAGTGTAGTGTGGTGTAGTGTGGTGTGTGAGGTGGTGTGTGTAGTGTACTGCAGTGTGGTGTAGTGTAGTGTATTGCAGTGTGGTGTAGTGTAGTGTATTGCAGTGTGGTGTAGTGTAGTGAACTGCAGTGTGGTGTAGTGTAGTGTACTGCAGTGTGGTGTAGTGTAGTGTAGTGTGGTATAGTGTAGTGTAGTTTAGTGTGGACATGTACTCTACTATAGTGGTGAATTAGACAAGTACACCAATGGCGTAGGATTCCTTGTCAACAAAAACATCAAAAACTCAGTGCTTGGTTGCTGCCCAGTAACCAGTAGACTTATAACCATCCCCCTCAAAGCAGCCCCTTTCAACATCACGGTGGTACAAGCTTATGCGCCAACATCAGAACATGATGATGAAGTAGTAGAGGAAATTTTACATGCATTACAACCAGATTGATTACATACTGGTACAAAACCGGTTCAGATCTGGAATCAACAGAGCCATGACGAGGACATTTCCAGGTGCAGACATGGGCAGTGACCACGACCTGGTGCTCTTGAACTTTAAAATCCAGCTGAAAAAGATCAACAAGCCTAAGAACATCAGGCTAAAATTCAACCTAGAAAGATTGAAGGACCCTACCATCGCAAAAGCCGTCCATGTAAAAATAGGTGGAAAATTTGCTGCACTGATTACACTTGATAAAGATGCAGAGACAATAACCAACAGTTTCAATGCAGTGATGACGGAAACAGCAAAGGAGCTACTTGGCAAGCACCGCCAGAAAAAAACAACCATGGATCACAGATAAAATCCTGGATATGTGTGATAAACGAAGTAAGAGTTTCAAGTACACAACAGGAGCAGGGGAATACAGAGAGATCAGCAAAAAATCAAGAAAGACATGAAAAAGGCCAAAGAAGAATGGATTGAGAAACAATGTTCAGATATTGAAGAAAATTTGACCAAGAACAACAGCAGAAGAACCTATCAAATTGTGAAAGAGCTCACACAGCAGAAACAGACAAGAGTCACCAGCATCGAGGACAAAGACGGAAACTGCCTCACAGAGGAAAAAGATACCATTAACAGATGGACAGAGTACTGTTCATAGCTCTACAACCATCAGACACAAGGTGACCCCAGTGTACTTACAAGTCAGGACTCGTCAGAAGATGATGACTTTCCTATCCTTCGTGAAGAGGTTGAGGCAGCAATCAAATCACTGAAAAATGGGAAAGCTGCAGGCATTGACAACATCCCAGCGGAGCTGATCAACTACGGGGGGAAAAAAGTGACAGACATCCTCACAAGAATTTGCAACAAGATCTGGCAGACTGGAGAGTGGCCAAACACCTTGGACCCAATCACTCATCATCATGCTCCCCAAGAAAGGCAATCTACAGCAATGCCAAAACTATCGAATGATCAGCCTCATAAGCCATGCCAGTAAAGTGATGTTAAAAGTCATCTTGAACAGATTAAAGCCACGGGCAGAAAAGATCATCGCTGAAGAACAGGCAGGCTTCCGCCCAAACAGAAGCACCACAGAACAAATATTCAACCTGCGAGTTCTGTGCGAGAAATACAGCCAGCACCAACAGAAACTATGCCATGTCTTCATAGATTTCAAAAAAGCGTTTGACCGTGTATGGCACGACGCATCATGGGCCACGATGAAGAAATACAACATGGGAGAAAAGATCATTCGGACCATCAAAGAGCTATACACAAAAGCCACCAGCGCAGTGCTTTTCCAAGGCATAGTTGGAGAGTGGTTCCGTACCTCAGTGGGAGTTCGTCAAGGCTGTCTCCTATCGCCAACACTGTTTAATGTCTTCCTTGAGCACATAATGACTTATGCCTTAGAAGATCACACTGGCACAGTTAGTATTGGAGGGCGGATAATCACCAACCTCAGATTTGCTGATGACATCGACGGACTTGCAGGAAATGAACAGGAACTAGCCAACTTAGTGTACCACCTGGACAAAACATCCTCCAGATATGGCATGGAGATCAGTGCCGAGAAAACAAAACTCATGACAAACAGTGCCCAGCCAATCACTACCAAGATCAAAGTCAGTGGAAAAGAACTTGAGGTTGTAGATCACTTCAAGTACCTTGGAGCTATTATTAGTGAAGAAGGTTCAAAAACGAAATCCTCGCAAGAGCTGCACAAACAATAGCAGCAATGGTAAAGCTCAAGACTATCTGGAAAGACCGAAACATCTCTCTCAGGACCAAGGTCAAGCTACTGCATGCACTAGTCATCTCTACATATCTGTATGCGTGCGAATCCTGGACATTGAATGCAGATCTACAAAGGAGGATCCAGGGTCTAGAGATAAGATGCCTCAGAAGACTCCTTGGCATTTCATACATGGACCACACTACCAACAACGAAGTCCTGCAAAACATCACCCAACAAGTAAAGCACTACGAAAACTTACTGACCACAGTCAAGAAAAGGAAACTCAGATGGTACGGACATGTGACTAGATAAGATGGGCTGTCCAAAACCATACTGCAGGGAACAGTGCAGGGGAAGAGAAGGCGAAACAGACAGAAGAAGAAATGGGCAGACAACATCACTGAATGGACAGGGAAGAGCTTCTCCACAACCCAGGCCCTTGCACACTACCGCCGCAAATTGAGCCAGCTGGTGCAACGTTCGTCAATGCAGTGCCCCTACGACCCCGGAGGGGGTTATGGGTGCAGATGAGATGATGATGAGATGAATTTAGTGTAGTGTAGTGTACTTTAGTGTAGTGTAGTGTAGTATACTGCAGTGGAGTGTAGTGTAGTGTAGGGTAGTGCAGTGTAGTGTAGTGTAGTGTAGTGTGGTGTAGTGAAGTGTAGTGAAGTGTAGCGTACTGTAGTGTACTCTAGTGTGTGTAGTGTACAGTAGTGTAGTATATAGTGTAGTGTAGTGTGTTGTGTGTAGTGTAGTTTAGTGTGGTATGGTGTTGTAGTTTTAGTGCGTGTAGTGTAGTGCAATGTATTGTAGTGTAGTGAAGTGTAGTGTAGGGTAGTGTATTGTAGTGTAGTGTAGTGCAGTGTATTGTAGTGTAGTGAGTGATGTGTAGTGTAGTGTAGGGTTAGTGTAGTGTAGTGTAGTTAATGTAGTGTTAGTATACTGTACTGTACTGTAGTGTAATGTAGTGTCGTGTAGTGCGTAGTATAGTGTAGTATACTGTAGTGTAGTGTACTGTAGTGTACTGTAGTGTATTGTAGTGTACTGTAGTGTACTGTAGTGTAGTGTACTGTAGTGTCGTGTAGTGTACTGTAGTGTAGTGTACTGTAGTGTCGTGTAGTGTAGTGTAGTGTAGTTCTAGGGTAGGTAGTGTAGTGTCGTGTAGTGTGGGTAGTGTAGTGTAGTGTAGGGTTTGTGTAGTGTACTGTAGTGTAGTGTAGTATAGTGTAGTGTTAGTAGTGTAGTGTAGTGTAGTGTAGTGTGTTGTGTAGTGTTATTTTAGAGTAGTGGAAGTGTGTAGTGTAGTGTAGTGTAGTATATGTAGTTGTAGTGTAGTTAGTTGTTACTGTACTGTTAGTGTTACTGTAGTGTATTAGTTTAGTGCACTGTAGTGTAGTTGTAGTGCAGAGTAGCGCAGTGTAGTGTAGTGCAGTGTAGTGTAGTGCAGTGTAGTGTAATGTAGTGTGTTGTAGTGTGTCTAGTGTAGTGTAGTCTGTGTAGTCCAATGTAGTGTAGTGTAGTGTAGTTGTAGTGTAGTGTAGTGCAGTGTAGTGTAGTGTAGTTGTAGTCTAGTGTAGCCTCGTGTTTGTCTAGTGTAGTTTAGTAGTAATTTTAGTGGTAGTGACTAGAGCTTCCTTGGGATGCCAAGTGACAGGCTGTATGTCATGTAGACACCACAACCTGCCAAGGCCACTGCATGCCTCAAATACTCTGTGTGTGTATGTGTGTGTGTTGTATGTGTGTGTTTGTGTGTGTACGCATGTGCGTGCGCGCGCGCGCGTTTGTGTGTGTCTTTATGTTTTATTTTCATTCTTGTATTTCGAGGATAATGGAATAAGCCCTCATGTGCTTTTTTAATTTATTATTTTATACATCCCGTGTGTACGAGGATTTGTAGATTATTTTGTTAACCATTCCCACCAGCACAATGGCCTACTCTTGAAAAGCGGAACAGGTTTTAACGTATGCACAAGATGTTCCGCGAGCGTTCGTACACTGGACTTCGGTTTATAGCCATCTCGATTGGTGGGTGCGAGCGGAGTGTTATGTCGGTGAGAAGTTAACTGACGTCAATGAGTTCAAAGAAGAAAGAGATTGAGAGAGTGCGTGACTACTTAGCAGTTCTCCACTGTTGCTGAGCACGAGAGAGATAGAAGAGTACAGAGAATCGGTAACTAGTACGAAATGTCCAATAAAACAGACTGCTACACTGGTGAAGCTAATGACATGTTCCAGATCCCTCGTCTGCAAGATACCTGTGACTACAAAAGAGAGATCAACAGCACGATGGCCGTACGATCGATCATTTCTTTTCTGAGGTATAGAATAAGTACACTTTTTCACCCATCCCTCGCGAAAAAGAAGCCTAAACAACAATTTAATCAGTAATACAAAATATTACAATAAACATCACCACTATCATTCATCTTAAATACCTCTATCATCATCCCCTATCTCACACCATCACATAACAAAATAACTTATGTCATATAAACTTTATGAGTGATGGTGAGTGATTGACAATTCACGCTAATGTTTTTCGAGTTATTTTTGAAACATTAAAAAATTGTCAGAGATTACAATGAAGTAGGGGGGGAAGGAGAGTAGGCTATAGATTGTGTTTTAAAGAGATGAGCGAAGAGAGAGATGAGATGAAGAATGAGATGAAGATTAGAGATGTATATGGGGGATTATTGAGAGTATAGTATCATCAAAGCTATATATACCAAAACGAAATATACTCTGATACAGTGAGGAAAAAATATTAATGCATATAATATTGTTCTCAATACATCTTTGGACATAGACAGCTCAAGTCAGAGAGATCCATAAGGTAATTGTACAACCTGCTTTTGAATTTTTTAAAGTTTGATTCAGATCTTATGAATTCTGGTAAATTATCCTCCAGAATATTTTAGACTAGATTTGCATAGAGTAATGGTCGTAAAAGGAAGGTTCAGTTTATGTGAATGTCGATATTCATTAATGGTAAACATGTTCTTAAGAACAAATGGAGCATTTCCGTGCAGTATTTTATGCATAAAACCCCCTTTGTTATATAAAAGTTTTGCTTGGAGAGGTAGAACATTTGCTTGTTTGTAGTCAGATGCTATTAATGAAGTTGATTTGCCAATGGTAATTTTGATGGCTCTTTTATGAACACTTATTAACGGTTTAAGTATATTTTTGCTAGCTAGATCCCACAATGTAGAACCATAATCAATATTACACTGAATATATGCATAATAGAATAGTTTTCTTGTATGAAGGTCTAAAAAGTTATTTATTTTTTTAAACTGATACAATTTTGATGCAATACTTGCTGTAAGTTTTTCACAATGTTTTGACCATGATATGTTATTGTCTATGGTTACACCTAGGACTTTGTGATTTGCTACTTGGTCAACTTTTACATTAGAAATATAAAGATCTGGTAATGTCTGAGTAAGATTCTGTCGCTTTTGTCTATTTGTGACTAACATAAATTTAGTTTTATGTGGATTAAGAGCCATATGGTTTAAGTGTGTCCATTTAACAAAGTGATCAATACTTTTTTGCATGGTATCATAGACTTCATGAGCGTTTGATTTAGTTATTTCTAAAGTGGTGTCATCTGCAAACATTTCGCACTGAGTTCCTATAAATAAAGGAAGATCGTTGATATACAATAAGAACAGCAAAGGACCTAAAACAGAGCCTTGGGGTATACCAAAAACATTTGGACGAAAACTGGAGATAGATGCGTTCAAAGACACTCTCTGTTGTCTATCAGAAAGAAAAGATGAGATTAAATTTAGTGTGCTGAGAGATAGTTTGTAAGCTGATAGCTTTTAAAGGAGAAGTTTATGATTTATAACATCAAACGCTTTAGCGAAATCAACAAATAATTCTCCTGTAAATTGCTTTTTATTTATGTTTGATAACCATCGATCTATCAGTTTTGTTAAAGCTGTATGGCATGAGTGATGTTCTCTGAACCCCGACTGATCTGGGTGTATAAGGTTATACTTGTTTAGATGGGAAAGAATACACTTATGTATATGTTGTTCCAAGGGTTTTGAAAGAACTGATAATATAGAAATAGGTCTGAAGTTAGATGGATCAGCAGTATTTCCTGATTTAAACAAGAGAGAGGATGAGAGAGAGAGAGAGAGATGAGAGAGAGGAGAGAGGAGAGAAGAGAGAGAGAGAGAGAGAGAGAGAGAGGAGAGAGAGAGAAGAGAGAGAAGAAGAGAAGAGAGAGAGAGAGAGAGAGAGAGAGAGAGTGAGAGAGGAAAGAGAGAGAGTGGAGAGGAGAGAGAGAGAAGAGAGAGAGAAGAGAAGAGAGAGAGAGAGAGTGAGAGAGAAAGAGAGAGAGTGAGAGAGAGAGAAGAAGAGAGAAAGAAGAGAGAGAGAGATGGAGAGAGAGAGAAGAGGAGAGAGTGAGAGAGAAGAGGAGAAGAGAGAGAGAGAGAAGAGAAAGAGAGAGTGAGAGAGAGAATGAGAGAGAGATGAGAGAGAGAAGGTGAGAGAGAAAGAGAGAGAGTGAGAGAGAGAGAAAGAGAGAGAGAGAGAAAGAGAGAGTAGAGAAGGAGAGAGAGAGAAGAGAGAGAGAGAGAGAGAGAGAGGGTGCATTCCCATACACGAAGGGGGCTGCCCAACTGCTTAGTATTGGGAGGGGGGGGGGCACCAGCAACAGCAAGATGTTAGTTACTGTATAACAAAAAAAACCGTAACAAAAATATGACTTAAGATAACAATATATCTCTTTTTCTGAAAGCTTTACACAAAGTGAGGCTTCGCACAACCTCAGGATGACTTGTGGCTATGACGATGCCTTAAAGCAAGAACGGTCTATCGACAGAGCCGCCATTTTCGAACGTTTTGAGATACACTCATTTGAACAGTTTGAAAGGTCAGAAAAAATGGAGAAAAAATGGAGGATTGAACGGAAGTTTTCGGTTTTTGGAAAGATAATGGATATTGATGCGATCTTTATCATAACATCATTATGTTGTAAGATATGTAGAAGAAGGCGCATCAATGCATATTTATAACTGGTGGTCTGTGTTTTTGCCTTGAATTTTCTTGCAGTCTGCATGTGAAACTTTTGATGTCGACTAATGCTGGTCCTCTCAAAGCGATGCTAGGCTAGGCTAGTGCAGAAAGTGGAATTTCCTGTAAAGGCCAGGACAGCAAAGACACTGGCAGTGAAGGTAGACCATCTTGCTCGCAGAGAAAATACAGGGCGTGGCACAAAGCTTGACCCTCTTTCCCAGAGAAGATCACATTCCAGCCATCAGTTTTCAGAGGAAAAACCACGTAACCTCCAGGCCCCACCAGTGCTACATAAACCCTGTCCATCAGTCCAAGTGTATCCACTCCTAGGCAAGAAGGGTTTGCACAGCTGGATGTCCATTGCTACATACACTTACTGAAAGTATTAACTATTATGTGCCATGAATCCCTCCCTCCCTGTCTGTCTCAGTGTCTTCCTGTCTGTCTGTCTGTCTTCACTCTGTCTGCACTTTTCTCTGTCTGTAACCCTGTTCCTGTCTATTCCTCTTGGTCCTAGAGAGTCTCAGTCTCTCTCTCTCTCTCTCTCTCTCTCTCTCTCTCTCTCCTCTCTCTCTCTCTCTCTCTCTCTCTCTCTTCTCTCTCTCCCTCCCTCCCTCCAGGTTCGAATCTCGTTCAAGAGGATTTTTCCTCTGGAGTTAACATCAGTGCCGACTCTACTCTCCCAGAAAGTCCTTCGGATGAGACTATAAACCGAGATTCCGTGTGCGAACGCACGCAGAACATCTTGCGCACACGTTAAAAGCTATTCCGCTTTTAGGAAGAGTAGGCCATTCTGTGCCGGTGGGAACTGATGACAAAACTGACAAAACTGCATACATGAGGGGACTGGTGGTAAAAAAGCAATGAGTGCTTTTTCCAGTATCCTCGAAAAAGAAGAAGAAAAAGAACACACACACACACACACACACACACACACACACACACACACACAACACACACACACACACACACACACACACACACACACACACACACACACTTCCCCAAAAATACATCAACAACAAAAATTCAAAATCTTGTCCATGTGTTTTGTTATGATGTCCATTGGATTGTCGCCATAGAAATCGATTTTTCCATTTAAAAAAAATATGAATTTCGTGTGTATACATTGATTTTATGTTAGTTGTATGGAAAGGCAATTTCAGGTTGATTTTACGTTCTCCTGAAAAAAGTGTATGTGTGTGTGTGTAGGTGGGTGGTGTTGTTTTCTGGTATGTGTGTAAGAGGCTGGTGGTGGTATGTGTGTGTTTGTGTGTGTGTGTGTTTGTGTGTGCGCACACGCGCGTGTGTTGGTACATTGGGTGTGTATCTGTGTGTGTATGTATGCCTGTGTTTGACTCTGTGTGTGTGCGCGCGTGCACGCGCACGTTTGTGTGTGAAGTGATGTTTTGCATTGTTTTTGCATTACTACACGCAAAAGCACTTACAGCCAGAAATAACAACAAAACAAAACAAACGAAGTCAGCAGTGATGGGTTTTCTGCAGTCTGTCACTGTCTGTAATGGACCATGAACATAGAACGGTTCATTTCAAAGGTGATGTGTTTTACTTGGCCTCTGGCAATGGAGCTTTCATTTTGCTTTGTGTGCATTCTAAAGTCCCATGTGTGCGCGTATGCACACACAAACACGCACACACACACGCGCGCGCATAGACACACACACACACACACACACACACACACGCACGCACGCACGCAAATACGTTAAATCCTGTTCCGCTTTCGGAAGAGTAGGCCATTGTGTGCCTGAAGAAACAGATGACAAAATTTACAAAACCGTATACACAAGGGAACTGGATGTAAAAAACCCCACTTGATTGCTTATTCTATTATCCTCGATAAAACACACACGACACACACACACCAACACACACACAACACACACACACACACACACACACACACACACACACACACACACACACACACACACACACACACACACATGCAGAGTAACTCAAACACAGGGGGTCGGGATAGCCTTGTGCGTAGAGCATTGCGCATTGTGTTAGTGATCTGCTCATCCGGGTTCGAATCTCATTCAAGAGGATTTTTCTCCCCGAAGTTAACATCATTACCGACTCAACTCCCTCCAAAAGTCCTTTAGATTAGATTATAAACCGAGGTCCCGTGTGCGAACGCACACTGAACATCTTGTACACAAGCTAAATTCTGTTCCGCTTTTCGAGAGTAGACCCCTTCGTGCTGGTAGGAACAGATGGCAATATATATATATATATATATATATATATAAATATATATATATATATATATATATATTATATATATATATATATATATATATTTATAAATATATAATAATGCATGCACACAGGTTTCGTATTTTATGCTCCATCTCAGAAGTTGGGAACGGGATAGCTCAGTGGTCGGAGCACTCGCTTTCCCCCAGCTAAGGTTAAGCAGCCTCGAGTGTGGTTACCATTTGGGTGGGTGACTGTTTGTGCTCCTTGGCTTCAGTACAGTCCCCCAGTTCACACAGCTGTAAATAGGTACCTGCCCTCTTTAGGGTCAGGGAAGGTAAAGCAGCAAGGGAGAGGAGATGGGCGCCGCCCTCAAAATGCTGGCCCCCTAGAAAAGTGAGGTTTCTGACACCTTGATTCCCTACGACCACATAGGCTATGGGACTCCTTTACCTTTACCTCCGAAGTTGGAATGTTGCTACCTAATGGCGGCTAATAACGGTCGCATGCTCAAAATCTCACAATTGGTAAACCTTGGAGTTCGAGGCGAAGAACGAAAAAAACCCCACCCCAAACATCTGAAATAGGGCAGAAAGTGAGGCAGGTTGGGGCATAGAGTCTAATATTGAGATAACAACAACAACAACAATAACAATAATAATAATAATAATAATAATAATAATAATAATGTATGGAATTTACATAGCGCTGAATCTTGTAAAGCAACAAATCAAAGCGCTCAGATTATTTTTTTTCGAGGACAATGGAATAAGCACTCATGTGCCTTTTTTTTACACCTAGTCCCCGTGTGTATGCGGTTTTGTAAATTTTGTCATCTGTTCCCACCGGCACACAATGGCCTACTCTTTTGAAAAGCGTAACAGGATTTAACGTGTGCGCAAGATGTTCTGCATGAGTTCGCACACGGGGCCTCGGTTTATAGTCTCATCCGGAGGACTTTGACATTCAGTTCGTTTTTTTTTGTCAAACTGGGAAGAAAGGGCGAGGCGGGAATGGAACCCAGAACCCAGGGTTTACTTTTGGCAGGCAAACGCCCTTAACCATCCTGCCACTTCCTTGTGGGGAGGAAAAAGGGGTGGAGGTTGAGGGAATAAAGCCAAGGGGAGAGAGAACGAAAAGTAACTCCCCCCCCCCCCCCTCCCGGTTACTCATGCACCCTGCTCCTTCCTCAAATATTGTTTGCTGACTTAACTTCAGCTTTCAAAACAATGCAGCCTCATGTTCTTGTTCACAAAATACTTTCAAAATTGGATGTAGAAATCAACTTGTTCCTTGGCTGATGGAACTTTTAACTAACAGACTGCAGCGTGTTTTTGCCAATAAAATATCTTCATCGGTTAGATTTACCTGTATGGATTCTCCACAGGGATGCGTTCTCTCGCCACTTCTGTACATTCTATACACAGATGATTGCAGAAGCAGCAATGAAAATTCCTTTCTTGTAAAATTTGCCGAAGACAGTGCTCTTTTGTCTCTCTTATCTGGATCTGTCCAAAACCACGGTCCAGCCCTCACTGATTTTGTTCAATTGCTGTGATGAGGCATACTGGAGCTAAAGGGTTTCTAAAAACTAAAGATCTTCTTATCGACTTCAGAAGATCGGTCACACTTCTGAGCAGTTATCATCCATAGTCCAAGAAGTTGAAAATGTTTCGAAGTACAAATATCTGGGGAACTATTTTTTATCAACAAAAATTAAACGGTATGCTAACACTGACGTATTGTCAAAAAGGGACAAAAAACGTATTTTCTAAGGAAGCTTAACTAATTTTTTTGGTGACAAAAGATTCCTTCCTTTGTTCTACTAGTCCTACATAGTGAGTGTTCTATAAGTATTGCTTTCGTCTGGTTGGTACATTCCAATTTTATGTGTTCAAAACAAGCATAGGTCTTCGGGATAATTTTAGAATATTAGAATCTGCGCCAAATTAATTTTTGGAGTAGACTCAAAAGAGATCTCATGCACCCGTTTACCTGCGATCAGCTGCCTTGCTTGTGCACAAAGTGACTTGCCCAGGATCTTGGCCGTTCAATACAATGATGTCTTCGGAATTTCACAGTTTTGATGCCTTCTGGACGCCGCTTTCGGTTTGCATCCACTATCAGTTAAAACATATTAGATATAAAGAATTTCTTTTGTTCCAGTAGTCATTCGATTCTAATTTCCTAAACATCACTGACTACTAAACAGTTTTACATCTCTGATTTACAACCCCTGATTGGTCAATGTGCGCGTTGTGCGTGTGTGTGGTGGTTGGTATGAAAATAATGTACTACTGTATCTTCTTTTGGTCTCAAGAAAATGATTCTAAATTGTGTGTGTGTGTGTGTTGTGTGTGGGTGTGTGTGTGTGTTGTGTTGTCTCGTGTGTGTGTGATTGTGTGTGTCCTTTTTGTAGTGCGCACGCGCGCGCGCCGACTCGCGCGCCAGTGTGTGTGTGTTGTGTGTTAAAGTTTATTGTTGTCTTTGGTAGAACTAATGCGTATTTTATAGTACACGGGTGAATGGGTAGTGCTGTGTGTGGTTTTCTGTCTATAGTATTTTATTAATTGTGTTCATCTATTGGTGTGTCGTGTTATGGGTGGGCTGCACGCGTAAAAAAGTAAGTTTATGTCTTTTCCAATCAATGGTTTTTAAACATTGTATTCCTACACTTGTGTGTGCGGCGTGGCGTGTGTGGGTTGTGTGTACGCGAGTGCGTCTTGTGTGTGCGCCGAACCGAACCTGGGTTTGTGTGTGTGATAATTGTTTTTTTAAGCTATCCTCGGAATGTTTTATATAACAATCTGAAAAATATGTTTTTGGCCGATCTTGTGAGTTAATTTATAGGTTACAAATGTTGCTGTCCAGTATCTGTTAATTGCCCTTATGGGATGATTAAAGTGTTTTTGACTTGACTTGACTTGTATTTTAACTTTAATACAAAGAAAAGACATTGCCGGTGTGTATGAAACCCTAACTGTACTCCTTCGATTAGCATCAGTAAAAATACCCCATATGAAGGATGATTTGTTTTGAGTTTGTTTGTTGGTTTGCAATATATTTACATTAAACACAGTTACACAATAAACTTCCTAAGAATGCTAACAGTGATGGGGAACCCGGTTGGTGTGTGTTGTATGTGTTGTGCTGTTGTGTGGGTGTGTTGTGTATGTATATGTGTGGGTTTGTGTGGTAAGTGTGTGTGATGTAGGTGTTGTGTCTTTAAGTGTTCGTCAGTAAAATGTGTGTGTTGAATGTGTTGTATGTGAGTGTGTGTTTTGGGCTGGAGGTATTTTACGTGGGAAGTTTTTCTTCCTCCTTTTCCTTGGGCAACTCAATAATAATTTTCCGAAACGACAAAAAAAAGTGAACAGGCTTTTGACCGTGGTGCGCGAGAGATTTTCATACACACCACACTAATTTTGGCATGATGTCCATGTTTAAAGCAATAACTCTCAAAGGAATTATATATTCATGTCCGAGGGAGGGGACGAAGGGGGGGGGTAGGGGATGGGGGAAGGGGGGCGGGAGCGAGGGTTTTAAAGGTGTATGCCAATGGTAAGTATAGAGGGGGGGATGTAGTACATTAAAAAATATTCTTTTCATTCAATCTTCCTAATTGGTTTTGAATAGTTCACAGGCCCTTTTGGATTATATTTTGGAATGGGGGAGCTGTTGTTATTGTTATTGTTTATCGGGATTTGTCTGTATTTGGTTTTTTTTGTTCTTTCTGTCCCTCATTTGCTGATTTATTTGTTTGTTGCGTGTTGTTTGTAGTTCTCTTCTTAAAATGTATTTAGGAGCTGTTTTTAACACCTCCATGTGTTAATATTTCATTTCAATTATGCAGGTAAGTGTGTGGTGTAGAGTGTTGTGGGGTGTTGTATGCAGGTGTTAGTTTGCATCCCTCGTGAGTTGCGTGTGTGCTAAGTGTGGACCACCAGCCAGTTACAATTTTGTCTTATTGTTTAACATCTACAAATCTGAAAATACAAGATTTTTATCCAAGAGGAACCTTTACGGTATGCACAAATAAATAAATTATGTGCTTTTATATTTGGCACACAGAGCTCATTTGCATACACGTGTGTTCTGTGTAATTATAGTATCACGGCAAGTCTGTGTCGTGACTCTGTGGGTGGGATTAGTTATTTCGTTTCTGCTTACTGAAATAAAATCATTAAGTTATTTATTAAAGCGCTGTTCTGTTATATCTGTTATAATGTTATAAATTTAGTATAGTAAACAACTCACATCACACACACACACAGAACCTCACACTTATTATTAGATAGAATAGATAGGTCAAACAATCGATAGGTAGTGATAGATAGAGCGTGAGGAGTGAGGAGAACCCGAGCCGAGAGTGCAGAGAGAGGTAGAGAGAAGAGGGGGGGGTGGGGCGGGGAGTTGAGGGGAGTTGTGAGTTTAGAGGGGGGGGGGGGGGGGAAGGGAGTAGTGGAGGGGGTGGGGAAGTTAGTTGGGAGTGAGAGAGTTAGGTTAGGAGGTTGGGGGGGGGGGGGGGGGAGGTAAGTTGGGAGTTATCGGGAGTTTGGGACGAGTTGGGAAGTTTGTCCCGGGATGCATTTAATTCACAGCCACATAACATGCATTTTAGAAAAATAAAATAGTTTTATTTTGTGCATGTAATGTTTATTTCTGACAGACATTTGAATAATCTAAACCGTCGAAGTTTTTTTTTGCGTCTAGACTGATTAAGTAATCACAATGCATGAGACATGCAGAGGGGGGGGAGGAGGTGAGGACGGAGAGAGAGGGGCGGCCCGGGGAATAATAAAATATTTTTCATTAATAAATAAAAGGTGGGCAGAAAGAAAAAGAGATTCTTTGTGGTGTGAATCCTCGGATTTGTCACATAGTGAGAAAGAGAGACTGACAGACAGACCAGACAGAAGAGACAGAGTTATATAGAGGAGACTAGAGACAGAGTATTTCTATGAGAAAGTGTAGCCGATATCTTCTGCACATGGATGAGAGAGGGAGAGAGAGAGGGGGGAGGGAGAAGGAGAGATGAGGGATGAGGAGAGGGAGAGAGAGAGAGGGAGGGAGACGAATGAGAGAGAGAGTGAGAGAGAGGGACGGGGAGTAGGAGAGAGAGAGGGGGAGGAGTGAGAGAGAAGGAGAAGAAAAATAGAGGAGAGACAAGAGATGACAGAAATGTTCGTAGCCAAGACTCAGTTCTTGACGCATCCAATAAACTCTACACTAAACAGTATTTCATGTACAGATACTTGAACAAAGACCTTGGTCAAGTTCTTGTTTTGTTTTTCTTTGGCAGAAGATCAAGATTTGTTTAGAGAGAACATTAAAGTTTTTGGAGAACATTTACAATCAGATTTGTCTTGAGAACATTTAGATTTGTATCTTATGAAGTTTTGTTTGTTAGACATTTCAGATTTGTTGAGCATTTCAGATATTTGTGGACATTTCATCAGATTTGTCTCTATGGACATTTTATCAAGGTTTTGACCAGCCTTGGTGTACAAGTATTCTGCCGTTTTACCCACTTTTCATATCATGCTGCGAGCCACTGGCTAACCCAACCCTAACTCCCAGCCTCTTTTTTTTTGACTGAAGGGACTCTCCTCTCTGATGAACTGTTGAACTCCCCTCTGGGATCAGGGCGTGTGAAGGGCGAGAGGTAGACGGGACGTGTAGGCTTAGGGACGGTTAGGCCTTTTTTTTCCCAGTGCTCTGACCTGCAGTAGTGACACAATGACAGGCCCACCGAATAAATCCCAAGAAGTTGTTGTTTGCTTTTGTCCAACATTTCCTCATTACTTTGAAAAATATATTTACCTGTCATGGTTTTGTGTTCATTCTAGTATAGGTTTCAAACCCAGAAGTGACAAAAAACAAGCGTTTTTAGTTCCAGCAGTGAGACGTAGTGTTTGTAATATTTACAGCAGCGAGGAAGAAGAGACAGACAACTTGAAATGGTAAGTGGAAAACAATCATGTTGTTTGTGTTTTTTTTTTTAAAAGTTGTTGCAAACTTATTTTTATCTGGAAAAAAAAAAAAAAAAAAAAAATAATAAGTCTGTTTGGCGTTGAAATAACGTGTCAGTGGTCGTGTGATCATCCACTAATCCCCCACCCCCCATACAAAACCTACGAAACATTTTTCAGGTTATTCATCAATTTTGTTACAGGGCTGTCAGGAATTTACAAGGAAAAAAATGAATGTAATGGTTATTAAACCTATACATTCTTTGTGTAGTAAATCCTATTTCACATCAATAACTAGGTCATCAAAATAGGTTTGTTATATCGTGTATTCTCAGCTTCATATACATTTCCGTCAGGCTATGTTGGAATAAAAAATCTATAGCTACAATGGGCAATACACGAACGATGACCAATACCCAAACTGATATGTTTGCAATTAACAATGAAAAAAGGCCTGTGTCAGCCAGTAAACTGCTATCACTTATGCACTCTCAGTACTTTATATGAGAGTACCATCCAAAAAAAACAAACAAACAAAAAAACATTGAGGTAATTAAAGTTCCCAGAAAACATAATGTTTCAAAACCCATAATGTACAAAGCTGTTGAATGACGATCACTATTAAAAAAAGGATAGCCCTATAAATACAAGACTAGCTTGTCACAACCATCCATTGCTTGCTGAAAAGCACGTTTTTTCTTTGACTATACACAGTGATTTAAAGCTCCCACAACAACAAAAAATACAGCCAAAGTATCTGTTTTGTACAACTGCATTGTATAAGCTTACTTAAAGACCAATAATCAAAAAAACCACAAACCAGCTAAACTTCTCATTTTTAGTGTTACACAACCCAGGTTTCACTTGGGTACAAATTAAATGCAATAACAGAAAGGCTGAACAAAAAATGACAACCTGTACCCCACTATACTATGACAGTTGATCTGCTCAGAATACATTATTTCCACAAAAAACTTTGCGACACTGCATTTGTTTTTACTGCAGAACATGTGAATAGGAAGTTCCATACTTTCAAGAAAATTAGCACAACATGGATAACAGATACTGTACAAAGGCTGGGCAAATGCGAGAACGAAAACCATGAATCCATTCTAAAAATCATTTCTAATTTAGCTTGCCAATAAATAACCAGACTTTATGTTGGGTATTTCTGGTGTGTTTTTTGTGCGGACCCAAACCCCACCCCCCCCCCTCTCCCACTTCCAACATTTACTCCCAATTACTTCTTTTCTCCAATTTTATCTATTCTGTTATCCAGTTCTTCTTGGTATGAAAATCAAAAGCTTGCATAGGAGAAATGCAGAGGAGCAGTTCTATCACATGGGTGGGTGTGCTATGTACCTGGGTAATGGGCATGTCCCTGGACCTACGCAAAGCTAAGCAAGAGCGAAATTAAGGAAACAGGACACCACACACTACAAGATTTAATGACAACATGTTTTCTGGTTTAAGTTTTGTAAAGCAAAGAGGAAACTGCTTTTACTAATATAAAAAAAGATAAAGATACTACCTAGTGCCTTTGGATGGTCGTTAGGCGAGAGCGAAGGTTGTTCGAAATCTCATGCTTCTCTTATGGACCCAGACAACCTAAAGGCTGCGCCCATGCCCTCTCCCTCGCTGCTTTACTTCCCTGCCCTAATGAGGCAGGGCCCACCCTTTACACTACTGAGTGAAATTGGGGGACTGTACGGAAGCCGAGACGCCACTACACAGGTGTCATGTCCCCACGCCAACTCGCTGCTTAAACCTAATTTGGGGGAGGAGCGAGTGCTCTGACCACGGAGATATCTGGCTTTTTCTAACGAAAGGTTGGTAAATAAAAGTACACGGATGTTTTCTTTTATAACAATATACAGAGCTTTTTTGTACGACGCTTCAATGCTTACGTCTATCCCTTCCAAAAATATTCGGCTTTTTCTTTTTTTCTTTTACTATTCATATTTTTAAAATCCGCACATACAAACACAGCTGAAAAGTTTTTTTTTAACTCAAGGGCGCGGAAGATACGCTGGTGATGACAAATTGCTGTGGTATACCATTCCGTGGATGTGCATGCAGAACACACACACACCACACAAACACACACCACACACACACACACACACTCACACCTCACACGATCGCCAACAACTCCGATCGCAAAGAACGGCTACAGCACGCACGCACGCACGCGCGCACACACCCAAACACGCACACACACACGCTACCCACTCGGATCAACAACGCACGCCGCACACTCACACACTTCTCTCCACATATTCATCTTTATTCCTTCTTCTCTCTCTCTCTTCTACTCTCTCTTTTCGCTTCTATTCTCTCTCTCTCTCTCTCTATCCTCTTCTCTCTCATCTCTCTCTCTCTCTCTCACTCCGTGCTCTCTCCTACGTGCTCTATCACCGCCACTTGCTCTCTCTCCTCTCTCGGCTATCTCCTCTCTCTCTCTCTCTCTCTCTCTCCACCCCTCTCACCCTCGCTCTTCTCAATCTCTCTCTATCTCTCTATTCCTCTACTCCTCTTCTCCTTCTCTGCATCTATCGTGGAAGATAGCTTGGTGGTTAGAGAGTTGCGCATCGCGTCTCGTATCTGGTATGACCCTGGTTACGGAGTCTCGTTTTCAAGCCGATATTTTTCCTCTGGATGTTATCAGTGCCAACTCACTACTCCAAATCGTTTCGGATGCGACATATAAACTGATAGTCCCGTGTGCGAAAGGCAAGCAGAACAATCTTATTCTATGAAACCCACCACATCCTCCCACAAACGCGCGAAGAAAAGAAATATATTTTTGAGCTCATTGGTGTCAGCTTACAACTCATTTTAATACTTCCTGCCATTTGTGATCCACAGGGGGGGGCCAAGGGTTAGGTTTGAGGTTAGCCACTCTCAGGTGCCAGTGCCCAGTGTTATTCAACAAGCATTGCAAGGGTTGTCTGTCAGCTGTGGTCGGTTCGAGGGACATGCGGACAATTATTGTATTAGACAAACGGGGTGAGCTGTGTAGACACAACGGTACAATAGCTCGCAAAAAGCATGGCGCTATGTATATCAAAATCACAAGTCTGGGAACAGTGTAACGTGATGTTGCACTGGTCTTCCCAGTCTGCAAATTTAGCTGGTTGTTCTATACTTTTTCCTACCCTGCCGAAAAGTCTTTCAGAATTTAAGACTGTAAACCGAGGTGGCGCGTGTGTGAAAGCACAGCAGAACATCTTCCGCACACGTCAAAACCTTTTCGCCTTGCCAAAGTTGTAGGGACCTTGCTGTGCCAAGTGGGAATGGGATGACTAATCTTCACAAACAACGCATGCTCACACGGAGACTGGATTTTTTTTAGAAGCACTCCGGTTAGGTGCTTATTCCAATTAATGGTTTAAATTGAAAGCAAATTTTATCGGAAGCATTTTTTGGCAAGTTGCTTAATAGTTTCGCTGTCGCCATGAAAAATCGGAGACATTTGCAACAAGTGCTGTCCGTTAAAAATAAAAGAGGTCCATTAAACGGCTTTTGTAAGTATATCAGCCAGCTCTTGTTTCTATCTCAACGGCTATACCCAGACCCCCCTATGCACACCTTTCCTTTCTTTCACTCTCCTTCTAACCGGCGGGACCTCACTCCCACAACACACACAAGCTTCGCCGCACACATACACGCGATCCGCACGCATCCCAATACTACACGGACGCACGGTTCGATAGCCTATCAGCACGAAACACGGCACGCACCTCACATCTGACTCAACGCAATACGCTCCGAGCGGATACGCCGAACATCCTACTCACGCACAGCATAACAACGCTCGCATACGCCACGCATTCTCTCCTGACAGACAGAGAGACAGAGAGGTGGAGAGAGAGAAATGTACACAGACAGAGAGTAAGTGTTGACATGGTATACCACTGGTCAAAAATCATCACTCAGATTTGTTATACAAGATACCCCGAAACTCGTTACCAATTTTGCTATCATCAAATAAAAAAAAAAATAGATGCTACTCTTCCTACTTGGGAACAACCTCTCGGAGTTCCTCAATGAGATTTATCAGAATACTTCAAAGTTGAACTGCTCTCTGGATTTTTGCATAAGAAAGAATACCAGAACCTGGGTAGAGTTATCTCTCGACCAGGATTCTTTATAAAGTCATTTCTGGGTTTTTTTTAAAAATCCAGGCCAAAATCATTGACTAGTCAATTGTCTTATTTTCCAATTTCGATTTTTGTGGTCTCTGCACCGAGTTTTCCCAAACGGCTAGATAATTTATGGAACATATTCTAGCTATTTTCTATTTTTAAAAATTCCCCCATGGGGATAAGCGGGGGGATACCGTCAGTATAAATAGCATCCCTCCTTCTGGAAATTCTGTGCAAATAATTTCCCTCTTTTCTATCCCTCTCATTGTTTTGGCTTGTTCCTTTCCTTCATGTCATTCTACTTTGTATATTTTTTCTTTCTTGGTCATCTCCTACCTGCCTTTTTTTCCCGCCAGAAGGCTTCCTTCCTCCCATGCTAGCAAGTGGATGTGCTGGACCACTCGTTTTGTAAGGCGCTTGACTCGGCACAGCGCAACCCATTTGTGGCTCATTATGGACAGAAAGTAGCTGCTGTCCGAGCTTTTGAGGAAAGAGAAATAGCTTTTCCAGGGATAGATTATCGTGAAGGTATTTCTAATCGTTTTGGTTTGATTCTGCTGAGAAAGAAAGCAAGATCATGTTAGCTAGTCCCGCAAGGACGTCTGAAGACAAAGTTCTTTGAGAACTACCTATAACTTTTTTTTTAATCCAGTTCGGATCCATCTTGTCCTCTCACTCGTTGACGCTTACCTGTCGTCTGAACTGGTCACTCTTACAGGCCGTTTGCGCTGCTTGGTACTTTTTGGTTCCGGCACCAGAACCCCTGAAAACAGAATCAACAACAACAAAAACCAACCCTTAGCATTTACCCACAGTCTTACTTGTTCAAACATATCAATTCAGTCTCTTAAAAATGTATCAATGCTATCTTAAACACCTCCACCCCACCCCCAAAACCCATGAGCATTTGAGCACGTTCACGGTCCCTAACAGATGGGGACGGGTTAGCTAGCGGTTTGAGCATGCGATCGTAATCTGACGATCCGAGTTCGAATCCCGTTCTAGTGGATTTTTTTACCTCGGAGTTAACATCAGTGCAGAATCACTCTCCCCAGGAAAATTCCGTCCACGACACGAGACTATGAATCGAGGCCCCCGTGTGTTGTAGCAAAACAGAATATCATGCGCTCACGTTAAAATCATTTTCACGCTTATCGAAAGAGTAGGCCATTGTGTGCCTGTGGGATAGAGATGACAAAATATTTTCAAAACTACATACGCACGGGAAACTGGATGTAATAAGCAACGTGAGTGCG
Organism: Rapana venosa; assembly: GCA_028751875.1. Lineage (NCBI taxonomy): Eukaryota > Metazoa > Mollusca > Gastropoda > Neogastropoda > Muricidae > Rapana > Rapana venosa. The sequence goes on along the minus strand of CM054144.1, from coordinate 14,201,326 downwards.
TATTCCATATCATCCGATATAAAAGATAAATAAAATAAATTAATGAAACGGTGAACTTTATCTATAAATGCACCAGTTAAATGATTTTCCCCATAGGTCATTTTCCGCTACATTTTTGTCAGATCTCTTAACTAAATCGTTTAATTTTGAAGTAAAATAAGTTCAGTGTCATGCCGGATTTATAGTAAAAGACTTAATCAAATCTGGAGCGGGATAGCTTTGGGCCTAGAGCGTGACGCTGTGATCTGTGGGACCGGGTTCGAGCCTCTACAGGACGTCCGTTGTGGGGCATTTTTGCTTGGCATCAGTACCGATGCCATTGTTCCACGTTAAGTCTTTCGAATTGAGGGACTATAGCAAACTGCACTCCATTCGAAAGTCCTTCGTGATTGTGGACTATAAGCAACTCTCACTGCCCTGAAAAGGCCTTCGATGAGACTAAAAAACCAACTGCACTAACTCAATCCTGTCCTTCGGATAAGACTATAAGACTAATCCACTCACCCCTCCCTCCCGTTTCGGATGAGAACTATAAGCCGAAGTTTCCTTGTGCGAACCCATCCAAAAAAATTAACATCTTCCGGATTTTCTTAAACACATGTTCCATATGTGGTTCGAGTATGGACATATCGTGCCAGAGGAAAAGGATCAAGATGCACAAGATGTTATAAATAACCCATTCCGCGCGAATGATGTTTCTATGACTTCTACCCGAAGTCGGAATGTGGCTACGTAAGGTGGGTGAACGGTGGGCATCATCGGAAATATATCACCATTGGCACATCGCGTGTGTTCCTAGTCGAGGAACATAACAGAATCACTTCTTATCAAGAAAAAAATGACCGAATATTGTGAACAACAAAAAAGCTTCTGCAGCAAAGATCTTTGTGATTATTTCTTATCAGGCTTCAACATATTGCTGAAATTCTTGCGCAACACGTTAAATCCTGTTCCGCTTTTGTAGAGTAGGTATGTGCTGCCCAGGTCGGAAACAGTATGAACAAAATTGACAAAACCACATGCACTCCGGGAAAGAGGATGTAAAAAATCACATGATTGATGATTACCATTATCTCGAAAAATTCATAAAGAACTCAAATAGATAAATGATAAATGGAATACTTTTGATTCCGTTAGGTTGTGATTTAGAATTTTGAACATGTTTGTAGGGGCGTGATAGCATAATGGTTTAAAACTATGTGCTTGTGATCTAATTGTCCTGGAGGTCAACCACCACAGCACCCGTTCAAGGGAAATGTCTTTCCCTGTGTTATCAGTACAGACTCAAACTACGCCTGAAAGTCCTTCGACATGAAACTATAAACGAGGTCCGATGTGCGAATACACATTAATAAATATTACGCACACATTAAAACCAAGTAAGCGTAGGCTTTTGAGCTGTGGAGAAGCAGATAATATTTTTTACAAAATGATGCACTATAACACACTGGTGTTATTTAGGACAATCTCAATCTCGAACGTCATGGAATGCCGCTAGCCTTAAAGGTTGGGGAGGGGGGGCAGGAGGGAAGTGGTCCGCATTACCTAACATCTCTCATTAGTGATGGTAACTTTGATGCTCTACACAGAGGATAACATCAAATAAATGTGCTGTAAACTTACATTTTTGTCGTTGTGGATTAATGCTCCGAGGTGACGATGTTCTTCGATACTGCTGCGATTGATGTGCTCCATTGACTGCTTGTTCCGGGGATGATGTTGCTCTTGATGCTGCTTGACAAAGATTTGTCTTGATCCGTGCCCGACAAACGTTTTTGTTCTTGAGCTGCTCCGACAAACGATTTTGATTCTTATAATGCTCCGACTCGATTTTGTTCTTGATACTGCTCGACGATGAAGTTGCCTTGATTACTGCTACGGGGGATTGTTGTTGTCTTGATGCTGCTCAAACAGCATGTTGCACGATGTTGCTTTTGGTTGCTGCTCACACGACGAACGAATGTTGTTGCTCTGAGACTTCTTCGGGTATGGATGTTGCACTTGTTACTCCTCTGAGGACGTTTTTGCAATTGTTCTGCTCTTTGATGAGTGACGATTGTTGTTATTGTTGCGGCTCAGACGACGATGTTGTTCTTGATGCTGCTCACTCGACGATGATGTTCTTGATCGCTGCTCCGACACATACTAGGTTCTCGATTTTGTTTCCACGATGTCAATGTTGGCTATGATTACCAAGCTGCACGGAAAAGATGTTGCGAATGATGTTGCTCATGAATACTGCAGTGGCAATGATGGCTGGGTTCGTAAGATTGTTCCTGCGGGACACGATTATGCTTTTGATACTGCTTTGCTATGTTGTTTGCGCTTGCATTCTGCTCTTTTGACAACAATGTTGGCAGCTGCTCGACGACGGACGATGTTTTGACTGCTGCTCGAACGACGATGTTGTTCTCGTGATGCTGCATCCGACGACGATGTTGTTCTTTATGCTCTCGCTCCGACGGGACGATGTTGTTCACTTTATGCTTGCTCTCCGACGACGATGTTCTTGATGCTGCTTCGCGACAACGTTGCGCTTGAAACTGCTCTGGCGACGATGTTGTTCTTGATAGCCGCCCTCAGTCGATGTTGTTCTTGATATGCTTCAAACGACGATGTTGTTTTTGATTACCGCTCTGACGTCAGTAGTTGTTCTTGTTGCTGCTCCGACGATGTCTGATGGCTGCTCCGAACAACGATGTTGTTCTTGATTTACATGACTTCGACGGACGATGTTGTTCTTGATGCTGCTTCGACGACGATGTTGTTCTGATACTGCTTCGAACGACGTGTTTTACTTTGATAATGATCTGGCGGACGATGTTGTTCTTGCATGCTGCTTCCGACGATGTTCTTGATGCCGATCCGCGGACGATGTGGCTCTTCATATTGCTTCCGACGACGATGCCCCACGAAGTTGCGTTGATACTGCCTCCGGCCCCCAATGATGTGGAACTTGATACTGCATACGGCCATGAGGTGGCCACGTGATATGCTCCGGCAATTGATGTTTGCATTGATACTGCATCAGGCCAATGATGGTGGTTGCGCTTGCATACTGCTCCGGCCATGATGTTTCGCTTGTACTCGCTCCGGCCATGATGTTGCGCTTGATACTGCTCGGCCATAAGATGTTGCACTTGAGTCTGCTCCGGCCATGATGTGCGAACGAAAATATTCCGCTTTAATACTGCTGGCGACGATTGTGCTCGATGATGTTTGAGTTATCCTGCTTCGACAACGAAGAACTACTTGGTAATGACTGTCGGCTCCCTTGTGCTAGCTCTGATGTGTGATGCTAGATCATGACTGCGTTGATGCTAGCTCTTGCCGGCCCGTTGATGCTACCTCTATGCCAGCGATTGATGCTAGATCTTCTGAGGTCGTTGATGAAAGCTCTTGTGCAAGCTCTTGATGCGTGATGTAGCTCTTGATGCGTTGGATGAGAGCTCTTGATGACGTTGTTAGAAACTGTAGAGAGACACATGCCCCAACAGAACTGAGATAACGCTCACCATGACCACAACTGTCAGGACAAATCCTCAATGCTTTGACTTATGAGGAATCGAGCAAGAAGGATGAGTACACCAGATGGTAGTGAAAGTGCTTGCAGGACATGTTTGGGGGGCCGTGAGGTGTCCCTTCCCCTCATGAGCACTGTTGAGAGGCCAACGTAGGCTGCCTCGTGCCGTTTTTAGCGACACCAACATCTTTTCGGCGACACGATTGATGAACTTAGAAACCCTAACTGCATGCTCATAGTCGGTAACACCGCGTCGAAGTCGGCCATGCAGATGGCCTGACTTGACAAGGAGTGTAGCGGCCGTGCAGCGCACTTTCGCATCCTATGACAGGCATCAGTAGTTGGGTGTCAGCAGTGTTTAAAGAAGAAGAGACTGTAGAAGAAAGAAGAAGAGAAGAAGAAGAAGAAGAAGAAGAAGAAGAAGAAGAGAATGACCAGTTGGTGGAAATGTCGGATTGGGGGACGTGCATCTGTCCCTAAAAAGTGTTTCAGAGATGGGAAGGTCATAATGGAACGCCACTTCGATACCTAAGCCCCCAAACTCCTACCTACTTCGCGTTCAATCCAGTAGAAGACGAAGTGTGATACGGCCGTGGATTGTTATAGATCACTGGGGCATCGGAACGAGGCAGAGGTGTGCACTAGGTCTGCCCTTTCAGGGATTCAGTGAAGCATTTACTCTTTTCTCCCATTCTATAAACCCTTCAAGCCCAGAACATCTGACCATCTGGTTACTGAGTCATGGAGGATTTGGACTCTATGTTCTGGGTCACTGCGCTCCAAACATCGTCGGCCAGTGGCATCTTCATGATCTCTGGTGAGCAAGGGTGCATGATCATCTGGATGAAGATTGGTGACAAAGGACCCATGGGTGGCGTCTCCATAATATCTGGTGAGAAGGGCGATGATCACTGTTGAGACTCACCTGGGTGACAAAGACATGGGTGGCCACGAATTCCATCTCTGTGTGAGAAGGTCACGAGCAACTGGGTGAAGATCTGGTGGACAATAGACCACGAAATGGCGTCTCCAATCAACTCTGGTGAGCAGGGGTGACGATAATCGAACGAAGATATGCTGACAAAGACCATGAACACAACTCATTACATAGACTCAGGGAAGTTTTTTCACCCCAAAAACTAAATCAGACGACAAAAGGGCGATGATAACCTTAGGGTTCTAGTGATGCGCTTGGGATTGATGGTCCCGGCTTCGAGCCACCACAGATGCATCGGTTGAGCGGAAAAGCTTTTCCCTTGATTTCAAACATCAGTAACTATTCCCCAGGCCAAGGTTAAGCAGCATCGAGCATGGTTGGATGGGTGACCGTTTGCGCACCTTGGTCCAGTGCAGTTCCCTTAGTTCCCCTATACTATAAATGGTACCTGCCTCTTTGGCGTCCAGGGAAGGTATAAGCAACCCCCTCCAACTCACAACCTCCCCCCCCACAACTGCGAGGAGAGGAGAGGGCGTCGCCCTCAATTTGATGGCCCCTTGAGAGTTAGGTACTCTGATGCTCGACTCCCCTACGAACACCATAGGTATGGGACACCTTTACCTTTACCTTACCTTACTCCAATCCACGAAAAGTACTTGGTCCCGTGTGCGCGAACCGCACGCAGTACACTGGCGCACACATTAAAACTTGGTTATTTATTTCATAGTGTAGGGCGAATTCGTGCTGGTGGGGATGGATGACGCATCTCAAAAACCACATGCACATGGTGTTTTTACAATGCATCCTGATTCAGAATGCGGCTACCTTAATGGTGCGCCAAAAAAATGGTCGCATTACGCCAAAAATCTCACCGCAGGGTGAACTTCGGAGCTCTTGCCGAGAAACAAAAAAAAGACGCATGATTTTCTGAGACTGAGTTACGGTAAATTTTAGCTCCAGAGAAAAAAATCCTTGTAGACGGTGCAACCAAGGCCCGAACCTGTGTTATGAAATCCCTCAAGATTCAAATCAGTCGCTCTAACCACTGAGCTCTGCCCCCCCTAAAATGGTTATCAATTTCAGAAACAACTCGCATAATACCCAATTGTTACAGGGCAACTGCGTAGAAAGTAGCGAAAGCTGAGGTACATTGCAACTAACTTGTTTTATAATGAACTACCTTTGAATCAAATTAGAAATGATCGCTGGACGGCGTTTTTTAAACTTATGCATTGTGATCTTAGGAAGACGAATTATTAGAGGGGGGGAAGGATAAGGCTAGTGGTTAGAGCGTTGTTGCGCTCAACAGAAGTATAGGCCGCGGGGTTCGAGCCACCACTGAGGCACTCGTTCAAACTGATTTTTCCCCCCGAGGTTATTAGTACTCCACCCCCTTCCCATACTCCTCCCGAAAAGTCAAGTATCGAGGTTATAAACGAGGTTCACGTGTGGTGGACACGCGGAAAGGTTTTGACCTCCGGTTGAAAATTCTCTTAGGTGGCTTGGGCCAAGAATCAAGGCCTATGCTGTGAAATTTCATATATAAAAAACCCATAATAGGGAGTCGGTCAGATCTTACCACTGTGCTATCGAAGAGTAAATATCTAATACATAATTTTAGTATTGCTTTCGGCTTTTTTAACCATCCCCGTACAAAAAAAGGAAAAAATTGGTGTGTACGTGTGTGGTGTGTGTGTTGTGTCTTTGTGATGTAGTGTTGGTGTGTGTGTGTGTGTGTGGTGTGGTGTGGTGGTGGTTATCGGCGGCGGGTGGTGGTTGTGTTGTGGTGTGTGTGTGTGTGTTGTGTGTGTGTGTGTGTGTTGTGTGTGTGTGTGTGTGTGTGTAAGAGTGGAAGAGGGTGAGCGTGCTGTGTGCGTGTTTGGGTGTGTTCAAGTGTTTCGAAAGTCCCATATTTATCTCGTACGCACCTTAATGTACCAAACAAATAAACAGTTTACTTAAAAGCCCTATTTGTTAACATTATAGTACAACTATGTATAAGCATCAAAACATTTTACATTTCCACTGCAAATAGTAGCTATGCACATAGTAAGCACTAGAGCCAAGTCTCGTTTTAAATAAAGTAGGGGGGTGGGGGTAGCCTAGTGTTGAGAGTGTTGCGCTAGTGACGACTTCCAGAAGAGATCGGGGGTCACACTTCTGAGGCATGGTTATCATCCATAGTCAAGAACGTTTGAAAATGTTTCGAAGTACAAGTATCTGGGAACTATTTTTTATCACAAAAATTATTATAAACTGGCTATGGCTAACACTGACGCTATTGTCAAAAAAGGGACAAAAACGTAATTTTTTATGGAAGCTTAACTAATTTTTATGGTGACAAAAGATTCCTTCCTTTGTTCTACTAGTCCTACATAGTGAGTGTTCTATAAGTATTGCTTTCGTCTGGTTGGTACATTCCAATTTTATGTGTTCAAAACAAGCATAGGTCTTCGGGATAATTTTAGAATATTAGAATCTGCGCCAAATTAATTTTTGGAGTAGACTCAAAAGAGATCTCATGCACCCGTTTACCTGCGATCAGCTGCCTTGCTTGTGCACAAAGTGACTTGCCCAGGATCTTGGCCGTTCAATACAATGATGTCTTCGGAATTTCACAGTTTTGATGCCTTCTGGACGCCGCTTTCGGTTTGCATCCACTATCAGTTAAAACATATTAGATATAAAGAATTTCTTTTGTTCCAGTAGTCATTCGATTCTAATTTCCTAAACATCACTGACTACTAAACAGTTTTACATCTCTGATTTACAACCCCTGATTGGTCAATGTGCGCGTTGTGCGTGTGTGTGGTGGTTGGTATGAAAATAATGTACTACTGTATCTTCTTTTGGTCTCAAGAAAATGATTCTAAATTGTGTGTGTGTGTGTGTTGTGTGTGGGTGTGTGTGTGTGTTGTGTTGTCTCGTGTGTGTGTGATTGTGTGTGTCCTTTTTGTAGTGCGCACGCGCGCGCGCCGACTCGCGCGCCAGTGTGTGTGTGTTGTGTGTTAAAGTTTATTGTTGTCTTTGGTAGAACTAATGCGTATTTTATAGTACACGGGTGAATGGGTAGTGCTGTGTGTGGTTTTCTGTCTATAGTATTTTATTAATTGTGTTCATCTATTGGTGTGTCGTGTTATGGGTGGGCTGCACGCGTAAAAAAGTAAGTTTATGTCTTTTCCAATCAATGGTTTTTAAACATTGTATTCCTACACTTGTGTGTGCGGCGTGGCGTGTGTGGGTTGTGTGTACGCGAGTGCGTCTTGTGTGTGCGCCGAACCGAACCTGGGTTTGTGTGTGTGATAATTGTTTTTTTAAGCTATCCTCGGAATGTTTTATATAACAATCTGAAAAATATGTTTTTGGCCGATCTTGTGAGTTAATTTATAGGTTACAAATGTTGCTGTCCAGTATCTGTTAATTGCCCTTATGGGATGATTAAAGTGTTTTTGACTTGACTTGACTTGTATTTTAACTTTAATACAAAGAAAAGACATTGCCGGTGTGTATGAAACCCTAACTGTACTCCTTCGATTAGCATCAGTAAAAATACCCCATATGAAGGATGATTTGTTTTGAGTTTGTTTGTTGGTTTGCAATATATTTACATTAAACACAGTTACACAATAAACTTCCTAAGAATGCTAACAGTGATGGGGAACCCGGTTGGTGTGTGTTGTATGTGTTGTGCTGTTGTGTGGGTGTGTTGTGTATGTATATGTGTGGGTTTGTGTGGTAAGTGTGTGTGATGTAGGTGTTGTGTCTTTAAGTGTTCGTCAGTAAAATGTGTGTGTTGAATGTGTTGTATGTGAGTGTGTGTTTTGGGCTGGAGGTATTTTACGTGGGAAGTTTTTCTTCCTCCTTTTCCTTGGGCAACTCAATAATAATTTTCCGAAACGACAAAAAAAAGTGAACAGGCTTTTGACCGTGGTGCGCGAGAGATTTTCATACACACCACACTAATTTTGGCATGATGTCCATGTTTAAAGCAATAACTCTCAAAGGAATTATATATTCATGTCCGAGGGAGGGGACGAAGGGGGGGGGTAGGGGATGGGGGAAGGGGGGCGGGAGCGAGGGTTTTAAAGGTGTATGCCAATGGTAAGTATAGAGGGGGGGATGTAGTACATTAAAAAATATTCTTTTCATTCAATCTTCCTAATTGGTTTTGAATAGTTCACAGGCCCTTTTGGATTATATTTTGGAATGGGGGAGCTGTTGTTATTGTTATTGTTTATCGGGATTTGTCTGTATTTGGTTTTTTTTGTTCTTTCTGTCCCTCATTTGCTGATTTATTTGTTTGTTGCGTGTTGTTTGTAGTTCTCTTCTTAAAATGTATTTAGGAGCTGTTTTTAACACCTCCATGTGTTAATATTTCATTTCAATTATGCAGGTAAGTGTGTGGTGTAGAGTGTTGTGGGGTGTTGTATGCAGGTGTTAGTTTGCATCCCTCGTGAGTTGCGTGTGTGCTAAGTGTGGACCACCAGCCAGTTACAATTTTGTCTTATTGTTTAACATCTACAAATCTGAAAATACAAGATTTTTATCCAAGAGGAACCTTTACGGTATGCACAAATAAATAAATTATGTGCTTTTATATTTGGCACACAGAGCTCATTTGCATACACGTGTGTTCTGTGTAATTATAGTATCACGGCAAGTCTGTGTCGTGACTCTGTGGGTGGGATTAGTTATTTCGTTTCTGCTTACTGAAATAAAATCATTAAGTTATTTATTAAAGCGCTGTTCTGTTATATCTGTTATAATGTTATAAATTTAGTATAGTAAACAACTCACATCACACACACACACAGAACCTCACACTTATTATTAGATAGAATAGATAGGTCAAACAATCGATAGGTAGTGATAGATAGAGCGTGAGGAGTGAGGAGAACCCGAGCCGAGAGTGCAGAGAGAGGTAGAGAGAAGAGGGGGGGGTGGGGCGGGGAGTTGAGGGGAGTTGTGAGTTTAGAGGGGGGGGGGGGGGGGAAGGGAGTAGTGGAGGGGGTGGGGAAGTTAGTTGGGAGTGAGAGAGTTAGGTTAGGAGGTTGGGGGGGGGGGGGGGGGAGGTAAGTTGGGAGTTATCGGGAGTTTGGGACGAGTTGGGAAGTTTGTCCCGGGATGCATTTAATTCACAGCCACATAACATGCATTTTAGAAAAATAAAATAGTTTTATTTTGTGCATGTAATGTTTATTTCTGACAGACATTTGAATAATCTAAACCGTCGAAGTTTTTTTTTGCGTCTAGACTGATTAAGTAATCACAATGCATGAGACATGCAGAGGGGGGGGAGGAGGTGAGGACGGAGAGAGAGGGGCGGCCCGGGGAATAATAAAATATTTTTCATTAATAAATAAAAGGTGGGCAGAAAGAAAAAGAGATTCTTTGTGGTGTGAATCCTCGGATTTGTCACATAGTGAGAAAGAGAGACTGACAGACAGACCAGACAGAAGAGACAGAGTTATATAGAGGAGACTAGAGACAGAGTATTTCTATGAGAAAGTGTAGCCGATATCTTCTGCACATGGATGAGAGAGGGAGAGAGAGAGGGGGGAGGGAGAAGGAGAGATGAGGGATGAGGAGAGGGAGAGAGAGAGAGGGAGGGAGACGAATGAGAGAGAGAGTGAGAGAGAGGGACGGGGAGTAGGAGAGAGAGAGGGGGAGGAGTGAGAGAGAAGGAGAAGAAAAATAGAGGAGAGACAAGAGATGACAGAAATGTTCGTAGCCAAGACTCAGTTCTTGACGCATCCAATAAACTCTACACTAAACAGTATTTCATGTACAGATACTTGAACAAAGACCTTGGTCAAGTTCTTGTTTTGTTTTTCTTTGGCAGAAGATCAAGATTTGTTTAGAGAGAACATTAAAGTTTTTGGAGAACATTTACAATCAGATTTGTCTTGAGAACATTTAGATTTGTATCTTATGAAGTTTTGTTTGTTAGACATTTCAGATTTGTTGAGCATTTCAGATATTTGTGGACATTTCATCAGATTTGTCTCTATGGACATTTTATCAAGGTTTTGACCAGCCTTGGTGTACAAGTATTCTGCCGTTTTACCCACTTTTCATATCATGCTGCGAGCCACTGGCTAACCCAACCCTAACTCCCAGCCTCTTTTTTTTTGACTGAAGGGACTCTCCTCTCTGATGAACTGTTGAACTCCCCTCTGGGATCAGGGCGTGTGAAGGGCGAGAGGTAGACGGGACGTGTAGGCTTAGGGACGGTTAGGCCTTTTTTTTCCCAGTGCTCTGACCTGCAGTAGTGACACAATGACAGGCCCACCGAATAAATCCCAAGAAGTTGTTGTTTGCTTTTGTCCAACATTTCCTCATTACTTTGAAAAATATATTTACCTGTCATGGTTTTGTGTTCATTCTAGTATAGGTTTCAAACCCAGAAGTGACAAAAAACAAGCGTTTTTAGTTCCAGCAGTGAGACGTAGTGTTTGTAATATTTACAGCAGCGAGGAAGAAGAGACAGACAACTTGAAATGGTAAGTGGAAAACAATCATGTTGTTTGTGTTTTTTTTTTTAAAAGTTGTTGCAAACTTATTTTTATCTGGAAAAAAAAAAAAAAAAAAAAAATAATAAGTCTGTTTGGCGTTGAAATAACGTGTCAGTGGTCGTGTGATCATCCACTAATCCCCCACCCCCCATACAAAACCTACGAAACATTTTTCAGGTTATTCATCAATTTTGTTACAGGGCTGTCAGGAATTTACAAGGAAAAAAATGAATGTAATGGTTATTAAACCTATACATTCTTTGTGTAGTAAATCCTATTTCACATCAATAACTAGGTCATCAAAATAGGTTTGTTATATCGTGTATTCTCAGCTTCATATACATTTCCGTCAGGCTATGTTGGAATAAAAAATCTATAGCTACAATGGGCAATACACGAACGATGACCAATACCCAAACTGATATGTTTGCAATTAACAATGAAAAAAGGCCTGTGTCAGCCAGTAAACTGCTATCACTTATGCACTCTCAGTACTTTATATGAGAGTACCATCCAAAAAAAACAAACAAACAAAAAAACATTGAGGTAATTAAAGTTCCCAGAAAACATAATGTTTCAAAACCCATAATGTACAAAGCTGTTGAATGACGATCACTATTAAAAAAAGGATAGCCCTATAAATACAAGACTAGCTTGTCACAACCATCCATTGCTTGCTGAAAAGCACGTTTTTTCTTTGACTATACACAGTGATTTAAAGCTCCCACAACAACAAAAAATACAGCCAAAGTATCTGTTTTGTACAACTGCATTGTATAAGCTTACTTAAAGACCAATAATCAAAAAAACCACAAACCAGCTAAACTTCTCATTTTTAGTGTTACACAACCCAGGTTTCACTTGGGTACAAATTAAATGCAATAACAGAAAGGCTGAACAAAAAATGACAACCTGTACCCCACTATACTATGACAGTTGATCTGCTCAGAATACATTATTTCCACAAAAAACTTTGCGACACTGCATTTGTTTTTACTGCAGAACATGTGAATAGGAAGTTCCATACTTTCAAGAAAATTAGCACAACATGGATAACAGATACTGTACAAAGGCTGGGCAAATGCGAGAACGAAAACCATGAATCCATTCTAAAAATCATTTCTAATTTAGCTTGCCAATAAA
>CM054144.1:14146708-14184208 GCA_028751875.1 Rapana venosa | reverse complement strand
CACACACACAAAACCACACACACACACACACACACACACACACACACACACATGCAGAGTAACTCAAAACACAGGGTCGGATAGCCTTGTGCGTAGAGCATTGCGCATTGTGTTAGTGATCTGCTCATCCGGTTCGAACCCTCATTCAAGAGGATTTCTCCCCGAATTTAACATCATTACCGACTCAACTCCCTCCAAAAGTCCTTTAGATTAGATTATAAACCGAGGTCCCGTGTGCAACGCACACTGAACATCTTGTACACAAGCTAAATTCTGTTCCGTTTTTTCGAGAGACCCCTTCGTGGTGTGGGAACAGATGGCAATATATATAATTATATAAAATATATATATATATATATTAAATTATATAAAAAATAATGCATGCACACAGGTTTCGTATTAATTTTTATGCTCCATCTCAGAAGTTGGGAACGGGATAGCTCAGTGGTCGGAGCACTCGCTTCCCCCACTAAGGTTAAGCAGCCTCGAGTGGGGTTTTACCATTTGGGTGGGTGAACTGTTTTGTGCTCCTTGGCTTTAGTACAGTCCCCCCAGTTCACACAGCTGTAAATGGGAACCTGCCCTCTTTAGGGTCGGGGAAGGTAAAGCACAAGGGAGAGGAGATGGGCCCCCGCCCTCAAATGCTGGCCCCCTAGAAAAGTGAGGTTTCTGACACCTTGCTCCCCTACGACCCACATAGGCTATGGGACTCCTTTACCTTTACCTCCGAAGTTGGAATGTGCTACTAATGGGGGCTAATAAGGGTCGCATGCTCAAAATCTCACAATTGTAAACCTTGGAGTTCGAGCGAAGAACGAAAAACCCCTAAACCCCAAAAACATCTGAAATAGGGCAGAAAGTGAGGCGGGTTTGGGGGCCCATAGAGTCTCAATAAACTGAGATAATAACAACAAAAACAAAAACAACAACAACAATAATAATAATAATAATAATAATAATAATAATAATAATAATAATAATAATAATAATAATAATAATAATAATAATAATATAATAATGTATGGAATTTACATAGCGCTGAATCTTGTAAAGCAACAAATCAAAGCGCTCAGATTATTTTTTTCGGAGACAATGGAATAAGCACTCATGTGCCTTTTTTTTTACACCTAGTCCCCGTGTGTATGCGGTTTTGTAAATTTTGTCATCTGTTCCCACCGGCACACAATGGCCTACTCTTTTGAAAAGCGTAACAGGATTTAACGTGTGCGCAAGATGTTCTGCATGAGTTCGCACACGGAATCTCGGTTTATAGTTTCATCCGGAGGACTTTGACATTCAGTTCGATTTTTTTTGTCAAACTGGGAAGAAAGGGCGAGGCTGGGAATGGAACCCAGAACCTCACGGTTTACTTGTTGGCAGGCAAACGTCTTAACCATCCTGCCACCTTCCTTGTGGGGAGGAAGAAGAGGTGGAGGTTGAGGGAATAAAGCCAAGGGGAGGGGGTACGAAAAGTACTCCCCCTCCCCCCTCCCGGTTACTCATTGCACCCTGCTCCTTCCTCAGAATATTGTTTGCTGACTTAACTTCAGCTTTCAATACAATGCAGCCTCATGTTCTTGTTCACAAAATACTTTCAAAATTGGATGCAGAAATCAACTTGTTCCTTGGCTGATGGAATTTTTAACTAACAGACGGCAGCGTGTTTTTGCCAATAAGATATCTTCATCGGTTAGATTTACCTGTACGGGTTCTCCACAGGGATGCGTTCTCTTGCCACTTCTGTACATTCTATACACAGATGATTGCAGAAGCAGCAATGAAAATTCCTTTCTTGCAAAATTTGGCGATGACAGTGCTCTTTTATCTTTCTTATCTGTATCTGTCCAAAACCATGGTCCAGCCCTCACTGATTTCGTCAATTGGTGTGATGAGGCATATCTGGAGCTAAATGTTTCTAAAAACTAAACATCTTCCTATCGATTTCAGACGATCCAGTCACACTTCTGAGCATGTTATCATCCATAGTCAAGAAGCTGAAAATGTTTCGAAGTACAATTATCTGGGAACTATTTTTAATCACAAATTAAACTGGGATGCTAACACTGACGTTATTGTCAAAAAGGGATAACAACGTATATTTTCTAAGGAAGTTTAACTAATGTTTTGTTGACAAAAAGATTCCTTCTTTGTTCTACAAGTCCTACATAGAGAGTTTCTAAGTTTTGCTTTCATCTATTGGTTCAACAATCTTAGTGTTAAAAACAAGAACAGTCTTCGGATAATTGTTAGAATCTGCTCAAAAATAATCGGAGAAGATCAAAGAGATCTCAACCGTACTGCGATCAGCAGCTTGTGCGCAAAGCGACTGCCATCTTGGCTGATCCTTCCCATGCTATGTCTTAGGAATTTCAGTTGTTGCCTTCAGGACGCCACTTTCGGTGCTCCAACAGTAAAACAAATAAGAAAAGAAATTCTTTTGTTCCAGTAGACATTCGAGTTCTAAATTCAAAACAGCGCTGACCAAACAGTTTTACATTATCTGATGTACCTCCCTGATTGTCAAGTGCGTGTGTGTGTGTGTGTGTGTGTGTGTGGTAAGAAAATAAGTACTCCTGTATCTTGGCCTTTTGGCTTTCAAGAATGATTTCCCAAATTGTGTGTGTGTGTGTGTGTGTAAGTTCATGTCTTTAGTAGACAATGGTCATTATGGTACGCGGGTGCATGTGTGTGTATGTGTGTTTTCTAGTCAATAGTCTTTATAAAATTGTGTTCATATATTGGTGTGTGTGTATGGGTGTGTAAGCGTAAAAAATAAGTTTTTGTCTTTTCCATACAATGGTTTTTACAACATTGTATTCCTACATTGGTGAGTGTGGGCGTGCTTGTGTACGCGGTGCGTGTGTGTGCGCGAACCTGGATTTGTGAGTGTGATAATTTTTTAAGCTATCTTGGAATGTTTATAACAATCTGAAATGTATTTTCCTTGCGTCTTGTGAGATAATTATAGGTATCAATGTGCCTGTCAGCATTGTAATTGCCCTTCATGGGATGATTAAAGTGTTTTTGACTTGACTTGACTTGTATTATAACTTGAATAATACAAAAGATATTGCCTGTGTGTAATGAAACCCTACCTGTATCTACGATTAGCAAAGTAAAAAAATACCCCATGAAGGATGATTTGTTTGAGCTTTGCTTTGTTGTTTGTACATATATTACATAAAAAAGTTACACCCAAATGCAAAGAATGCAACAGAGATGGGGAGTGTGTGTGGTGTGTGTGTGTGTGTGTGTGTGTGTGTGTGTGTGTAAGTGTTGTGATTAAGTGTGTCAGTAAGTGTGTGTGAAAGTGTGGTGTGGGGGGTGTGGTGTTGGGGGGGGGGGGGGGGGAGATTTTTTGTGGAAGTTTTGTCCTCATGGGCAAAAACAATGGCATACTTTTCCGAAAAGGGGGAACAGGTTTGAACGTGTGTGCGAGATGTTCAAACACACACACAACAATTTCTGGCAAATGGGCCTTGTTTAAAAGCACTGCCCTCAAAGGAATCTTCATGTGTGAGTGGGGGGGTGGGGGGGGGGGGGGGGGGGGGGGGGGGGGGGGGGGGGGGGGGGGGGGGGGGTTAAGGGGGGAGGGGGGGGAGGGGAGTACAGAAAAAACATCTTTTCATCAACTTCCTAAATGGTTGAATAGTTTAGGCTTTTGGATTATGAGCTGTTATTGTTATTGTTGTCGGCATTTTTGTATTATTTGTGTGGTTTCTTTCTTTCCCTCTATTTGCCGATTGATTTGTTTGTTTGCGTGTTTGTTATTCTTTAACAAGTATATAAGCGTTTTTTTAAATCATGTGTTAATATTTCATTTCATTAATGCGGAAGTGTGGTGTGTAGTGTGGTGTGTGTGTGTTTTGTGCAGTGTGGTTTTGCTCGTGCGTGGCGTGTTGTGTTAGTGTGCCCCGCCGTTCAATTTTGGTCTTTTGTTTACATCTACAAATCTGCCAAATACAGATATTTATCCCAATAACCTTACGGTTGCATAATTATGGGTGCTTTTATATGTTGCCATAATGAGCTCATTTTCCTACACGTGTCTTGTAATATAGTATCAACGTCAGTGTGTGACTTGTGGGTGATAGTTATTTCGTTTCTCTTGCTGAATAAAATTTAAGTTATTGATAAAGCGCTGTTATAAGAATAGTATAAGTAAACTTACACACACACAGAATTCACATTAAATAATGAGGATAGATAGCTAGATAGATAGATAGAGGATAGATAGATGTAGAGAGAGAGAGCGGAGAGAGAGAGAGAGCCAGGAGAGAGAGAGAGAGAACGAGAGAGAGAGTAGAGAGAAGAGAGAGAGAGAAAGCGGAGAGAGATAGAGAGAGAGAGAAGGGTGGGGATTGTCCTGGATGCATTTAATTTACAGCCACATAACATGCATTTTGAAAAATACAATAAGTATTTTCTGATGTATGTTTATTTCTGACAGGCATTTGAATAATCTAAACCTGTCGGAGTTGTTTGCGTAAGACAGATTAAGTACATCCACAATGGGAGAGAGAGAGAAGAGGGGGGGGGGGGTAAACGGGGGGTCAGAAAGAAAGAGATCATTGTGCACATACTCAGAGTGCGAGAGAGAGACAGCAAGACCAGACAGACAGAGACAGAGTTATGAGAGAGACAGAGAGAGAGACAGACAGAGACAGACACAGACAAACAGATGTCTATTTGATGTGTAGGCCGAGATCTTGTGCACATGGAGAAGAGGGGAGAGAGAGGGCGGGAGGGAGAGAGAGAGAGAGAGGAGGGGGAGGGAAGAGAGAGAGGGGGGAAGGGAGAGAGAGAGAGAGAGAGAGAAGGGAGAGAGAGAGAGGGAGAGAGAAGAGAGAGAAAGTGAGAGAGAGAGAGTGAAGAGAGTGACATGAGACAGACAGAGAGACAGAGATTGAGCCGAGATCTTTACGCACATACTCAACGCTAAACATCCATTTCAGAAACAGAAATCTGTACAAAGACCTTGGTCAAGTTTTTGTTTTTATTTTTTATTTTCCTTGTGCAGATTTGTATTACATTACAGATTTGAGAACATTATACTCAGATTTGTAGAACATTTTCCACTTTTGTATCACATTTTCAGGATTTGTAGAACATTTCAGATTTGTGGGGAAACATTTCGGTCAATTTGTATGACAATTTCATAAGGTTTGACAGCCCATTGTACACACGTCATTCTGTTCTGGGGCCGTTTCCTTTTCTATCAGCTGCGAGCCGCTACCTAACCCTAACTCCAGCCTCCTTTTTTGGGCTGAAGGGAGGTAGGCTTTTGCCCCAATGCTCTGACCAGCAGTGAACAATGACAGACCCACTGCCTTTTCGTTTGCTTTTGAATTTTCTCATACCTTTTTGAAAAAAAAATTACCAGAATGGTTTTGTGTTTTCATTCCTAGAATAGGTTTCAAACACAAAGGTGACAAAAAGGCGTTTCAGTTTCCACCGTGTAATCAGTACAGCCAAAAGCACAACACCTTGATTTGGTAAGTGCAAAACATCAGCTTGTATGTTTTAAAAAAGGTGTGCAAACTTATTTTTCTCAGGAAAGTAAGTTAGTTTGGGTAGCCAAGTTTCAGTGGTGTGTGCTCACCACTTAAAAATAACCTACGACACATTTTCAGGTTATTCAATTTTGTACAGGGCTGTCAAGAAATACAGGGGAAAATGGAAGCAATGCTGATTACAACTAACATCTTTGTGTGTAAATAAGGTCATTAAACTCGGGTTGTAAACGTGTATTCTCAACTTCATACATTTCCAGTCAGGCTATGTTGGAATAAAAAAAAATCTATAGTTACAATGGGCAATACGCGAGATGACAATACCCAAACTGTTATCGTTTGCAATTAAGAAAAAAAGGCGTCAGCAGTAAACTGCTTCACTTTGCACTCAGTACTTTAAATGAAGTGCCATCCCCCCCAAAAAAAAATAAAGGAAAAACTTGAGGTAAATTAGTCCAAGAAAACTATACATGTTTCAACACATAATGTCAAGTTGTGAATGACACGAAAAAAAATTCAAAAAAGGCAATCCAAATACAAGACTAGCTATCCACCAGCATTGCTTGCTGAAAGGCATGTTTTACTTTAGCTTTAACACAGTAATTTAAAGCTCCCACAACAAAAATATACAGCTAAGTGTTTCGTACAACTGCTTGTAAAAGTTTACGACCAACTATCCAAAAAACAAAAACCCAGACTAAACTACATTTTCTAGTTTTACACAACCTAGATTTCATTTGGGTACAAAGGTGAAAGCAATAAGACGGGCTGAACAAAAACCCACAACCTGTACCACACTATACTATGACAGATCTGCTAGAATACATTTAACAAAATTTGCTACACTGGAAATTTTTTTTACTGCATATATGTGAAATGGAAGTTCCATAATTGCAGAAAATTTAGCACATATGGACATAACAGATACAGTACAAAGGTTGGGTAAATGCGAGAAACCAGAAATCCATATAAAAATCTTTTACTTTAGTCTTGCCAATACAACCAGATTTTGTTGGGTTTTCTTGTGCTTTTGTGTGAGGCCTCCAACATTTACTCCCACTTCTTTTCTCAATTGTATCATCTTTATCCCGTTATTCTTTATATGAAAATCAAAGATTGCTAGGAGAAATGCAGATGGAGCAGTCTATCAATGGGCTGGGAGTACTATGACCTGGGTACTGGGCATGTCCCTGACCTACGGCAAAGCTAAAGGCAAGAACGAAATAAGGAAACAGGACACACCAATACAAGATTTCTGCAATCTTATGCCCATTATAAAATGAAATACAAAATGTTTTCTGGTTCAAGTTTTGTAAAGTAAAGAGGAAAACTGTTTTTACTAATATGATAAAAAAGGTAAAGATACTCCCATAGCCTATGCGGTTGTTGGGGAGCGAGGTGTCGGAAAACTCGAGCTTCTCTGAGGGCCAGCATCTTAAAGGCTGCGTCCATCTCCTCTCCCTCGCTGCTTTACCTTCATTGCCTCTAAAGAGGGCAAACACCCATTTACAACTTGGTGAAATGGGGGACTGTACAGAAGCCGAGACACACGAACGGTCGTCTTTACCTAAACTTGGGGAGAGCGAGTGCTCTGACCACTGAGCTATCTGGCTTTTTCTAACGAAAGGTTGGTAAATAAAAGGTACACGGACTGTTTTCTTTTATAACAAATACAGCGGATTTTTTGTGCGACGCTTCAATGCTTTACCTCCATCCTCTCCAACATTTTTGCGATTTAAAAAAAAAAAAGTTAAATTTTTTAATCCGCACATCAAACAGCTGAAAAGATTTCTTTAACACAACTGGCGCGGAAGATAACGCCGGTGATGACAAATACCTGTGGTATACCATTCCGTGGATGTGCATGCAGAACACACACACACACACACACGCACGCACGCACGCACGCACGCACACGCACGCACGCGCACGCACGCACGCACGCACGCGCACACGTACACACTACCTCTCTCCCCTCTCTCCCTCTCCGATCTCTTCTCTTCCTCTTCGCCTCCTCCTCTCATCTCTCTCTCTCTCTCTCTCTCTCTCTTCCTCTCTCTCTCCTCTCTCTCTCCTCTCTCTCTTCTCTCATTCTCATCATCGTCTCTCTCCTCCCTCTCTCTCTCTCACTCTCTCTCATCCGCTCGCTCTGTCTCCCTTTCCGCTCTCTCCCTCCCTCTCCGCTCCTCTCTCTCCGTCTCGCTGTTTCTCTCTCGCTCTCATCTCTTCCTCTCTCTCTTCCTCTCTCTCTCGTCTCTCCCTCTCGTTCTTCTCCTCACTCTCTCCTCTCTCTTCTCTCTCATCTCTCTCTCTCTCTCTCTCTCCATAACCTCTAATCTCCTCTCTTCTCTCGTCATCTCTCTCTCTCCTCCTCCTCTCTCTCCTCTCTCTCTCCTCTCCCTCTCCGCTCTCCCCCCCCCCTCTCTCTCTCTTTCTCCTCTCTCTGAGGGGAGGGATAAGCCTGGCTGGTTAGAGAGTTGCGCATTGCGCTCGTGATCCGATGGCCTGGGTTCAAGTCTCGTTCAAGCAGAAATTTTCCCGCTAAGTTAACATCGGGCCCCCAAACCCACTCCTCCAAAATTTTCTTCGATGCGACATAAACTTAAGCCCCTGTGCGAAAGGCACCGAACACTTACTCAAAAAACCCACCCCCCCCCCCCCAAAACGCGCGAAAAAAAGAAAAAAATTTGAGCCATTGTGTCAGTTTACAACCATTTTATCCTTCGCTATTTGAGTCCACATTGGGGGCCGGGGTTTGGGTTGGGGTTAGCCAAGTGCCAGGCCAGTTTTTTTTCAACAAGCATGCAAGGTTTCTGTCAGCTTGGTCTGGGGGACATGGGGACAAAATTAGCTCTTAGAAAAACGGGTGTGCGGGAAACCAAGGGTACATACTCGCAAAAGCAATTAATCAAAAATCCCCAAAAGTCCTGGGAAACGGGGGGCTGTGCACGACTTCGGTGTCTGAAAATTTTTCTGGTGAACTATTTTTTTCTACTCCGCCAAAAAGTCTTGGGAAAAGACTGTAAACCCGGGGGTGCCGAGTGGGAACCACGCAGAACATTTCCGCACACGAAAAACCTTTTTTTCCCCCCCTTTCCAAAAGTGTACCCTTTGTGTCTGAGTAGGAAAAGGGGTGACTATTTTCTTTTACAAAAAAAAACCGCATGCACACGGAACTGGATTTTTAAAAAAAAAAACTCGGGGGTGCTTATTCCATTGGGGGAAAATTTAAAAAATTTAAGCTGGAAGTTTTTAAAATCTTTAATAGTTTGCTTCCAATGAAAAAAAAATTTTGGTTTCCTTTAAAAAAAAAAGGGCCAAAAAAAAAAAAAATTTTTCCACCCTTTTTTCCCACCCCCCCTCCCCCCTCCCTCCCTTTCCCTTTCCCCTTCTACCCCTCTCCAAAACCCCTCCCCACAACACCCCCAAGCCGCACCCCAAAAAAACACAAAACCACCCCGCACGCACCAACACAACAACCCCAACCCCCACCCCCACCCACAAAAAAACAAAAAACACAAAACCCCCCGGGACGCACACAACACAAGCACGAAACGAAACGCACCAAGCCCCGAAACAAACCCGGCCCCGCACCCCACACCCCGCCAAAAAACCCCCAAACGAAACAAAGAAAAGAAGAAGAGCCCCGGGAAAAACAAAAAAGAAAAAGAAAAATGGAAAAAAAGAAAGGAAAAAAACGGGGGAAATGTTAGGTTTTAAACCCAAAAAAAAACATCCCCAAAAATTTTTAACAATCCCCCGTTCCAATTTCTAATCAAAAAAAAAGTCTCTTGAATTGAACAACCTTTTCCCTTTAAAAATCACAGAAAATTTTAATATTCGGAAATTTTAAAAAAACCCCCCCCTTTTTTTTCTCAACCAATTTTTTAAAATTTTTTTGGGTTTTTAAAATTTTAAAAATTTCCGGGAAAAAAAACCCCATTCAATTTTTAAAATTTTCCAAACATTTTTTTGGTTTTAAAATTTTTCCCCCCCCCGTTTTTTATCATTTTTCCTTTTTCTTTAAAAAAAATTTCCCCCCCTTTTTTTTGGGGGGGGGGGGACCTCCTTTCCCCCCCCCCCCTTTCCCCTTTTTTTTCCTGGCCTTTTTTTTCCCCCCTTTTTTTTTCCTTTTTCGCCCCCTTTCCCCCCCCCCCCCCCCCCCTAGAAAGGAAAAAAAAACATTTCTAGAAGTGGGTTTTCCCCTTTTAAAGGGCCCCCCGTGGGAAAAAATTTTTACCTAGGGAGTCTGGCCAAATTTTAGGAAAAAAAAAAAAAAATAAAAAAAAAACCAAAAAAAAAAAATTTTTAAAAAAAACAAAAAAAACAAAAGGGAAAAAAAAGTCAAAAAAAAACCCAAAAAAGGAAATTTTTTTTTAAAAAAAAAGGGGAAATTTTTTTTAAAACCCCCAAAAAAAAAAAGGGGCAATTTTGGGGCCCTTTTTTTTTCCCCCAAACCCCCAAAAAACACAACAAAAAACCCCTTAAAATCCCAAAAAACCCAAACACAAACCAAAGGACAAAATGTTAAAACCAAAACCCCCCCAAAACCCCCCCCCCCCCCCCCCCCCCCCCCACCCCCCCTTTTCCCCAAAACCCCGCCTTTCCTTTTTTTTCCAAAAAATCCGGGAAAACTTCCCGAATCACATTTCCCCCCAACCCCCCTAATTTTTCCCCCCCCCAAAAAAAAACCCCCCCCCCCAAAAACCCCACAAAAAACCCCCCCCCCCCCACCAAAACCCCCCCCCTTTCCCCCCCCCTTTTTTTAAAAAGCCCCCTTTTCCGGGAAAAAAACCCCAAAAAAAAACCATCCCCCCCCAAAAAAAAACCGGGGGTTAAACTTTTTCCCAAAAAAAAAAAAACCCCAAAAAACACCAAAACCCCCCCCAAAAATTTTCCCCTTCACCCCATTTTTTAACCTTAACCCCATAAATTTGGAAAAAAAAAAACCCCCCCCCCAAAAAAACAAACCCCCCCAAAAAATTTTTTCTTACCCCCCCCCCCCCCCCACCCCACCCCTTTTGGGGTTTTTTTTCCCCCCCCCCCCCAAATTTTTTTTCCCCCCCCCCCCCCCCCCCCCCCCCCCCCCCCCCCCCCCCCCCCCCCCCCCCCCCCCCCCCCCCCCCCCCCCCCCCCCCCCCCCCCCCCCCCCCCCCCCCCCCCCCCCCCCCCCCCCCCCCCCCCCCCCCCCCAAAACCCAAAACAAAACCAAACCCCCCCCCCCAAACTTTTCCCCCCCCCCAACCCCCCCCCCCAAAACTTTTAAATAAAACCCCCCCCCCCCCAAAGCTTTAAAAAAAACCCCCCCCCCCCCCCAAAACCTTTTGGGGAAAAAAAAACCCCCCCCCCCCCCCCCCTTTTCCCCCCCCCCCCCCCCCCCCCCCCCCCCTTTTAAAAAAATATCCAACCCCCCCCCCCAAACCCCCCCCCCCCAAAAAAAAAAACCCCACCCCCCCCCCTTTTTAAAAAAGCAACCCACCCCCCAAACCCATCTTTCCCCCCCCCCCAAAAACCTTTCAAAAAAAAACCCCCCCCTGGAAACCCCCCTTTTCTTTCCCCCCACCCCCAAACCAAAACCCAACTCCCTCCCCCGAAAGCCCTTTCCAACCCCCCCCCTAAATCCTTTGTAAAAAAACCACCCCCCCCCCCCCCCCCTTTTCTTTTAAAAACCAAAACCCCCCCAAAAAAATTTTTTAATTTTTAAATCCGTCAATTTTTAAAAGGGCCCCCTCGTGCCTTTAAACGGGGAAAAAATTTCCTTTGCCCAATGATTTTTCAACAAACACCCAAAATCAAATTTTACTTTAAATTTAACCCCCCCCCCCCCCCTGAGAATCCTTCAAATGAAACTATAAACCAACTCCACTCCCCTGAAAGTCTTTCGGATGAGACTATAAACCAACTCCACTCCCCTGAAAGTCTTTCGGATGAGACTATAAACCAACTCCACTCCCCTGAAAGTCTTTCGGATGAGACTATAAACCAACTCCACTCCCCTGAAAGTCCTTCGGATGAGACTATAAACCAACTCCACTCCCCTGAAAGTCCTTCGGATGAGACTATAAACCAACTCCACTCCCCTGAAAGTCCTTCGGATGAGACTATAAACCAACTCCACTCCCCTGAAAGTCCTTCGGATGAGACTATAAACCAACTCCACTCCCCCGAAAGTCTTTCGGATGAGACTATAAAGCAACTCCACTCCCCTGAAAGTCCTTCGGATGAGACTATAAACCAACTCCACTCCCCTGAAAGTCCTTTGGATGAGACTATAAACCAACTCCACTCCCCTGAAAGTCCTTTGGATGAGACTATAAACCAACTCCACTCCCCTGAAAGTCCTTTGGATGAGACTATAAACCAACTCCACTCCCCTGAAAGTCCTTTGGATGAGACTATAAACCAACTCCACTCCCCTGAAAGTCCTTTGGATGAGACTATAAACCAACTCCACTCGCCCCTCCCTCCCCGTTTCGGTTGAGACTATAAGTCGAAGTTCCGTGTGCGAATCCACCCAAAAACATCTTCCGGAATTATTAAATCCTGTTCCATCTTTCGTAAGAGTAGGCCATCTCGTGCCGGTAGGAACGGATGACAAGATGTTAAAATACCTATTCGCGCCAACTGATGTTTTCTAGACATCACCCCGAAGTCGGAATGTGGCTACCGTAATGGTGGGTGAACGGCGGCCATCATCGAAAAATATCACCATTGGCAAATCGCGGAGATCTAGTCGTGGAACCATAAAGAAAACATCTTATCAAGAAAAAAATGACCCGAATGTTGTGAACAACAAAAAACTTCTGCAGCAAAGACATTGTGATTATTTCTATCAGGTTCAACATCTTGCAGAACATCTTGCGCACATGTTAAATCCTGTTCCGCTTTTCGTAAGAGTAGGTCATTGTGTGCCGGTCGGAACAGATGACAAAATTGACAAAACCGCATGTACACGGGACAGGATGTTAAAAAAGCACATGATTGGCTTATTCCATATATCTCGTAATAAAAACAATAGATAAATGATAAATAAAATGAAATTTTGGATTCCGTTTGTATTGATTTAGAATTAGAACCTGTGCGGGGGCGTTGATAGCATAATGGTTAAAAATGTGCTTTGTGATTCTAATCGTCTGGAAGTCACACCACAGCACCGTTCAAGGAATGTTTTCCTGGGAGTTATTCAGTACAGACTCCCCTCGCCTGAAAGTCCTTCCGATGAAGCATACGAGGTCGATGTGCGAACACACTTAAAACTTACGCACCACATTTTAAAACCAGAGGAGTTAGGCTTTTGCGTGGGAAGTTAGCCGATAATATATTAAACAAAAATAAATGCAAAACATCGTGTATTTAGAACAATCGCCTACGAAGTCAGAATGCGCTACCATAAAGTTTGGGGTGGGGGGGGGATGGAAGTTGGTCGCATACACAAACATTCACCTTGGAGAGAGTACCTTGAAGCTCTAACAGAGGAAACAATGAAAAAATGTGTGCGTGTACTTACATTTTTGAGTTGTGGATACTGCTCCGGCGACGATGTTGTTCTTGATACTGCTGCACTGATGTTGCTCTTGATCCTGCCCCGACAACGATTTTGTCCTTGATCCTGCCCCGACAACGATTCTGTCCTTGATCCTGCCCCGACAACGATTTTGTCCTTGATCCTGCCCCGACAACGATTTTGTCCTTGATGCTGTTCCGACAACGATTTTGTCCTTGATCCTGCCCCGACAACGATTTTGTCCTTGATCCTGCCCCGACAACGATTTTGTCCTTGATCCTGCCCCGACAACGATTTTGTCCTTGCTGCTGTTCGAAAACGATTTAGTCCTTGATGGCTGTTCCGACAACGCTTTTGTCCTTGATAAAAATCCTGCCCCGAGAACGATTTTGTCCATGATGTTACTGTTCGACAACGATTTTGTCCTTGATGCTGTTTGACAACGATTTTTTGTCTGATGCTGTTCGACAACGAATTTTGTCCTTGATCTGCCCGGACAACGATTTTGTCCTTGATCCTGCCCCGACAACGATTTTGTCCTTGATCCTGCCCCGACAACGATTTTGTCCTTGATACTGCCCCGACAACGATTTTGTCCTTGATCCTGTTCCGACAACGATTTTGTCCTTGATGCTGTTCCGACAACGATTTTGTCCTTGATCCTGCCCCGACAACGATTTTGTCCTTGATGCTGTTCCGACAACGATTTTGTCCTTGATGCTGTTCCGACAATGATTTTGTCTTGATCCTGCCCCGACAACGATTTTGTCCTTGATCCTGCCCCGACAACGATTTTGTCCTTGATCCTGCCCCGACAACGATTTTGTCCTTGATGCTGTTCCGACAATGATTTTGTTCTTGATACTGCTCCGACGATGATGTTGCTCTTGATACTGCTCCGGGGATGATATTCTTGATGCTGCTCCACCGATGATGTTGCTCTTGATACTGCTCCATGGATGTTACGACGATCTTGCACTTGATGCTGCTCCGACGATGATGTTGCTCCTGATACTTCTCCGGGGATGATGTTGAACTTGGTACTGCTATGAGGACGATGTTGTTCTTGAGAGTGCTCCGACGACGATGTTGTTCTTGATACTTCTCCGGGGATGATGTTCTTGATACTGCTCCTACGACGATTTTGTTCTTGATACTGCTCCGACGACGATGTTGTTCTCGATGTTGCTCCGATGACAATGTTTTGCTTGATACAGCTGCGGAAAAGATGTTGCAATGATGTTAATCTTGATACTGCAGTGGCAATGATGCTGGTTCTTAATATTGTTCCAGCGACGATTTTGCTTTTGATACTGCTCTAGCGATATTGTTGCGCTTGATACTGCTCCGACAGCAATGTTGCGCTGCTCCGACGACGACGATGTTCTTGATGCTGCTCCGACGATGTTGTTCTTGATGCTGCTTCGACGACAACGTTGCGCTTGATGCTGCTCCGACGATGTTCTTGATGCTGCTCCGACGACGATGTTGTTCTTGATGCTGCTCCGACGATGTTCTTGATGCTGCTTCGACGACGATGTTGTTCTTGATGCTGCTCCGACGACGATGTTGTTCTTGATGCTGCTCCGACGACGATGTTGTTCTTGATACTGCTTCGACGACGATGTTGTTCTTGATGCTGCTCCGACGACGATGTTGTTCTTGATGCTGCTCCGACGATGTTCTTGATGCTGCTTCGACGACGATGTTGTTCTTGATGCTGCTCCGACGACGATGTTCTTGATGCTGCTCCGACGACGATGTTGTTCTTGATGCTGCTCCGACGATGTTCTTGATACTGCTTCGACGACGATGTTGTTCTTGATGCTGCTCCGACAACGATATTGTTCTTGATGCTGCTCCGACGACGATGTTGTTCTTGATACTGCTTCGACGACGATGTTTTTGATACTGCTCTGACGACGATGTTGTTCTTGATGTTGCTCCGCCGATGTTCTTGATGCTGCTCTGGCGACGATGTTGTTCTTGATGCTGCTCCGACAACGATGTTGTTCTTGATGCTGATCTGGCGACGATGTTGTTCTTGATACTGCTCTGGCGACGATGTTCTTGATGCTGCTCCGACGACGATGTTGTTCTTGATGCTGCTCCGACAACGATGTTGTTCTTGATACTGCTTCGACGACGATGTTGTTCTTGGAACTGCTCTGCGACGATGTTATTGATGCTGCTCGACAACGATGTTGTTCTTGATGCTGCTCCGACAACGATGTTCTTGATACTGCTCCGACAACGATGTTGTTTTTGATGCTGCTCTGGCGACGATGTTGTTCTTGATGCTGCTCCGACGATGTTGTTCTTGATGCTGTTCCGACGATGTTCTTGATGCTGCTCCGACGACGATGTTTCTGATACTGCTCTGGCGACGATGTTGCTCTTCATATTGCTCCGACGACGATGCCCCAACGATGTTGCGCTTGATACTGCTCCGGCCATGATGTTGCGCTTGATACTGCTCCGGCCATGATGTTGCGCTTGATACTGCTCCGGCCATGATGTTGCGCTTGATTCTGCTCCGGCCATGATGTTGCGCTTGATACTGCTCCGGCCATGATGTTGCGCTTGATTCTGCTCCGGCCATGATGTTGCGCTTGATACTGCTCCGGCCATGATGTTGCGCTTGATTTCTGTACTCCGGCCATTGATGTTAGCATGATCTGCTCGGCCATGATTTTGCGATTGATTCTGCTCCGGCCCATGATGTTTGCGCTTGATTCTTGCCTCCGCCATGTGTGCGCTTGATTCTGCTCCAGGCCATGATGTTGCGCTG
Source organism: Rapana venosa (assembly GCA_028751875.1). NCBI lineage: Eukaryota > Metazoa > Mollusca > Gastropoda > Neogastropoda > Muricidae > Rapana > Rapana venosa. The sequence goes on along the minus strand of CM054144.1, from coordinate 14,168,400 downwards.
ATCTGCTCGGCCATGATGTTGCGCTTGATTCTGCTCCGGCCACGTGATGTTGCGCTTGTATGCTCCGGCCATGTGTTGCGCTATGAATTCTGCTCCGGCCATGATGTTGCGCTGATACTGTCCCGGGCCATGATGTTGGCTTGATCTGCTCGGCCATGATGTTGCGCTTGATACTGCTTCCGGCCATGATGGTGCGCTTGATCTGTCTCCGGCCATGTATGTTTGCGTTGATACTGCTCCGGCCATGATGTTGTGCTTGATTTGCTCCGGCCCTTGATTGTTGCGACGATATATCGCTTAATACTGCTCCGGCGACGTGTTCAATTGATGTTGCGCTTGATACTGCTTCGCAACGAAGAAACTCTTGGTACTGCTTGTGCTTGATGCTATGTCTTGATGCGCTTGATTGGCTAGCTCTTGATGCGTGGGGGAAGGCTATCTCTTGCGGCGTTTGATGCTAGCTCCTTGCGCGTTGTGCTAGTTTGATGCGAGATCGTTAGCTCTTGATGCGTTGATGCTAGCTCTTGCGGCGTTGTGATGCTAGCTCTTGATGGCGTTGTTTGATGCAAGCTCTTGATGCGTTGATGCGGCTCTTACGGCGTTGATGCTAGCTCTTGATGCGTTGATGCTAGCTCTTGATGCGTTGATAGAAACTGTTGAGAGACACAAGCCCAGAACTGAGATACGATCCCCATGACAACTGTCGACACCAATGCTAGACTTCTGAGGAATCAGAGCAAGAAGGAAGAGACCCAGAAGGTTGAGAAAGTGCTTGAAGACAATGTTTGGGGGCGTGAGGTGTCCCTTCCCCTCATGAGCACTGTGTGCGAGGGTTGGCAGCCTGTGCCGTTTCAGGACACCCACATCCTTGTTCGGCGACACGATTGATGATACTTAGAAACCCTACCTCATGCAGTCGGTAACGCGTCGAAGTCGGATGCGCTGGGCCTGACTTGTCAGGCGTGTAGCGGCAGTGCAGCGCACTTTCGCTCCTATGACAGGCATCAGTAGTTGTTGTCTGAGTGTTTAAAGAAGAAGAAGAAGAAGAAGAAGAAGAAGAAGGACGAAAAGGAGAAGATAAGAAGAAGAAGAAGATGAAGAAGAAGAAGAAAGAAGAAGAAGCAGAAGACGAAGAGGAAGAGGGCAGACGAAGAAGAGAGAAGCAGGTTTGGTGAAAATGTCGGTGGCGGACGTCGCATTAGTCCCTAAAGTGTTTCAGAGATGGGAGGTCTTATGACGCCACTCTGATACCTAAGCCCCCAAACTCCTACCTTTCGCGGATCAATCCAGTAGGAAGACGAAAGACGGCCGTGATTGTTCTAGATCCTCTGGGCATCGGAACCTGGCAGTTGCTGTGCACTAGGTCTGCCTTAAGGGGATTCAGTAAAGCACTTTTCTCTTTTCTCCCATTCTAAACCCTTCAAGCCCCATACATCTGACATCTGTCTACTGAGTCATGGGGAATCTTGGACATGTTCCGGGTCATGCGCTCCAACATCGTGGCCGTGGCATCTTCATGATCTCTGGTGAGAAGGGTGATGATCACTGGTGAAGATCTGGTGACAAAGACCATGGGTGGCGTCTCCATCATCTCTGGTGAGAAGGGCGATGATCACTGGTGAAGATCTGGTGACAAAGACCATGGGTGGCGTCTCCATCATCTCTGGTGAGAAGGGCGATGATCACTGGTGAAGATCTGGTGACAAAGACCATGGGTGGCGTCTCCATCATCTCTGGTGAGAAGGATCACAATCACTGGGTGAAGATCTGGTGACAAAGAGCATGAGGGGCGTCTCCATCATCTCTGGTGAGCAGGGTGACGATCATCGTCGTAGATCTGCTGACAAAGACCATGAACACAACTAATCAAATACATAGTCTACGGAAGTTTTTTACCCCATAAATAAAATCCGACGACAAAAAAGGAGACGTGATAACCTAGTGGTTCAAGTGCTGCGCTTGTGATTCTGATGGCCCGGGTTTGAGGCCCACAGAGGCATCGTTTGAAGGGACGTTTCCTTGATTTCAACATCAGTAACTATTCCAAGCCAAGTTAAGTGCATCGAGCATGGTTGGAGGCGGTGACCGTTTGCGCATTGGCTCCCCGTAGCAGTTCCTAGTTCCCCCAGCTATAAATGGGTTACCTGCCTCTTTGGGGTCAGGGAAGGTAAAGCAGCGAGGGAGAGAGATGGGCGTCGCCCCTCATTGCTGGCCCTTAAGTTGAGTCTCTGATGCCTCGCTTTTTTTTCCCCCTAACAAAACATAGGTTATTGGACCCTTTACCCTTTACCCTTACTATCCACTACCGAAAAGTCTTTGGTCCTGTGTGCCGTGCGCACGCAGAACATCTGGGCAACATTAAAAAACTTGTTATTCCTTTCAAAAGAGTAGGCGAAATTCGTGCTGGTGGGGATGGATGACACAATCTCCAAAACACATGCACATGGTGATTTTATACAGCATGCCTGAAGTCAGAATGCTGCTACCTTAATGGTGCGCCAAAAATGGTCGCATACGCAAAATCTCTCACCGATGGGGAACTTCGGAGCTCTTTCCGAGAAACGAAAAAAAGACCGCATGATTTTCTGAGACTGAGTTACGATAAATTTTAGCTCCAGAGAAAAAAATTCCTCGTAGACGGTGCAACCAAGGCCCGAAACTGTTATGAAATCCCTCAAGATTGGAAGTCAGTCGCTCTAACCACTGAGCTCTGCCCCCCCTAAAATGGTTATCAATTTCAGAAACCACTCCGCATAATACCCAATTGTTACAGGGCAACTGCGTAGAAAGTAGCGAAAGCTGAGGTACATTGCAACGAACTTGTTTTATAATGAATACCTTTGAATCAAATTAGAAAGGATGCTGAAACGGCGTTAAACGTATCATGTGATCTTAGGGGGGGGAAGACAGAATTTATAAGAGGAGGGGTCGGAAGAAGAAAGGAAAAAGAAGACAGGATTAAAAAAAGGAAAAGGCTGGGAGAAAAGGAAATGAAAGAAGAAAAAAAGAGAGAAAAAAAAGAAAAAAGAAAAAAAATGAAGGAAATAGAAAGGAAAAATAGAAAAGAAAAGGAAAAGAAAAAAGGAGAAAAGGAAGGCCTAGTGGTTAGAAGCGTTGCGTCACGAAGTAAAGGCCGGGTTCGAGCCACCACCTGAGGCACTCGTTTTCAAAACTGATAATCCCGAGTTATTAGTACTCACCCCCCTCCCTACTCCTCCGAAAAGTCCAGCACGAGGTTTTAAAAACCGAGGTCGGGTGTGAAAGACACGCGGAAAAGTTTTGCCTCCAGGTGAAAAATTCCTCTTAGGTGGCTTGGCCAAGACCCCGCTTTATGCTGTGAAAAATTTCTATTAAAAAATCCCTTAGGGGTCGGTCGTCTGACCAATGAGCTATCGAAGAGTATATCTAAAATAATTATTGTATTGCTTCCGGTGTTTCCATCCGTACAAAAAATAGGGTCAAAATTTGGGTGTGTACGTGGTGTGTGGCTTATGGTGTGTGTGTGTGGTGTGTGTGTGTGTGTGTGTGGTGGTGGTATCGGCGGCGGTGGTGGTTGTGTTTGGTGTTATGTGTGTGTGTGTGTGTGAGTGTGTGTGTGTGTGTGTGTGTGTGTGTGTGTGTGTGTGTTGTGTGTGTGTGTGTGTGTGTGTGTAAGAGTGAGAGCGAGCGAGTGTGTGCGTGTGTCGCGTTGTTTGGGCGTTTCAGGGTTAGAAGTCATATTTTACGTACGCACCTTAATTGTTACCAACAAATAAACGTTTATTAAAGCCCAATTTGTTAAAGCATTATAGTACAACTATATAAGGCATAACATTTTTACATTTCCCTGCAAATAGTAGGCTATGCATATAGTAAGCACTAGAGCCAAGTCAGTTTTAAAATAACGTGAGGGGGGAGGGAGGGGTAGCCTAGTGGTTAGAGTGTTGCGCTAGTGATTTGACGCCCTAAGATCGAGCCCGGGTTCGAACCATCACCGAGACACCCATTCAAGAGATTACTCCCCCCTGGAGCTGTCGGTACAGATTCCACTCCCTCCTTCTCTCCCCTCTCCCCCCTTCCTACCACTGCACCCCTCAAAATCTTTCGGATGAGTATGATATTATCATATGCACTTAGAACATCTTGCGCACACTTTAAAACCTTGCTCGCTTTCGGAAGAGAAGGCCAATGCGTTCAGGTAAGAACAGCTGACAAAACATGTGATGGCTTTTACAACCGCATGCAGACTGGTGTTTTCAGACACTATCCCAAACGTCAGAATGCGGCTACCTTAAAATAGTAGGGAAAAACGGTGGCGTACGTCAATATTTCACCATTGGTAAACCTCGGAACTCTAGCCGAGGAATGAATAAATCAATAAAAGAATCTATGGCACTAGAAAATTGAGGTACCATTACCTATGTCTGAATGATGCTACCTTAAAATAGTGGGTAAAAATAGTTGCGCATTTAAATATCCCATTTCTTGTGCGAACACACACAGAACACCTTGCGTACACGTAAAAACCCGTTATGCTTTTCGGAAGAGTAGGCCATTCTGCCGGTGAAAATTGATAACAGGAGGTTGTAGTCATTCTTACCCTTGAAAAGAGGGTGCTGCTTAGCATCTTTTGATTTTTCTCCTTCATCCTAGTTTTGTCTTAGACATGAAAGCTTTCACCAATAGTGGTTGTTTAACCTCTCTAAAAGAAACGCTTCTTCTCCATGTACCCTGGTCAGTCCAAAATGTTAGTTATCATATATATGCAAAGGTACTATGACCTACATTAAAATGCTAAGCTTTTAAATATCCAGTGAGGATCATCTTCTTCCACTGAACAAAATCATCCTGAGTCGAATTTTGCCTTGCCTTACGGCGGAAGTTTAGTACTCTACATATCAACTTATGTGTATCTCCGCAATTCGGAAATGAGACGTGGCTCTTGGTGATGTTGAAAGATAAAGCTTTAGACAACAACGGTGACAAAAACAGACTAACCAACCAACCAATACATTTATTCTAGAAAAAAATCATGGTGATCTTCAAAGTAAGCTTTAGACAATGTTGATGACAAAAAAAAAACTAGAAAAAAACCTTGGCGATCTTCAAAGTTCAAGCTGTCACAACGACGATGACAACAGCAGAACTAACCTGCAAGACATTTACTATATTAAAAACAATTTTGGGGGGTGATCTACAAAGTTTAAGCTTTTAAATACGAGTGATACACAGCACAGCACTAACCAAACACCTTTACTCTAAAAAATTTATCTGGTGATCTTCAAAGTAAGCTTTAATCACAAGATAACAGTAACAACAAAAAAAACCCACAAACTCACACACAAAACAACAATCTTAACTCACCAGTGACATTCATGACTTTGACCAAATGAGAGCTCTCTGGTGAACTTAGAGCTGTAGGAATTTCTGGAATCAGTCATTCCTTCAGTGTTTCAGGGAGGGCAGTGGGTTGATGTCTTGCTCCTTGTGGCCCCTGCATGTCCGCGTGTCGTTGCTGAGGATAAGGCTAAAACCAGGGTCACAGTGGCAGGAAAACTTGTCGAAACCCGCGTCTCTCCTGCTTTTCTGAGGTCTTCACAATGTGTTTAGTCTTCAGAGGCCTTTTTCCTGTAGGGCCTACTGTCTCAGCAGCGCAGACCAGTCCGTACTGCAGCTGCTGTTCGTTGTTTGAGATGAACCAAGATTCAACGCGCTTGGCTTCTCGCGCGTAGTTGACAGAGATGAACACTTTTTAAAAAAAAAGCAAAGGCCAAATATGTTCATGATATCACGTTGCAAGTTTTGAACTGTGATCCCTTTTCCCCCCTTCAGTAAAAAAAGACAGGAAAACAGAATAAGGAAGGGAAAAATCAGCAAGGGAAAGAAAGAAACATAAAATAAAAAAGAAGCATGTTTGGCTGGGAAACTTGTGTGTGTGCTGATTTGATGAGAATTCTGTTCTGTTCTGTTCTGTTCTCTCTCTCTCTCTCTCTCTCTCTCTCTCTTCTCCTCTCTCTCTCTCTCTCTCTCTCTCTCTTCTCTCTCTCTCTCTCTCTCTGCTTTGTCTGTCTCTGTGTCAGTCATCAGTTGTCTGTTGGGCTGGTTGGCAAGCGACTCATCTCTTCTCTCACTCCTCATCTCTCTCTGTGTTCCGCTTTTCGGCAAAAACATAGGTCACACTGTGTGCAGATGGGGAAGGATGACAAAAGTTCAAAACGGCTACGCACAGGGGACTGGATGTAAAACACGACATGAGTGCTTATTCCGTTTACATAGGGGACTGGATGTGAAAAGCCCCTAAGTATGTGATTCTATTATCTTCGATATAAAGAAAGAATCTCAGATAAAAAGAATAAATAAATAATGTCTCTCTCTGTTGTTTTTTTTCTATGTCTCTCCATCTCTCTGTCTCTGTCTGTCCGTCCGTCCACTCTGTCTGTCTGTCGTCTGTCTGGTCTCTCCACCACACGTGCGGTGTGTGTTATGGTGTGTGTGTATGTGTGCGCGTGTGTGTGTTGTGGATTTGTGTGTGTGTGTGGTGGTTGATTTAATCCTTCGATCCCTCTAAAACCAAATGCATACAGTAATGTGGGTGGCTGCCAATTCGTAAAGCTTTCTAGAGAAATACCGTTTCTTGCGGAAATGTCAACTTCGGATAGCATCAACGAGCATTAGACTTGGCCTTATCCGTTAAATGAATTGTCATGTGTGTGTGTGTGAGTGTGTGTGTGTGTGTGTGTGTGTGTGTGTTGTGTGTGTGTTGGTGTGTGTGTGTGTGTGGGTGTGTGTGTGTGTGTGTGTGTGTGTGTGTGTATGTTATCATTCTATGTGTTTTATTTTATGTGGTTTTGCTTTTCAATTGCATGTATGTATTTTTTCTTACAGATTAGGGGGGTGCGTGATATTTTTAATCCCACAAACGCACACGCACAGAGCACGCAACGCACACACAACACACACACGAAGAGAGAGAGAGAGAGGGGCCGACAGCGAACACGCGACCGAAATAGAGATAAGAGACAAAAGAAGAGGGGGAAGGGTGCAGATGAGGGGGGGGGGGGGTCAGATAGAGACTCAGAGAGACAGGAAGACAGACCGAGAGAGACCAGACAGACAGACGAGAGACAGACGGAGCAGAGAGACAGAGAAATCCAGGGGAGAGACACCAACAGTAGTGGACAGATAGACAGACAGATAGACAGGCGACAGACAAACAGCCAAACAGACAGAGCGTAGACAGACACATAGAGAGACAGAACAGAGAGACAGACCGACAGACAGACAGGCAGACAGACAAAGGGAGAGAATCTTCACTGCGTGGGAACTAATAAAGGAAGAGCATTCATGGGATCATTAGACTCAAGTGAAAATCTCTCTATATTATTTAGCACAAAGGATGTGGGGAAGTCCTCTATTAAAAGAGGTGGTTGTTGTTGTTTTGCTGTTATTGTTCGTGTGTTTCATTATTGTTGTTGTTTTGATGTAGTTGTTGTTTTGCGCATGCATATGTGTGTGTGTGTGTGTGTGTGTGTGTGTGTGTGTGTGTGTTGTTGTGTGTGTGTTGTTGTGTGTGTGTTTCGCGTTAGTCTGCAATTTCTTGAATGGTTTCAAACCATAAACGCTCTCTCACTCTCTCTCTCTGATTCCCTCTCCGTCTCTCTCTCTCTTAATCTCCATCCCTCAACCATTATGGTCTCTATCTCTGTCTCTCTCCTGTTTGTCTGACTCTCTCTCTCTATCTTCTCCCACCCCCTTCTGTGTGTGTGTGTGTCTCTCTCTCTCCCTCCCTTTTCTCTTCTCCACCTCTTTCTCTCTTATCACCCTCTCTCACTCTTCTTCACCCGCTTCTCTCTTTCTCCCCCACCCCAACTCTTGTCTCCACCTCTGTTTTTCTCTCTTCTCCCACCCCCCCCTTCTCTCTCTCTCTTCTTCTCTCACTCTCTCTCTCTTCTTCACCCCCTCTCTCTCTTCTCCACTCTTTCGGCTTTCTCTTCTCCACCCCCTCATGTCTCTGCTTCTCTACCGCCCCCTCCCCCTTCTCTACCCTTCTCTCTTCACTCGTCTCCACTCTCTCTCTCTTCTCCACCCCCTCACTGTCTTTCTTTCCTCCCTCTGTCTCTCATCTCCACCCTCTCTCTTCCTTCTCCACTTTTCACTCTCTCTTTCTCACTCTCTGTCTCTCTTTTCCACCATTCTCCTTTCTCCCCCCCCTCTCTCTCCTCATTTCCACCCTCTTCTATCTTTATCCAATCTCTCTCTTCTCCACCCTTCTCTTTTACTTTCTTCTCCCTCTCCCCTCTCTCTCTTCTCCACTCCCTGTCTTTCTTTCCACTCTCTTCTTCTTACACCTCTCTCTCTCTTCTCCAACCTCTCTCTCTCTATCTATCTCTCTTCTCCACCCTCCGTTCTTTCTTCCTCTCTCCTTTTTCTCTCTTTCAACCCTCTCTCATAATCACTTCTTCTCCATTTCTTCCTCACTTTCTCTCTCTCTTTTCTTCCTCTCTCTCTCTCTCTCTCCCTTCTCCACTCTCTCTCCTATCTCTCCTTCTCCACCCTCTCTCTCTCTATCTCTCTCTTCATCCCCCCCCTCCTCTTTCTTGTCTCCACCCTCTCTCTCCTCTTTTCCACCCCCTTCTTTTCTTTCTCAACCTCCCCTCTCTTCTCCACAGCACCAGTCCTCTCCCCCTCTCTCTCTTCTTACCCTCTCACTCTCTTCTCTCTCTCTCTCTCTCTTTCTCCACTCTCTCTCTATTTAATCTTCCTCTCCACCCCCTCTTTCTCTATCTCTCTCTCTTCTCCACCCGCTCTCTTCTATTTTCTCATTTCTCCACCCTCTCCCCTCTCTCTCTTTTCTCATTTCTCCCCCTCTATCTACTTTTGTCTCTCTCTTCTCCACCCTCTTACTATCTTCTCCACTGTCTCTTCTCTTATTCTCTACCCTCTCTCATCCCCAACCCCTCTTCTCCATCCTCTCTCTCTCTTATCCACTCCCTTTCTCTTCTCAACCTCGGTTCTCTCTCCTCCCTCTACCTCCTTCCACACTCTCTCTCTCCTTTCCCCCATCCTCCCTCTCTCTCTCTCAATCTCTCTTCTCCACCCTCTCTCTTTTTCTACACTCTTTCACTCTCTTTCTCTTACCTTCTTTCTCTCTTCTGAGTGTTGATGAGTGATCGTTGTACTGTTTGGGAATTATAAATTGGATATTATTTTGAACTACACCACACACTCTCTGTCTTTGTCTCTGATCTCTGTATCTGTCTCTCTTCTCTCTCACCTTTTATCTTTTTTTTTGCTTTATGTTATGGTGTTATCCTGATGAAGAATTATATTTTATAGTTTCGAATACTTATTGTTGATTGTCCCCTCTGTTACTTAAGTTTAACGAGTGCCTATTTCAATCATTTATTGTTATGTGTAACAAGTATATGTTACCATTTGGGGGGGGGACCCCCCCAATGGGGTAGTTTTTATCTTATGACTTATTAAGTTTGGTTGTTTATTTACTTGGTTTGTTGTTGTTGTTTCTTTTTCTCTTTTTCTTTCTTTTTGTTGGTTTGGTTTTTCTTTTCTCTTTTGTTTGTTTGTTTTGTTGTGGGTCTTGGGTTTTTTTGGTGGGGGTGGGGGGTGGTGGGGGGTGTGTGGGGATGTTATTTTTATGGTTTTCTTTTATTAGTTTGCTTTCGGGGGGGGTGGGGGGGAGGGGGAGTTGTTGGGGATGGGGAGCTGCTTTGAAAAGGGTTATTTCCCCATGTTTCTACTGTGAGACTGTATGTGTTGGGTTATTATTAAGATGTATCCCTACGGGCGGGGACTGGATGTAAAAAAGCACATGAGTGCTTATTCATTATCCTCGAAATAAAAGAATTTGTCATTGTCATTGTCATTGTCTTCTCCACCCCCCCCTCTCTCTCTCTCTCTCTCTCTCTCTCTCTCTCTCTCTTCTCCACCCCCTCTCTCTTCCCCATCTCTCTTCTCCACACACACACACTCTCTCTCTTTCTGTCTTCTCCACTCTCTCTCTCTCTTCTCCACCCTCTCTCTCTTCTCCATTCTCTCTCTTCTCACCCAACTCTCTCCCTCCCTTTCTCCACCCTCCCCCTCTCTCTCTCTTCTCCACTCTCTCTCTCTTCTCCACCCTCTCTCTCTCTTCTCCATCCTTTCTCTCTCTTCTCCATCCTCTCTCTCTATCTCTCTCTCTTCTCCACCCTCAGTCTCTCTCTCTCTTCCTCTCTCTCTCTCTCTCTCTCTCTCTCTCTCTCTCTTCTCCACCCTCTCTCTTTATCACTCTCTTCTTCATCCTCTCTCGCACTCGCTCTCTTTTCTCCACCCTCTCTCTCTATCTATCCCATCTCCACCCTCTCTCTCTCTCTTCTCTACTGCCCTTCTCTCTCTTCTCCACCCTCTCTCTCTCCTTTCCACCCCCCATCTCTCTCTTGTCTACCCTCTCCCTCTCTTCTCCACCGCCCCTTCTCTCCCCCCCCCTCTCTCTTCTATACCCTCTCACTCTCTTCTCCACCCTCTCTCTCTCTCTCTCTTTTCTCCACCCTCTCTCTCTCTTCTCCAACCCTCTGTCTCTATTTATCTCTTCTCTCCACCTCTCTCTCTCTCTCTTCTCCACTCTCTCTCTCTCTCTCTCTCTCTCTCTCTCTCTCTCCTCTCTCCTCTCTCTCTCTCTCTCTCTCTCTCTCTCTAGTAGTTCAAATGAAGATAAGCAGTTCCCTTTTTGTAAAGACCAAATAGAGAATGAAGAACACTTTTTTATTTAATTGTCCCATCTATGAAGATTTGAGACATACGTTTCTTAAAGATGCGAAGAGACTTCCTTCGCACGTGCTACTTAAAGCAACAATATCTACTGATAGACATAATTTATCACGATTTATTTTTCATGCAACCAACAGAAGAAGTAAGATAACTTTATAGAAATGGATCCTTATATTGATGAATATTACATTCAAAACATTGTCGATTATGACGAACGTGAATTGATTTGTGATGAATTTTCAAGAAGTGGGTGATGCAATTTCTTTATTATTGCCGATATATCATTTCATATTGTATACATTGATATTGAGGTACATTCTTTCCATTTCCTGTTTGAGATTTTCCAATTTTCCTTTTTGTAGCATAGTCCGTACGTTCCATGTACCCATTCTGAGAAGTTATCTCAAACAGGAAATGGAAAGAATGAACCTCAATATACTAGGACTTTCAGAAGTGAGATGGAAAGGAGCAGGCTGCATAACATCCGACAACTACACCATTCTTTACTCAGGAGGAGATCAACACCAGAAAGGAGTTGGCATGATTCTAGATCAAGAAACCTCAAAGACCATCAAAGGTTTCTGGACTGTAAATGACAGAGTCCTGATAGTAAAACTTAAGGGTACACCTTTCGACATTGGAATAGTACAAGTATATGCACCAACAGCTGATAGAGTTGACGCAGAAATTGAGGAGTTTATGAAAATATTGAAAAGGCAATGAAGCAACTGAAGTCTCAAGATATCAGAATAATAATGGGTGACCTCAATTCAAAGGTAGGAAAAGGGAAAGATGAAACCACAGTTGGCCCATTTGGAATAGGAGTGAGAAACGAAAGAGGAGAGCGGCTCACGGAATGGTGCAAGGAACAAAAGCTGGCTGTCATGAACACATGGTTTGAAAACCATCCAAGAAGATGCTGGACGTGGAAAAGCCCTGGCGACAGAACCAGGAATCAAATAGATTACATCCTGATTCAAGAACGCTTCCGTAACTCTATAACATCTTGTAAGTCCATGCCAGGTGCAGACTGTGGAAGTGATCATGTCCCAGTTATCGGGACAATGCGACTAAAATTGAAAAAGTTGTCAAAAGCAAAAAGAACACCAAAACTGCAAATGAACATGCTACAAATTGACGAAGAAATCAAAGAAAAATACAAGATCAAAGTTGGAAACAAATTCGATGGCCTAGATCAACTCACCACTACAGAGGAAAAATGGTAGATGATGAAAGATAGCATCAGCGAGGCAGCAAAAGAATATCTATATCTATCTGTCCCGTAGTCTGACGACCGTGGGGGCACCCTCAAAGACTCAACAACCAGTTCCCTCCATTCCTCTCTCTGTTCTGCCTTTCTCAGGGTTTTGTTGAGTTCTAGGCCTGTCCATTCGCTGATGTTATCCTCCCAGCTCTTCCTTGGTCTGCCTCTTCTTCTTCCTCCCTGAACAGTGCCTTGTAGAACTGTCTTTGCAAGTCCTTTGGATCTTGTGACATGCCCATACCATTTAAGTTTACGTTTTCCACGATCGTTAGAAGGTTCTCATAGGGTCCAATGGTTTGCTGGATTCTGTTATGCACGCTTTCGTTGCTTATGTGGTCTTTGTAGGAGATGCCAAGGAGTCTCCGAAAGCATCTCATCTCCACCGCCTGTACTCTTCTCTCCAAATCTGCAGTCAGGGTCCATGATTCACAGGCATACAGAAATATGATATGACAAGGGAGCGCATTAGTCTGATCTTGGAGATAAGTGAGATATTTTTTATCTCTCCAGATGGTGTTTAGTTTTGACAAAGCTGTTATTGTCTGTGCAGTCCTGCATACTACTTCTGGCTTGGATCCCTGGTCTGATACAATGGCTCCCAGGTACTTGAAGCTTTGAACTGTTTCCAGCTTCTGGTCATTAACCCTGATATCAGTGCTAATGCCGTTGGTGTTATTAGTCATCAGTTTGGTCTTCTCTGCACTGATTTCCATGCCGTATGTTTTGGAGGCCTTATTCAAGTGTTCTGTTAGGCTGGCAGCTCTTTTTCTGATCCTGCTATTCCATCAATGTCATCTGCGAAGCGGAGGTTTGTGATCGTTCTGCCACCAATGCTGACTGATCCTTCATGATGTTCCAGTGCATCAGCCATGATTCTCTCAAGGAAGATGTTGAAAAGAGTGGGTGAGAGTAGACAGCCCTGCCTTACTCCAACTGTTGTTCGAAACCATTCTCCAATGTTGTTGTTGTAGTACACTGCACTGGTGGCCTCGCTGTACAGCTGTTTGATGACTGTGATCAGGTTTGCATTGATGCTGTACAAATTCATGGTTGCCCACAAAGCTGCATGCCACACCCTGTCAAATGCCTTCTTAAAATCGATAAATACGTGGTAAAGGTCTTGTTGATGTTGAAGGTACCGCTCACATAGTATTCTGAGGTTGAATATCTGTTCGGTTGTGCTGCGCCCTGCTCTGAAACCTGCTTGTTCCTCAGCAATGATGGTCTCTGCTTGTGGCTTCAGTCTATTCAATATTATCTGCAGCATGACCTTGCTTGGGTGGCATATGAGGCTGATTGTGCGGTAATTATGGCATTGTTGTAGATTTCCTTTCTTGGGGATGGTGATGATGAGTGACTGTGTCCATGGTGTTGGCCATTTTCCTGTCTGCCAGATCTTGTTGCAGATTCTTAGTAGGGCGCTGATCATGGCTTCCTGCGGTTCTATAGTTATACAGGTCGGAGCAGTATTCTGCCCATCTGTTCAGAATATCCTGGTCGTCAGTGAGACACTTCCCATTTTTGTCTTGGATTGTTAAACCTTTTCCCTGATTTGTGCTAGTCAGGTCTTTCACCAGCTGATATGCTTTCTTGCTATTGTTTTTCTTGATGTTCTCTTCAATGTCTTGGCACTGTTCACCGATCCATTTCTCTTTTGCCTCTATCATGGACTTCCTGATTCTTTTGTTGACTGCCCTATATTGTTCTGCTCTTTCTTTTGTTTCATTTTTCTTTTCCTTCAACTATCTACGCTTGTCGCATAGTTGTAGGATGTTAGGTGTGACCCATGGTTTTTTGACTGGTCGGTGTTTGCCAAGAAGCTCACTTGCTGTTTCAGTCACTGCTGCATTGAAACTATTCGTCAGTGTATCTATGTCTGAGTCTATCACAGTGAGTGCTGCAAACTTTCCACCTATCCTTGCTTGAAAAATTTCTAATACCTCTGGGTCCTTCAGATTCTCGAGGTCAAATTTGATCTTGATGTTGTTCCGCTTGTGGATTGTCTTTAGACGTAGTCGGAAAGTCATCATCACAAGATCATGATCACTCCGTATGTCTGCTCCTGGAAAACTTCGTGTCTGTGCGATGTTAAAGCTAGACTGAAACCGTCTTTTCACCATGATGTAATCTATTTGGTTGTGGTGTTCTCCATTTGGGCTATGCCATGTCCATTTTCTGGATTTCTTGTGTGGGCCAAGTGTATTCACTAGCTGGAGGTGGTTGTTACTGGCAAACTCCAGGAGTCTCAAGCCTCTTTCATTTGATTGGTTATTACAATGTGGCCCACAAACGCCCTCCCAATTTTTCCATGCATCTTCTCCTACCTTGGCGTTCCAGTCACCTTGCACAACGAGGATGTCTTTCTTGGGAGTTTGATTCAGAACCTCTTGTACTGGTCATAAAATTCTTCTATGGCTTCATCTGTGCAGTCTGATGTAGGGGCGTATGCCTGTACTATAGTTATGTTAAAGGGGGTTGCTCTCAGGCGGATGGTAATAAGTCTGCTGGACACAGGCTGCCCAGCTCATGACGGTGTTCACGATGTCTTTGTGAACGAGAAACCCCACGCCGTGTTCATGTTTATCCTGTTTTCCACTGTAGTATAATTTGTGGTCTTCCTGGGTCGTTGTTTCTCCCATGTTTTTCCACCTGACTTCGCAGAGCACAAGGATGTGCCATTGATATCTGGACATCTCATGTGTCAGTTCTTCCACTTTGCCTGCAGCTCTTAGTGTCCGTACATTCCATGTGCCAATGATGGTGTTGTTTCTGGCACGGATTTTGTTGTGTTTTACATCAGTAGCATACTTTCGACCTCTGTTCTGATGAGCAACAGAAGGCGCGGTCCTTGGTAACCCGGGCGACGACCGATCCGGTATGGAAATTCTGGCTGTCTTTGTCATTGGTGTATCTTGGGCAAATCAAACCTGGCGGAGCCCATCCCTCTCCAGGTCGGATTTTTTGATTGGGTTTACTCCCCACATGTGGCAGGTGGTACTGGGTTACATGGTTACCAGTAGCAGAGGGAGTCTCTGACCTGACCTGAAAAGAATATATACCAGTCATAAATAGAAAGGAACATAAGAAGTGGATGAGCTCCGAGATTTTAAACCTAATGGAAAACAGGAGAAAGGCAAAAGTAGATGAAAAGAAGTATAAATAACTCGACAAACTGGTTAAGAAAAAGTGTTATGAAGCCAAGGAAGAATGGATAAATATACAGTGCAAGGAAATTGAAACGAATGCAAATTTTGATAGCAAACTTATGCATGAAAAAATAAAAGATGTGACAGGGAAGAAATCATCTGCAAAAACAGGTTGTATAAAGTCGAGAGATGGTGAAAATACTCATGGAAAAAGAAGATATTCTTAACAGGTGGTCAGAATACATCGAAGAGTTATACCACGACGACAGAGGTCCACCTCCTCATATTAGCAACGAAGATGGCCACATAATCATGGAAGACGAGGTGAGACATGTACTCAGCAAGATGAAAAGTGGTAAGGCGCCAGGACCTGATGATATCCCATCTGAATTGATAACAGCCCTGGATGAAGTGGGAATTAAGGCAGTCACAAAACTACTAAACAATATATATGACACAGGAGAGATTCCGACAGATATGAAGAAGTCCATCTACATTGCGATCCCTAAGAAACCGGGCACAGCTGGATGTGACCAACATCGTACAATCAGCCTGATGAGTCACCTCACCAAAGTTCTTTTAAGAATACTCATGAAGAGAATGGGAACTAAAATACTCCCAGAAATATCAGAAACGCAATTTGGATTCATGGCAGACAAAGGCACCAGAAATGCAATCTTCGCATTGAAAACTCTCATGGAAAGATCCATCGAGGTCCAGAAAGACCTGTACCTCTGCTTCATTGATTACTCAAAAAGTGTTCGACAAAGTATGACACTCCGACTTGTTTGATATTCTGGCAGGGCTATACATCGACGGGAAAGATCTTCGAGTCCTCAGAAACATATATTGGGAACAGGAGGCAGCCATTAGAGTCGACAATGATGTCAGTAAATATAGACCAATCTGGAGGGGTGTGAGGCAGGGCTGCGTGTTCTCACCTGATTTATTTAATGTATATAGTGAAATAATTCTACGAAATATTGAGAATCATGAGGGAATTAGTGTAGGTGGCCACAACATCAACAACCTGAGATATGCAGATGACACAGTCCTTATCGCCGACTCTGAAGAAATACTGCAAAAGATTTTAACAGCAGTAACAGACGAAAGCGAAAAGAAAGGATTACAGCTCAATGCAAAGAAGACAGAATGCATGGTGATCTCGAAAAAAGCTGTTATACCACAATGCAACATAGCCTGTAAAGGAGCAGACAAGTAAACACCTTTAAATACCTTGGTTGTACTATCATCACCCCGGGACGGCAAGTGTGACACAGAAATCAAGAAGAGAATCGGTCAATCTAAGGCAACTTTTAACAACATGAAATGCATTTTTACCAACAGTAAGATAAGCCTCAAGACAAAGATCCATGTTGTGAGAGCCTGCGTATGGTCCATTCTTCTGTACGGATGTGAGTGCTGGACCCCAGCCAAAGACACAGAACAGCGACTAGAAGCAGTGGAGATGTAGTTCATCCGGAAAATCATGAAAGTCTCATGGACAAAAAGAAAAACAAATGCAGAAGTAATGGAAATGGCTGGATACAAAAGATCCCTTCTCAACATCATCAGAGAAAGACAGCTCAAATTTTTCGGCCATATAATCAGGGCTGATGGACTAGAGAAACAGTTATGGAGTGGCAAAATCTGTGGAAACAAGAGCAGAGGAAGACAACGCACAAAATTCACAGACAGCTTAAACAAATTCGCAACGAATAAAGAGGGCATCAACAATGAGCTCATGAGAGGGACTGAGAACAGGGAAGAATGGAGAGCCATGATCGTTGATGTCTGCAGGACCAGACCGGACACTTGAAGAGATACATTGATAGTAACGTGTTTATAACACTCAAGTCATATGCTCACTCCGTACGCCCATCATTCCCTTGTATTGTGTATTGTAAAGTCTGAAGTCTGAACTCTCTCTCTATTTCTCTCATTTCTCCACCCTCTCCCTCTCTCTTTCTATCTCTCTCATTTCTCCACCCCCTCTCTCTCTATCTCTCTCTCTCTTCTCCACCCTCTCTTTCTCTCTTCTCCACTGTCTCTCTCTCTATCTCTCTCTCTTCTCCACCCTCTCTCTCTCTCTCTTCTCCACTGTCTCTCTCTCTATCTCTCTCTCTTCTCCACCCTCTCTCTCTCTTCTCCACTGTCTCTCTATCTATCTCTCTTCTCCACCCTATCTCTCTCTCCCCTCTCTCTCTCTCTCTCTGTCTCTCTCTTCTCCACTCTCTCTCACTCTCTCTCTTCAGAAATCTGGGGTCTAAGTAAAATGGACCATATTGAAAAAGTTCACTTGATGGCAGGCAAGAGATTTTTAGGAGTACCGATAAGAACACCAAATAAAATGGTGTATGGTGTACTGGGTAGATATCCACTTTATATTAATTCTTATACAAATGTAATTAGGTACTGGTTTAAGCTTCTACAACTGAGTCCAAACAGATTGCCATACAGTGCTTACCAAATGCTGCTGGAAATTGATAACAATGGAAAAGAATGCTGGGTGTCAAAAATAAGAGAAATTTTATGTGAAACTGGATTCAATATTGTGTGGTTACAACAAGGTGTTGGTGATGTAAAAGCATTTTTGCATGTTTTGAAGCGGAGATTAATCGATATGTTTACCCAAGAGTGTTATGGAACCATAAGAGATAAAGAGAGATATGAAAACTATAGATCATTTAAAACTATTTTTGAAAAAGAAAACTACATTAACTCAATAGACATATATTATTTTAGAGTTGCTATTACACAAGCTAGGTTGAGTGTTTTACCTCTTAATAACAATGTTTGTAGATACAGTGCAAATGAGCAGGAAAACTTTGTCCGTTTTGTAAAACAAAATTAGAAAACGAAGCCCATTTTTTGTTTGAATGCTCAATGTACTCCGATTTAAGGGATAAGTTTTTAACTGAATGTATTGATGTACCAATATCAGAGCTACTCAAAACATCAAATGGAGAACACAGTCATTATCAATCCATATACATATTCCATTCCATGAATAGAAGGAAGAAATTGTTGTGTCATAATGTGACTTAATTGATACGTGTGTCACATATGTCTCTACAAATATTGTTTCTATCAACCTGAATTGAAATATTACATTTTTATTCATACCGATTTTGGTATATGCTATTAGCAATATTTACGCAGTCAAATAGCATTGTTTATCTAGTTCATAGTCCAAGACTTGATCACTGTTGTCATGATTCACTTGAAACGGTTGTTGGTTTGTTTTCTTTTCTTCCATATACTATGGTACTGTATATACCAGTATGTTGATTCCCCTCCTTCCCCCAAACTCCGTGTATTGTGGCCTAAGGCCAATGTACATATTAAACACATTCAGAGTTCAGAGTTCAGAGTTCTCTTCTTCACATTCTCTCTCTCTCTCTCTTCTCCACATTATCTCTCTCTCTCTTTCTCTCTCTTCTCTCCACTCTTTCTCTCTTCTCCATATACATCTCGCTCTGTCTCTCTCTTTTCCAACCTCTCTCTGTCTTTTGCACCCTCTCTCTCTTATCCACCCTCTCTCTCTCTCTTCCCACCATCTCTATCTCTCTCATCTCCATCCTCTCTCTCTATCTCTCTCTTCTCCTCCCTGTTTCTCGCTCTCTCTTCTCCACACACACACACTCTCTCTCTCTTCTCCACCCTCTCTCTCTTCTTCACTCTCTCTCGCTCTCTCTTCTCCACTTTCTCTCTTACTCTCTCTCTCTTCTCAACATTCTCTCTCTCTCTCTCTCTCTTATCCACTTTATCTCTCACTCTCTCTCTCTTCTCCAAACACACTCTCTCTCTGTCTCTCTCTTCTCCACCCACTCTGTCTCTCTCTTCTTCACAATCTCTCTCTCCTCTCCACCCTCTCGCTCTCTGTTCTCCACTCTGTCTCTCTCTGTCTCTGTCTCTCTCTTCTCCACCCTCTCTCTCTCTCTCTTCTTCATTCTCTCTCGCTCTCTCTTCTCCACTTTCTCTCTCACTGTCTCTCTCTTCTCAACATTCTCTCTCTCTCTTCTCCACTCCTCTCTCTCTCCACTCTCGTCTTCTTCCCACTTTCTCCAAACACTCTCTCTCTCTCTTTTCCCTCTCCTCTTCTCCACTCTCACATCTCTTCTCTCTCTGTCCTCTCTCTTCTCCACCCTCTCTGCCTTTTCTCTTCCTCCACCCTCTCTCTCACTCTCTCTCTTTTCTCCACCCTCTGTCTCTGTTCTCCACTCTGTCTGTCTGTCTGTCTGTCTGTCTGCTCCTCTCTCTCCTCTCTCATCTCTCTCTCCTCTCCTGTCTCTCCTCTCTCTCCACCTCTCTCTCTCTCTTCTCCTCACCCTCTCTCTACTCTCTCTCTTTTCTCCACCCTCTGCCCTCTCTCCCTCTCTGCTCTTCTTCTCCACCCCTATCTTCTCTCTTCTCTCTCTCTCTCTATCTCTGTCTCCCTTCTCTCCTCTCTCTCTCCTCACCCTCTCTCTCTCTATTTCTCATTTCTCCCCCTCTCTCCCCCTCTCTCTCTCTTCTCTACCCTCTCTCTCTCTTCCCCACTTTTCTCTCTCTATCTCTTTCTCTCTCTACCCTCTCTCTCTCACCTCCTCCACCCTCTCTCTCTCCCTCACCTCCCTCCTCTCTCTCATCTTCTTCTCCACCCTCTTCTCTCTTTCTTCACTCTCTCTTCTCCACCCTCTCTCTCTCTTCTCTTCTCCACCCCTCTCTCTCTCTCTTCCCCCCATCTCTCTCTCTTTCTTCTCCACCCTCTCTCTCTCTCTTCTCCACCCCTCTCTCTCTTTCTTCTCCACCCTCTCTCTCTCTTCTCCCCATCTCTCTCCCAATTCCTCTTCTCCACTCTCTTTCTCTCTTCTCCACTCTCTCTCTCTTTCTCCACCCTTTCTCTCTTCTCCACTCTCTCTTTTCCACCCCCCTCTCTCTCCCTCTCCCTCTCTACCCTCCTTCTCTCTCTCTTCTTAACTCTCCCTCTCTTCTCCACCCTCTCCCTCTCTCTTTTCTCCACCCTCTCTCTCTTCTCCAAACACTCTCGCTCTGTCCTCTCTCTTTTTCCACCCTCTATCTCTTCTGCACCCTCTCTTCTCCACCCTCTAATCTCTCTTCCCCACCCTCTCTCTCCCTCTTCTCCATTCTCTCTCTCTATCTCTTTGTTCTCCTCCCTCTCTCGCTCTCTCTTCTCCACACACTCACTCTCTCTCTCTCTTCTCCACCCTCTCTCTCTTCTTTACTCTCTCTCTCTCTCTCGCTCTCTCTTCTCTATTTTCTCTCTCACTCAGAGAGAGAGGGTGGAGAAGAGAGAGAGAGAGAGAGGGAGAGAGAGAGAGAGAGTGAGAAAATATGTCCTTGAATGGGAATCGAACCAGGGTCGTCAGATTGCAAGCGCAATGTTCTAACCACTAGGCTATCCCGACCCTCTCTCTCTCTCTCTCTCTCTCTCTCTCTCTCTCTCTCTCTCTCTCTCTCTCTCTCTCTCTCTCTCTCTCTTCTCCACCCTCTCTCTCTGAGTGAGAGAGAAAATAGAGAAGAGAGAGCGAGAGAGAGAGAGAGTGAAGAAGAGAGAGGATGGAGAAGAGAGAGAGAGAGAGTGAGTGTGTGGAGAAGAGAGAGCGAGAGAGGAAGGAGAACAAAGAGATAGAGAGAGAGAATGGAGAAGAGGGAGAGAGAGGGTGGGGAAGAGAGATAGAGGGTGGAGAAGAGAGGGTGCAGAAGAGATAGAGGGTGGAAAAGAGAGAGACAGAGCGAGAGTGTTTGGAGAAGAGAGAGAGGGTGGAGAAAAGAAATAGAGGGAGAGGGTGGAGAAGAGAGGGAGAGTTAAGAAGAGAGAGAGAAGGAGGGTAGAGAGGAGAGGGAGAGAGAGGGGGGGTGGAAAAGAGAGAGTGAGAAGAGAGAAAGGGTGGAGAAAAGAGAGAGAGTGGAGAAGAGAGAAAGAGAGTGGAAAAGAGAGAATTGGGAGAGAGAGATGGGGGAGAAGAGAGAGAGAGAGGTGGAGAAGAAAGAGAGAGAGAGGGTGGAGAAGAGAGAGTGAAGACAAGAGAGATAGAGGTGGAGAAGATAGATATAGAGAGAGGAGGAGGGAGGAGAGAGAGAGGGTGAGGGAGGTAGAGAGAGAGGGTAGAGAAAGAAAGAGATAGAGAGATAAACAGTGGGAAGAGAGAGAGAGGGTAAGAAGAGAGAGAGGGGGGGAGAGGGGGAGAAATGAGATAAATAGAAAGAGAGGGTGAGGATGAGAGAGAGAGAGAGAAAGGCGAAGACAAGATAGAGAGAGTAAGAAGAGAATAGATAGAGGGTGGGAAGAGAGAGCAAGAGGGAAGAGGCGAGGGTGGAGAAGAGAGAGACAGAGACAGACAGACAGACAGACAGACGACATGGAGAACAAGACAGAGGGTGGAGAAAAGAGAGAGAGTGAGAGAGGGTGGGGGCCCGGGGGGGGCCCCAGACCCGCCAAGGGAGGATGGTGTAGCCAAATAGCATCCCCGCATTTTGGGGGGGAAACAAAAACCCCCCCCCGGGGGGGGAAAAAGGGGGGGGAAAAGGGAAAG
>CM054144.1:14111263-14146208 GCA_028751875.1 Rapana venosa | reverse complement strand
AGAGCTCCCTCATTAACAGTATGTACAGTATCAGATGTTCACATTACAGAGACTCCCTTGTTAACAGTATGTACAGTAGTATAAGATGTTCACATTACAGAGACTCCCCCATTAACAGTATGCACAGTGTCAGATGTTCACATTACAGATGTTCTCTTCTCAACAGCCTACGCAGTATACATCGGATGTTTATGTTACAGAGGCTTCCTCATTAACAGCCTACAAAGTATAATATGCATCAGATGTTCCAAGTTCTGAGGCTGTAGCCGAGGAACGAATAAAT
This sequence comes from Rapana venosa, assembly GCA_028751875.1. NCBI lineage: Eukaryota > Metazoa > Mollusca > Gastropoda > Neogastropoda > Muricidae > Rapana > Rapana venosa. The sequence goes on along the minus strand of CM054144.1, from coordinate 14,145,925 downwards.
AATCATAAGATAGCGTACCTGTAACTTGAAATAACAACACAACGCAATAATAATGCAAGCCTAATATACCACACCACACACCACAGCACATCACACCAGACCACACCACACCACACCTCACCACACCACACCACACCACACCACACCACACCACACCACACCACACCACACCACACATCACACAGTGATGATGATATAACGTAACAGCATGCTGCGTGTAGTGGTGCCAGGTAAGTAAGACAAGAGACTACCTTCAGCCCCCCCCCCCCTCCCCTCCCTCCTCCTACCCTCCCCACCTTCTCTAGCTTCTCTTCTTCTTCTTGTTCTCCTCCTCTTCCCATATTAGACAGTTCCTACCTGCTTGAGGTCAAGAGGGCGAAGAGGGTAAGTGGCCCCTGAGTAAGACTGACAGAGAGGTAAGGAGTTGAAGGAGGGGGAGGGGGGGGGGGGGGGGTAGGGGGGAGGGGGGTGGGAGGGGAGAGGGGGGGGGGTAAGGGGAGGGGGAGAGGGGGGTGGAGATATTGTAGGGGTTGGGTTTGGGGTGTTGCTTGATAAACGACCAAGAGTTTGAGGCTATGAAGATGAAGGAAGGAAGGAAGGAAGGGGGAGAGAGAGAGAGAGAGAAGAGAGAGAGAGAGAGAGAGAGAGAGAGAGAGAGAGAGAGAGAGAGAGAGGAGAGAGAGAGAGAGAGAGAGACAGACAGACAGACAGACAGACAGACACAGACAGACAGACAGACAGAGAGACAGGCAGGCGGGCAGATATGCAGCTCGACAGACAGACAAACGAACAAAGGAATATTAGTTTTTATCATTGAGTAAAAGGCATAAGCATGCCCAAAGCGTACTTTTCTTTCATCTAGCTATCAAAGAAAGATGATTAAAGGATATAAAATAATATAAATGTATACTTAATCTGACAATTATATATATATATATATATTATATATATATATATATATATATATATATATATATATATATATATATATATATATATATATATATTCTATCTGTCCCGTAGTCTGACGACCGTGGGGGCACCCTCAAAGACTCAACAACCAGTTCCCTCCATTCCTCTCTCTGTTCTGCCTTTCTCAGGGTTTTCTTGAGTTCTAGGCCTGTCCATTCGCTGATGTTATCCTCCCAGCTCTTCCTTGGTCTGCCTCTTCTTCTTCCTCCTTGGACAGTGCCTTGTAAAACTGTCTTTGCATGTCCTTTGGATCTTGTGACATGCCCATACCATTTAAGTTTACGCTTTTTCACGATCGTTAGAAGGTTCTCATAGGGTCCAATGGTTTGTTGGATTCTGTTATGCACGCTTTCGTTGCTTATGTGGTCTTTGTAGGAGATGCCAAGGAGTCTCCGAAAGCATCTCATCTCCACCGCCTGTACTCTTCTTCCAATCTGCAGTCAGGGTCCATGATTCACAGGCATACAGAAATATGGATATGACAAGGGAGCGCATTAGTCTGATCTTGGAGATAAGTGAGATATTTTTATCTCTCCAGATGGTGTTTAGTTTTGACAAAGCTGTTATTGTCTGTGCAGTCCTGCATACTACTTCTGGCTTGGATCCCTGGTCTGATACAATGGCTCCCAGGTACTTGAAGCTTTGAACTGTTTCCAGCTTCTGGTCATTAACCCTGACATCAGTGCTAATGCCGTTGGTGTTATTAGTCATCAGTTTGGTCTTCTCTGCACTGATTTCCATGCCGTATGTTTTGGAGGCCTTATTCAAGTGTTCTGTTAGGCTGGCAAGCTCTTTTTCTGATCCTGCTATTCCATCAATGTCATCTGCAAAGCAGAGGTTTGTGATCGTTCTGCCACCAATGCTGACTGATCCTTCATGATGTTCCAGTGCATCAGCCATGATTCTCTCAAGGAAGATGTTGAAAAGAGTGGGTGAGAGTAGACAGCCCTGCCTTACTCCAACTGTTGTTCGAAACCATTCTACAATGTTGTTGTTGTAGTACACTGTACTGGTGGCCTCGCTGTACAGCTGTTTGATGACTCTGATCAGGTTTGCATTGATGCTGTACAAATTCATGGTTGCACACAAAGCTGCATGCTACACCCTGTCAAATGCCTTCTTAAAATCGATAAATACGTGGTAAAGGTCTTGTTGATGTTGAAGGTACCACTCACATAGTATTCTGAGGTTGAATATCTGTTCTGTTGTGCTGCGCCCTGCACTGAAACCTGCTTGTTCCTCAGCAATGATGGTCTCTGCTTGTGGCTTCAGTCTATTCAATATTATCTGCAGCATGACCTTGCTTGGGTGGCATATGAGGCTGATTGTGCGGTAATTATGGCATTGTTGTAGATTTCCTTTCTTGGGGAGGGTGATGATGAGTGACTGTGTCCATGGTGTTGGCCATTTTCCTGTCTGCCAGATCTTGTTGCAGATTCTTAGTAGGGCGCTGATCATGGCTTCCCCTCCAGCTTGAACCAACTCAGCTGGAATGTTGTCAGCCCCTGCTGACTTCCCCTTTTTCAGCGATCTGACTGCTGTTTCCACTTCTTCTCGGAGGATAGGGTGACTGTCTGTGTCTTTGCTTGCGGGTACATTAAGGACTTCTGGATCTCCTGCGGTTCTATAGTTATACAGGTCGGAGCAGTATTCTGTCCATCTGTTCAGAATATCCTGGTCGTCAGTGAGACACTTCCCATTTTTGTCTTGGATTGTTAAACCTTTTCCCTGTTTTGTGCTAGTCAGGTCTTTCACCAGCTGATATAATTATATATAGAGAGAGAGGAGAGGGAGAGACAGAGACAATGACAATGACAAATTCTTTTATTTCGAGGATAATGAATAAGCACACATGTGCTTTTTTACATCCAGTCCCCGCCCGTTAGGGATACATCTTAATAATAATAACCCAATACTTATACAGTCTCACAATAAAAACCTTTTGAGAGAGTGAGAGAGAGTCAGAGACAGAGACACAGACAGACAGACAGACAGACAGACAGACAGACAGACGAGCATACATGCAGCTAGCTAGGCCATAAGTCACATTGCAGAGAGGGGGGCGGGTGTGGTCAATAGCAGGACTGACCTGAAGAGGCACTGGTCACCTAACCATCACAGACAGCACTGGAGCAGCCTCCCGGCCATCAAACCCTGACAGGCAGAACTTCCCTGTGGGGATGCCAGGGTCCTGTCAGTACAAATAACACCCCCACCTTCTGGACAGTCTGTGCTAGCAATTCCTTCTTTTGTATCCCCTCTCCTTGCTTCTGCTTTTGTCCCTTTTCTTCCTGTCGTCTACTTCTTGTCTGCGGATTTTTTGTTTTTTGTTTTTGTTGTTGGCCTTCTTGGTCCATTCTCCAACCCCCCCCCCCCCCCAAAAAAAAAAAAAAAAAAAACAACAGAAAAAAACCCCAATTGTCTTCCATGCTGGTCGGATGTGCTGGGCTTGACTTGTCGGGCGCCTGAGGGCAACGCAACGCATTTTCGCTCATGAATAAGACAGAAAACAATAGTTGCTGTCTGAGCGTTTGACGAAGAATAAGAAGAACTGAGAAGAAGACGAATGAAGAAGAAGAAGAAGAAGAAGAAGAAGACGAATTAAGAAGAAAAAGAAGAAGAGGAATCAACATCTAAGCCAAGCAAGATTTTTCCCCTTCAAAATTATAAAACTTATTTGTATTTGAAAGCTGAGGACGAAAAGTCAACGACCAGATCGTAAACAAGAGAAGCCGGATTATGGAAAACAAGAGAAGTTAAAATGGTTGTCGTTAAATTGTGACTGATCATCTGGAATTTGTGAATAATAAAGTACACGAAGAAGGCAAGGGTCAGTCTGAAATGCTGATTAAAATAAAATATTTTGTTAGCATTAAAAAGGTGGGCAGAAAACGTGATTTGTCAAAGTGTTATATGTGTGTATGTGTGTGTGTGTGTGGGGGGGAGGATGGGGGGGGGGGGAGGGGTAAGAGGTAAGAGGGGGGGGGGGGGATGATACAAGGAACCAAAGAAAGGGAGGATCGGTTTGCCAGTGGTGATCAGGCCACCCAGGTCGATTCACTTTGCTTCTGTCACACCCCCCCCCTCCCTACCTCCCACGTAGAGATGTTGAAGAAAAGAAAGACAGAAAAGAAAAAAAATGTTTAAAAAAAAAGAAAGAAAGAAAGAAAAGAAAACGGAAAATCCAAGCCAGCTGTGTAAATTGTACAAATACCCTAGAATATAATTTTTTTTTTAAAAAGGAGAGAGAAGTAAAAAAAAAAAGAAAAAAGAAAAAAAGAAATCTAATATCAGTGAGGCTTTAAAGCTGGACTGCATTGTATGGTGTTGGGTTGTATGTAATGTATGACACTACTCTAGATAGCACCCGATTCTATTACATTGTATTTCATTATATTTTACTTCTTGGGCATCATTATGTGTCATTGAATTGACTGTATTTTCTTGCATTGTGTTGCACTCTATTGCACTGTTTTGTATTGTACTACTGTACTTCGAGGACGGGGATAGCTCAGTGGTCAGAGCACTCGCACTTGCTTTCCCCCAAGCTAAGGTTAAGCAGCATTGAGCGTTGTTACCAAGTGGATGAGTGACCGTTTGCGCGCCTTGGCTTCAGTACAGTCTCCCAGTTTCCCCAGTTGTAAATGGGTACCTGCCCTCTTTAGGGTCATGGAAGGTAAAGCAGTGAGGGAGAGGAGATGGGCGCCGCCCTCAATATGCTGGCCCCTAGAGAAGCTGAGGTCTCTGATGCCTCGCTCCCCTACGACTACATAGGTTATGGGTCACCTTTACCTTTTTACTCCATTGTAACATCAGACGTCTTTTACATTCAGGAACTCTCCACGGGAAGGAGAACCAATTTCCATAATGTAGCACCTCCCCCCACCCCCACCCTCTCACCTCTTACCCTGTTGATTTGTTTCTGTATCAGAACAGACTTTTACAAAATTCTATCCCCAGAGATATTTTTCTCGTTGCCGTGGGTTCTTTAACTTTAATTTTAATGCATTTTGCATAGGTCAGTTCGGTTTTTCATCTCAGCCGAAAGACTAGCACACAGACCACTGTGCACGCTGTCGTTTATTGGGGAAGAAAATTTGAGTTTGGACGTCGTTTAGACCTCTGATCCTTTCCTTCTAGACAAGTGGACTGTATAGTATAGTATAGTATAGTATAGTATAGTATAGTATAGTATAGTATAGTATAGTATAGTATAGTATAGTATAGTATAGTATAGTATAGTATAAGATAGGATAGGATAGCATGGCATAGTAAAGTATAGTATAGGATAGGATAGCATAGCATAGCATAGCACTGCCTAGCACAGTATAGTATAGTCTAGTATAGGATAGTATAATATAGGATATGATTGTATAGTATAGTATAGGATAGCAGAGCATAGCACTGTATAGCACAGTATAGTATAGTATAGTATATACTATAAGTCTAGTCTAGTCTAGGATAGTATAGTATAGTATAGTATAGGATAGGATAGTATAGTATAGGATAGTATAGTATAGGATAGTATAGGATAGTATAGGGTAGTATAGTATAGTAGTATAGTATAGGATAGGATAGGATAGCATAGGATAGCATAGCATAGCATAGCACAGCACAGCACAGCATAGCATAGCGTAGCTTAGTATAGTATAGTATATAGGATAGGATAGTATAGTATTATACAGTACAGTACAGTACAGTACAGTATAGTATAACATTTTTGCATGAAATGTGGGCTGCTTTCCCCATGTAGCCACGAGAGCAGCGGCACAGTTTTTTTTTGTTTTGTTTAGTTTTTTTTTCCTTTTTGATGTTTTGGCTAGTCAGTTGTCTTCCCTGCCTGTGTACTGGCTTCCCCCTCAGCGTGGCTTTCATTCTAGAGAATCTTGCCCAGGACAGCTCTCTTGTTGCCCTGTTTGCTTTTCCCTTTCTCTCGTGCGCTAAATGTATGTTGCAATCTCGCCTAATACGAAAGACTTGCACCCAGACCAATGATTATGATGGATAGGGAAGACACCGAGATGAAACAGGAAGACGATGTTGGTGTGGATGCTGTTGTTTTGATTTTAACTCAGACCACGGTGCTTAGCTTAAATCAATAACCAGCCAAACCTTTGGCTTAAGCCACAGAAGCCGAAGGTGATAGTTATATAAAGTTAAAGGTTAAAGTGTCCCATAACCTATGCGGTCGTTGGGGAGCGAGGCATCAGAGACCTCAAGCTTCTCCAGGGGCCAGCATATTGAGGGCGGCGCCCATGTCCTCTCCCTCGCTGCTTTACCTTCCCTGACCCTAAAGAGGGCAGGTACCCATTTACAGCTGGGTGAACTGGGTGACTGTACTGAAGCCAAGGCGTACGAACAGCAACCCACCCACTTGGTAACCACGCTCAACGCTGCTTAAGCTTAGCTTTGGGGAGAGCGAGTGCTCTGACCACTGAGCTATCCCGTCATCACGGTTTTCTAATGTGATTCTGATGGAAGATTTGTGCTGTAAGTTACATACAAAAATCCCCCAAAGCAGTAAAAAAAAAAGTCAAAACAAAACAACAAAGCCAAAACAAAGCTAAAACAAAAAAAGAAAAAAACACTGTCCTTTAAAACATTTTTTTTTTTTTTTACAAACAATTCCATCACGAACACTTACTTACAAATAACAAAAACTTCTTCAAGGAACTCTCGGACAGCAACTATTGTCTTTCCTATGAGCGAAAATGCGTTGCGCTGCTGTTAATTAAGAACCTGGCAAATCAGACCCAGTGCATCCGACTTCGGCATGATAAAAAAACAAAACAACAACAGCAGCCAAACAACACAAAACAAACAACACAAAAAGCCCACAACCCCAAAAACACAAACAAAGACCTTAGCCACACAAATCATACAAAACACACCGATTTCTATGAAATGTTGAAGTCACTCTTCTCTTCAATGAGCTGACAGAGCAGTGGGTGTTCCAATATTGGCACAGCTGGTCCCCGGGTCGCTTTGTTTGTTGGTTGGTAAGGCTGCGAGCAGTGGCCTTTGTCTCGTCAGACAGGACAGGTAGGTAGGTATACATCGTCAGTCTGCAGCTGCTCACTGAAGGCAGCCACTGACTGCTCGGCTGGCTAGTTAGTCTGCAGGCCTTACTTACCTAGCCTGGTTTTCATAGACACCACTGACTGTCATAGTGGTACAAGAACGAAAGACGCGCGTGTGTGTGTGAATGAGTGTGTGTGTGTGTGTGCGCGCGCGTGTGTGAGTGTGAGTGTGTGTGAATGTGTGTGTATCTATGTCTGCATGTCTGTGTAGTTTTCAATTTTTACGTCTGTTCACATACAAGTGATATTAGACACATTACAAAAGAAGAAGCTATGTACACATTAATGATGCACTCCCTCTCTCCCTTCGTCAAAAGCCTACTTATGACACTTTTAAATCCAGCCTCAAGACATATTTATTCCAAATCTGATTTTCCCCCTCTTGTTTCATCTCAAATCTATCCCTGCCTAAAACAGCCCAAATCCCATCACCCTGCCAAAGTGTATAATCTTTGTGTGTGTGTGTGTGTGTGTGTGTGTGTGTGTGTGTGTGTGTGTGTGTGTGTGTGTGTGTTGTGTGTGTGTGTGTGTGTGTGTGGTGTGTGTGTGCGCGCGTATGTACATTTGAATTTGTTAACTCTGTTAATTGTTATTGATTGTATGTATGGGTGTGTTGAACGTAAGCGCTTTGATTTCTTTTGCAAGATATAGCACTATATGAATTCCTTTATTATTATTATTATTTTTAAAAAAAAGCTATGTGTATGTCTGTCTGTCTATCTGTGCCTGCGCATGAGTGTGGTTGTGTGTGTGCGCGTGTACGTGCGTGCGTGTGCGTGCATGCATGCGTGCGTGCGTTCGTGTGCGTGCTTGCATGCGTGCGTGCGTCTGTCTGTTTTTATTTATTTATTTATTTATTCTTTTATTTCGACAATAATGGAATAAGCGCTCATGTGCTTTTATACATCCAGTCCCCGTGTGAATGCAGGTCTTTGTAAATGTGTAGATGTCTGTGTATCCGTCTGTGTGTCTGTGTCTGCGCTGTGTATCTCTGTGTCTTTGACATCAAGACCAAATAACAGGGCACCCCATCCACCTACCTACGTTTATGAACCTCCATACACGAACTTGAGTACTTACATATCCACGAGTGTGTACGAACCTTAGCCGGCTAGCTTGTTTGACTTCAGATATGGCCGATAAGTGGAAAAGATAACAGAAAAAGAAGTAAAAACCAAAAAGAAAAACAACAAAAAAATCCTGCTGGCAAAGGATTTGAAGCAATAATAATGACCAGCGAAGAAGGGTGAGTTTGGCCGGCCACCTAATAGAACCAAAAGGTGAGAGATGGAAGGAGGAGGAGGAGGAGGAGGAGGAGAAGAAGAAGGGGGGGGGGGGTTGGTGGAGAAGGAGGGGGGTGGAGTTGGTGGGGGGGGGGGGGGGGGTAAGAGGAGGAATGATGTACTGGCAAGTGTTCACAGAGGTTCGCCAGTTCACAGACATAACAGAGCGGCAGGAGGCTGACCTGTTGTCTCCCCTGCTTGGGCATCAGGGCTAACTACAGGCTGGCAGCATGCCAGTGTAGTGTAGTGTAGTGTAGTGTAGTGTAGTGTAGTGTAGTGCAGAGCAGTGTAGTGTAGAGCAGTGTAGTGTAGTGAAGTGTAGTGTAGTGTGGTGTAGTGTAGTCAGTCAGTCAGGTTGTTTGTAGTGGTGCTAGAGTTAGGCTAGGCCGCGCTCCGCAGTTACGTTTCGGGCTTAATCATAGTGATGTCTTTAATTTGTCACGTATGGTTTATCTGGAAAAAAAAAAGATTGTTTTTCAGCTGCCAATTTACTCACTTTGTTTTGATTGATGATGGGGAAATCTATAAGCTATGACATATACACGCACACTTACACACACAGACACTTGCACACACACATGCGCATACACATGCACGCATGCATACAAGCAAGCACAGAGAGAGAGACAGACAGAGAGAGACAGAGAGAGAGAGAGAGCGGAGGAGACAGGGAGGGAGGGAGGGAGGGAGACAGACAGAGAGAGACAGAGAAGAGGACAGAGAGAGAAAGGACAGAGAGAGACAGAGAGAGACAGAGAGAGACGAAGAGAGGAGGAGAGGGAGTGAGAGGAGGGAGGAGAGAGAACAGGAGAGGAGAGGGAGGGAGGGAGAGAGACGGAGAGAGAGAAGAGAGAGAGAGAGAGAGAGAGCAGAGAGAGAGAGAGAGAGAGAGAGACAGAGAGAGAGAGAGAGAGAGGAGACAGAGAGAGGAGAGAGAGAGAGAGAGAGAGAGAGAGAGAGAGAGAGAGAGAAGAGAGAGAGAGAGAGAGAGCAAAGTGCAGCTGGGAACCTGTGATTGTGAAAACACTCTCCATCATCATAAACACACAGACCAATTAAGGCAGACGATGAACAGACCTGAACTCCCCCTCCTCCTGTCTGAAGTCTGAACACACACACACACACACACACACACACACACACACACACACACACACACACACACACACACACACACACACACACACACACACACACACACACACACACACACACACACACACACACACAACACACACACACACATATATATATATAATAATTATATATAATATATATATAATATATATATATATAATATATATAATATACACATTCACACGCACACACCCACACCCACCCAAACACACACACACACACACACACACACACACACACACCACACCCACCCACACAACACCACACATACACCACACAACACACACACACACACACACACCACACCACACACACACACACACCACACACCACACACACACACACACACACACACACACACACACACACACACACACACACGCAAACACCACCAAACACACACCCAAAAAACACTCTTTCCCCCCCACCCACCCACCCACCCACACACACACACCACACACACACACACACACACACACACACACACACACACACACACACACACACAAAAACACACACCAACACACACACAAAAACACACCCACACACCCACACACACACACACACACGCACGCCCCACGCACACACATCTCATCCCCCACCCACCCACCCCCCACAACACCACACGCTACACACAAAAACAACACACCCCACACACACCCACACCCCCAACCTCCACCCTCACCCCCCCCCCCCCCCCCCCCCCCCACACACACACACACTCACCCACCCACCCCCACACACCCCTAATGAGAGAGAAGAGCATTTGTACAGCTCTCCAACATGCTTTCCCATTTTTTGGCTTCATGGTTAATGCATACTTTTGTTTTTGTTTGTTTCTTTGTTTCGGCTACAGCTCCGAGCTTCGCTGAATGGTGAGAGTTTGTGTAAGTGGCCGTTTAGACAGCCACATTCCGACTTCGGGGATAATGTCTAAACTCGACACCAGCGTGCATGCGGTTTATTTATTTATTGTTTAATGTTGTGCGTTCGCACACGGGACCCTAGTATAATAATATACATATCATTATATACCCTTATCTGAAGGACTTTTGAGGAAGTGGGGTCGGTACTGATGTTAACTCCAGAAAAAAAAAATCCCCTGGAGCGGGTGCCCCGGTGGTGGCTCGAACAGGGACCGTCAGATCACGAGCACAGCGCTCTAACCACGAGGCTATCCCGCCCCTCATGCACACTTTTCAGAAGCACAGAGTATGGGGTTTAAATCTGTGTCCCAAGTAAGTTATAAGGAATAGGTGGTATAGAGGTTAGGCACCCGTTTTTTTTTTTTTAATAACGAAATGTCGTAGTTTTGATATCGTTTGATTCTGAACTTTTCCTCCATCCACTAGGGTTTGAGTTGTGGTCCGGGTGCCAGTCTTTTTGATGAGACAATAATCTGAGGTGTGCACGTAAAAGAACCCACGACAGCAAGAGGGTTGGTGATCCCTGGCATGCAAAAATCGGTGGAAGAAGCCAGTCTTACAGGGAAACAAATTCACATACACACAAGGGACTGTTTTTCAAAATGGGTGGCGCTGCTCTTGTGGCGACGTGCTCTCCTCCAGGGAGTGCAGCTTAGATTTTAGACAGAGGAGTCTGCTGTGAAAAATAGGGTATACGATATAATACAGTACAATGCAATACAGCACAATATAATACATTACATTACAAACCAGTACAGTGCAATACAATACAATACAATGCAATACAATACAATACCATGCAGTACAACGCAATGTATTACAATACAATACAATAGAATGCAATACAACACAAAATATTACAATGCAATACAATACGATACAATACAATGCACTAAATACCATACAATACAACACAACAATACAACCCATTCTAACCCAATACTGTTCAATACAATGCAATGTAAGGCGAGGCAAGATTACGTGAAACAATGCAAGGCATAATACAATGCAACACCATTCAACAATACAACGCAATATAATTCCGCATGATAAGCATCATACATACAATACAACAGGACGATACAGTACCGCACAGCATAGTTTAGGACAATGCAATACAATGCTACACAACACAACACAACGCAACACAACACAACACAACACAACACAACATCATCCATCCATATTCTTTTTCACAGAGAGACTTGTTACACATCATTACATCACGGCACAAGGGACTGTGTTTTCTACAACCAAAATCATTCATTTTCAGGGCAAACACTCAGCGAGGACTGTTTAAAAAAAAAAAACTTTCAGAACTCTTGTGTTGTCAAAAAAGCAAAACCGTTCACTCTCAAAACTATCTGTTTCAAAAAAGCAAAGCCATTCACTTTCAGAACTCTGTGTTTCAAAAAACCAAACCCATTCACTTTCAGAACTCTCTGTTTCAAAAAAGCAAAGCCATTCACTTTCAAAACTCTCTGTTTCAAAAAAGCAAAGCCATTCACTTTCAGAACTCCCTGTTTCAAAAAAGCAAAACCATTCACTTTGAGGATTCTCTGTTTTCAAAAAAGCAAAACCATTCACTTTCAGAACTCTCTGTTGTCAAAAAAACACAAAATCATTCACTTTCAGAACTCTCTGTTTTCAATGAAGCAAAAGCAATCACGTTTAGACAAAGCAAAACAGGGATCACTTTCATACAAAGCAAACCATTCTTTCGAACATGATACAGGGGGGCTGTGCAGGGAACTGCTCTGTTGTCAAAAAACCAAAACCATTACCTCAGAATCTCTGTTTTCAAAAAAGCAAAACCATTCACTTTCAGAACAAAGCAAAACCATTCACTTTTAGAACAAAGCAAAACCATTCACTTTCAGAACTCTCTGTTTCAAAAAAGCAAAACCATTCACTTTCAGAACTCTCTGTTTCAAAAAAGCAAAACCATTCACTTTCAGAACAAAGCAAAACCATTCACTTTCAGAACTCTCTGTTTCAAAAAAGCAAAACCATTCACTTTCAGAACTCTCTGTTTCAAAAAAGCAAAACCATTCACTTTCAGAAGAAAGCAAAACCATTCACTTTCAGAAGAAAGCAAAACCATTCACTTTCAGAACAAAGCAAAACCATTCACTTTGCAGAGCCAGTCCCCAGCAGGAAGAAGAGGAACAGCAGGGGTAGATGACGGTCTGCAGCACGCTCCTCCATTGAGAACAGCAAACGGTGTTCAAACAAAACTGATGGGGATCAACCCCTTACCATACCATACCTACTGTTTCCCTTGCTTCACCTCTTTGTTGTTTCTTTGGGGAGTGGGGGGGGGGGGGGTGATTAAAAAAATCGATTTTTATTTATTAACCCCACCAACAAATGCAGTTGAATGTTCAACTCAACTCGAGAAGATCTATTAAACTGAACGGGAAGTATGAAGTGTCATAATGTAAAAGAAAATAAAAAAATTACACATGTGATTTGTTACAACAATTCTCAACAGAAAAAAACAATGCAGAAGGAGGAAAAGGATGGGTACAAGAGTTCTTCTCAACAGCCTCAAGAATAGACAGCTCAAATTTTTCGGCATATATCGGGTGCGGCTAGGAAAACTGTTGTGAGTGTGCAGAAGTTGTGGCAAAACAATCAGCTAATAAGCAACAATGCAACAAAATAATCAAGAATCTTAAAAAAAACAAAATAGCAAACGAAATAAAGAGGGCACCAAAATGAGGCTCATGAGAGGGACCACCGGGAAGAATGGAGAGCCATGATCGTCGATGTCTGCAGGACCAGACGGACACTTGAAGAAGAGAAGAAGAAAGAAGAAGAAGAAGGGAAAGAAACTTAAAAATTAGTATTATTTGTGAATTTTTTTCGTATTCCTCGGCTAGAGCTACGAGGTTTATCAATGATGACATTTTGCGTACGCGAAAGTTTGCCCATCATCAAGGTAGCGGCATTACGATTTCGGGGATACATACACACACGTCTGCGTGTGTATATACACAGGTTCAACCATACACACATGCACACACAACCATATGCACACACATGCACAAATATTCACACATCTGTACTCACACCTCTCTCTTTCAATGCACGCACCCACTCTCACTCTATTTCTCAAGGTCACGCAACTTTGCAACGCACTGTCCACCGTTGTCTAATATCTACCTCCAGACCTGTCCATCCAACACACCCAAACCTGAGGGCCGGTATCTGGCCTGCTGACCTGCCGATGAGGGACAAGCTCTTCCGACCCCTGGAGGGCCTTCCTTCAGCGCACCACGGCAGCATTTGTCAGGGCCTCAGGAGTTGCTGTCTAAGGAGGCACCGTAGTCGAGTGGTTCAGGCGGTCAACTCGTGATCCAGAGGTCGCGGGTTCGATCCCCGCTCGGCTCGGTGTTGTGTCCTTGGGAAAGACACTTTACTCCTATTTTCCTCACTCCACCCAGGTGTACAAGTGGGTACCAGCTCTGCTGGGGAAGTATCTGGCGACAGACTAGCGTCCTGTCACAGGGGTGGTGAAAAACCATCAGTTCGCTTAACGCTACAGAAACCGGGATAAGCTCCGGCTCTATGGGCCTTCTGGCTCGAAAGAACATACTACAGGAGTTGCTGTCTGAGCGTTCGACGAAGAAGAAGAACAATACAAGTGTTAGTGAAGAGAGGTCGCACTGGATGGATCGGTGGTCTAGAGCTAACGCCCGCCACTGGCTAGAAAGCAAGAAATGTGGGTTCAATCCCCGTTTGAGCCCTAACTTGCTCCCCCACCCCCTTACCCTCTAGTACCTTGGGTAGTGCTTTGGCTGCTAATCTTTCGTTCAGTCGATGAACCGAGGTTCTGTGTTCTTTGATACACGCATTCAGCGCACATAAAAGAACCCACGGCAACAAAACAGTTGTCTCTGGATAAATTATGTAGAAAATAACACCTACTCTCATAGGGAAACAAGTTCATATGCAGCCAGGAACCGACCAAAAACAAAAAAAGAAAGAAGAAAAAAGGTGGCGCTGCTCTTGAGGCGACGCACTTTCCCCCCAAAAGGGAGAGCAGCCCGAATTACATGCAGAGAAATCTAATCTGCCGTGATTGAAAGCGGTATATAACTGAAGACACCACACAAACACACACACACACACACACACACACACACACACACACCCACACAGAGAAATAGAATAAAGCAATTCACAGAGAGACAGGAGGAGAGAGAGAGAGAGGAGAGAGAGAGAGAGAGAGAGAGAGAGAAGAGAGAGAGAGAGAGAAGAGAGAGAGAGAGAGAGAGAGAGAGAGAGAGAGAATCAGGCGTCTGGATTCATCACCAGGCCTGTCAGTCTTGCTCCAGTTGCTGTCAGATCTGTTTCTGATTGAACTGTCTGTAACCACCGACTTTAACCACCCCCCCCCCCATCCCCCATCCCCTCCCCCACCCCCAGATCCCCCCTACCCCTTTTCCCTCACCTTCACATAAATCACCCACCATCACCATCACATCACTACTATACTACTACTACTACTACTACTACTACTACTACTACTACTACTACTACTACTACTACTACCACCACCACTAACCATCTCCACTACCAGCTATCGACTATTCCCCACTATTATTATTATTATATCTATAATATTATTGTTGTTGTTGTAGACTCGACTCGCACCGACGCCGGGGAGTCTCTGTACTCTCTCCTACAGATGTTTTCAATCTTCCTAACTGTCGGGATCATGGTTTATAGCTTCACACACACGCGCGCGCGCGCGCACGCACGCACGCGCGCACGCACACACACACACACACACACCCACACGCACGCACACACACACGCTCGCGCGCGCGCACGCACGCACGCACACACACACACGCGCACACACACATACACACACACACGCGCACGCACGCACACACACCCGCACACACCACACACACACCACACACACACATCCACACACACACACACACGCACACACACACAGCACACACACAGGGCCCCGCAACGCACACACACGCGCGCACACACATACCACCCACGCGCACACAGACATACAACACGCACGCGCACACCCACCCATCCACCCACTCACCACACACACACATCCTGAGGGGTCTTTTTTTTGGTTCTAAAGTCTTTTTTTTTGGTTCCAAATCTAACAAACTTGTCTGATAGATTAAAAAAAAAAAAGATGATTATTATGTATATGTCTGACAGTGTGTGTGTGTGTGTGTGTGTGTGTGTGTGTGTGTGTGTTTTCTTTCCCCAAGGTGTTTCCTCCTGGCCCATCTTGTCATCGTCTGTACTGTCTTGGTTCCACTTCAGCATGACCTCTTCTGAGCGCTCCTTTGCTTATTACACGGAGTGGATTTCGGGCAGTGTGTCGCGAGCAAGTTTTACTTTTTCTTCTTCTTTTATTTCGAGGATAATGGAATACGTGCTCATGTGCTTTTTTTAAATTTACATCCAGTCCTCGTGTGTCTGCAGTTTTGTACATTTTGTCATCCGTTCCCACCTGTACACGATGCCCTACACTCCCGAAAAGCGGAACGGGTTTTAACGTGTGTGCAAGATGTTCTGCCTGTGTTCACACACAGGATCTAGGTTTATAGTCTCATCCGAAGGACTGTTGGGGAGAGTGGAGTCGGCACTGATTTTAACTCTGGAGGAAAAATCCTTTTGAACAAGATTCGTACCCGGGTCAGCAGATCACGAACTCATCACTCTAACCACCAGGCTATTCCCTCAATTTCGAAGGAGCCCGGTTCTCTCCACGTAGCAGGGCGCATGCTGGGTATGTCTGTGTCATCCATACCACGGGCCATTACTACTGGCGTACTCATCTTCCAAAAGTGAATGGGGTTTTAAAATGCGGGCATCCCTGAAGTCGGAATGTGGTTACCTTAATGGTGGGCAAAAATGGCTGTGTGCCCAAAAATCTCACCATTGGTGAACCTAGCTGAGGAATGAATATGTGTACAAGATGTTATAGGTGCCTGAGGTACATTAACTGCAGTAATATATTGCACACAGGGCGATCCTGTGGGGGAGTCTATAGTATAAGCTGTCTGCATTGTGGAACAGCCTGTCCTTTAGGTGAGTCTATAGTATAAGCTGTCTGCATTGTGGAACAGCCTGTGAGTCTATAGTATAAGCTGTCTGCATTGTGGAACAACCTGTCCTTTAAGTGAGTCTATAGTATAAGCTGTCTGCATTGTGGAACAGCCTGTGAGTCTATAGTATAAGCTGTCTGCATTGTGGAACAACCTGTCCTTTAAGTGAGTCTATAGTATAAGCTGTCTGCATTGTGGAACAGCCTGTGAGTCTATAGTATAAGCTGTCTGCTTTGTGGAACAGCCTGTGAGTCTATAGTATAAGCTGTCTGCATTGTGGAACAGCCTGTGAGTCTATAGTATAAGCTGTCTGCATTGTGGAACAGCCTGTGAGTCTATAGTATAAGCTGTCTGCATTGTGGAACAACCTGTCCTTTAAGTGAGTCTATAGTATAAGCTGTCTGCATTGTGGAACAACATGTCCTTTAAGTGAGTCTATAGTATAAGCTGTCTGCATTGTGGAACAACCTGTCCTTTAAGTGAGTCTATAGTATAAGCTGTCTGCATTGTGGAACAACCTGTCCTTTAAGTGAGTCTATAGTATAAGCTGTCTGCATTGTGGAACAACCTGTCATTTAGGTGAGTCTATAGTATAAGCTGTCTGCATTGTGGAACAATCTGTCCTTTAGGTGAGTCTGTAGTATAAGCTGTCTGCATTGTGGAACAGCCTGTGAGTCTATAGTATAAGCTGTCTGCATTGTGGAACAATCTGTCCTTTAGGTGAGTCTGTAGTATAAGCTGTCTGCATTGTGGAACAACATGTCCTTTAGGTGAGTCTGTAGTATAAGCTGTCTGCATTGTGGAACATGTCCTTGAGCTGTCTGCATTGTGGAACAACCTGTCCTTTAAGTGAGTCTATAGTATAAGCTGTCTGCATTGTGGAACAACCTGTCCTTTAAGTGAGTCTATAGTATAAGCTGTCTGCATTGTGGAACAACCTGTCCTTTAAGTGAGTCTATAGTATAAGCTGTCTGCATTGTGGAACAACCTGTCCTTTAAGTGAGTCTATAGTATAAGCTGTCTGCATTGTGGAACAATCTGTCAAGTAGTTGGTTACACTGTTCAACCTATCTTAGACGACTTTTCTTCTAAAGACTTTTCTTTTTTGCACGCAGTGACAGTACCTTCGTGAGACCACTGAAAACTTAAATAGAAGCAGAAAACCAGAGGGAACTGTGGTTACAGTCTGGCAATATTACTGCAGTTAATACCTCCTGAAGGTGCCAACAGGTGGACAAAAAACTTGAACAGTCTTAGGTTCAATTCCACCCCAACACACACACTCTCTCTGTGTCTGTCTGTCTGCCTGTCTGTCTGTCTCTCTCTTATATAGATATCCCAAAGGGCGGGGACTGGATGTAAAAAAGCACATGGGTGCTTATTCATTATCCTCGAAATAAAAGAATTTGTCACTGTCATTGTCATATACATGCAGGCGTTGTATCCAGCCCTGGAAATGCTGCCCACGAATAAAAGTTGCGTTTTGTGAGAAATAAGATTGCAGACGTGAAAAGCTGCGTTTTGTGAGAAATAAGATTGCAGACGTGAAAAGCTGCGTTTTGTGAGAAATAAGATTGCTGACGTGAAAAGCTGCGTTTTGTGAGAAATAAGATTGAAGACGTGAAAAGCTGCGTGGTGTGAGAAATAAGATTGCAGACGTGAAAAGCTGCGTTGTGTGAGAAATAAGATTGCAGACGTGAAAAGCTGCGTTGTGTGAGAAATAAGATTGCAGGCGTGAAAAGTTGCGTGGTGTGAGAAATAAGATTGCAGACGTGAAAAGCTGCGTGGTGTGAGAAATAAGATTGCAGACGTGAAAAGTTGCGTTTTGTTAGAAATAAGATTGCAGACGTGAAAAGTTGCGTTGTGTGAGAAATAAGATTGCAGACGTGAAAAGCTGCGTTGTGTTAGAAATAAGATTGCAGACGTGAAAAGCTGCGTTGTGTTAGAAATAAGATTGCAGACGTGAAAAGCTGCGTTGTGTGAGAAATAAGATTGCTGACGTGAAAAGTTGCGTTGTGTGAGAAATAAGATTGCAGAAGTAAAAAGCTGCGTGGTGTGAGAAATAAGATTGCAGACGTGAAAAATTGCGTGGTGTGAGAAATAAGATTGAAGACGTGAAAAGTTGCGTTTTGTGAGAAATAAGATTGCAGACGTGAAAAGCTGCGTGGTGTGAGAAATAAGATTGCAGACGTGAAAAGTTGCGTTGTGTGAGAAATAAGATTGCAGACGTGAAAAGTTGCGCTGTGTGAGAAATAAGATTGCAGGCGTGAAAAGTTGCGTGGTGTGAGAAATAAGATTGCAGACGTGAAAAGTTGCGTGGTGTGAGAAATAAGATTGCAGACGTGAAAAGTTGCGTAGTGTAAAGACACCTTAACCACCACCTCGACACTGGCCAAGACAGTTGACTCTCAAAGGACAGACAGAATCACGTGTGAAGTAGGATGGCAGGGCCTGACAAGTCAGGCGCTTAATGGCAGTGCAACGCACTTTTGTACATACGACAGACAATAGTTGCTGTCTGAGCGTTCGACGACAAAGAAGAAGAAGAAGTTGATTTTTTCCGAATTAGCCAGGTGTGAATGACAGACAGCGTGTGAGTGAACCCACAGAAAACAGAATGATCCGAAGACCACCCAGACTGTAACTGGGTCAGAGGGGGTCCCCTTTCTGCCATAGACAAGGCAGCCTTCATTCTGATGATAATAAGTATAGTGAAGTATACTGTAGTATAGTATAGTACAGGATAGTATAGTATATTGTAGTGTAGTACAGTATAGTATAGTATAGTATAGTGTAGTGTAGTATAGTCTAGTCTAGTCTAGTCTAGTCTAGTATAGTCTAGTGTAGTATAGTATAGTATAGTGTAGTATAGTATAGTATAGTGTAGTGTAGTATAGTGTAGTGTAGTGTAGTGTAGTGTAGTATAGTATAGTATAGTGTAGTGTAGTGTAGTATAGTATAGTATAGTATAGTATAGTATAGTGTAGTGTAGTATAGTGTAGTGTAGTGTAGTGTAGTATAGTATAGTATAGTGTAGTGTAGTGTAGTATAGGATAGACTAGTGTAGTGTAGTGTAGTATAGTATAGTATAGTATAGTATAGTATAGTGTAGTGTAGTGTAGTGTGGTATAGTATAGTATAGAGTAGTGTAGTGTAGTGTAGTGTAGTGTAGTATAGTATAGTATAGTGTAGTGTAGTATAGTATAGTGTAGTGTAGTGTAGTATAGTGTAGTGTAGTGTAGTGTAGTATAGTGTAGTGTAGTATAGTATAGTGTAGTGTAGATATAGTATAGTGTAGTGTAGTGTAGTGTAGTATAGTATAGTGTAGTGTAGTGTAGTGTAGTGTAGTATAGTATAGTATAGTATAGTATAGTATAGAATAGTATAGTCTAGTCTAGT
Organism: Rapana venosa; assembly: GCA_028751875.1. Taxonomy (NCBI): domain Eukaryota; kingdom Metazoa; phylum Mollusca; class Gastropoda; order Neogastropoda; family Muricidae; genus Rapana; species Rapana venosa. The sequence goes on along the minus strand of CM054144.1, from coordinate 14,126,024 downwards.
TTAGTCTAGTCTAGTCTAGTCTGGTATGGTATAGTCTAGTCTAGTCTAGTCTAGTATAGTATAGTATAGTGTAGTGTAGTGTAGTGTAGTGTAGTGTAGTATAGTATAGTGTAGTGTAGTATAGTATAGTATAGTATAGTATAGTATAGTATAGTATAGTATAGTATAGTATAGTATAGTATAGTATAGTATAGTATAGTATAGTCTAGTCTAGTCTATTCCACATCCAGATACCTGCTCATTGTCATCCTCACTTAGCCTGCTCTGAAGCTGGGTGTGGTGCACTCTATCCACAATACGTCTTGAAGTCAGTGTCAATACTGTCGTGTCAGTTTGTTGAATATTATATATATGTGTGTGTGACATGGGAATATGATTTATCAAGGAAGCAAGACAGTCTGTTGTTAGATGTATGCTGTGTCGTAAAGTGGGTTTGTGTCATAAAGTGGACAGGCTCAACAGAGATGAGAAGAGCTCCTTCCAGGATCTGCAAACTTTCTATGGACCCCCCCTTCCCCACCAAAAACAACAACAACAACAAAACCAACTCCAAACAACACCCGCTCCCCAACCACCCTTCTCCTTTCCTTCACCAGGTGGGCTGCCAATGCACAGACTACCAATCGCAAGACAACTGATTCTGAATGGGACAATTCCTGCTGTTGTCTTTGTGAGCGTGTGAATCGGGTAAAACAACAGCTTTTTTTTTTTTTACCCCTGTGAAAGCTAGGGAGTACTCGTTTTAATCTCACAGTCACCATTCAGTTTTTACTGATGTCATATCTTGTTTATTGCCATTACTTAAGGTCGTGTATGCCAGAAAACGATGTGCTAAGCAGTTGAACCATTTCTTGTTTTACGTGTTGTCGGGGTTCGCGCAGTTGAAGGGCTTTATCCACTTAGGGACAGGAACAGCATTTAAGGACACCAGGGAGGTGTCGTCTTGCTCAGCATCAGCTGGGATGGATACCTGTCAGCTCCACGTGCCCTTTCGATGGAGCCAGGCTCGCTGTGACCTACATCCAGTCACACATGACTCTTCTCTGTCAACTGGCAACAAACTGGGTCACGTGTGGACAAACACACAATGTTTTACCTCTTCTTTTTTCTTCTTTCTTTTTTTGGCGAACAGTGTGTTTCTTGTTTATGTCGAATACAAAAGTGACTTCCGGAAGTTTAAAAAAAAGAAAGAAAAAAGTCAGTACCATAAATGACCCCAAAAATATTTGGAATCATTTGAAGCATCGTTGCTGAGAGAGTTTGTGAGTTATTTATTTATTTATTTTCTGAAAGCCTGGTACTTATGTAGAGTTTATTGAGACAAACTAAGTCATAACATGTGAAAAAAGTATTGTAAGAAGTTTTTGCTCCTCCTTCCACGGCACTCTTTTGATGTGAAATTGTAATAATAATAATAATGATAATAATAATAATAATAATGATGGAATAATATAAGAATTTAAGCATCAATGAATATGTAAATAATAATAATAATAATAATATAAATGTATGGAATTTATATAGCGCTGAATCTTGTAAAGCAACAAATCAAAGCGCTCACTGTACACACTGTTGTGCTTGGGCATCTGAAGGGGTTGCTTTTTAAGGCAAAAACAACACAGGCACAACTACTGTGTTGTTATAGAGTGTTGATGTCAGTCAGCGAATGGTGCTGACCCTTTCGGGGTGGAAAAAGGGATTGAACAAGGATTGATGTAGTCAGTTCTTTCATTTACGTCGAACCAAATCTGCCAGAAGGCACACAGTACTCAGACTAAAACAGTGCTATCTAAATAATTATACCTTCTGAATGTGGTAACTGTCTGAAGAAATATGGAATTTCATGAATGTTGATTTTAGCGTTTCAAAGAGTATTGAAATGGACTCTGTCTCTCTCGCTATCTGTCTGTCTGTCTTGTCTGTGCCTGTCTTGACTCTGTGTGTGTGTGTCTCTTTCTCTCTCCCCCCCCCCCCCCCTTCTCTCTCTCTCTCTCTCTCTCTCTCTCTCTCTCTCTCTCTCTCTCCTCTCTCTCTCTCTCTCTTTGTGGACATTCAGCAGGTGTTGATCTGTTTACCACTACCTCAGCTGCACAGTGTCGACAGAATGAGCAGACTGTCATGTGCCTGTGTGCTGTGTTTGGCTTAGCTAATAGTCCACTGTCACTGACTGTCTGGCTTCAGGTTGTGTAGAGTGCCTGTGTTTACATTGACAGCCCTAGTGCCGAGGAAAAGTGTGAAATGGAATCCCTCCATGTAATGGTATGTCCCCCTGTGTGTAAGTATGCATCTTTCTGTCTGTCTCTCTGTTTTTCTGTCTGTTTGCTTCGACCAAAAGTTGAACAATTCTTCTTGTACCGGATTGCTGATTCCAATATGGCGACTTCGACTTTGACTAGCATTATAGTTTTGATGCTTACGAAGTAAATTGCTGAATGACATAGTTGATTCTAAAAAACTGGATTAAAATTGAGTTCCTACCGTGGTTTTATGGCTGTGTTAGATATGAATTAATATTGAGTTTGATTCCATAACGTAAATCTAAAAACAAACAAACAAAAAAATGAGAGAAATAGAAAAGCAGACAGAGAAATGGGGTGGCACTGCATTAATGGCGACTAAGTCTTTTGGTGCTGTGGGTTCTTATACTGTGATCTCTTAGTTTGGCTACCCCTCTTCCCCCCTCTCCCCACCCAAATAAAATACACACAAAAAGCACCACCAACACCAAACCCCAAAATAAACAACACCAACAACAAACACCACAACAACACCCCTAAGTAAAGAACCCAACAATCAACCAAACGAAAAACAAGTAACATCTAGGCCTATCCCCACCACCTTCAAACCCCCCCCGACCCCCCCCCCCCCCCCTACTCAACAAACGAAAACAGCAACAGTAAAAGCCAGAGTAGAACTTGAGTGAAAAGATGACAAAAGAAAACAGAAGCAAATGAAAAAGAAAAAAGTTTGAAATAATGATGCACAGCCTTGGTCGCGTCATGAAGAGCTACTACGGAGATGCAGGCAGGAAGACATGGGAACCTCCATCACCAGACGACGGTGGAAGTGGATTGGGCACATCCTCTGAAGAGACCCACAGTCAATCACAAGAACAGCATTGCACTGGACCCCAGAAGGAAGGAGAAAGAAAGGAAGACCAAAAGCAACGTGGAGGAGGACTGTAGAAAGTGAGACGAAGGCCATGCAGCACTCTTGGGGATCAGTGACTAGGTTGGCCCAGGATAGTCAGGAGTGGAAGCACTTTGTTGCTGCCCTACACACCACTGGATGTAATGGTTAATGATGATGATGATGATTGGTCGCCTCAACACATATATTAAACGCAACCTTTGGCCTCATTTCAATATAAATAAATAAATATATATATATATATATATTTAAATATATATTATATTTATATATATTAAATATATATATATATATTTTATATAATATACAATAAACTACTTGAGTAATTATACTCAAACAAAAATTTAAGAAAAAACCCCAACGAAGCACAGGTTTTTGCTTCACCCCAAAATTGCACAGTTCTTTTGCTCAGAATACCAATATGGCGACATCGACATCACTAGCATTAGTCTGAAGCTTTTGAAGTAAACGGCTGAATTATAAAAGTGATTCTGCAAAACTGGATTAAAACCAATTTCCTACCGTGATTTTATAGCTAGCTGGGTTGAATGCAAGCTATTATTACACTTATTAAATTTTGATTCCAGAAGGTAAGCCTACAGACTAGATGAATGGTTGTTCCCTAGAACAATGTTTATCAAAGCTGTAGCCATCACAGCAAGAGCGATTTCGTTCAAAATGAGCAATGGGGGAGCAGACTATTGTGCACTTTGGAGCACTTATCCTCTGCCATGTCTGCCGACTGATTAGATTGTCACACACAGAGAGCTGCACAGACTAACAGACACACATGTCTCCCAGTGCCTCTCGCGTGCGCACGCGCGCGCACACACACGTTCTCACGGACGTACACACACACACACACACCTACCCCCCCTACACACACATACACACAGACACAAACACACACACCTACCCCCTCTCCCCCCCTCCCCCCCCCCCCCACACACACACACAGTCATAGACAGACAGACAGACACACACACACACACACACACACACTATCTCCCTTTCTTTCTACACACACGCCATCACACACACACTATCACACACACACCATCACGCACACACACACACACACACACACACACACACACACACACACACACACACACACACACACACACACACACACACACACACACACACACACACCACACACACTCCTCTCTCTCTCTCTAAATTTCTGAGTTCTGAGTTCTCTCTCTCTACACACACACACACACACACACCCACGCAAGAGATTCTTAATGGAATCTGGGGTGAAATACTCCTATATTCATTATTCTATTGCATACATATGCCACTGCAGATTTCTCTGCATAAAATTCACTCTTAGAGTTCAGGACCACGGTTTTGTTTCCTGGCACTTTTCCTCTCACACGTCTATTTTGTTTCCGCTTTGAAAATGACTTTTTTCACGGAGTTTTGCTCGAGACAACTCTTTGTGCTGCTGTGGGCTCTATTACCTGCGCTAAATGGATGTTGCACAGAAGACCGAAACTCATTGTCTTGATCTCAGAGATAAGTATTCAGCGTGTGTCTAAATGAGCGGGAGAAAAGTCATCTTTACGTGGGATTGTATTGTTTTGTATCGTACTGTATTGTGTTGCACTGTTTTGTATTGTATTGTACTGTATTGTACTGTATTGTACTGTATTGTATTGTACTGTATTGTACTGTATTGTACTGTATTGTACTGTATTGTACTGTATTGTAATGTATTGTATTGTATTGTATTGTACTGTCTTGTATTTTATTGTATATCACTTTAAGTCACAGCAGTGTTCTCTGCATGAAATTCGGGCTGCCCTCCCCGGGGAGAGCGCGTCGCCACAAGAGCAGCGCCACCCCATTGTTTTGTTCTTTTTCTGTCCGCGTGCGTATTCATTTGTTTCCCTACCAGAGTGACTCGACACCTCCCCCCCCCCCCCCCCCCTACAGAATTAGCACACCTCATCGGCACACTAAGGATCACCTACTTTAGAGGAGGGAGTCATCAGAGTGGTAACTTTGTCGAGAATCCTTGTTCTTCTGTCTCTTCTTCTTTCTTCTGACCCATGTCCATCCCTTAACCCCCTTTTCCAGTACTAACTGATCAGTCATCCACCCCGCCCCCTCACCTGCATCTCAAATCTGGAACTTCCACCCCGTTTTCTGCAGTACCCCTATTGCAAAAAAACCCCACCCCAACTCTTAGTCATGCATTGCTCGTGTGGGTTTCTCCCACATTTTTCGGGTCTGTAGTTCTTTCGTGTGGTGGTGGTGGTGGTGTTGATCAATCAATCAATCAATACCACTTAAAGTCACGTCAGATTTCTCTGCGTGAAATTGGGGCTGCTCTCCCCGGGGGAGAGCGCGTCGCCACAGAGCAGCGCCACCCATTTTTTTGGTCTTTTTTCTGTCTACAACTGCATTTGTTTCCCTATCAGAGTGGCTTTTTTTCTTCAAAATTTTGCCGGGGACAACTCTCTTGTTGCCGTGGGTTCTTTTACGTGCGCTAAATAATTTGTGTGTAACACACGGGACCTCGGTTTATCGTCTCATCCGAAAAACTAGCGCCCAGACCACCAATCATGGTCTAATGGATGGGGAAAATGTTTCGGGTCCAAACGGGATTCGAACCACCGCACACTTCCGACCCGGACTATTCGCTTTCTAGACAGGCGCGTTACCTTTAGACCGCCAAATGGTGGTGGTGATGTTGATGGTGGTGGTAACAGTAGTGGTGGTGGCAGTAGTGAAGGGACGGGTGGCGGGGGAGGGGTGGGGGGGGGGGGGGGAGGCTGAGGTTTAGAAAGGGTTATTCCACATTTTTGTGAGTGTCTTCCACAGGTCTCTCTTGTGGTCAAAGTCATTACTAATGGTTCCCTGAAGTCGGAATGTGTCTGCCTGCATAATGGGCAAAAACGGTCACACTCACAAAATCTCACCATTGGTGAATGAAAAACACAACAACAAACCTAACAAATATGATGATGGCGATGATGGTGGTAGTGGTGGTGGTGGTGGGCCTGGTTGGAGTGGGGATGAGAGTGGTGGGGTGGTGGTGGTTTGCATGTGTATTAATTTGTTTCCTAATCAAAGTGTTGTTTTTTTTAATCTACAGGTTTTTGTGCCAGGGACATGTTTACACTGGGTTTTTTTTTTTTTTACATGCGCTAAATGCATTTTAAACAGGGGACCTCGGTTTAATGTCTCAGCCAACAAACTTCTCCTTCATCGAACGCTCAGACAGCAACTATTGTTGTCTGTTACATGAGCGAAAATGCGTTGCGCTGCCTGTTAAGCGCCTGACAAGTCAGGCCCAGCGCATCCGACTTCGGCACAAGAGAGAACTGTTATTTTTTCAGTCTTTCTGGACAAAAAAGGCAGGAGAATGGACCAAGAAGGCAGAAAATAGACAAGAAGGAGGTGACAAGAAGAAAAGGACAAGGCAGAAACAAAGAGAGTGATAGAAAAGAGGAAATTTCTAGCACAGAATTTCCAGAATGTAGGGATGCTATTTATAATGGTAGGTCCCCGGCATTCCCACAGGGGACAGCCAACAAACTAGCACCCAGACCACCACTCATGGTCTAGTGGATGGTAGAAAAGTTTTGGGCCCAAAATGGGGATCGAACCATCCATCACATACTTCGAGCCTGGACTTTTGGCTTTCTAGGCAGGTGCGTGCGTTACCTCTAGACCACTGGTCCACTGCACTAGACCTGAGGACCTGAGACTTCACACTTTCTAGACGGTGCATTACACTGGACCATCCATCGACCTAGAAGACAAGGTCACGTAAGTACTGGCAGTTAAGCGAAAGGTGTTTGTGACAGGTTGCAACACTTTGAGAGCGTGCTTCCATTGTTTAGTTGATGGTGGATTAGAAAGTGAAGATCGGGTGTGATCACACTTTGAGCCTAAAACTTCTTCCCCCCATCCACTAGACCGTGCATGGTGGTCTAGGTGCTCGTCTTTAGGATGAAGAAAAAACCGGGCCTATGTGTCATACGCATTCAGCGCACGTAAAAGAGCCCATGGCAACGAGAGAATTGTTGTCCCTGGCGCAAATTCTCTAGAAAAAAAAGCCACTCTGGGAAACAGACATGCAAACCATCACCACCACCACCCCCCCACCACCCCCACCCACCACCACCACTCTTACTACAACGATCACAGGAAAGAACTGTGGAAGAGAAAAGTGATGTGAGATGACCACCACCACCACACCCATCACCCTCACCCCCATCCCTACCACCAACGCTACCACCCCTACCTCTACCACCACTTCACCACCTCATCACCGTTATCATCACTGTTTGTTCGGGTTTTATTTTCCATTCCTTGGCCAGAACTATGAGGTGAGATTTTGCGTATAGGACCGTTTTTTGCCCACCATTCAGACTCATTCGACTTCATGGAATGGTTATAATAGCAAGACCTGCAGAAGACCAACAATTTAAAAAAAAAAAAGTGGAATAACCCTCCTTCTCCTCACCCGTCTCCCCCCAAAAACACACACAAACCAAAATCCCTTCACACCACCACCCACCACCCACCACCACCACCACCACCACCACCACCACCACTGCTGTTACCACCACCACCCACCATACGAAAGAACTGCGGACCCCAAAACCAGTGTGGGACAAACCCACATAAACAATGCGTGACTAAGAGTTTTGCAGTAAGGGTACTTACTATAGGAAGAAGGGGGTGGAAGTTCCAGAATTGAGATGATGCAGAGTGGAAGGGGGTGGAGGTGAGGGGTGGGGGTGAGGGTGAGTGGAGGAAGGGGAGGGGAGGTGGGATGACTGATCACTTAGTACTCGAAAGGGGGTAGGGAGGTGAGGGGGGGGGGATTAAGTGATGGACATGAGTCAGTAGAAAGAAGAACATAGAGAGGAATTAAGGATTCTGGAAGGTGCTTACCACTATGGTGACTCCCTTATCTAAAAGTAGGTGACCGGTTAATTTACCGATGATTTCTGCTTTTGTGTGCATACATTGTTGTGTTGTGCTGTGCTGTATTCTATTGCATTACGTTGGATTATATTGTTCTGCATTGCATTGTGTTGTGTTGTGTTGTATTGCAATGCTCTTTTTGTGCATACATGTATGGTGTTGTGTTGAGCTGTATCTATTGTATTGTGTTGTATAGTATCGTACTGCATTTATTGTATCGTATTGAAATGACCTGTATTGTGTTATATTGTTGTACTGCACTGTGTTACATCATTCTGTATTGTACTGCATTATATTGAGTGTACCGTACTTCCAAGTCAAGTCAAGTCAAAAACGCTTCAATCATCCCATGAAGGGCAAATTACAATACTGACGGGCACATTGATATGATACGAATCGTAATCCCGAAAGACACAAAAAAGCTACATTTTATTTTATGCAGCACACTGATTCGAACTATTAATTTTTTTTTAACCGTTTCACATCGTATACTATCAAAATCGTACAATAATTATGGTATATCGTTTCGTACTGTAATACGCCGTGTTGTGGTATGATATTGCATTGTGACAATATGCATTATTTTGTTTGTCTTGTACTACTGCATATTCTTAGCAAATTTCACAACCGCAATTCCCTCCCTCCCTCCCTTCTCTCTCTCCTCTCTCTCTCTCATCTCTCTCTCTCTCTCTCTCCTCTCTCTCTCCCCTTCTCTCTTCTCTCTCTCTCTCTCTCTCTCACTTCCTCTCTCTTTCCTCTCTCTACCCCACACACACACAAACAAACACACACACACACGAGGATATTTCCTCCCTGGAATTAACATCAGTGCCGACTCACTCCCCCCCCCTCCCCCCCCCCCCCCCCCCCAAAAAAAAAAGTCTTTCGGTTGAAACTGTAAACCGTTGTCCCGTGAACGAACGCACGCGAACATCTTGCGCACATGTTAAACCCCGTTCCGCTTTTCGGAAGAGTAGACCATTGTGTGCCGGTGGGAACGGATGACAAAATTGACAAAACTGCATACACATGGGGACTGGATGTAAAGAAAAGCACATGAGTGTCATTCCATTATCCTCGAAATAAAAGAATAACCCCCCCCCCCCCCCCCCAAACAACAAAGCAAAACAGCACCACACACACACACAACCACACACACACACACACGCACACACCACAGACACAGACACACACACACACACACACACACACCACACACACACCACACACACACCACACACACACACACACACACACACACACACACACACACACCCATACACACACACAGAAAACAGTTTTCCCATCATCATACTACCCCAAACTACAACCCCAAACTCCGCAGTAAGTAAATAAGTCCTTCGATGTAATGGGTTCAATCTGCTCTCTTCCTCCTCCTCCTCCTCCCCCTCCCTCCCCCCCCCCCCCCCTCCTCCTCTTCTCCTCCCTCTCCTTCCTCCTCCTCCTCCTCCTCCTCCTCCCACCGAGTGTAGTCAGTAATTTAATGGACAGCAGAGGTGCGCTAATGGCTTTGTCCTAATTTGTGGTGTATGCCCCCGTAGCCAGTAGTTGGAAGATTTAGTAAGACGAGGAATGGGGAGGGAGGAAAGAGAATGAAAGACAAGCAGAGGACCCCTGTCAGCCAATTAGTCGCTGTGTGTGTGTGTGCGTGTGCGCGCGCGTGTGTGTGACTCTGTGTGTGTGTGTGTGTGTGTGTGTGGTGTGTGTGTGTATGACTGTGTGTGTAGTGTGTGTGTGTATTGTGTGTGTGTTGTGACTGTGTGTGTGTGTGATGACTGTGTGTGTGTGTGTGTGTGACTGTGTGTGTGGTGTGACTGTGTGTGTTTGTGTGTGGTGTGTGTGTGACTGTGTTGTGTGTGAGTGTGTGTATGACTGTGGTGTGTGTAGTGGTGTTGCATTATCAGGAGTTCAACTAGGACGTGGATGAACTTTAGAGTTAGGAAGAGGAGGAGGAGGAAGAGCAGGAGGAGGAGGAGGAGGAGGAGAGGAGAGAGAGAGAGAGAGAAGGAGAGAGAGAGAGAGAGAGAGAGAGGGTGAGGGAGAGAGAGAGAGAGAGAGAGGGTGAGGGAGAGGAGAGAGAGAGAGAGAGAGAGAGAGAGAGAGGAGAGAGGGAGAGAGAGAGAGGAGAGAGGAGAGGAGAGAGAAGATAGAGAGGAGAGAGAGCATTGCAAATCTTAACCCCTTCCTGAAATTAGCTACCGCAACACAGTCATGTCAACTCGTGGCCACTTTTGTGTGTGCGTGACGTGCGTGCGTGCGTGGTGTGTGTGTGTGGTGTGTGGGTGGGTGGGTGGGGGTGGGTGGTGTGGTGGGGTTTTGGGTGCGTACGTGCGCGAAAAAAAAATTGGATGTGTGTGAGTCAAGTGCGGGCTTAAAGCCTATAACATCTCTTGAACAGTTTCTAGTGCAGCTCATACAAAAGCAGTTTCCTGAAAATGTTAGACAATTGCGAAAGAAACCCCAAAGATGTTTTGTTGTTTTTGCTGCTATTTTTTTAAAATTGGGGGGGGGGGTTGGTGTTGGTGGAGGTGGAATTGGGCACAGTGGGGTGGGGTGGGGGTGGGGAGGAGGGGACGGGGAGAAAGGAAGCTGAAAACAATGTTTTTGAACTTAATATTTCTGTAAGAACGTTCAGTTACAGCGAAGCTTCCCTCAAGAACGTTGTCAAGACCACGTCACTTTTTTTCTGGGTGCTGTTGCTTTAAAAAAAAGAAAATTGCAGTTAGGCCAAGCCGCGGTAAAACAGATTAAGGTGGAATACATATTCTAGAACTACACTCCTGATCAAAATCATTTTGTTGCCTGACTGTTTAAAAAAAGAAAAGAGTCGGAAACCAGACACGGCTTGCCCAGAGTCAACTCTCTCTCCCCCCTCCCCCCCCCCCCCCCCCAACCCTCCCCCAACATTGTGTGTGAACTTTGGCAATAAATGTCATCGAACACTGTGTATCCACTCATTCACAGAGGTGGGTATGTTGCAACGCAATAGCAATACTCGACATGCACCCGCGGCTTGACCAGCGCAGCGTGAGTGATGTTGCTGTTGTTGGGTCAGCGTTTGCTGAGTGGGCGTGCCGTTAGCTTAGCTGCGGTGTAGCAAATGCAGGGTAACATAGGTACCTGATGTGTCCCCGTCGGAGGAACTGAAGGCTGAGAGGGCAGGCAAAGCATTCCAGTCTGCTGAACAGAATCATCTTGTGTGTGTGTTGTGGGTGTGATGAGACGAGAGAGAGAGCGGAAGGGGGGGGGGGGGGGGGGGAAGGACAGAGACAGAGAGAGAGAGGAGAGAGTGAGGGAAGAGGAGGAGGAGGGGGAGGAGGAGAGAGGAGTAGGAGAGAGGAGAGAGATGAGGGGGAGAAGGTGAGAGGGGATAGAGAGAGGGAGAGGTGGAGGAGAGAGAGTAGAGAGAAGGAGAGAGGAGAGAGTGAGAGATGAGAGAGAGAGGAGAGAGAGAGAGAGATGAGGAGAGGAGAGGCACTCGTGTGCTTTTTTTTTTACATCCAGTCCCTGCCTTTATCAGGGATATATCATGAAAATAAACAATAGTAATAATGAAAAAATAAGAGAGAGAGAGAGAGACAATGACAATGACAATGACAATGACAAATTCTTTTATTTCGAGGATAATGAATAAGCACACATGTGCTTTTTTACATCAGTCCCCGCCCGTTAGGGATACATCTTAATAATAATAACCCAATACTTATACAGTCTCACAATAAAAACAAGGGGAAATAACCCTTTTCAAAACAGCTCCCCCCAACAACCCCCCCCCACCCCCCCAAAGCAAGCAAATAAAAGAAAACCCTAAAAATACCCCCCCCCCCCCCCAACCCCACCTCCAAAAAAACCTAACCAAAACAAACAAACAAAAGAGAAGAAAAACTAAACCAACAGACGAAGATAAAAAGAGAAAAACAGACAAACAACAACAACAAGAACAACAACAGAGCCAAGAAAAATAACACAACCAAACTTAATAAGTCATAAAGATAAACATCTACACATTGTCAAATGGTACACATACTTGTTAGACATAACTATAAGATATTGGAATAGGGCACTCATTAAAACTTAAGTACAGAGGCAAGTCCAATAAAGTATTGAAAATATAAAATATGAATCCTTCATCAGGATACACTATAACTATAAGCAAGACGATAAAAGGTGAGAGAGAGACAGAGACAGAGAGGTGTGTGTGTGTGTGTATTTCAGAGATAATATCCAATATATAATTCAAAAACAGTATGCGATCCCATCAACGCTCATTTTAGATTATATTCGTTTCAAATTATATGTCATGATAATGAAATAAATTTAATACCCATACATCCACACAATAAAAAACAAGAAACAAAACAAAGAAGAAATCTAAACCTATACAGTCATTGAGGGAGAGAATATGAGTGAGTGAGTGAGTGAGTGTGTGTATGTGTGTGTGTGTGTGTGTGTGGGTGTGGGTGAGTGTGTGTGTATGTGGGGTGGGGGGTGGGGGGGTGTTTCAGGGATAATACTAAATATGTAATACTCACATAGCACACGATCATCACAAACGCTTTTTAATTATACTCATACAAATTGAATGTCATGATAATAAAATAAGTGCAATACCCATACACTCACATAATAAAGAGGGGGAAAAAAACCAATAAAGTCATAAAAAGAACATCTATACATTGTAAGTAATAGAAACCATTTTTTTTTCAGGATAATGAATAAGTACTCATGTGCTATTTTACATCCAGTCCCCGCCCGTGGGGTCACATTTAAAAATGCACTCAGTACTCATATTTTCAAACAGTAGAAGCAAAGGGAAAAAACTTTTTTTGCTTAAAAAGAAAAGAGAGAAAAAGAAAAAACAAACAAACAACCCCGGACGAGCAAAAGACAAAATAAACCCCAGAAACCCCCCAAAAAACAAAACAAAAATAAAATAAAAAAACAACAACAAAACAGACAAAAGCACCCTCCCAAACAAACAAACAAAAACAAGAAAAAACAACAACAAACAAACAAATGAGAATTAAAAAAAACCACAACAACAAACAAACACAAAAAAAAACCCAACACCGTTCCCCCCTCCACACACACACACACACATACATACACCAAAACAAAAACAAACAAACAAAAAACTCAAACAAATCAACAACAAAAAACAAAGTAACAACTACAGCAATAACAACAGAGAGAGAGAGAGAGGAGAGAGAGAGGAGAGAGAGAGAGAGAGAAGAGAGGAGAGAAGAGGAGTAAGCCAAACTTATAGATCATAAAATTGAACACCTTCATATTGTAGAATAGTACACATAGTTGTTACACGTGATAATAAGATATTAAAATAGGAGATTCACTGGAGCTCAAGTACAGTCAACAAGTCCAAAATAATATTGAAAATCGAAAGTATGAATATGTCCTTTATTAGAAACAACACATAAAAAATAGAAGGAGAGAGAGAGAGAGAGAGAGAGAGAGAGAGAAGAAGAGAAGGAGAGAATGAATTAATTGCATATCGGCCTTAGGCCACAATACAGAGAGAGAGAGAGAGAGAGAGAGGAGAGAGAGAGAGAGGAGAGAGAGAGAGAGAGAGAGAGAGAGAGAGAGAGAGAGTGTGTGTGTGCGCGTGTCCGTGTGTGTGTGTGTTTCAGAGATGGTACTAAATATATAATTCTCAAAACAGTACACGATCACCTTCAACACTTATTTTGATTACTCATACCAAAACAAAAAAAGTTATGATAATTAAAAAACAATAAACAAAAAAAAAACTCAATACCCATACTCTCACACTATAAAAACAAGGAAGGAAAGAAAGAAGGAAAAACAAAACAACAACCAGCCAAATCTATAAGGTCATAGTGAGAGAGAGAGAGAGAGAGAGAGAGAGGAGAGGGGGAGGAGAGAGAGAGAGAGGAAGAGAGAGAGAGAGAGAGAGAGAGAGAGTGTGTGTGTGTGTGTGTGTGTGTTCAATGATAACTCTAAATATATAATTCTCAAAACAGTGCACGATCACCGTCAACACTTATTTTGATTATATTCATGCAGATTATATGTCATGATAATGAAATAAACTCAATACCCGTATACTCATACAATAAAAACAAGGAAGAGGAGAAAGGGGGGGGGGGGATAAAAGCCAAATCTATAAGGTCAGGGAGAGAGAGAGAGAGAGAGAGAGGAGGAGAGAGAGAGAGAGAGAGAGGAGAGAGAGGGAGAGAGAGGAAGAGAGAGAGAGAGAGGAGGAGAGAGAGAGGAGAGAGAGAGTGGTTTCAAGGATAATACTAAATATATAATTCTCAAGACGAGAGAGAGGAGAGAGAGAGAAGAGAGAGAGAGAGAGAGAGAGGAGAGAGAGAGAAGAGAGAGAGAGAGAGAGAAGACAGACAGACAGACAGACAGACATACATAAAGACAGACAGACAGACAGCCAGACAGAACAGACAGACTCCACACCTGGCTGTACTGACTGGGGCAACCAACGAACCGTGCCACCACACACGCTTGGCTGACAGAGAAGTGTGAAGGCGTGCACAGTCATGGCTTTTGTCTTGCTCCTCCTTAATTAATGATGATGGTGATGATGATCATGAAGAAGATGATGGTGATGATGATCATGAAGAAGATGATGGTGGTGATGATG
>CM054144.1:14088763-14093763 GCA_028751875.1 Rapana venosa | reverse complement strand
ACCAAGCAAAAACAAACAAAAACAAACAAACAAAGAAACGACAAATAACGAAACAGAACAACAACAAAAAACCAAAACCTAAAAACCCAAACACACAAACAAACAAACAACAACCCGAAAGCCAAAACCCACACTCCAGCAAAAGGAGAGAGCAAAATAAAATCCCCGACCCCCCCCCCCCCCAAAAAAAAAAGCAAAAAAAAAAAAATCCAACAAAAAACCAACAACCCCCCCCTACCGCCCCACAAAACCCCCCAAAGTCAAATTATACACGGAATCAAAAAGCTGATCCCCCCCCAAAAAAAAGAAAAGAAAAAAAAAGTGTTAATGCACATTCACATACTCTGCTACCTGTTACCCACATTACCTATAAATTCTCTAGCAAATAAAACAAACGTTCGGAAGTGCCCTTTGCACAGAAGACCTTTAGAATCTCATGAATGAGGCTCTGAGAGAGGAAGGAAGGACGAGCATTCCGCAAGGCCGGGTCCGCTATCAGTTTTATAGGAGGATTTCATACCGCTGCGGAAATCCTGAAAGATGACATTGATGCAGAATCTAGAGGACAGGGGTGAGCTGTAAACACAGAGAGAGGTCAGTCAGCTAGGATAACCTTGTTCCCCTCTTGCAGTATCTCTTTCTTGCTTTCTTTCTTTCTTTCTTTCTTTGCTTTCATTCTTTCTTTCTTTCTTAGCTTGCTTGCTTTCTTTCTTTTTTTTGCTTTCATTTTTTCTTTCTTTCTTTCTTTCTTTTTTTGCTTTCATTTTTTTCTTTCTTCCTTTGCTTTCATTCTTTCTTTCTTTCACACTTTCTTTCTTTGCTTTCATTCTTTCGTTCACACTTTCTTTATCTTTTCTGTTCTTTCCTTCTTTCTATATTTCTTTCTTTCTTTGCTTTCATTCTTTCTTTCTTTCTTTTACACTTTCTTTCTTTCTTTCTTTCTTTCTTGCTTGCTTTCTTGCTTTCTTGCTTGCTTTCATTTTTTCTTTCATTCTTTCTTTCACACTTTCTTTATATTTTCTGTTCTTTCCTTCTTTCCTTTTCTATCTTTCTTTCTTTCTGTTCTCCTCTTCCCATCTTTTTTTCTTTCTTTTCTTTTGTTCTGTTCTATTCTTTCTTTGTTTGTTTCTGTTTTATTCTGTTCTGTTCTTTCTTTTCTTTCTTTCTTTCTTTCTTTCTTTCTTTCTTTCTTTCTTTCTTTCTTTCTTTCTTTCTGTTTTATTCTGTTCTGTTCAAAACCCCAACCAATCTCGCCCCCCACAAAAAAACACCCAAACCCAACCAAAAAAACCAACAACCAAACAACAACAACCATAAAAAAACCCCAACCCAAAACGGAAAATACCGAAAAACTATACACACAAAAAATATAACAAAACAAAAAAAAACCAAAAAAAACCCAACAACCCCCCCCCCCCCCCCCACCCCCTCACCCGGTCCCTTCATCGTCAATGTCTTTATAAAATGCCTGTTTCTTTAAATGGTACTATCAGAACCGCCAACACAAAGACAGGAAAAGGCCTGATGATAATTATTCTTTTCTTTTATTTATTTTCTTTTATTCTTTTATATCGAGGATAATAGAATAAGCACTTATGTGCTTTTTTTTTTTACATCCAGTCCCCGTGTGTATGCAGTTTTGTAAATTCTGTCATCTGTTCTGATCAGGAGCCAGTCCTTTGGATGACATCTCCTCTTCTCTTTTTGCACTTTTGCGTTCCAGCGTGTGTGTTTATTTATTTATTTATTTATTTATTTATTTATACCACTTTAAGTCACGAGATTTCTCTGCGTGAAATTCGGGCTGCTCTCCCTGGGGAGAGCACGTCGCCACAAGAGCAGCGCCACCCCCTTTTTTTTTTTTTTTTTGGTCTGCAACTGTATTTCTTTCCCTATCAGAGTGGCTTTTTTCTAAGAATTTTGCCAGGGACAACTCTCTTGTTGCCGTGGGTTCTTTTTCGTGCGCTGCATAATGTGTGTGTGTGTGTGTGTGTGTGTGTGTGTGTGTGTGTGTGTGTGTGTGTGTGTGTGTGTGTGTGTGTGTGTGTGTGTGTGTGTAGTGTGAGTGTGAGTGTGTGTGTGTGTGTGTGTGTAGTGTGAATGTGAGTGTGAGTGTGTGTGTGTGTGTGTTTAGGTGTCGTTCACTGGCTTTCTTGTCCCTAACTGGATTCAGACCTTCAACTGCGTGAACCCGGCACAGACGTGACAGGAAATTATTAATTTTTTTAATTGCTTAGCACGTTGTTCTCTATCTATACACATGAAAAACCACGACCCAAAATAATGGCAATGAAAATATATTGCATAAAAAAACCTCGGTTTTAATCTCCGTAAAGTGTATTTACAGTACACTACTTTGCACTGCACTACAGTACAATACACTACAGTACACCCCACCACACCATATCACACCACACCACCCCACACAACACTACACTACACTGCACGAAACTATACTACACTACACTACACTGCACGAAACTATACTACACTACATTACACTACCTATACTACACTACACTACACTACACTACACCGCACCTGTAGTACACAACACAAAACAATAAAACACAAGTGGTATACAACACAATGAACTACAAACTGAGACATTATACAACAACAATACTACGAAACACAATTAACCACAGTACAGTACAGTTCATCCAACACAAGTACCGTACAGTACATTACACATATCACACAATACAGCACAGTGGAGTCCACTTCAATTCAGTCCCATCCAATCCAACCCAATCCAAATCTAACACAACTCGCTCACACACCACTCACACAACATAAGGCAAAATGTCAAAATCAGAAAAGGACGAGAGCGGCTGGAAATCTGGGCGTTTCCCCCCCAGCAGAAAGGCCATGACTGAGCAGAATGGCAAGGCACCCAATGACCCCGCCCTCTGTCTTCCCGGAGAGAGACAAGGATTGATTCCAATCGCATGGCGACGGTGTCGGAGTGCACGAAACCGAATCAGCGCGGATAAAAATAAACACTTTTGTCAGGAACGATAACCTCCCTGACAAAAGGCGAGGAGGTAAACACCATCTCATGCACCCTGCTATCTCTCTCCCTCCCTCCCTTCCTCACAGACAAGAGAGCGAGAGAGAGAGAGAGAGAGAGAGAGAGAGAGAGAGAGAGAGAGAGAGAGAGAGACAGTCAGAGAGTTGCTAACTTGGCAAGATGGCGCCTCTTCCAGTCTCCAAGAAAACCATCATGTTTTATCGAATTACATTGGTAGCATAGACAAGCCAGATTGAAGTTTGTTCAGTTTATAGATGACGAACATGTAGAGTTTTGACCTGTCATGTTGTGGTGTATTGCTTTGCGTTGTATTATTTTGTTTTTTGTTTTTGTTTGGTTGGTTGGTTGGTTGGTTTTTAGGGGGGGGGGGGGGGGGGGGTATCAAACGGTATACTGTATTGTATTGCATTTTAATATGATGTAGTGTAGTGTAGTATAGTGTAGTGAAGTGTAGTGTAATGTAGTGTAGTGTAGCGTAGTGTAATGAAGTGTAGTGTAGCGATGTGTAGTGTAGTGTTGGGTAGTGTAGTGCAGCCGCCAAAGACTTCTTTCTTACCTACTTGAAGAGTAGTTGGTGCACTGCTTTCAACTTTCGGTGTGTCGTGGAGAAATGAAATCTGGCGGAGCTCACCCATCTCCAGGTAGCAGGCTGCATGCTGGGTAATTTAATGTCACCCCTCCCTCCTCACCAGCGATAACAGACTGGATTCTGTCTTTGAGAGATGGAATCTTCTGCCGATGACAACCTTTTATTGCCATGCTTTTCTGTTGTTGCTTTTCCCCCCTGAAGATGAAAATTAATGCAAGCAGGGCGCACAATCATACGCCATGGCTTCTCATGGATACCACCTTTTGAAGTTGTTCTAGCTGGGGACAGTTAATCAGGTTACGGTGAGATACCAGCCTCAGATCTCTCGTATTCCAGATGAGTTGTGCAGTTTTTGTGAATTATCGAACAGGGCAAGGGAGTGGCTAGTATGCAGAACAGGACTGATTGTTTTCCAAGCAAGTTTCCTTACGTTGTACTTTTTTTGTATTGCATTCTGTTGTACTACATTGTACAAGCGCTGTGTTGTTTTGTTTTGTTGTACAATTATTTATATCTGTGTTTCATTACACTGTTGTTTCTAGGTGGTGGACAAAAACATAATTATCATTACACAAGTCACAGAGCGCAATACAGACATTGCAACAGTCAAGAACCCTGCCGTGGAGACGCCGGGGGTCTGTCAGTATAAACAGTAACCCCTGCTTCTGGAAATTCTGTGCTAGAAATTCCCTCTTTTCTATCCCTCTTTTTTGTTTCCACCTTGTTCATCTTCTTCCTGTGTTTTGTCTGCCCCGGTCAGATGCGCTGGGCCTGACTTGTCTGAATTATCCTGTATTCTATTCTATCGTGTCATGTTGTGTTGTATTGCTTTGTATTTTTGTTTTCTTTTGTATTGTACTGCCTGGGCTTATCACAGTTCTTGATTAAACCATCGACACTGGGGGCAACAGCAAAGTGAGAGGCTGTATGACCAGTGGCTTTCCCACTCAAAATTCCACTTTACAGCTTAGTCTTTAGTAATAGACTATGACTCTGACTAGGAGGCTTGACTTGCACAATCCTTAATATCTGCTGCAGCCCTGGGGGCTAGTTGGCTTTTGTGGAACATCTCCAACGCTTGACTGCTTGTATGCCCTCTTGGCTGAGAGAGTGGGGATGTGCTGTGGGCAAGGCATCTCCACTACAATCAAATTTCTGCCCCATTTCCGAAACGGCAGCTGCCTCCACTGCTGTTTTGGAGGTCATCGTCGAACACGACGGACAAACATTGCAGACACAGTTGGCTTGTGTGCCTGAATCTTGTCTGTTTTCTCTCCCGTGAAGGCCTGTCGCCATGGCCCAGGGCCACCCGTTCTTTTGTGTTCCTGTCTGACTGTACATTCAAATTCAAATACTTCGTTATCTCAACACAAAACT
>CM054144.1:14061263-14078763 GCA_028751875.1 Rapana venosa | reverse complement strand
CGATAAAAAAAATTGATGGCTTCCTTTGATGGGACCTCTGTATTTAATGTCTTCAATGCTCTCTGTTGAGAGAGAGAGAGAGAGGAGAGAGAGGAGAGAGAGAGAGAGAGAGAGAGAGAGAGAGAGAGAGAGAGAGAGAGAGAGAGGAAGAGAGGAGGAGAGGAGAGGAGTGAGTGGAGAGGAGGGAGAGAGAGGAGAGAGAGAGAGAGAGAGAGAGAGAGGAGAGAGAGAGAGAGGAGAGAGAGAGAGAGAGAGAGGTGTGGAGGAGGAGGGAGAGAGAGAGGGGGAGAGAGAAAGATATTTATTTATTTATTTATTTATTCTTTTATTTCGAGGATCATGGAATACGCACTCAAATGCTTTTTTAAAAATCCAGTCTCCGTATATATATAGTTTTGTAAATTTTTGTCATCCGTTCCCACCAGCACACAATGGACTTCTCTTCCGAAAAGCGGAACGGGTTTTAACGTGTGCGCAACATGTTCTGCGTGCGTTCGCACACGGGACCTCGGTTTATAGTCTCATCTGAAGGACTTTTGTTTTCGTCTGTTTGGGGTTATGTAGGAGGGCTTTTTTTTGGGGGGGGGGGGGGGAGGGGTTGGGGGTTGGGGGTTGGGGGTTCATTCATAGTATTGTGTTAAATAAAGAAAAGGTATATGCAAATATTTTGATGTAATTTGGTGGGTTTTTTTTTTTTTTTTGAGAGAGAGAGAGTGTGTGTGTGTGTGTGTGCGCGCGCGCGCGTGTGGTGTGGTAAGAAAGAGAGAGAGAGAGAGAGAGAGAGAGAGAGGAGAGAGAGAGAGAGAGAGAGAGAGAGAGAGAGGTGTACATTTTCAGAAGCCAAATGCTTTAGTGACGTCATCCGTAATGTCAGAAAACTATCATGACGTCAGTTTGGAAGACACCTACTCCTGTTTAAAACTCGTGTCCTAACCATTAGGCCATCCTGGCCACGTGAGCGAGAGAGAGAGAGAGAGAGAGAGAGAGAGAGAGAGAGAGAGAGAGAGAGAGAGAGAGAGTATACCTTCAGATTGCATCTACATCAAACACACCCAACCAAAAAATGATATCCATCAAAATATGTGCACACGCCTTTTCTTTGTTTAACACAATACTATAAATGAACCCCCCCCCCCCCCCCCCCCCCCCGAACCCCCTCCCCCCAAACCCCCCCCACAAAAAGCACCCTCTCCCCTCCCCCCCCCCATAAAAAAAAGACCCCCCCCCCCCCCACCCTCCAAAATCCCCCCCCCCCCCCCCATCCCGCCCAAACCCCCCCCCCCCCCCACAAAAACCCCAAACCAACAAACGAAAACAAGAATAATGCAAAACTATCAAAATAAAACCAGAAAAAGAGAAAGAAAGAAAGAAAGAGAGAGAGAGAGAGAGAGAGGGGGGGGGGGGGGGGGGGGAGAGGTTTTCACTACGTTTTGTCTTCTAAGATGTTGTACGTTTGAAATTTTCGTAAAAGTACAGACGTACTTGAGTGTATAAAAAGTATATTGTGAGACATAGCATGGGTGTCTGAACAGATCAGACCACCCCGCGTGTGAAAGCAAATTGACCCCTATGCTTTGCAGAGCTATCTCTGTTCACCAGGATCAAAAGAAATCTGTATCAGGAGTCAAGTCCCCTGTACAAGAGCCTCTTCAGTTAAAAAGTAAAAGAAAAAAAACTGTCTGATGAAACAACATGGCGTCTTTTCGAAAAATGTAGGCACAATGATAAAAAAGTAATGGTATTCTTTGTTGCAGTTGCAAACTTGCCTAATAAAACATGAACAGTACGAGATTTATTGATTTTAAGATAATGTTTCTAACAAATTATGACCGAGGCATTGTGCGTTTACCCAAGAACACTTGGCGTCGGACTGTCGAAACAGAGCTGAAGACCTCCCAACATACCTGGGGAACCATTCGGAAGATGGCCCAGGACAGACAGGAGTGGAGAACATTTGTTGCTGCCCTACGTGCCAATAAGGCACAAAGGCATTGATCTTCTTCTTCTTTTCGATGCCTTATTGTTTTACACCAAGACCAGTTCGCCTAAGGAATGTAGCAGTCGTCTGTAGGGCATCCACCGGCCCGTACAGTTTTTCTTCTAGGGGTAATGGGTTCGGCCACATTTCCTCTCTCAGCTGCCTGAAGGCCCTGCAGTCCTGCAGGATGTGGCGAGTGTCTTGCTCAGCTTCCCCACATGAGCACATGGGGGAGGGTACCACTTTCATCTTCCTGTGCAGATGTTGGTTCAGCCTGCAGTGGCCTGTTCTTAATCGGAAGATGGCATTGATGATGATGATGATGATGATGATGATGATGATGATGATGATTGTGCGTTTGGAACCACTGTTGCCTATCATGGAGGTAGCTGCATTCCGACTTCGGGGATGTATGCTGGGTATGTTGGGGTTTCCGTAACCCACCGAACGCTGACTTGAATTACAGGATCTTTAACGTGTGCATATTTTTGATCTTCTGCACGTGTATAATTATATACACGTAGAGAATTAAGGGCACTAGCAGGTCTGCATTTGAAGTTGACCTGGGAGATTGTAAAAATCCCTACCCTGAATTTCCGAGATGTCCCCGAGATTCGAACCACTGCTTCAATGACCCGTGGGCTTGAAGTCAGACAGTCTTGACCACTCGGCTATAGCGTCCCTCCAGACGTGATGGAAAAATGAATGTAGAGTCACACATTAGAGATCCCTGACTTCATCAGGACAGGGGGGTGGGGGGGGGGGGGGGGGGGGAGGTGTGAATAAAAACGGTGAGGGAAGAGGGGGGAAGGAAGGGGAGCATTGGGAAAGGGGGTAGGGGAAGGGTAGGCATCCATTTACTATATAGATAATTGGAACGTGGCACAGAGCATTTTGAAGATGTGATGCTTATCTGATGTGTGTGAGTGTGTGTGTGTGTGTGTGTGTGTGTGTTTGCATGCACGTGCAACCAATTGCGAGTGTGTAGGAAAACGGATATGTG
This sequence comes from Rapana venosa, assembly GCA_028751875.1. Classification (NCBI taxonomy): domain Eukaryota; kingdom Metazoa; phylum Mollusca; class Gastropoda; order Neogastropoda; family Muricidae; genus Rapana; species Rapana venosa. Next base: position 14,075,782 of record CM054144.1, on the reverse strand, counting down.
CACACACGGATCATAGTTAGATTTTTATTTGCAGAGAGTGCAGTGAATAAGGAACGTGTGTGTGTGTGTGTGTGTGTGTGTGTGTGTGTGTGTGTGTGTGTGTGTGTGTGTGTGTTTGTGTGTGTGTGTGTGTGTGTGTCTGTGTGTATGTGTGGACGGGATAGCTCAATGGTCAGAGCACTCGCTTTCCCCCAGCCAAGTTAAGCAGCGTTGAGCGTGATTACCACTTGGATGGGTGACCGTTTGTGCGCCTTGGCTTCAGTGCAGTCCCTCAGTTCACCCAGCTGTAAATGTACCCTCTTTAGGGTCAGGGAAGGTAAAGCACCGAGGGAGAGGAGATGGGCGCCGCCCTCAATATGCTGGCCCTAGAGAAGTGAGGTCTCTGACGCCTCGCTCCCCTACGACCTTGTATGTTATGGGACATCTTATAAATATAATCAGTATTCTAAAAAGAACATAAACCATAAAAGCAACATAATTCAAGGAAATAAAAGACCCTCTATATGTGTGTGTGCGTGCGTGTTTTTGTGTGTATTTGTGCATGCGTGTGTGTGGGTGCGCGTGTATTTGTGAGTGCGTGTGTGCGTGCGCGCGCACGCGCGTGTTTATGTGTGTACATGCGTGTGTTTGTGCGTGCGCACGCAAACACGCGCTTGTACAGGCACATAATTATGTGTACTAATAGAACAATTCTAGATTAGACATGCTTGCAACATGGTGAACAAAGCCACATTTAATTGCTACGAGATTCAATTCTGTTCTTTTTTTGGGGGGGGTGTTTACCCCACATTGAATAAGATTGCAGACGAGATCGTGTTCCCCGGTCTCCCGACACACAAAGACCAACGCTGGAATCAGCAGTCTGTCTTGAGCCGATGAAATTCCCAGCCCGAATAAACAAACAAAGAAAGAAAGAAAAAAAAATCAGCAACCAGAAACGTCTCTGAACAAGAACCGAACCACCGACTTCTGGTTGTTACGTGTGCATAAATCTCCTGTCTGGCTCAACACTCAGCCAACCCCCCTACCCCCTCCTCTCTCCCACCCCCCCTCCCCACCCTCTCCTTGAATAGTCCAGTACTTGGTTTTGGTTTTCGTCTCCTTAAAGTATCAATGTCTCTCGCTCCGCTTGTTTGTCCGTCTCTCTTTCCTTCCTTCCTTCCTTCTTTTCCTTCGCCCCATACCCCACTATTCTTTCTCTTTCCCTCTCTCTCTCTCTCTCTCTACTATGCCTATAGCCCGGGTAAATAAATTGCAATCAACAAGAAAGATCTTATATAACGCCTAATGGTTTTCCCCCGCCCCCTACCTCTCCTGACCCCCGTAATCCCAAGCTGAAAAACGAGTTACAGTTTAATTAACGGCCACCGCGATAACGACACCTAGAAAGAGAGAGACAGAGAGAGAGAGAGAGAGAGAGAGAGAGAGAGAGAGAGAGAGAGAGAGAGAGAGAGAGAGAGAGAGAGGAATCCCAAACCTTTCCTTGAAGAGGTCGGCAGACACCCACAATTTCACAACAACCCCTCCCTCCCCCTGTCCCCCCTCCCCTTCTCCCTTCCTCCTCAAACCCTTGACAAATCATCCAGTGGCTCAAGACGACTCGTGGGGGCAAAAGCAAAGAAATGGGGTCCGAACCCGAACCCGAACCCGCCATCCCTGGCTAGGTGTAGTAGTAGTGTAGGTGGTGGTAGCAGCAGTAGTCTCTGGCCTGGCCTCTCTCAGATCCAGTGTGGGGGGACCCCCCTCCGTGGTAAGGCAGGCAGCTCCTGAGGTGACGTGCTATATCACAACTTGTTGACCAGCTGGAGAGCTGGTAATCTGTGTTCCAATCCCTTTCTGGGCCCCCTGCCCTCCTCCGCTAAACCCTCTCTCCGGCCCTCTCTCCAGGGGGATTTTGCCTCCGACCCACCCAAGTATCGGGGGGGGGAGGTGGGGGGGGGGGGGGGGTAGGTCGAGGGGGGGAGGAGGGGGAGGGAGCGGCTCAGTGAGTCTACCAGTGGAAAGTCTGAGAAAATGACTGTGTTTCTGGATTTTTTCACTAGGCCTATACTCTTTGTTGACACTGTCGCGATCACTATGACCTCCGAGGTTGGCTGGACAGTAAAGCTCCATCTGATGACAGGACTGTTGCAGTTTTAGTTATCATAGGTCTGGGGTTGTGTTGAGATGTTGGGTGGAAAAAAAGAAAGATTACTTTGGGGAAAAACCACGATTAGAGGAGTGAGTTTGTGACAAGAAAGACACAATAAAATTTATTCAGGAATAAAATCTGTTTGAACCAAAACAAGCGAATGAGGTTCCCACCCCATTCTCTAACCAACAAGGAACCAAATAAATAAATCTAACACTACCAGTTCTTACACATTTTCAAGACATCGTACTCGCTCGCGAGTACTAAAGTGAACACATGCGCACAAAGCAAAAGGCGTTTTACATGCGGATGGATATTTTAAGAGACAGGTATACACAGACAGTGTTGGGCATGTGTTAATGTAAATCATGATAGGGGTCACAGCCTCCTTAAATTTGGAATCTTGAATCCTGAGTGCGCGCGCGCGCGCGCGCGCGTGTGTGTGTGTGCATGTGTGTGTGTGTGTGTGTTGTGTGTGTGTGCGCATTGTGTTAATATACCAGGACTCAATATCATCCCGCCTGTACAGTTCTTTGGGAAACGCAGGTTATGTGTAGACTGTTATGTGTGCATTCACACACGAGACCCGGGTTTGACAGTCCCGTGTGAAGGAATCTCGGTGGAGTGGAGTCGGTACTGACGTTAACGCCAAGGAAACAATTCTTTCTTTAAACAGGTGTCTCGATGGTGGCTCAAACCTGGGCTCGAACCCCCAAAACCAGATTGCGAGTGCAACGCTCTAACCACTAGGCTATCCTGTCCTCCTTACCCCCCACCCCCCTCTCACAATTGTGATTCTGATTATAGGGCTGTGGCGCTGCTCAGGGGACCTCATTGTGAGCTGACCTTTGCAGCTAGGCCCATGTGGGTTCAGCTGCCTTCCCTCCAGTCTCCCTGCCCCATCACCACGCCTGCACTGGTGGCTTTGCTTTGCTTGTGTCTTTCTTCTGTGAAGTCCAATCAAACACCTCTTTCATAATTTTGATAGGACACCTACCGCCATACATGGCCAACCCAGCCCGGTTTTATGTCTTTGTTTTTTCTTTGTCAATAGGAGTTTGCTTGTTTCCCACGGAATTATCCCTGTTGGTAATCTTCTTCTTCTTCATCGAACACTCAGACAGCAACTCAATGCAGTCCATAAGGAGTCTGGCTTTTTGATGTTAGTGGACCTGAGCATTTGTTGATGGTGTTGGTATCTGTGGGTATTGATCTCTGTAGTTCATTACGTTTCAAAACCTGACAGCAGAATAGAGTTTTGTTGAAAAACTCTTCTTTTGGATTGAAATGATTGTAAGAGTCCATGTAGATTGTGAGGTGTTCATAACATCTATAATTTCTTACTTAGCATTTGATGCGTTGGTTTGCTTTGGCTGCGCTGATATACTTATCCTTTAGGCATCGTGGCTGTTTTTTTGTGTTTTTTCTTCACTAGACGAGGTTTTCTTGTTTGCCCCCCCCCCCTTTTTTTTACCACAAAATTCTCGTCTGTTTCCCAAGGTTTTTGTTTCACTTGTTTCGTGGATCGGAAGTCCACGGGATACTGGTATTTCTGCTGTTTGTGAACCCCCATGATCTTGTCTATTAGAAGAATGTTTAGGCGATAGAAGACAACCTTGTTGAACGCCAGTGTGCTTTTTGAGTGGATTAGAGTGTTGACATTATGTAAGACTTTGACAGGTGAAACGTCAGGCAGACACTGCTTGGTGATAAAAAGCTGCAATCTAGCTTACGTTTTCAGATCTGTCCGCGCTGTCTGCACTGTCAGCAGCTCTTTCAAAGTCAACAAACACAGTGTATGCTGGAGTGACTGATGACTGGTGCCTTGCTGTGCTGCTGTCTGTACTGGGCGTGATTTATCTGCCGCATACTTGCCTGCTCCCTCCGTAGTGTCTTATCCAGGATTTTGTTCAGTAGCTTAAACATTAGACTTCTCCAAATTTGGCTGAGAATTGATAGTTACAGGATTCCTTTTCAACTGCTGCAGATTGAGAGAAAAGTCCTTCTTTCTTTTCTTACTTATTTCCTATTTTTTAAAATAACTTTTATCTCTCTTTTTTGCAGAAGTAAATGTTGGTGAATCTGTTGTCCTCTTAGTAATTCTGCTGGTAATTCTGCTGTTCTGTTGGTAATTCTGCTGTTCTGTTGGTAATCCTGCTGTTCTGTTGGTAATTCTGCTGTTTTACTGATAATTCTGCAGATTCTACAATATTTATATATAGATATAAATGAATAACTGGATAGTTCGTTACAACAACAACAACTGAACACACAGCCCCCAAAACAAGAAGGAAACAAGACTAGATGAAAGTAACAATTTGTGAATGAAAAAAACAAACCCAAACGAAGTTTAAATGGGATCAAAACAGGCCATGCTTAAGCCCTGGCTACACTAGAGCAAAAGCAACCAACCAAACAAACAACAAACTGCTGAAGGCCTCTGACATGACTCGGCAACAGTGCAGGGTTTCCTCTGCCTGGCGGCCTCACAGCAACAGCTCAACATTGATAACTTCATAATAATAGAGACTGCTGACAGGACGGATCTGGGTGAGGGTGTGCGTGGTAACTTTGGGATGAGCGGCGTGAGAGAAGCAACACTTATATAACTAAAAAAAAAAAAGATACACGAAAGAAAACCATCACACAAAACCACGTTCCAGGAAGAGAACTTAAGTGAAGGATGAGGAAAACCTTTTGGTTTCAATATATTTACTTGGAAAAATGTCCTGTTCTAATCAATCAATCAATCAATCAATCAATCAATCAATCAATCAATCAATCAATCAATCAATCAATCAATCAATCAATCAACAATCAGTGACAGACGCTACAGCCGAGTGGTTAAGACCGTTCGACTTCAACCCCATGGGTCCATGAAATCGTGGGTTCGAATCTCGGCGGCGTCTGGTGAATTAAGGGTTGGGAATTTTCCACGATCCCCCAGGTCAACTTCAAGCGCAGTCCTGCCAGTGCCATAATTCCCTTCGCGTGTATATGTACACGTACAGAAGATCAAACATGCACAATAAACATCCCGCAATTCATGTCAGCGTTCGGTGGGTTATGGAAAACACGAACAAACCATACCCAGCATACATCCCCGAAGTCGGAATGCGGCTACCTTCACGGTAGGCAAAACCGGCCGCATACGCAAAATCTAACCTCGGACCAGTAGCTGAAGAACAAAAAGCAAAACAAAACCAACCAAACAAAAAACAAAAACCGAAAAAAAATCAATCAGTAAAAACAATCTTCTTCCTGTGGAGAAAAGGGACTCGAAGTCGCAGCTTGGGCTGGTTCTCTGACCAGACAGAGAAAATCGTGTGAAATAAATTTGCCCCTTCCTTCTCCGCCTGTCAGGGCAGGGGATTTGCTGGATGACCGTAGGCAGGCAAGCACAGGGATGGTGGTGGTGGTGGTGGGAGTGGGGATGGTGGTGGTGTATATACACACACACACACCACACACATACACACACATATAATATATATATATATATATATATATATATATATATATATATATATATATATATATATATATATATATGAGACTTTCGGGTGGTGGTGGTGGTGGTGGTGGTGGGAGTGGAGAGGAGAGAGAGAGAGAGAGAGAGAGGAGAGCGAGAGAGAGGAGAAGAGAGAGAGAGAGAGAGAGAGAGAGAGAGAGAGGAGACAGACAGACGACAGACGATGACAGACAGATGAAGACAGACAGAGCAGAGAGAGACAGAGAGAGAGAGACAGACAGAAGAGAGAGCGAGAGCGAGAGACAGAGCGAGAGCGACAGAGAGAGACGAGAGAGAGAGAGAGAGAGGAGAGAGAGAGAGAGAGAGAGCGAGAGAGAGAGAGAGAGAGAGAGAGGAGGAGAGAGAGAGAGAGTCTGGGGATGGTGGAGGTGGGGTGGAGTGGGAATGGGGGATGGGTCAGTTGAGAATAATAAGAGATTGGGAGGGGGGGTTGGGAGGGGAAGAGGTAAGGGTGGGGGGTGGAGGGGGAGAGGGGTAATAAAACACAGCTTGCGTCACTGTGGACATACATACATACAGACAGACATACAGTCAGACAGACAGGCAGGCAGGCAGGCAGGCAGGCAGACAGACAGACAGGCGCTGTCGTGTTTCCCTGGCCCCTGTACTGACGGTGTGTCTATCCCCGGGTTTCTTTACTCACTGTTTAAACGTGTCCTGTCCTGTCCTGCTGCCCACTTCACAATCAACACTTTCCATAGTCTGGCTGTGAGACTGACTGATTGACTGACTGACTGACTGACTGACTGCTTTATTGGCTGACTGATTTATTGACTGACTGACTGACTGACTGATTTATTGACTGACTGACTGACTGACTGATTTATTGACTGACTGATTGACTGACCGGTTGACTGGTTGGTTGACTGACTGGCTGACTGACTGACCTGGTTGACTGACTGACTGGCTGGCTGATTGAATGGCTGGCTGACTGATTGACTGACTTAGGCATTTATTCATATCAATTAATCAGCTGACATGAATAAACGCCTAACTGACAGGCTGACTGACTGGTTGACTGACTGACTGGCTGACTGACTGGCTGACTGGCTGACTGACTGACTGGTTGGCTGACTGACTGGCCGACTGACTGGTTGGCTGACTGACTGACGGACTGACTGGCTGACTTGCTGACTGGCTGACTGACTGGCTGACTGACTGTAGTTTTTATGTCTTAGTTGAAGTTATCTTGAAATGCTCAAAGCACTATGAAATGTAGATTTCTTGTGTATTTTCAAGACTACATGATTCCTTTCGATTATGATTATGCCTGTCAGTGTTGCAATTGCCTTTCATGGGATGACTAAAGTATTTTTGACTTGACTTGACAGCAAATATCAGATTCAGACTGGACATCGATCACTTGAAAGCAAACAGGTTCGTCAGAAACCTAACATCCTCCGAAGTCGGAGTATGGCTGCCTATAATTATGGTAAGGTACTAACAAAACCAGTCATACACACAAACTTCTCTTTCAGTGTGCAATTTCAATCTCACTGTGATTCCTAGGCGGGATGAGTGACAATGACAATGACAATGATAATGACAAATTCTTTTTTGAGTGAGTCAGAGTGCACATTCTGGATAATACCCCCAGAGAGTGTTAAGCTGGGGAAGGACAGCAGCAGCAGCAGCAGCAGCAACAACAACAACAACAACAACAACAAACACTGAACGTTCACTTGTTCAGCACATTCTGAATGGGACATTCCTAAGTTTGTCCTTGCTATGAAGACACGTGTCACCGCTGGCGGCTGAACACTTGCTGCTGTGACCCCTTCCACAACACCTTAGTTCCTCTCTTGTTTGGAAATTTGTTAAAAATGAAAAATTAATAGAAAAAAAACATCAAACAATCGAGCAGAAGAACCAGCCAGCCAACCAGCCAACTAACCAATGTCTAACCATCCCGCCAACCGGCATTCTAGCGAACCAACTATTCAATCAGCCAACCAACCAACCAACCAGCCAACCAGTCAGCCAACTAACCCACCAATCAACCAACCAACCAACCATCAAGCCATCCAACCAACCCAAAGCCATCAAAACAATAAAACAGACATAAAACAAAAGCAGAACATAACAAAAAAACACAAAACTCCGACCCCACCCCACAAAACTGTCCAACAGCATTACAGGCAAAGTTTAAAAAAAAAAGAGAGAAAAAAAAAGAAAACAGAAAAGAAAGAAACCAGAAAAGAAGAAAGGCCAAAATTCAGCTGAACACAAGGCAGGCAGGCAGGCAGGCAAAAGACCCAATGCCAATCAAGTTCAGAGCTGTTTAACACACACTTCACTGACCAAGTTCAACCAACAGCCCCCAGACTCTCTCCCTCCCTCCCTCCACCTCAGTAGTATTATTATTATCAAGCCTATGTCCAATGCTCCTCAGGTTGTGGTTAGACATGACGTCACTCGCAATACTGATCCACAGCAAAATCTAACCTGTGCTCTAGAAACGAAAAAAAAGTGGCACTTTGTGTATGTACTTTTTTTTGGGTGGAAGGGAAAATGTATACATCTTTTCCCTGTTTGAAACTTCAAAAAAATATTTTGATAGTGACGTCATGCATGATTCGACTTAAGAGGGATTGAATATATGCTGTCTTTATTTGTTTTATTATAGTCGCCATCAGGACAGCCAGGCACCAATGGGTACTGAGGCTATACTTCACTGTTAGAGAGCTGAAATACCTAATTTTCTTCAAAACACCTTTCTTTCCTTGGTTTCTTTTCTTTCTATCCACCTTGTCTCTTGTACTTTAAAAACAACACCACACAACCTTTCCTTTCAAACATTGACGCTGACTCCACTCGTCTCATATTGCTGTCTGCTTAGTCATTTTTACATCAGTCTGATTATCGTGTGCTCTAACCAGATATGCCAAGCACTTAAAAACAACAACAACAACCAAACTTCCTTACCAACAAAAATGTGTTGTTTGTTTCACGTGAATGTGAGGTTGACTGACAACCACACTCTGATTTAGAAGAGCATTATTGGGGAAAGGAAATTATCCTGGATAGTGAGGGAGGAGTCTTATTGAGGATAGGGGGCTCATTGAGGATACTAGGGAGGGAGGAGGGGGCTTATTGAGAAGGGTTTATTGAGTAGGGGGTTCATTAAGGAGGGGTTTATTGAGGATAGGGGGCCTCATTGAGGACATGGGGGGCTATTGAGAAGGGTTTATTGAGGAGGGATTGTTGAGAATATTGAGGGGAGTTCAGAGGGGCTTTTTGAGGATAGGTGAGAGTGGAAATGTATGTGTGTGTATGGGAGGAGGGGGCTTATTGAGGATAGTGGTCTATTGAGGATAAGGTGGAAAGACTTATTGCGGATTGTGGGGATTGTGATGGAACTTTTTGAGGATACTGGGAATGTTATGGAGGATACTGAGGAGGTTATTGAGGATACTGAGGAGGGGACTTATGGCGGATTTTAGGGACGAGATTTCTCAAACATTACACAGCACCGGAGTGACAGTTGCCTATTAAGATGGCAAAAAGAACGTGGCAGTTTTATGTGGAGGGAGGGAGGGAGGGACCAGAGCCTGAAGGCAAAACTTTAAAGATGCAAGCCTGGCATGCCCTCTGTCTGATGAGCTCATGTTCTGGAAGAAACAATGCAGTTAGTTATCCGTCTCAAACCACGAGAAATTTGATTTTTTTTCTCATTTTATCTTATAGTAGTAGTAGTAGTAGTAGGATGTTCTTTCGAGCCAGAAGGCCCATAGAGCCGGAGCTTATCCCAGTTTCTGTAGCGTTAAGCGAACTGATGGTTTTTCACCACCCCTGTGACAGGACGCTAGTCTGTCGCCAGATACTTCCCCAGCAGAGCTGGTACCCACTTGTACACCTGGGTGGAGTGAGGAAAATAGGAGTAAAGTGTCTTTCCCAAGGACACAACACCGAGCCGAGCGGGGATCGAACCCGCGACCTCTGGATCACGAGTTGACCGCCTAAACCACTCGACCACAGTGCCTCCGAATTTTATCTTATGCTATTCGTTTATTTGATTTGAGTTTTTTTTTTTACTACATGACCTTACCGCTAACTATGAACACTGACCCAGACAGGAGTCTGACGTCAATGCAATGAACAGGATCATTGGGAAAAGTGGCCAATAAAGAAGGTGGTCAGGCCATCTGAATGCTCTTCCTTTGACGTCCTATGTTTGCCGTTGAACTCTCAAGTTAATTCGGATTTTCGTGAAAATCGATTGAAAAAAATCACCAAATGGTCTCCTGATTAACATAAATATGCACTAATGGTGAATCCCCCCTTCCCCCAGGATTCAATCAGTCCTTGTCTTTGTTTTTTAGTTCCCCTTTCTATGCTTTATCCCCCCCCCCCCCCTATTCCTTTTACCACCACCATCACTTTCACCTTCACTTTCACCTATTCCGTAGTCTAGTTAACAGTTGGGGGCAGCACTGAAGATTTTGCAACCAACTTCCTCCACTCCCCGCCGTTTTCAGCTCTCTGTAGCAAGCTGTTCCACTCTATGCCAGTTCACTCTCTGATGTTGTCTTCCCATCGTTTTCTCTGTTGTCTGCCTCTTCTTCGTCTCCCTCCTTGTACTGTTCCCTGTAGAACAGTCTTGGCCAGTCCAGATGTTCGTGTGACGTGCCCGTACCGCTTAAGTTTGCGTAGGTTTTTTTCCACTGAAGTCAAGAGCTCTTTTCTATCCCTCTCCTTGTTTCTGCCTTGTTCTTTTTCTTCCTGTTACCTCCTTCTTGTCTATTTTCTGCCTTCTTGATCCATTACCCTGCCCTTTTTCCCCCCAGAAAGACTGTAAAGATGACAATTCTCTCCAACCCCGAAGTCGGAAGCGCTAGGCCTGACTTGTCAGGTGCTTAACGGCGCCGCGATACATTTTCGCTCATATGGCAGACAACAACAGTTGCTGTCTGAACGTTCCACGACGACGACGAAGAAGAAAACTTTTTGTTCTTTGTTGATCTTTTGAGAGTATTGGGAAGACAAGAACAAACGATTCAAGAGACCTTTGTGGTCGGGAACATTGAAGTTGTTTCCATCCAGAGGGCTTCTATGAAAAGATCAGCTCCTTGCTTTGCTTTTGAATACAACACTTTTCAATTAAGAGCGTCTGGACAAAAATGTTTATTGACTTTTGAAAGTCACTCTACACACACACACACCCACACACCACCACCACCACCATCACCACCACCACCACACACACACACACACCCACCACCACCACCACACACTCACCACCACCACCACATTCACCACCCACCGCTACCAAAGTCGCCAAACTAGCCCAGTAATTTAAAGACAACAAAAAACACCAAAAAAAAAAAAGAAGAACCAAAAGGAAAAAAAAGTCTGAAGACTTTGAAGAAAGCAATGTGTCAAAGTGTGGTCCTTCAGGCTTAAGTCTCCCAAAGCCAGGGCCACGGATCACTGGTCAATACAAACTGACCACCCCTGTGGGCTAACTTTAACCTGCTCAGTACCGCTGCTCAAGCTGGCCCTACTCAGCGCTCAGCAGCCTCAGTCCTCCATTGTCCACAGGGCTGGGTAACGGCCCGGGACACAACCTATGTTGTCCCTGGCCTTTGTCTGCGCCAGGTTCTAAATATTGGAGAGAGCTAATGAACCGTGCTCCTATGGACCCCCAGATATGTAATCAGCGTGTGCAGGAGGAGCGGGAGGGAGTTAGGCCTAGTAGCTGGAATTTTCTCATTGTGGAGTCGCTCTGTCTGTCCGTGGCCATTTCCCCCCTCCTCCACTGTCTGGTTGACACGAGGGCTTGTGTTGTATGTAGGATTACACACGTTTATCAGGCCTTTTTGTCTTCTTCTGCTGCTGCTGGTTGAAAGAGAAGTTCATTCAGACAAAAAGACACTTACAATAGTTGAGAAAGTAGAAGAATGTAATTGCTGGTTGTAATCAGTTCTAACTTCTTGGCAACGATTTTGTAAAGGTACTAGGAGAGAAACTCTTTCAATGAAAGCAGTTTAAAGCATTTAATGGAGAAAGAGAGTGAAAGAGAGAGAGAGAGAGAGAGAGAGAGAGAGAGAGAGAGAAGAGAGAGAGAGAGAGAGAGAGAGAGAGAGAGAGAGAGAGAGAGTAAAACATAAAAAAACGTTCCCCTTTGGGATACCGGGAAAACGTCAGTATGAATAGCATCCACAACTTCTGGAAATTATGTGCTAGGAATTCCCTCTTTGCTATCCCTCTCTTTGTTTCTGCTTTGTTCAATTTTCTTCTTGTCACATCCTTCTCGTCTATTTTCTGCCTTCTTGGTCCATTTTCCTGCCTCTTTTCCAGAAAGGTTCCACAGATAATTCTCTCCCATGCTGAAGTCGGATGTACTGGGCCTGACTTGTCAGGCGCTTAACGGCAACACAGCGCATTGTAGCTCATAAGAAATTGAGGATTCATGAGCATTGGACGATAACGAAGAAGATACGTAACAGTGGCACCATTTGCAGTCTGAAAAAACAAAACAAAGAAAAATGGTTAGGAGGTTTCCTAAACTGACTTTACATTTCTTTGGATGGCAAAAATGGTTTTTGTTCCTGAATTGTTCGGTAACAAACAGAATGACCAGCTAAAAAACAGCAACAACAACTGTGATATCACAAGAAAACGGTAGCAATTTCTTTTTTCTATTCAGTGTATTCATACACTGGACTTGTACAAACGACATAAACTTATAGCAATCAAGAAACAGAAAAAGAACACCCAGACAAATCTGTTTTACGACTTGAATGACCTCACTTCTTCCTCTACTCCCCCCAAAAGTCAGTGAGGCACTTTCCTAGAAAACTCCCCAGAATTCACAAAGTCGGTATGCGGCTACCTTCCTGGTGGGCCAAAACGTTGGATACCCAAAACCTCACCATTGTTGAACCTCAGAGGTCTAGCCAAAGACCGAATTTTAAAAAAAAATCCCAGCAGTACGGTTTGGGTAAATTAAACCTGGCGCTGCTCATCTTCATATACAGGTTGCATGCTGGGTACGTTCGTGTTTCCATTACCCACTGAACATTCACATGAATTAGGGGTCTTCAATGTACACACCTAATCTTCCGCATGCGTGTACACACGAAGGTAACTAGGGACTAGTGGATCTGCAGTTGAAGTTTATCCAGGAGATCATAAAAAATACCCCACCTAGTTCATCAGCACTCTCCTTTAAAAGAGAAAATTCATCAGCACTCTCCTTTAAAGGAGAAAAAACCTCTGAAGTCGAGAATGGCTTCCTATATGGCGATGTGCTTAAAAACAGTCATACACGCAAACTTCTCATTCAGTGTGCAGTTTCAATCTCCAGTGATTCCCTGGTGGGATGAGTGAGTCAGAGTGCACATTCTTGGTGACCCCCATGGTGTTAAGCTGGGGAACACACAACAACAACAGCAACAACAACATTCATCAGATGCTGCAGGTGAGATTCGAACCTGTGACTTCAAGGACGCCACAGGATTGAAGTCAAACGCTCTTGTCCACTCCCACATAGCACTGGTCACTGGCTAAAGCGTCAGCCTTCAGAATCTCGTTAAGTAACAAGCCCAGTGCTCTACTCTCCGCCCCCTTCTTCTTTTATCTGAACCCAAACAACAATCTCCATCCAAACACGATTAACTCTTCACTGCCGCGGTGAATCACTGAATGTAAACGAGGAGGCAGGACTGAAAATGTCTGATGTAGATGACAAACATGGTTTCCATACTAATTTAATCCACACCCCGCCACCACAAACAAGCATGGCGATATTTCCGCTTCCGCTGCAATGAAAGGAACACAGAGACGACTATCGCTGATGCTAATCAATCAGATTAGGGCTTGCTAACGTGTCGGTTTGGTGAGAACCAACCAGATTTGGCGTTATAAAAACTCCCATCTCCCACACACATGTGATGCATCCCTTGTGTATGTTTAGAGTTATGTGGGGGAGGAGGCTCAAGTTGGGAAATATTTCCTTGTGTTTTTTCTTTTGCTTTTTTCCTCCATACATCTCAATTTTATTTTTGGAGAAACGACTTTAGTGAGGCTAGTTACTACTCCCACACTAAATCTGATTCTCTGATTTTATCGTTTCCCCTATCAATTTTGCCCCAGGGATAATTTTGGTTGAAAAAAATACATGTAGTGAAGAGAGCAGATTCTACTACCTGTCTGATAACAGATCTACCTTCCTCTTGCATGGAAATAACAATTACACCCCCTCCCCCATCTCCTATGGTGCAGTGGGTACATTTAGAATGAAAGTAATGCACTGTGGGCTTGAACAGGTTTTGATTTTCATTACAGCTCTACGTTGTTAAGATTGTTTTTTAACGCACAAAGGCCAGAGTCTACAATCTGCTAGCTATCTTATGGATTTTTCCCCCCTGAGAACAGGACTTTCGATGCAGGAACTCCGGTGGTTGGTGGCTTTGTGGCGGTCTGACACAAATCCCTTCCCAGTGAATCCTAGATATTAGACTCGGACATGACAGCCTGTTTATTTTATTATTATTTATTTATTTATTTATACCACTTTAAGTCACGCAGATTTCTCTGCGTGAAATTCGGGTTGCTCTCCCCGGGGAGAGCGCGTCGCCACAAGAGCAGCGCCACCCATTTTTTTTATATTTTTCCTGTCTGCAGCTGTATTTGTTTCCCTATCAGAGTGGCTTTTTTCTACAGAATTTTGCCAGGGACAACTCTTGTTGCGTGGGTTCTTTTACGTGCGCTAAATAATTATGTGTTACACACGGGACCTCGGTTTATCGTCTCATCCGAAAGACTAGCGCCCAGGCCATCACTCATGATCTAATGGATGGGGGAAAAGTTTCGGGTCCAAACGGTATTCGAACCACCGCACACATCCGACCC
>CM054144.1:14043763-14053763 GCA_028751875.1 Rapana venosa | reverse complement strand
GCAACAAATCCTAATCAGCTTTATCCATCTCTGTACTATAATAATAATAATAATAATGTATGGAATTTATATAGCGCTGAATCTTGTAAAGCAACAAATCAAAGCGCTCAGATTTTATTTCATACCACTTTAAGTCACGGCAGATTTCTCTCCGTGAAATTCGGGCTGCTCTCCCCGGGGAGAGCGGGAAGAACGCGTCGCCAACTTAGCGCTGCGCCAACCTTTCACCCTTTTTTTTTTTTTTTTTTGCAGTGTATTGTTTCCTATCAAGTGGCTTTTTTCTAAGATTTTGCCAGGGAAATCTCTGTTGCGTGGGTTTTACGTGCCTAAATAATTACGTAAACACACGGCTCGGTTTATCGTCTCATTCCGAAAGACTGCGCCAGCCCACATCAGCTAATGGATGGGAAAATTTCCGTCCAAACGGGGTACGAACCGCCGCACACTTCAGACCCGGACTTTTCGCTTTCTAGACAGGCGCGTTACCTCTAGACCACCGATCCACCATCTATCTATCTATCTGTCTGCCTGTCTGTTTCTCTTTCTGCGTGTCGACAGTGTGATAGAATACAATACAAAACAATACAGTATCCAAAAAATGCAATACAAATATTTTATTATCTCAAAAACGACAATAAATTCTTGTCGATTACGACCATAGCAAAAGAAACAAACAAAAAACCAAAACCCCAAACCAATCAACAAGTAGAGACGGGATAGCCTAGTGGTTAGAACATTGCGCTCGCAATCTGATGACCCGGGCTTGATTCCATTTCAAGGGGGATATTTTCCCCTGGAGTTAACATCAGTGCAGACTCCTCTCACCCCAAAAGTCCTTCGGATGAGACAATAAACCGAGGGCCCGTGTGCCAACGCACGCAGAACATCTTGCACACACGTTAAATCCTGTTCCGCTTTTCGTAAGAGTAGGCCATTGTGTGCCGCTGGGAACAGATGGCAGAAGTTACAAAACCGCATACACGCGGGGACTTAATGTAAAAAAGCACAGAAGTGCTTATTCCATTATCCTCGATATAAAAGAATGAAAAACAAACAAACAAAATACATAAACAGGTCACATAAAGTAGCACTGATCTATGTCATTAGTTTCAGGCAGACCTTTCCCTATACTTATAAACAAAGAGTAGTCATATATCAGTGACATCTATCCACACATGCATGCACACTATCAGTCAAGCACTGCCACAGATTTTTTCCCCTAGAGTTAACATCAGTACCGACATCCACTCCTCCCAAAAAGTCCTTCGGATGAGACTATAAACCGAGCCCCACGTGTGCAGAACATCTTGCGCACACTTTAAAACCTGCTCAACTTTTCGAATGAGTAGGCCATTGTGTGCCGGTGGGAACCGATGGCAAAGTTTACAAAACTGCACACCACGGGGACTGAATGTAAAAAACAAAAGAAGAGTGTTCATTCACCATACTCCAAATAAGAAAATAATTAAAGAAATACAGAAAAGCCAGCACACACACACCATTCAGAACATCCTTGCCACCACCCCCTCCATCCCAACCAGCCTTCTGCCCCCCCCCCTTCCCCCTCCCCCCCCCCCCCCCCCCCCCCCCACATTACAGAGAGACAGACACAGAGAAGCACAGAGAGAGAGACAGACAGAGACAGAGAGAGGCAATCGATTTTAAGACCAAACAAACTGTAATAAAACACACACACACACACACACACACACACACACACACACACACACACACACACACACACACACACACACACACACACACACACACACACACACACCCACACACGCCCTAGAATGCCCAAGTGCGCCAGAGATCACCCAGCTCTTTTGAAACCTGTGTGGCTAATGAATCAACTCATTAACACCCCGTAAACACCCTCCCCCCTCATTCCTCATCCCTCACCCTTCACCCCTCATTCCTCATCCCTCACCTCTACCTCTCCCCTCCCCCCCATCTCTTTTCTTACAGCAATAATTTACAGATCCCGTTCTTTTCTTTTTTCCACCCCCCTACCCCCCACTCTTCCTGTCTTATATATTATACTGACGATAAATTAACCAGACTTCTACTCCCCCTCCCATCCCGCCCTCCATCCTATTCACACCTACCCTCTCAGATCCATACAGACAGATGGACACAGAGGGACGAGCGCGCGCGCGCACACACACACACACACACACACACACACACATACACACACACACACACACACAAAACACACACACACACACACACACACAACACACACACGCGCGCACATCCTCCGGCACATACATACTAGAGTACGAAGGGACATATGTGCATATGCATATCCATACCCCATTGTGTGCAAGCATGAGCGCGCAAACACACATACACACACTACACACACACACACACACATACACACACACACTACACACACTACACTACACGCATACACACACATACTACACTACACTTCACTACACTACACACACACAAACACACACGCACTACACTACACTAAATGCACTACATTACACTACACTACACTACAGTACACTACACCACAGTACACTACACTACACTGCTTTACACTGCACTACACTACACTACACTACACTACACTACACACACACACACACACACACACACACACACACACACACACACACACACACACACACACACACACACACACACACACTCACGCACACAGAGTATCTCCAAGAAGCAAATCAACAGCATCGAACAGAAGGATCAATAACGGATACCCGACCCAAATCCTGTCTCAGCTTACCATCCACCCGTCTTGGCCTCGCCACTTCCACCACTGAAGCCTCCACCGGTAAGTAACCGGGTGCAATTCTACCCGAGAAGGCAAGAGATCGCTGGCAGGGGGGTGCCTGTCAGACGTGTGAAGTTAAAAGCCACCCCGCAGAGCTCATAAAGCCTTAGGGGTAGGGGTAGGACAATGCTATCTGAGTTCCTCAGCAAATACAACTTCTGGCGAGGGTCCAAAGGTGTATTTCTGTCTCTCTTGCTTGTACGAAGAACCTTGAGCAATAAACAAATATCGGAGGAGTAGGTTACAGGTTTTGTTAGTTTTTTGTAGATTACTCTATTGTTTGCGATAACTGTTTGGTTGTTTTGGGGAAACATTTTTTGACACCGTTTATTTTGCTATTTTTTGGGGGGTTGGGTGGTGGGGTGGTGAGGGGGGTGTGTGTGTTTTACTTAGGGTCAAAGAATGATTCTGTCGTGTAAACAGATTTTTAATTAAGATCAAGGAATGAAAAGAAAAAAAAAGAATAAACCGAGCACGTTGTATTCTCTGGGCTAGAAATGTCTCCATTGATAAGGACAAATGAATCAATGGTTAACGTTTTTGTTTTTTGAAGCAATAAAGTTCATTTATAGACGAGATAAACAAAAAATCACGCTGAAGTCGGATGCGCTGGGCCTGACTTGTCGGGCGCTTAAAGGCAGCGCAACGCGTTTTCGTTCATCTGACAGACATCCATAGTTGCTGTCTGAACGTTGGACGAAGATGGGAAAAGTTGATCGCATGGCCGTCCACGTTCTCTTCTGACTTTCTAAGCTCTCTCCATGATCCATCGCCGGTAGGTCGATGGTCTAGATGTAACGCACCTGCCTAGAATGCGAGGAGTGCAGGTTCGATCCCCGTTTAACCTAAAATTGTCTCCCTATCCACTAGACCCTGAGTTGTGGTCTAGGTGCTAGCCTTGTGGATGAAACGATGCACCATAGTCCCATGTGCAACTTGCATTCAGTGCACGTATAAGAATCCATGGCAACAAAAAACAACATGTCCCTGGCAAAAATTCTGTAGAAAAAGGCCCATCTAGTAGGGAAATAAATATATACACAAAAAATACAGGGAAAGGAAAAATAAAGTGGGTGGCGCTGCTCTTGTGGCGACGAGCTTTCTCCAGGGACAGCAGCCCGGATTCTACCGCAGAGAAATCTGCCATGACTCGATGAACAAAGTAGAAGACACTCTTCTTGCTCACCGCCCTCTGTCCACGTTTCCCTGGGGAAGAAGCAGGCCTAAGTCCAGTTCAAGTGGCGCAAACACGTTTATCCAGACCTGGAGTGGGGTGGTGTGGGTGCGATCCACTTGAACTAGCATTGGATTCTCGTGATGCGTTCCCCAGCGTAACACTCTAGGGAGTTACTATACCCACAGTATGTATCTTGCTCATTCCTGAAACCTGGGGCTGTTGTTGTTGTTGTTGTTGTTGTTGTCTTAATTTAATTTTTATTTTATACCCCTTTAAGTCACGGCAGATTTATCTGCGTGATATTCTGGCTGACTCTCCTTGGGGAGAGCGCGTCGCCACAAGAGCAGCGCCACCCATTACTTTTTTCTTTCCTGTCTACAATTGTACTTGTGTCCCTATCAGAGTGGATTTTTTTCTCCAGAACTTTGCCAGGGACAACTCTCTTGTTGCCGTAGGTTCTTTTACGTGTGCTAAATAATTATGTGTAACTCGGTTTATCGTCTCATCCACACAAAAAAACCTAGCACCCAGACCACCAACTCATGGTCTAATGGATGGGAGAAAAAGTTTTTGGCCCAAACAGGGATCGAACCACTGCACACTTCTGACCCGGACTTTTCGTTTTCCAGGCAGATGCGTTACCTCTAGACCACCGATCCACCGATCCATGTTGTTGTTGTTGCTGTTGTTGTTGTTGCTGTTGTTGTTGTTGCTGTTGCTGTTGTTGTTGTTGCTGCTGCTGTTATTGTTGTTGCTGCTGCTGTTGTTGTTGTTGTTGTTGTTGTTGTTGTTGCTGTTATTGTTGTTGTTGCTGCTGCTGTTGTTGTTGTTGTTGCTGTGCAGTTCCCAGCTTTGGTCATCCAGAACATGCACCCTTGATCACTCCTGCCACCTGGGACTGTTGTTGTTCTTGTTGTTGCTGTTGTTGTTGTTGTTTCTGTTGTTGTTGTTGCTGTTGTTGTTGTTGTTGTTGTTGCTGCTGTTGTTGTTGTTGTTGCTGTGCAGTTCCGAGCTTTGGTCATCCAGAACATGCACCCTTGATCACTCCTTCCACCTGGGACTTTTGTTGTTGTTGTTGTTGCTGTTGTTGTTGCTGTTGTTGTTGCACAGTCCCCAGCTTTGGTCATCCAGAACATGCACTCTAATCCCTTTTATTTCATCACACGTGGGAATCACTGTGAGATTGCACGTAACACCCTAGATGAGAACTTTTTGTGTACACCTGTATGGCTTGTTTTCAAGTACCTCGTCGTATAGACAGCCATACTCCGACTTCAGAGAATTTTCTTTTTCTTTTATCGGTCCTTTAAAAAAGGAAGAGTGCAGGTTGTTGTTATGCTAAAGAGCTTGTCACGGGATGAAGACAGTATCAACAAAGCATTTCAATGCATAACAACGTTTGAGTGTAGACCTTGGCATTGAGCTGACATCAATAACTGACTAGGGACGGGACAGCTCAGAGGTCAGAGCACTTGCTTTCCCCAGGCTAAGGCTAAGCAACATCGAGCGTGGTCACCAAGTGGATGGGTGACCGGGGGAGGGGGGGGGGGGGGGGGGGGGGGGGGGGGGGGGTGGGGGGGGGGGGGGGGGGGGGAGGAGGGGCTGGGGTGATGTGTGTGTGTGTATTTTCATGTTCGATGGGCATGTGCATAACGACATGTTTTGTGTCTTGATGGGTTTGCAAAGCCTAGTGGTTGGAGCATCACAGTTGCAATCTGATGGTAACTGAGACCGCAGTTCCAGTCGCTACTACGACGTCTGCTCGATGGAATTGTTTCCCCTTGCTTCCACCAGTTTCTTCCTGTTTTTCTCTGCAGTTTGTCCCCGTTCCTCGGCTAGAGCTCTGACGTCCACCAATGACGAGCTTTTGCGTAGGCGATCGTTTTAACTCACCGTTAAGGTACCCGCATTCCGACTGTGGGGATCGTGTCTTTAAACGTCACCTCTGTGTATGCATTTTTGTAAAGATCTGCGACTTCAGACAATGATGCTTTCGATTCCATCTCCCCCGTCAGATAATTATCATATTGTAATATATCACTTTCAGTCAAGGCAGAATTCTCTGTATGAAAGTCGGGCTGCTTTCCACAGGGAGAGCACGTTGCCATCAAATCAGCACTGCCCTGTAAAACACAGTTCCTGTCTGTATGTGTATGTTTTCCTATCAGAGTAGTATTTTTTGTCAACATAATTTTGTTTAGGGACAACTATCTTTTTTGCCGTGGGTTCTTTTACGTGCGTTAAGTTTGTTGCACACGGGACTTTAGTTTATCGTCTCAGCCTAAAGACTAGCATCCAGATTACCAGCCAAAGGTCTAGTGGACGCAGGGGAAAACCCGGGTTTAAACAGGTATTGTAATTTTGTTTTGTGTTGTGTGTTCTGAGCGAGTAACTACAAGATCAACATGTGACGTACTATTGTGATAAAATCTTTTTTAATTTTTATTTACTTATTTCTTCCGAGTGTTTTTCTGTGCTCTGTCCTCACGCCAAAGTTTAGAAAAAGAAAAACAACAACAACAACAACAACAAACTTTCAGCATAACATCATGAAAGGACTTCATTCTAATCGTCTCGAGACCAAGGGAGGATCGGTGGTCTAGATGTGGATCGGTGGTCTAGAGGTAACGCGCCTGTCTAGAAAGCGAAAAGTCCGGGTTCGTATCTCGTCTGGGCCCGAAACTTTTCCCCCATCCATTAGACCATGAGTGGTGGTCTGGGCGCTAGTCTTTCGGATGAGACGATAAACCGAGGTCCCGTGTGTTACAGAAAATTATGCAGCGCACGAAAAAGAACCCACGGCAACAAGAGAGTTGTCCCTGGCAAAATTCTTAGAAAAAAGCCACTCTGATAGGGAAACAAATACAGTTGCAGACCAAAAAAAAAAAAAAAAAAAAAAAGGGGGTGGCGCTGCTCTTGTGGCGACGTGCTCTCCCCGGGGAGAGCAGCCCGAATTTCACGCAGAGAAATCTCGTGACTTAAAGTGGTATAAATAAATAAATAAATAAATAAATAAGGGAGTGGGTGGTCGTGGTCTTCTCAACTTATATGAACAATCAAACTGCCTCACCACTGCCGACACGAATCGTTCGCTGTTGATGCTCAATAGGTACAGGTGGTGGGTGGGGGTGGGTGGCTGACGTTAACACAGAGAGAGAGAGAGAGAGAGAGAGAGAGAGAGAGAGAGAGAGAGAGAGAAGAGAGAGAGAGAGAGAGAGAGCTAGAGAATGAATGAGAGAGAGATAAGGTAGATAGATAGAGAGAGATGCAAATGCAAATACAGTTGTATTTCACAAAGGTAATAAATAACGTAACAGAGACGGGTTTGTTTTTTTCATCCAGCTCTCAAAATAGACGGAAAACATTGAAAAAACCCAACAAACAAAAGCAAAATGATTTCAATGAATTCACATATACGCATAGGTACCAACAGACGCAGTGAGAGAGAGACACAGACAGACAGACAGAGCGACAGATAGAAAGACAGACAGAGAGAGAGAGAGACAGAGAGAGAGAGAGACAGAGAGAGAGAGAAGAGAGCAGAGAGAGAGAGAGAGAGAGAGAGAGAGAGAGAGAGAGAGAGAGAGAGAGAGATACAGACAGACAGACAGACAGACAGAACGGTAAGGAGATACACAGGTAAAAGCCATAACTTTTGTTTAACAGGACATTCGCATTCAACCTTCACAAAAGACAGATGGAACCAAACATCAGAAACATGAAACACTGCCTTTCTTGGTGGAGAGAGAGAGAGAGAGGGGGAGAAGAGAGAGAGAGAGAAAGAGAGAGAGAGAACTCTGAAATTTGAACTCTGAACAGTTTTAATAATTATGTATAATAGCCTTAGGCCACAATACAGGGAGTTTGGGGGAAGGAGGAAAACCAGTATATCAGTATGCAAAATTGTGATCAAAACATGAAAACCAACAACCGATTCTTTGAGGTTCATGATCGCAATTGCCATAATTATCTCAAACAAGGTTAGAGTATGATACATACTCATATTATACTGCATCAACAGTTTAGTTAGGGAAGAGAGAGAAGGGGGAAGGGGAGGGAGGGAGGGAGAGAGGGGAGATAGAGAGGGAGAGAGAGACGCAGAGAGAGAGAGACAGAGAGCGTGAACATTCTGAGGTAGAAAGAATAGAAGGAGGATAAAGGGATGAGGTGATGTGCATGTATACTTGGGGCAGGCAGGGCAACGGGTGTATTAGCTCGGGGTGGAGAGGAGGTAGAGGAGGAGGAAGAAGGAGGAGAAGGAGGAGGAAGGAAGAGAAGGAAGAGGAGGAAAGGAAGAGGAGAAGGAGGAGGAGGAGGAGGAAAAGGAGGAGTAGGAGGAGTAAGAGGAAAAAGGAGGGGAAGGAGGAGGGGAAAGAGGAAGGAGGAGTAGGAGGAGTAGGGGGAGGAAGGAGGAGGGGAAGAGGAAGGAGGGTAGGAGGAGGAGGAGGAGGAAGGAGGAGGAGAAGGAAGGAGGAGGGGAAGAGGAGGAGTAGGAGGAGAAGAGAGGAGGAAGGAGGAGGGGAAAGAGGAAGGAGGAGTAGGAGGAGTAGGAGGGAGGAAGGAGGAGGGGAAAGAGGAGGAGTAGGAGGAGAAGGAGGAGGAAGGAAGAGGAGGAAGAGGAAGGAGGAAGGGGGGGGGAAAGGAGGAGGAAGGAGGAGAAGAGGAAGAAGGAAGAGGAGGAAAGGAGGAGGAAGGAGGAGGAGGAAGGAGGAGGAGGAAGGAGGAGTAGGAAGAGGGAAGGAGGAGGAGGAGAAAGGAGGAGTAGGAGGAGAAAGGAGGAGGAAGGAAAAAGAAGGGGAAGAAGGAGGAGGAGGAGGAGGAAGGAGGAGGAAGGAGGAGGAGGAAAGGAGGAAGAAGGAGGAGGAGGAGGGAGGAGTAGGAGGAGTAGGAGGAGGAAGGAGGAGGAAGGACGAGGAGGAAGGAGGAGGAGGAGGAAGGAGGAGTAGGAAGATGGAAGGAGGAGGAAGGAGGAAAGAAGGGAGGATGAAGGGGGGAGGAGGACGGAGGAGGAGGAAGGAGAAGAGGAGGAGGAAGGAGGGGAGGAAGGAGGAAGGAGGAGGAGGGAGGAGGAAGGAGGAAGGAGGAGGAAGGAGGAGGAGCTAACTTTACAACCCGTGAACAACCACCTGAAAAGGCAGTACCACCAACGACGCAGCGATCGAACAACAAACATTAAAAAAAAAATTCTAACCTTAACGATTCCACCTCCCCCCACACCTCCCTTCCCCTCCCCTTCCCTTTCCCCCTCCCTTCTCCCTCCTTCACATTCTACACCTTTTACCTCCCTCCCACCCTCTTCTATTTGCCCAGACGCGTCCAACAAACCTCCACCACCCCACCCCACCCCACCCTCCCTTCTACTAATTTTCTGTGTTCATTCCTTCTCCCCCTCCCTCCACCACCACCACCACCACCACCACCACCCACCACCACCACCCAAACCCCCCACCACCCCTACCACCCACCACCATCACCCCCTTAATAATCTTAGAGAAAAACAGACACAGTACCCTACCCCAGGGAGTGAGAGAAGAGAGAGAGGGGAGAGAAGAGAGAGAGAGAGAGAGAGAGAGAGAGAGAGAGAGAGAAGGGGAGAGAGAGAGAGAGAGAGAGAGAGAGAGCAAACAAAAAAAAATTGAAATAACAAAAATGAAGTAAAGAAAAAAAAAGGAAGGAAGGAAGGAAGGAAAGAAGGAAAGAAAGAAGGAATGAAGAGGGTAGTAGTAGTACAGGGTAGGGGTGGATGGGGTAGGAGGGGTAGGGGGGGGGTGGCATTGTGAGGTGGCGGTAGGCAGAGTGGGGTATTCTTTGGGGTGGCGCCGGGACAGTCTGTCTAGCGAGCGGACTTCAAGGACCCATCATTGTTCCAACCCCCCCCACCCCCACCCCAACCCCCCCCCCCCCCCCCCAACCACCCACCCAACCACCTCACCCTCCCTCCGTCTTTCTAACCCCCCCCCCCCCCTACCCTCCACCCAGCCCTCCACCCACTCACCTCACCTCACCTCACC
>CM054144.1:14013763-14033763 GCA_028751875.1 Rapana venosa | reverse complement strand
TCTACGAATCATTCATACCTTTTCTGTTTTTTCTTGGCACTGATCTAGAACAAGCAAACAAAACCACAAATCCCAAAGAACCAAACAAACGGCAAAACCAAGAACGATAAATCAGCAAAACCCCAGACAGCTTTCCGCTTTCTCATTTGCCAGGATCAGTGGCAGAAGCAGAGCCAGACCCCAGCAGTCTTCTGCAGGTCACAGAGCGACTTCCTGGATCCTCAGACATCCGCCATGTTCTTGGAGGAGGGAGGAGGAGGCGTGCAGTCGTCCCTATACAGGCTACACTTCACCTTTTGCTTCCCGGTCATGTAGTTTTTCTATAGGGTGCAAGTCTGAAACATTTCTGCTGATTTTCAGAGATTATTTAAAGTTTGAATGCAATGTGTTCTTGATTTTTTGGGGGATTGAGGACACTGACCAATATTAGATAGTCACAAGAAAGTTGAAAATAATTATCAAACAGGGATTATTTGTGTTCCTACAGCGTTGACCCCATGCATGCATATTGTGGTTAGGAAGCTAGCATCCAACAAAGGACTGAGGGGGTACAGTGTTTCCTGAAAAATAACATCAGTTCAAACCTACCAATTTTGTGCAAAATCACATGAGTTTAGAATCAGAATAATTTTTTTCCCCACAAAAAGTGTTTTTAGTTCTGTTGGATGCCTTAGTAATGAATGCAAGAGAAATATATAAAAATGGAAGGAAAAGTGACAAAAAATATAGGTGGTGGGTAGCCTTTACTCTTGTTTAAATGTGTTTTGATGTTTATGACTACACAGTCTACCAAAGGCAAGCTTTACCAAAACAATGACTCGAATTAAAACTAAACAAGCCAAGAAAAGCACATATGCAGCAACAAACTACACACACACAAAAATAGTCATGAAATTGCAAACCTGTTCAGTACACCCTGTATAAAAAAAAAGGACAGGACTTTGTACCAAGCCCTACTAACATGGTCTTTTTCTTCTGCCTTAACTCGTTACATACCTACAAGCAGCCCTCTTTCTTTTTTTCTTTCTTTCTTTTTCTTTTTCAGCACCGCGTGCACAGTGGTGGAAAGGCAATGCTAACACAATCCCTACAAGCCCTTTCAGCCCCCCCCCCCTTCAGTCCTGACCTACTTACTATTCAGTCCCTGTAGCAATTGTCAAGAGCGCGTGCTAGGCCAAGGGGGAGAGAGGTGGCACTTTGCATACAGTCCCGTGCAGTGCAGCGCGTGGCAGACACGATCCGCAGCTGGAATTGTAAGCCTCGCCTGTCTTCAAAGGGGACAAAACCCCAGCTCCAATGCGAATTAAACCCCCCACACGGTTAGAAAGCGTTAATGCCGGTGACGCTTTTTTTTTATGACAAGGCTTTTTGTGCAGAGGTAGTAGTGTTGATGGGAATGGCAATCCATTTCTGGATCTGGGGAGACAGGGCTAGTTGTGGGTTTGGGGATTCCACTGCCGCCGGTCAGAGAGAGTGAGAGAGAGAGAGAGAGAGTAGTGTGTGTATGTGTGTGTGCCCACGCGCAGGGCGTATTCAATGGTCAAGCCATAACAGAATGTTTTTTTTCTATCTTGAACAATTTTTCTCTGTCTCTCTGTCAGACACACACACACACACACGCACGCACGCACGCACGCATGCACGCACCACCACCACCACACACACACACACACACACACACACACACACACACACACACACACACACACACACACACACACACACACACACAAAGAAGCACACATACAGAGGCACACACACACACACACAACACACACACACAATCACTAAACAATACACACACAAACACACATATATATATTATATTATATATATAATATATCTAGAGAGAGAGAATCTATCCATCTATATATATCTATATATATCTCTCTACACACACACACACACACACACACAATAATATAATATACAATATAATAAATATAAAAATATATATATATATATATATCTATATATTCAGAGGAAGATAAAGGAAGGAGAGGAGAGGAGAGGAGAGGAAATGAGAGGAGAGGAGAGGAGAGGGAGAGGAGAGAGAGAGAGAGAGAGAGAGAGAGAGAGAGAGAGAGAGAGAGAGAGAGAGAGAGAGAGAGAGAGACAGAAGAGAGGGACAGACAGGCAGAGTGACAGATAGACAGACAGAGACAGAAACACACAAGAGACAGGAAGACAATGTCCTAGATGCGAACAGGTGCAGTGTAGTAGACCACAATCATAATGATTGTCAAAATGAATGATATAAAGAATACACTCATAGACCCCGAAAACCATCCTATATCAAAGTGCTGCAACCTCTCTTCCTCCCCCCCTCCTCCCTCGTGCACACACATCAGTATCAACAGATCCTCGTGGGCAACCTGGGTAAGAACATTACAAAGATTTATGACATGAAATCTTATTGCCCCCAATTTTCTTGTTTTTGTGGTTGTTGTTGTTGTTTCTTCTTCTGACTTATCTCCTGGAGGAGTCATAAAATACCTCACTGAAACTAATCACCAAATTCTTTTATTTGTTTTGGCCGTGTGCCAAAGCCCGGGTCTCTTGAGATGGTTTCTGTGTCCATGTGATCAAAAAGAAAAAAGCCCACCTCCCCCCCATCCCCGAAAAAAATAAAGAAAATCGAAATCTGCTGACACAACAGGGGCAAGTTATTATATTCCGGCTGATGACAAGCATAACCGACTGAGTTATTAAAATGTATATGAAGTTCCGCATAGGCCACACAGACCAGTGGCCTTGCCAAACTGGCAACAGCCAGACAACAGACCCTGTGCTGTCTACAGTCCTGCCCGCTACATGAGGCAGCACTCTGAAGAAAGAGGACCTGGCCTGACTGACCCCTACCACCCCAGTGGCCAAGAAGCTCTGTGGAGACTGGGAGGGAGGACCTGCAGCAGAGTTCAGCTGCCTTCATTGCAGAGATTGAGTTGTCCATCTAAGGAACGCAAAAAGAAAAGGAAAGCATGTCTTAGCCCCCACAGCAAAATAGCCATCCTCACGTTTACCTTCACTCATCCCGCAGTCTCGTAGACCGTTGGGGCACCACTGAAGATTTTGCAACCAGCTTCCTCCACTCCTCCACCAGTCCTCAGCTTTCTATAGCAAGTCGTTCCATTCAAAGCCAGTCCATCTCTCTGATGTTTAGTCTTCCCATCGTTTTCTCTGTCTGCCTCTTCGTCTCCCTCCTTGTACTGTTCCCTGTAGGACAGTCTTGGCCGTGCCAGATGTTGGTGTGACGTGTCTGTACCACTTCAGTTCGCGTTTATTCACTGAAGTCAGCCACTGTTCATATGGTCGGATGGGGTTTTCAATTCTAGTCTCAGCCACCACAGCAACAATGGATATCCCTAGAATGAAATAAAAAGAAGCACTGGAGACCACACAAAAAGTCATATTTAAAACAGACAGAGAGGGGATATGAATTCCAGGCATCTAACGTATGACAGTAGTATTGACCTGATCTGACCTGACATGATTTGACCTTACCAGACCTGACCTGACCTGAAAAAAACATCACACGACCTTCCTAAACATGACCTGACTTGACAAGACTTGACTTGACTTGACCTGACCTGACCTGCCCTGTCTTGACCTGACGCGATCTCACTTGACCTGGCCTCACAGGACATTTCCTTGACTCTCAGAATAAGAATCTTAGCTAAAGCCTTTCTGCAACGGTAACCGCCCTCTTCCGCTGGAGTCCAAATATCTTTAAAAAAATCTTATTCTCTCAAACTCCTTCTTCTCTCCTTCCCCCTTCACACACACAAACACACACACCACACACACACACGCACACACACACACGCACGCACGCACGCACGCTCGCACGCACACCAAATACTTCACGCCAAACACACACACACACACACACACACACACACACACACACACACACACACACCACACACACACACACACACACACACACACACACACACACACACACACACACCTCTCTCTCTCTCTCTCTCTCTCGCTCTCTCTCTTGTGATCTTTCTCTCTGTCTCTTCTCTGTCTCTCGTCTCTCTCACACACACACACATACACACACACACACACACACACACACACACACACACACACACACACACACACACACACACACACACACACACACACACACACACACACACACACACACTCAGTTTTTGTAGTATGTTAAAGTTGGTTTTTATTCAGTACTGTAATCTGACATTTTTCAGTTATCGTTTGCTTTTTCTTGTTAGATTTTTCCCGTCTAAAATCACTAAATGTGAATAGACGTTAAACTGAAGATATCACTTTCTCTCTCTCTCTCTCTCTCTCTCTCTCTCTCTCTCTCTCTCTCCTCTCTCTCTCTCTCTCTCTCTCTCTCTCTCTCTCTCTCTCTCTCTCTCTCTCTCTCTCTCTCTCTCTCTCTCTCGCTTTGTGATCTTTCTCTCTGTCTCTGTCTATCTGTCGGTCTGTCTCTCTTTCTCTGTTTAAATGAACAAAAAATGCACCTGCTCGGTTAAACGGCCAATAGTTAATCACCCGTAATGCCGAGATATGCTGGAATTCCTGGCTTGCAGTAAACACTGTCACTTTCAAAATAATGTCGCTTGGACAATTTACTATGCAACAATGTGTCTTGTGATGTGAGTGAGACCCCCTCCTCCCCCCCCCCCCCCCACACACACATGAAGTTCAGGGATAGGTTGAGTGAGGATGGGGGTAGGGACACTATGTGGTGTGTGTGTGTGTGTGTGTGTGTGTGTGTGTGTGTGTGTGTGTGTGTTGTGTGTGTGTGTTGTGTTGTGTGTGTGTGTTGTGTGTGTTGTGTGTGTGTTGTGTGTGTGTGTTGTGTGTGTGTGTTGTTGTTGCGTGTGTGCGTGTGCGTGTTTATGTTGATTATATTGTGATATATTCATTTTTTTCTTTTCCCCGAGGATCATGGAATGAGCACTCGGGCGCTTTTTTCTACATCCAGTTCCCGGGCGCAGGCAGTTTTATAAATTTTGTCATCCGTTCCCACTGACACTATATTTAGCTGTTGTTCGATTGTGACGATTGTGTCGGTGACAGTTATGACGATGCTGCCGCTGCTGCTGCTACTGCTACTGCTACTGCTACTGCAGCTGCTGCTACTGCTACTGCTGCTTATGCCTGCAGCTGCTGCTACTGCTACTGCTGCTGCTACTGCTACTGCTACTGCTGCTGCTACTCCTGCTACTACTGCTTCTGCTGAATCTATTATTACCTTCAACTGAGTTAAACACCCTTCAGTCTTTTCTCTGAACATCTTTCACATCATTCTTTAACAAATAAAACAACAACAAACAACAACAACAACAACAACAACAACAACAACAACAACAAACCCCCCACCATCCCAGTTTTTGAATACCTCCGTCAAGCGACTCACAAAAATCATTTGAAGTATTGTAGCTGCTTGTCAGTAGAGCTAGTAGAACTGTTTATTTTTTCTGTGCTGTGAAACGCTGTCTCCTAGACATTATTTTCTGAAGGCACAAACTCGTGTTGTCACAGACACGTTGTATATCGATGAGTGTGCAGCTATCGATGATAGCATATTGGTCAGATCATTGTCACCACCGTGATTATAGTCTCCGCATTCGTGCCTACGTGCGTGCGCGCGTATGGATTTGAAATGTGTTGTTCGTTATGTTTAAGGAGACTTGCGTGCGTGTAAATGATTTGAGTGCAAGCGCTTCGATTTGTTTGTTTGTTTGGTTTGTTTTTTTTACAAGAATCAGCGCTATATAAATTCCATATATCATTTTTATTATTATTAGCTAGTACAACCGTATCAAAATAATATAACAGTGAGCTGACTTGACTAACTTCTGCTTTAACTCGCAAAATTATCCAATTGTTGTGTTTGTGACGAAATGTTGTTTAGTGAGTGGGTGGCTATGTGTATGTGTGTGTGGGGGGCATATTGCATGAACAAAAATCCTGACTAAAGAAAAAAGTAATAATAAAAAAAATCTGCTTTAACTCCTTGAGAAGTTGTCAGGGAACTGCACTGAATTTCAGGTAGTGTGTCTTAGGGAAGTTGACCCTGGTGGAGCCTATCCTTCTCCAGGTAGCAGGATGCATGCTGGGTATGTTTGCGTTATCCATACCACTGGCCATCACAGGATGACTCTTCCGCCGAAAGGAGAGGGGAGTTTGACGTGTGCATAAATGTTCTGTGTACGTTCGTACTGGAGTCCATGGTTTGTAAGGTTCTTCCAAGGGGCCAGGACAGCCTAGTGGTTAGAGCGCTGTCCTCGAGATCGGACGGCCCTGGATCCAGCCACCTCAGAGGTGCCTGTTGTAGGGATGGTCACCCTGGAGTCAACATCAGTACTGACTCCTCTCCCCCAAAGACTCCTTCGGATGAGATCATAAACCGACACTCTGTGTACGAATGCACACATAACATTTAGCACTCGCACAATTTAAAAACCCGTTCCGCCTTTTGAAAGAGTAGGCCATGATCGTGCCGGTAGGAACGGATGAGAAAAAAACAACAAAAACCGCATGCATACAGGTATCGTGTAAAGTCACTATCTCTGGTCGAATGCGGCTACCTTAATGGTAGGTTAAAACGGTCACATACGTAAACATCTCACCATTGAAGGACCTCGGAACTATAGCCAAGGAACCAAAAACAAAAACAACCCCCCAAAAAACAACAACAACAACCCACGCCAGAGAAGAAGAGTTTCATCCGAAAAAAACTGTCAAGAGGTTTGAGAGGTCGGTGCCAATGGTTAACTCCAGGGGAAAAAACAACAACCCACGAATGGATACCTCAGCGGAGATTGGAACCTCTGCCTTCAGTTACAGTCAGATCAGGAGTTCAATGCTCTAACCATTGGGCTATTTTGCCCCTACCGACCCCCCCCCCCCTCCCCGCCACCTCCCGAACCCCTCCCTGTCTTATCCCCCTCAAATAGTGAGCAGACGTATTTCTCACCTCACTGCTCAGTTTTTCTTTGTCTCCGACAGACAGTCTGCTCTGTCTCGCTCCAACACACACACACACCACACACACACACACACACACACACACACACACACACACACACACACACACACACACACACAACACACACACACCACACACACCACGCACACACACACACACACATACACGCACCACACACACGCGCACGCACGCACGCACACACACACCACACACATCACTTTAAGTGAACAGACGTAAAATTGAAGACACACACACACACACACACACACAAGTACGGACGTACATGCACGTACACACATACACATACACAGGCACACGCGCACGCCTGCAAGCACGCTTGCTCGCACACCACACACACACACACACCTCTCTCTCATCTTTGCTGCTCTGTTTATGTCCGTCAGTCTGCCTGCCTGTCTGTCTGTCGGTCTGTCTGTCTCTCTTTCTCTCTCTCCCTCTGTGTGTGTGTGTGTGTGTGTGTGTGTGTGTGTGTGTGTGTGTGTGTGTGTGTGAGTGCGCGCGCGCGCGCGTAGTTCCTGGTCTTCTCCTGCGCTCGTCATGTTGCAGGTCTTCCTGCAGGCCTCAGCCGACACATTCCGACTTCAGAGCAGCTCAGTTCATTGGACATGATGCATGCTGGGTATGTTCGTGTTTCCGGAACCCATCGAACGCTGACACGAGCTATGGGATCTTTACCAGGCACCTTTGACCTTCTGCATGTGTATATCTACACGGAAGGAATCAAGAGACTGGCAGGTCTGCACTAGAAGTTGACCTGGGAGATCGTACAAAAGCCTCACCCTTGAATTCACCAGACGTCACCGCCGAGATTCGAACCCACCCAGGACTTCACGGACACACGGGATTGAAGTCCAACGGTTTTAACCATTCAGCTACAGCCGTCCCCCACACCATACGTACCTTATCTACCCTTAGGAACATTTCCAAAAACCAGTAAAATCTGGAAATGCGGCAGGCAGCCAGTAAGCACGTAGACAGGCAGACTGACAGACAGACAGGTAGGCAGGCAGGGAGTGGAGGAAGATGAAAAAAGGCTATACAGGACACTTGTTTTCTCAGCTAGGCTGGTTCTCTTTGATCTCGCCGCCTGTCCATTCACAGCTCCTGTCTGTGCGGGTCACGGCTGGGTGAGCCCCCTCCCCCCTCTCCCTCACCCCCCCCCCCCCCCACACCCCCACCCCCCCCCCCCCACCTCCTGTCTTCAAACCCACGTCGGCCTTTGCCAATGATCTGTCACCGCGATCACTGTATGTATCGATCATATTGGCAAATAAAGTTGTTTGTTTGGGTTTAAAAAACCCCAACTTTCTAAGACTTCAAACCCAGTGATTCTGTTTTCCGATCAAAAAGGGGGGGGGGGGGGATGTGATCGATTGTGGTGTGGGGTGGGGTGGGTTCGGGGTGGGTTCGGAGGATGTAGGTTGAGTGTAGGTCCGGGTATGTAGGTTGGTAGAGCACAGGTTGAGTGTTTGACAGGTTTTGAGTTTGATTCTCTTTCGCCTTGCGATGAAAGTCTTATTCTTTGTAGTGTTCGAGTTCATATTCGTTGATCAGTGGTCTAGAGGTAACGCGCCTGTCTAGAAAGCGAAAAGTCCAGGTTGGAAGTGCGCGGTGGTTCAATCCCCGTTTAGGCCCAAAACGTTTCCCCCATCCATTAGACCATGAGTGTTGGTGTGGGTGCTAGTCTTTCAGATGAGACGATAAACTGAGGGCCCGTGTGTTACATAAAACTAGTTAGCGCACGTAAAAGAACCCACGGCAACAAGAGAGTTGCCCTTGCAAAATTCTTTAAGAAAAAAGCCACTCTGATAGGGAAACAAATACAATTGAAGACAGGAATAAAAATCACGGGTGGCGCTGCTCTTGTGGCGACGCGCTCTTTCCCCGGGGAGAGCTGCCCGAATTTCACGCGGAGAAATCTGCCGTGACTTAACGTGGTATGAAAATTAAGTGCAAATGAAAATGTTCCTTTCGAACGGATGGATGACCTCAGTTGAGAATGGACATTGCGCCATGCCTTAGACTGCAAACCTTACCACACCATTGTAACACATAACAACGCTTCCATACAGGCCTTGGCACGTAGATTACGAAGCTTTTAAAAAGGTAAAGGTGTCCCATAACCTATGTGGTCGTAGGGGAGCGAGGCGTCAGAGACCTCACTTCTCTAGGGGCCAGCATATTGAGGGCGGCGCCCATCTCTTCTCCCTCGCTGCTTTACCTTCCCTGACCCTAAGAGGCAGGTACCCATTTACAGCTGGGTGAACTGGGGGACTGTACTGAAGTCAAGGCACGCAAACGGTCACCCATGCAAGTGGTAACCACGCTCGATGCTGCTTAACCTTAGTTGAGGAAAGCGAGTGCTCTGACCACTGAGCTATCCCGTCCCGAAACTTTTAGCCAGGGCAAAACCTCACACATCATGCCACACGCCGGACGGACGCTGTAGCCGAGTGGTTAAGACCGTTCGACTTCAATCCCAAGGGTCCATGAAGTCCTGGGTTCGAATCTCGGCGGCCATGTCTAGAGAATAATTAAGCTTGGGGTTGTTTATGATCTCCCAAGTCAACTTCAAGTGGAGTCCTGCTAGTGCCTTAGTTCCCTTCGAGTATATTTACACATGCAGAAGATCAAACATGCACGTTAAAAATCCTATCGTTCATGTCAGCAGTTCGGCCGTGTTACAAAAACACGAACATACCCAGCATACATCCCCCAAGTCGGAATGCGGCTATCTTCATGGTAGGGGCAAAAAAACAGGACCCATACGCAAAATCTCATCATTGGTGAACTTGGAGCTCTAACCAAAGAACAAACAAACAAACAAACCAAAAATAAAAAAAACCCAACCAAAACTAAACTACACTCCTAAATGGAAATGAAGTCTAGGTCATTCCCCTCTTCTTCTTCTTCTTGCTTCTTCTTCACATGTCCGGCACAGCGCATGGCTCCGGCAGACTGAGTGTCCAGACAAAGCTGTCAGACACAGGAAGGAAGAAAGGAAGGAAGGAAGGACCACACAGTGATGAAAGCATGAGGAGGATGGAGGATGACTCCTGGTCACGAACATCATCAGCCACGCTGTCCAAATCCAATCCACGGCTCTGCCTGCTTTCACAGACAACTTTGCATCTCCTTTTGCCAATGCGTGACATTTGTTCTGTAAATTTGGCTATAATGGAAGTGTGGAGAGCGAGAGGAGGAGAGAGAGGAGTATGAGTCTTGGTATCATTAACTGCTGGTAAAGCTGCGAGAGAAGTGGATGATATTGAGAAAGGGTCAGAAAACCTGGTTACAGTATTTTTGCAATAAAAGAAAAAAGTTTACTTAGAAGAGAGCATATATTATATATTATTATATTATATTTTATCTATAAATCTATTATCTATATTATATATTATCATATATCTATATATATCATATATCATCCATCATATATATCATCATAATCCATATCTATCATCATCTCATCCTATTATTATTATCTATGTTATTATAGTATATTATCTATATGTATTATATATTATGTATGATTAGTATTATGTATTATCATATATATTATATTATTATTATAATCTATAAGTATAACAAGACAGCAGAGACACAGACACCAGAATACACAGAAACACACTCAGAGACAGAGACAGAAACAGAAGACAGACAAATAAACAGACAGAAACCTCACAGAACATACTCGACAGACACAGAAATAACAATGTAGAAAATAAGAAAAAAATTTAAAAAACATTCTCATTTTGTACTCTGTTCACACCACTCACACACACAACACACACACCACAACACACACACACACACCACACACACACACACACACACACACACACACACACACACACACACACACACACACACAACACACACACACACACACACAACACACACACACACACACACACACACACACACAACAACACACACACCACACACACAACACACACACACACACACACACACACACACACACACACACACACACACACACAACAACACACACCACACACACGTGTAACACCTCTGACGTCCACCTTGCTGGTCAGTCTGTGTGCTGTGTAGTGTCACTGTGGCCGATGACCGATGATGCAGATCCTGCACAGCAACATTGTCTGTCTGTCTGTCTGCCTGTCTGCCTGCCTGTCTGTCTGTCTGTCTGTCTATCTGCCTGCCTGTCTGTCTGTCTGTCTGTCTGCCTGCCTGCCTGCCTGCCTGCCTGCCTGTCTGTCTGTCTGTCTGCCTGCCTGCCTGCCTGCCTGCCTGCCTGTCTGTCTGTCTGCCTGCCTGCCTGTCTGCCTGCCTGCCTGCCTGTCTGTCTGTCTGCTGCCTGTCTGCCTGTTCTGTCTGTCTGCTGCTGCTGTCTGTCTGTCCCCGCCTGCTGCCTGTCTGCCTGCCTTCTGTCTGTCTGTCTGCTGTCCTGCCCTGAGGACCTGCTCCTTCTCGCTCCCTCAGCCTGTCCGCCGCCACGCCTGCCTTGCACTGTCCTGTCCTGCAAGCTGCCGTGCCAAGCCTGTCGCCCCCTCGCCTGTCCCCTGTCCCCTGTTATTCTGTTCCTGTGGCTGCCTGTCATGCCTGTCTGCCATCTGTCTGTGCAGGATCTGTCTCTTTTCCTCCTGAAGGGACCCCACTGACATCCTTCCTCCACTCCCTCAGGACCCTGACTCCCCCCCCCCCCCCCCCCACCTCATCCAGACTCCTTCGGATGAGATCATTTAAACCGACACTCGGTGTACGAAATGACACAATAACATTGACGCTCTGCAACAATTTTAAAAAACCCGTTCCGCCTTTGGAAAGAGGTAGTGGCCCCGCATGATCGTGGCCAGGGTAGGAACGGATGTGAAAAAAACAACAAAAACCCGCATGCATAAGGGAGCGTGTAAAGTCACTGTCTCTGGTCGGAATGGGCTTCCTTAGTGTAGGTTTTAAAACGGTCACATACGCGCACAGGCACCATTGATAAGCTCCTGCGGAACGGATAGGACCAAGGCAACCAATAAACAAACACATCCCCCCAAAAAACAACACACAATACCCACGCCAGAGAAGATAGAGGTTGCTGCCGAAAATATATACTTTCTAGAGGTTTGAGAGGTCGTGCCAATGGTTAACTCCAGGGGGAAAAACAAACAAACACGAATGGATACCGCAGCGGAAGATGGGTTACTCTCTTCTTCAGTTACAGGCTGATCAGGAGTTTTCCCAATGGCTCTAACAGTGGGCTTATGTGTGCCCCGTATCCGACCCCCCACCCCACGCACCAGCCTCCTCCCGATCCCCCGCCACTGTCTTATCTACCCTCTAATAGTGAGCAGACCGTATGGCGCACCGCAACGGACTCTGGGTGGCGTGGGGCTCCGATGAACAAGTCTGCGCGGTCTCACTCCAACACACAACACACACACACACACACAAACACTTCACACACACACACACAGCACACACACACTCACAACACTACACACCAACACACACACACAAACACACGCATCACACACACACACCTATACACGCACACACAGACGGCGCACGCACGCGCGCACACACACACGCACTCAAATCACCTTTAAGTGAAACAGTACGTAAACATTGAAGACAACAACACACACACGAACACACACAAAGTACGGACGTGACTGGCACGTACACACATACACAGACTCAGGGCACACGCGCAACGACCTGCAGCACGCACGCACGCTCACACACACCAGGTCGCGCTCTCGTGGCTGCTCTGGTTTGTCCCGTCGTCTGCAATGCCTGTCGGTCTGTCGGTCGGTCTGTCGCTCTCAGTTTCTCTCTGTCTCCCTTAGGGGGTGGTGGTGTGATGTGTGTGGTGTGTACGTGTGTTGTCGTGTGTGAGTGAGTGCGCAGCTCGTCGCGCGCCCGCTGAATAGTTCTGGTTCGTTCTCCTGCGCGCGTCAGGGTGCAGGTTTCCGGCCTGGCGCTAGCCGTACACATTCGAGACTGCAGGCAGCTCAGTTCATTGGACTGATGCATGCTGGAGTTATGTTCTGTTTGCCGGAACCCAGCGAACGCTTGACACGAGCTATGCTGATCTTTTCCAGGCTCCTTTTGACTTCTGCTGTGTAGAATTCTACACGGAAGGAATCAAGAGACTGGCAGGGGCTGACACTACGAGAAGTGGCCGGGGAGATCGTACAAAAGCCTCCCCTTGAATTCACCAGACGTCACGCGGATTCAGAACCCACCCAGGGACTGCACGGACACACGGGATTGAGTCCATACGGTTTTAACCAGTCTGCGACAGCCGTCCCATACACCATAGTACCTTATCTTCCTCCTTGTAGGAACATTTCCAAAAACCACGTATAAATCTGGAAAAGGCGGGCAGGGCAGCCTGTAAGCACGGAGGACAGGCAAGTTGACAGACGAGAAGGTAAGGCAGGCGGGATGGTGGAAGATGAAAAAAGCGCTGATACTAGGGTGACACTTGTTTTCTCAGCTAGGGCTGGGTCTCTGGTGAGCGCGCCGGCCTGTCCTAGTCACTGCTCCTGTGGTGAGGGTCACGGCATGGGGTTGAGCCCCCTCCCCCACTCTCCCTCACCCACCCACCCCCCCACTTCACACCCCACCCCCCCCTCCCTCCCCCCTACCTCCCGCCCCCCCCCCTCCTGTGCG
Source organism: Rapana venosa (assembly GCA_028751875.1). NCBI lineage: Eukaryota > Metazoa > Mollusca > Gastropoda > Neogastropoda > Muricidae > Rapana > Rapana venosa. The sequence continues at coordinate 14,020,109 of CM054144.1, read as the reverse complement.
GCAAAACTCACGCGGCCGTGTGCCAAGAGGGGCCACCGCCTGGACGCAGATTGTATGGATGTTGCATATGGGTGTCAAATTTGTTTGGGTGGGGGAAAAAACCCCAACTGTTCTATAGACTGCAAACCCTTGTGATTTGGGTTCCGATCAAAAAAGGGGGGGGGGGGGGGAATTGTGGATTCGAGTGTGGTGTGGGGTTGGGGTGGGTTCGGGGTGGGTTCGGAGGATGTAGGTTGAGTGTAGGTCGGGGGTATGTAGGTTGTGTAGAGCACAGGTTGACTGATGTTTGACAGGGGAGTGAGTTCTGTGTCATCTTTAGCCTTGGATGAACAAGTCTGATTCTTGGTCTAGTGTTCGCGTTCATTATTTTCGTTGATCTGGGGTCGAGAGGGAACGCGCCGGTTGTAAGCGTAAATAGGTCCGGTTGGAATGTGCGCGGTGGTGCAATTCCCCGTGGTGAGGCCCAAAAAACGTTTCCCCCAAGCCATTAGACATGAGTTTGTTGTGGGTGCAAGTCTTTCAGATGAGACGATACAACTGAGGGCCCGCTGTGTTACATAAAACGGTAGGTAGCGCACGTTAAAAGAACCCACGGCAAACAGGAGAGGTTGCCACTTGCAAATATTCTATGATAGAAAATAATCCACTCTGAAGGGAAAACAAATACAATTGAAGACAGGAATAAAATCACGGGTGGCGTGCTCTGGGGGGCGACGCCGCTCTTGGTCCCCGGGGAGAGCTCCCGAATTGGCAAGCGGAGAAAGATAGGCCGTGAATGAACGGCGGTGGAAATGGAAGGTGCAAATGAAATGGGCTTTCGAACGGATGGATTGACCTCAGTGGAGAGAGGGACTGCTGCACACGCCATGCCTTAGACCCTCTCATCGCCACAAACTACATTACTCCACAACCTTCCCCTGTAACACATGAACACGCTTCTTACAGGGCCGTGGCAGTAAGATTCACGAAGCTTTTTAAAAGGGCGTTAAGGTGTCCCATAACCTATGGGGTCCGGAGGGGAGCGCAGGCGTCAGAGACCTCATTCTCGAGGGAGCACAGGCATAAGTGAGGGCGGCCGCCATCTCTTCGCCCCGCGGATTTACTCCCTTCCCTGACCCCTAAGGAGCATGGTAACCCATTTACAGCTGGGTGAACTGGGGACTGTACTGATGTCAAGGCACGCAAACGTGTCCACCCATGCAAGTAGGTAACCTCGCTCGATGCTGCTTAACCTTAGTTGAACTAATGCGAGTGCTTCTGTACTACTGAGCTATCCCAGTCCCGTTAACTTTTGCTAGCCAGGGCAATACTCTCACAGATCATACCACAGGCCGGAGGAGAACGCTGTCGCATATGACGTGGTTGAAGACCGTTCTGACTGCAATCCAAGGGGGTCCATGATAGTCCGAGGGTTTCGAATCTCGGCGGCATGTTAGAGATTAATTAAGGTTTGGGGTTTTTATGACTCTACCAAGTCAACTCCAAGGGGTGTCCGGATAGTGCCTTAGTTCCCTTCGAGTTATATTTACACATGCAGGAAGATCAAAAATTGCACGTTTGAAATACTATCGTCATGTCAGCAGTTCGCCGTGTTACAAAAAACGCGAAAATACCCAGCATAAATACCCGAAGTCAGGAAGGCCGGCTATCTTCATGGTTGGGGCCAAAAAACAGGACCCATACGTAAAAATCTATTCATTGGTGAACCTTGCAGCTCTCAGAAACCAGAAAGAACAAACCATAAACCAACAAACCAAAAATAAAAAAACCCAACCAATAACTATACTACACTCCCTATAATGGAAATGATGTCTAGGTCATGCCCGCGTCGTCGTCCTTCCTTTGCTTTCGTCTTCACATCCTGTGTCCGGCACAGCGCATGGCTCCGGCAGACTGAGTGTCCAGACAAAGCTGTCAGACACAGGACGGAAGGAAGGAAGGGAGAAGGAAGGGGGGGAAGACCACACAGTGATGAAGCATGTGAGGAGGATGCCGAGGATGGACGCCTTGGTCACGAACATCATCAGCCTCGCTGTCCAAATCCATCCACGGTTCTGCACTGCCTTTCACAGACAAACTTTGCATGCCTTTTTGCCAATGCGTGACATTTTGTGTTCGTTGTGATGCTATATGTAATTTGGCGTGGGGAGAGAGAAGCAAGAGAGCAGAGGAGTATGGCTTTGGTATCAATTTACTGCCGGGGGGGAAAGCTGGCGAGAGAACAGTCGGTGCGATATTGAGGAATAACGTTCTGACATAACCGAGGTTATAGAATTTTAGCAAGTAAAAGGGATAATTGGGTTTCGGGAAGAGTAGCTGGAACGGAGTGTGTAGTGTGATAGTGAGAGCTGATAGGTATTCGAGATATATATATGAGCGTGAGAGTGGTTGTGGATATAATATTGAGCGATTAGATTTGTTGATAGAGAGAGCTAGCTAACTATCTAGCTGATCTACTGTCTAGCTATATAGATATTGTGCCGTGGCCGATTGCTTTTTATATAGATATTGGTAGAAGATTTTTGTATTATATCATAGTATATTGTATATATATATTATAAATTATATATATGACAGACACAGGTCAAGTCAGATTTACACTGAAAACCACACTCAGAGATCGTAGATCAGAATACAGAGGCAGACAAATAAAACAGACCAGAAGCCCACGCAAAGCAGACGCAGACAGACACAGAACCAAGATCAAGGTAGGAAAATTGTAGGGAAAGATGAAAATAAACTATCGATCTCTATGGGGGGGGGACTGCTTGGGCCTCCCTCGATACGCTCTCCACCTAGACTCACTCCTACCCACACTAACACAACACACACACACTCACACACTCTTACATCACACACCACATCACCACCACACACACGCACAAACACAAACTGAACAAACACACCTCCCACACAATCTCTCACACACACGACACCACCACACACACATCACAACTACACACACACACACACACACACACTAACACACTCACACAACTCACAATCAACACACACACACATAGAACACACACACCTCACTACCTCACTAACAAACACACACACAACACACGCCTCACTACAACACGAACACACACTCAACACACACTCTCACACGTAACACCAATGACGTCCCAGGGTTCGGGGCAGTCGGTGTTGCTGTGGAATTTAACGTGGCCGAGGACCGAGGATGTGAGATCCGGGCTCAGCAACATTAGTACGGGTCGGGCGGACGGTCTGCGGCCTGCCTGTCGGTCGGTTCGGGCGGTCTTATAGGCCTGCGGTCGGGCGGGCGAGGAGGGTTGTCTGTCGGCTGGTCTGTAGGCCGGCGGCCGGAACGGCTTGTCTGCCAGGTCCGGCCGGCCTGCGGTCCGGGTCGGGCGGTGCGGTCTGCCGGCCTGTCCGTCGGGCGGCTCTGCCGGCCGGCCTGCCTGTCTGTCTGTCTGTCTGCCTGCCGGCACGGTTTGTCTGGTCTGTGCTGTCTGTCTGTCTGCGCTGCCGGCCGGGCGGCCGGTCGGACGTAGCGTCTGTCTGGTCGGTCGGTCCTCCCCCTGAAGGGAACCCCCACCTGACATCCGTGCACTCCACCTCCATCAGGACCAGGACGCCCCCCCACCCCACCTCATCCACTGTCCAACCTCAAGTTCTTGCCAAGGATGGCCGTGACATACATCTGTCTCAGAACACCACACCCTGCGCCCCGTCCCCCATCCCCCCTGTCCCGTGTTATTCTGTATTCCTGAGGGAATGGCTGCCGGGGTCATCCATTTTGTTGTGCCGAATTGGCACAGTACTGTCTTGGTTATGGTGTGTTATTTTGGTATTGTGTTACACATGTATTTGATTGTGTTGTAATGTATCATATTGTATTGTATTGGGCTGTATTGTATTGAACTAGGTTTGGGATTGTGTTTATGTATGTATTGACAGTAAATCGTAGGGTGTTTATTGTATTTTGTCTTTGTGTTATGGTTTGCATTCAATCAATTGTAATTAAATTGTTTTCGTATTGTATGTATGTTACGCTCTCAGGTACACTAGATGTGCTTTCAGGGGGTAAATCGGGTGCTTTCGAAGGAGAGAGTGCGCGTGCGCCTCGAGAACAGCGCTTACCCAATTCTGGATTCTGTTTCAACGTCCTGTCTGCAGTTGTATGGGGATCCCTGTTGCGAGTCACCTGTTTTGACGAGATGGATTTTGGAGGGCGCCGACTCTCATGTTGGCCGTGGGGTCCTGGTTACGTGGGCTGAATGCATGTCTCAACAGGACCGCAGGGTTATAGCCCCATATAAAAGACTAGCACCTACACACCACTAATGGTCTAGTGCTATTGAGAGCCCTAAAAACTAGGTTGCTCAAACGAAAAACATAACTCGGCTCAACTTCCCGTACTTCGGGGTGGGTTTTGGATACCTGTAGACCTGGTACCGCCAAGCCATCAAGTTGCAGGGCCTCGGCATGCGGGTGTACCTGAAAGGTCTTAGAGAAAAGGAACGGGCCACAAGGCAAAAGCTCGGACACCAAGTTTTCACAATGTTTTTAAAAAAGTATGTTTTGTTGTTGTTTGGTTTGGAGGGGAGTGGTTTGGGGGTCATGTTTTGCGTGTTTGGTGTGGGGTGCGGAGGGCAGGGGGTTGGGTTGGGGGATTAGGGGGGCAGGGCGATTGGAGGAGGTGGTGGAGGAGGAGGAGGGGAGGGAGGTTTAGACTACCAATCCTGCGTTTGTTTCTGGGTCAATTGATTTGACGCGTTCTGTCGTTTTTCGTGATTGTGGTCGGCTGGGTGTTTGGTCGGTGCCGCATCATCATCTTTCTTCAGACCCGGTGACCTTTCGGCGGTCGTGGGAGGGAGACATGTAAAGGACGATGCCGTTGGTTATGCTCCTCATCCATCTCGGTCCTCGGATCCCTGCGCACGTAGTGCGGTGTCATTCATCTGGTCCATTCTCTGATGTTGGCCATCCCATGATTTGGGCTGTCGTGCCCCTCCTTCTGCCACTCCTTCCAGTGTTCCCTGCTAGTACTGTTTGGGTGGGCAGAGTGTTGTGGACGGGGGATCGTGGCCCAACCCATGTCAGCTTTTTCTGCTTGGGACGATGGTGTGAGAAGAAGGGGTTCATGATGACATGCAGCCGTGTATTGTTTATTTGACTCTTGACAATTCTTGTGGGTCTTTCGTTCTCTCCAGGATTTATGCCAGTAGTTTGCTATGGCTTTTTGTTTCAAATGACTGGATTCGCACGTTGCTGTTTCAGCAGTCAAGTCCAGCGAAGATTCACTTCCGGTACAGCAGGAGGATCGTCTGAATTAGGGCTTTGTAGAGCTTTAGTTTGATTGGGAGAAAACTGATCTCTTTACTGTTCCATTGGGTCGGTTGGTTTGTCATGGAAGATGGTGCCATGGCACTATTTGACTTTGATTTCTGTCGTCGATCGACGTCCTTTGTTGTGTGTTAGCCGCCAAGGTAAGGCCCCCCCCCCCCCCCCCCCCCCGGCCACCCCCCCCCCCCCCCCCCCCCCCCCCGCTATTTAAAAGCGGTCTACCGCCTACAGGTGTTGGCGTGCATGTTAAATTTTGGCAGTGGCAATTGCTCGTGCGTGTGAAAAAGTACGGATCTGGTCTCCGAAGGCTTGCAACTCCCATCCACATTAGGTCTAGCTCTGCTTTCTCATAGTCTGGGCGCAAGATTCTTGCAGTCCTGTGTTACTTCCGCCCATGGGGTCAATGTCATCGGCAATCCGTAAGTTGTGGAGAGGTCTGCGGAACCAATGGAGTGGGGAGCGTGGAATGATGGAGGGTCTCTCTCATTATCGTTTTCTCAAGAACAGATTGAACAGGACTGTATGTATTTAAAGGCATCCTTGTCGGACCCCAAACTGTGGTTTTGATGTAGTCTCCTCGACCTGATTGTTCTGAGGACTGCCACTGCTTGCGTGTTGTACAGTGCTTGAATGGTTGTGCACTGTCCGCTTCTTCAATGCCAAACATTCTGAGGACCTGCCAACAGGCCTTCGTGGCCATACTCTTGTCAAAAGCCTTCTTGAAGTGCGATGAAGTTGTGGAAACAGGTTTCTCTCTGATGTTGTAAGAGGTTTTTGCCATCTATGACTGTCGGCAGTTAAAAACTCGGTTCGAGTGTGCTCCTGCCTGCCCTTGAACCCGCTTGTGCCTCTGCAAGGGTGTGCGGGGCCGCCTGTCCTTGAGGCGAGTCAAAATATAACTTTGAGCTATGATCTTGGGCGTGGCTGGGAGGCCTGTTGTTCTATAGTTTTGCATTGGCGTAAATTCCCATTCTTGAGGCAGGGTTATAATGAAGTGATTGTGTCCAATTTTTCGTGTTGGCCAAATGTT
>CM054144.1:13973763-14006263 GCA_028751875.1 Rapana venosa | reverse complement strand
TACTGGCTGTGTGAGTGGTAAATACTTGTGACTGCTAGTCTACTGGCTGTGTGAGTGGTAAATACTTCTGACTGCTCACCCTTCTTCGTTGAATAATTTCCCACACGTACGAACGTCTGTGGCACTCTCTCAAGACGCCCCTGCCACCCCCACACCCACCCCCATCCCTCATTTCCAAGGGATCCCCCCTTCACCACCTCCACCCTCAAGCTCAAACAATTATTGGTCACCGCTTGTCTACAGAGGCAGGAAACAGGACTGAATTAGCAGAGGTGGTCACAATGAGGACGAGAGCAGTCATGATGCTATAGAGGATGATCATCTTCTTCTCTCGTTCGCTTTTCACACCGTCATAATTATGTGATAGGGGAAAAAAGGACATATCCTTTCCAGCTCCTCTCGTGGGCCGTTACAGCTTGGCTTGCTGTTATCTCCGTCGGCCACACAATCTTCCTCAGGTCGCTGAATAGCGTGCACCTCTGAAGGATGTGCTCGCCAGATGATGATGATGATGACGACGACGACGGCGGCGGCGGCGGCGGCGGCGGGGGCTGTGATGAAGATGGAATAAAATGATGAGTAATAAAGCGTACAGTATTTACTGTTTGCATTTTAACCACTTCAGGCTAAACATTATTGATAATTTTTTCACGAGCGTAAGTTTTATCTATTGCGTATCTCTGGCCCTCTCTCAATGGAATTAATCGGAGAGCGTGGCATTCAGAAATAAAGATTTCACTTTGTTTTGTCTTCAGTCCTCAGCTTTTACAAATGTGCCATTAATAATGTGAGCTGTTGGGGGAGGGTTCTGTTGTTTGCTATGTTTGTTTGTTCATCTGCTTTTTTGGCTTTTATGAACAATTATAAAACCTCTCATAGCCTCTTTGTTGCAAATATTTGTGTACTTCTCTTCCCCCACCTCCTTTTTCTTCTTCTTCGCCTTCTTCTTCGTCTTCTTCGCAATTCTTCTAAATTCTTCTTTTTTTTGCTGTCTCCTTCTCTTTCTTCTTCCTTTTCTTCCGCTTCAGTATACTCTGAGTTACCGTCATGTTCATTGCAACGCATTGAGAGAGGAGTCTGCGTACACTGAATTTCTTGCACGAGTCGAATGCTATTCATCCTACAAGATCCCCCATCCCCGGTTTACCCCTCCTTATCATCATCATGGAGGCCCAGAGACAAATGCAGAAAGGAACAGGTATAAAGAGAATCAGATCTGTCCAAAAATCCTTTTTGTAATCGAATCAGGCCTTCTCTGCACATTTTACATGCCAGAGCCTCAGTCACACTGGGCTGACACTGCAGCAAAGGGAGATGGCATTAGTGAGCCTTTCCCTAAGGGCCAGGCGTGAATGATGTGGGGATTACATGTAGGAATGGGTACATAGACCACTGCTGGAATGACCATCCTTGGCAGGATTGGCTGGACAGTGGAGATGGTGGGGGTGAGGGGTAGGGGTGGGGATGGTAGTGAGTCATGGTCTAGGGGGAGTGGGGGAAGGATGTCAGGTGGGGGTCCCTTCATGGAGGACAGACAGACAGACAGACAGACAGCCAGACAGACAGGCAGACAGACAGACAGACAGACAGGAAGACAGACATACAGGCAGACAGACAGACAGACAATGTTGCTGTGCAGGATCTGCATCACCGGTCATTGGCTACAGTGACATTACACAGCACACACCGTGACCAGCAAGGTAAACATCGTTTCTGTTGTGTGTGTGTGTATGGGGGGTGGGGGGGTGGGGGGGTGAGACAGGTTGAACATTGGATTAAGCAACTTTTCTATTTTTCTGTCACTGTCTGTCTTTTTCTATTTGTTTTCGTCTGTGCGTTAATATCGAAACCATTCTCTATCTTTTTTTCCTTTCCAAAATGCGCCATTATGCATAATTCTATTTAAGCAATTTCGGATTGTTGAATGTCAGTAGCGGAAGAAGAAGTCACTGGACTAAGAAACCTGATGTGATCATGTTGCCCCGTTTGGATGACAAGTCAGTGCAACACCAGCCAACACAATCAGCTTCATAGCTGGCTGTAGGGATACAGGGATAACATGTTACCTCCTGCAGAACTCCATTACAGTCCCTGGGAAAATATCACCCTGGCTGCTCTGTCTCCCTGTCCTCTGCCCTGGTAAACACGCTGAGTCATCGGCAGGATGTGTCATCACGGCATCAGACTTATCCCCTGTAAACTTCACGTGTATACTGTCTACTCTGTGTGTGTGTGTGTGTGGTGTGTGTGTGTGTGTGTGTGTGGTGTGCGTGTGGGTGGGTGGGTGTATGTATGTGTGTGTGTATGTATGTGTGTTGTGTGTATTGTATGTGTGTGTGTGTGTGTATGTATGTTGTGTGTGTGTGTATGTATGTGGTGTGTATGTATGTATTTTGTGTGTGTATGTATGTATGTGTGTGTATGTATGTATGTATGATGTATGTATGTATGTTGTGTGTGTGTGTATGTATGTATGTGTGTGTGTATGTATGTGGTGTGTGTATGTATGTGTGGTGTATGTATGTAGTGTGTGTGTATGTATGTATGTATGTAGTGTGTGTATGTATGTGTTGTATGTATGTATGTGTTGTGTATGTATGTTGTGTATGTATTGTGTGTGTATGTATGTATGTGTGTGTGTATGTATGTGTTTTGTGTGTGATGTATGTATGTGTGTGTATGTATGTATGTGTGTGTATGTATGTATGGTATGTGTGATGTATGTATGTATGTGTGTGTATGTATGTTATTGTGTGTGTATGTATGTATGTGTGTGTATTGTATGTATGTATGTATGTAGTTGTATGATGTATGTTGTATGTATGTGTGTATGTATGTATGTTGTGTGTTGTATGTTATGTATGTTGTTGTGTGTGTATGTATGTATGTATGTGTGTGTGTATGTATGTAGTGTGTTGTATGTATGTATGTATGTGTGTGTATGTATGTATGTTGTATGTATGTATGTATGTGTATGTATGTATGTATGTATGTGTGTATGTATGTATGTTGGTGTGTGTATTGTATGTATTGTATGTGTGTGTGTATGTATGTATGTATGTGTGTGTGTGTGTTCTAACTACTCACCGCTGCGAGACAGTCTTCCCTGACACCTCATTTCAGACAGGTTCGCGGTGCCCTGCCAGGGAAATCTCCCGCTAGATGTGCTTGTTTGAGCACAGACACACTGTCGCGTCTTGTAGAAGACAGCCAAGTAAGGTCGGGTCAACGTGAAGGTATCAGGGGAGCTACCGTCATGTCTTTACAGCCATAATTTCTCTTTGAAAAACTCGTGTTTTATTTCATAGTTTGAACGTCGTTGCACTCTACTTTATATAAAAGTATAGCTGCTAGAGTATGAGTCATAATATGCTGTAGTATGCTATAGTATGCTGTCATAATAAATAGCATTCCCACCCTCTGGAAATTCTGTGCTAGGAATTCCCTCTTCTCTATCCCTCTCTTCGTTTCTGCTTGGTTCCTTTTCTTCCTGTCACCTCCTCCTGGTTTATTTCCTGCCGTCTTGGTCCATTTTTCTGCCTATTTTTCAAATTTCAAACTTAAAAGGGCAATATATTATTTTGCTAGTTTTATGCCACGCAACCACTGATTTAAGCCTCGTTCTTTGGAATAAAGAAAGCAAACACAAAAATTCATGGAACAAAACAGAAAAAACCCCAATGAATAATAAAACAGCCCGCCCCCCCCCCCCGCCCCCCCTTCCCCCCAAACAACCCAACCCAAACAAAACCAAAAACAACAAAGCCCATCTCCAGCATGCATGTTTTTCACACAGAGGTAGAGCGACAGAGCCTCTTGCACACTGGTTCAACTGCCGTCCACCTTTCGCAGATGGACAGGCCAGCTCTGGCCGGTGGATGGTGACATGAGCACTGCTATCAAAGCAGGCGACAGACTGGCCTCCTCAACTGTAAGGCCGGGACGGTCAGGGCTAAACGGATCCCAAACAGATCGGCTGTCAATCTAAATGTAAATGACTATAAACCGAGGCCCCGTGTGCGAACGCATGCAGAACATCTTGCGCACACGTTAAATCCTGTTCCGCTTTTCGAAAGAGTAGGCCATTGTGTGTCGATGGGAACAGATGACAATATTTACAAAACCGCGTACACACGGGGACTAGATGTAAAAAAAGCACATGTGTGCTTTTTCCATGATCCTCGATATAAAAGAATAAATAAATAAATAAAAAATGTACGCCACAGGTGGCTCGAGGCGTCAGGTTCAACACAACCATTTCACATAAGTCCTGTTCTCTCTCAAACGGATCTTTCACATCTTCCAGCCAATCAAAACTCAGCTTGAAGGTTCAGGTCACGTTGTGCGCAAGAGCGTGTGTGCCTTGGGAAAGTGACTGAAGCCTCAGGACATACAGCAACCTTCACCTTGTACTTTTTTAAAAATTTTAAACATTTTGAAACGTTTCGTGTACCAGTTCGTCCTTTTCACACTGACAGATCAGAACGCACACATTTAATTTTGAATGGGCCGTCTGGACCTCAAGGTTGAAACGGATCGTGTGCCCGCTACTCAAGAGAGGGATCACCTCCACCAGGTTCAACTTGCCCGCAACACACCGACTTCAGTGCAGTATTAGATCCCGACGACTCCTCAAGCAGTTGAGGGAGAAGCCAAGTCAAGAAAGATCAAGAAGATGTCTATTGGAATCTTCTTCTCGTTTCAAACTGGCCTCACGAGGGACGCTATAGCCGAGTGGTTAAGACTGTCTGACTTCAATCCCGTGGGTCCATGAAGTCGTGGGTTCGAATCTCGGCAGCGTCTTTTCAAATAAAAGGTAGGGATTTTTACGATCTCCAAGGTCAACTTCAAGTGCAGACCTGTCAGCGCCTTAATTCCTTTCGTGTATATAATTATACACACGCAGAAGATCAATTAATATGCACGTAAAAGATCCTGTCATTCATGTCAGCATTTGGTGGGTGAAGGAAACATGAACATACCCAGTATCCATCCCCGAAGTCGGAAAGCAGCTACCTTCATAGTGGGCAAAAATAATCGCATACGCAAAATCTCACCATTGGTGACACATCAGAGCCATAGCCAAGGAACAAAGGAAAAGAAGACAGAAACTGGCTTCAGCTTTTTGTCTGCAATAATTGCCACGTTGTGCTGGATCGACAAGAAAAGGAGAAAACTTAAAGAACTATTTCCCTGAAGAATACAACATGAATGGTTAATCCCTCTCTGGGTGGACAGATAGGGGGGGGGGGGGGGGGGGGGGGGGGGGGGGGGGGGGGGGGGGGGGGGGGGGGGGGGGTGGGAGGGGGTGGGGGGGGGGGGGGGGGGGGGGGGGGGGGGTGAGGGGGGGGAGGAGGGGGGGGGGGGAGAGGGGGGGCGGGGTGGGGGGGGGGGGGGAGGGGGGGGAGGGGGGGGGGAGGAGCTGGTGAGTCATGGTCCTGGGGGAGTGGAGGAAGGCTGTCAGGTGGGGGTCCCTTCAGGAAGGACAGACAGACAGACAGAGAGACAGACAGACAGACAGACAGACAATGTTACTCTGCAGAATCTGCATCATCGGTCATCGGCCACACTGACATTACACAGCACACAGGCTGACACAGCAAGGTGGACGTTGGTATGTTACGTGGTAAGGCGAGATGGATTGGGAATTGAGCATAGATCTGTTTCATTCTCTTTGTAGGTTTCTTTTTTTTTTCTGCTGTTCTGAAATCACTGCCTCGCTGCGACAGTATCCTCTTCCTCCTATTTCTTCTCCTAGTTTCCCTGTCTGTCTTTACTCTCTGTATGTCTGCTCGGCTGCAGTGAATCCAATGTTTGTATAATCAGGAAAGTCATGTCTTCCCTTTTGTGTCAAAGTGAATGATGATTTTTCTTCTTCTATTTTGATATACACATGTGTATATACACATACATAAGATCAAAATACTCTCGTTAAAGATCCCGTACTTGATGTCAGCGTTCGTTGGGTTACAGAAACACGAACATACCCAGCATACATCCCTGAAGTCAGAATGCGGCTACCTTCATGGTAGTGAAAAACGGTCGCATACGTAAAATCTCACCATTGGTGAACCTTGGAGCTCTAGCTCAGGAACAAAAAAAAGAGAAGAAAAGAAAAAGAAGGCAGTCAACATTTTGTCTGTCTATAATATTATGTCTGTTTGTCATTTTAGACTGTCATTTTGCTCTCTTATAATTTCAATTTCTGTTTATCTTTCGTTCCTCGGCTAGAGCTTTGAGGTTCACCCAAGGTGAGATTTTTGCGTATGCAACCTTTCTCTCCCCTACCCCCCGCCCCTTCCCCCCCTCCCATCTTTAAGGTAGACTTCGAGGATTCTCTTACTTAATAGGGTTCAACAGTGGGGTTGTTTCAACGCATCACCTTTGTTTAAAAAACAACAACCCATATATTTCCTATCACTTTTTGATATTTTTTTTAATCGTCGTTTTTGAAATACAGGATGGAACAGAAATTACAAACAGAAACACACAGACAAACCTGATGACGACAGATCTCCAAGGTACGGTATGACGGCAGAAGGAAAAGAGGCAGACCACTAACATCCTACATTGCCAACATCACTGAGATCAGTGGTCTGGGAGGAGGGCTTCAGGACATTGTGGAACTCAGCAGAGACAGAAAGATGGCAAACCCTGGTGGCACTGCGCGGAGCTCTTATCGATGACAGCGGCGATGGAGACAGTTGAGTTGAGTTGACTTGAGATTGAATTGACTCATATTGTATTCTCCCTCTCTGTATCTGTCTGTCTGTCTGTCTGTCTCTCTGCCTGACTGTTTGTCTGCCTTTGTCTCTGTCTGTCTGCCTGCCTGCCTGCCTGTCTGTCTGTCTGTCTGTCTGTATGTCTCTGTCTACCTGCCTGCCTACCTACCTGTCCGTCAGTCTGTCTGTCTGTCTGTCTGTCTCTCTCCCTGTGAGTGTAGAAGCAGACTTGCGTGTATTTTTTGCTTTATTCAAAGTTGTGTTCATATGCGTTACATACATACATGTACATGTACATCCATTTCCGCACCTCCCACTTCGTCATGTTGAAATCGCAGCCCAACGCTAATTTTCAGCAACACATAATTTACATTTCGTTTCTCTTCTCTCTCTCTATCCCCCCCCCCCCCCCCCCCCCCCCCCCCCCTCCCCCCCCCCCCCCCCCCCCCCCCGTCCTCCTCTCTCTCAAGCTGATTGTGTATTAGCGTCTGTCTGTCCTTGTTCTTCCTCCCTGTCTTTCTTAAGTTCCCCGCATCTTCTCTGTGTCATGAAGAGTCTCGTCCTGCACCGCAAGCCAATTGTCGTGTCTCTTACCACCCTTGTACTAACTTGGTTTTTTTGTGCTTGCTTTTCACACTAGAAGTGTTGAGAGAGAGAGAGAGAGAGAGAGAGGAGAGAGAGAGAGAGAGAGAGAGAGAATATGTATGTGTAAAGTGTATATATGTATGTATGTGTTGAATGTATGTATGTATGAGATGTATGTGTATGTGTGTATGTTTTGTGTGATTGTGTGTGTGTGCGTGCGTGCTTGTGTGCGCGCGTGCGCGTGTGTGCGTGTGTGCAAGTGTATGAATGAGTAAGCAGGATGAACACATCATTGGGACTTTCCTCCGGTAAAAGAACAATTGCAAATCTCCAACGTTTATTTTTCTTCAGCGCCGCAAATGCTGTTATATGCAAAACTCTATCAGCCCAGGACACTTATTTTGTTGGCATTTCTGACCTGACCTAGTCAGTTCTCCATCGTCATAACGCTTCAGGAAATGTGGTTCGTTATGACGTGCAGCCCTGTCTCAGGGGTTAATGCCTCACACTACTCAGTTATACTTGTTGCTGCCTCCCGTCAGAAACACTATGACTGTTCTCCGGCTGACTCATGGAAAGTGCCATTCTGTGTGCTCCATACGAAAGAAAAGAAAACAACTAAAAGCAAGCCAACCTGAACCAAACAAAAACCTTTCATGCCACAAAATGTTATAGGATAGGTCTTGAAAAGATTGATCGCAAAACTATTTTCTCAAAAATTATTTTCAAATCAACTTGGTTATTATTTTTTCTAAATATTCTATTTCTTTCCTCAATTTCGAGGAAAATGAACTAAGAACCACTGCATTTGTTTTTACATTCAGTTCCTTGAGTATGCAGTTGCGTAAATTTTATCATCCAAACAAGAAACATCACTAATACTCATATAATATTTGAATGCAGGCGCACAACAGCTTTTTTACCTCAGTTTTCTGAAAACTCCCCCAGCAGCATATTCGATAACATGAATTTGGTATTTAATATTGTGAAAGGCCTCTGGCACAGTCCTATAGGACATTTTGTTATAACTTTATTAAGTTTGATGTTTTTTTGTTTTTTGTTTTTAACTGGTTCTTCTTGCTTTGTGCAGTTTCTTTTTTGCCTATGTAAACTATTTTCCCCTTGTACACATTTCATCTGCCACTACCATCAACTTCCAGGCATTTTTTTGGGTCTAATATCACTGAGAGTGAACAGACGTAAAATCGAAGACAACAACAACAACAACCTGTTTGTGTTTTAAAAAACCTATCGATAATTTCTAGTATGTATGTTCTTTCGAGCCAGAAGGCCCATAGAGCCGGAGCTTATCCCGGTTTCTGTAGCGTTAAGCGAACTGATGGTTTTTCACCACCCCTGTGACAGGACGCTAGTCTGTCGCCAGATACTTCCCCAGCAGAGCTGGTACCCACTTGTACACCTGGGTGGAGTGAGGAAAATAGGAGTAAAGTGTCTTTCCCAAGGACACAATACCGAGCCGAGCGGGGATCGAACCCGCGACCTCTGGATCACGAGTTGACCGCCTAAACCACTCGACCACGGTGCCTCCTTAGATAATTTCCAGTAGAATGAACATAATACTGCTATAAAACCTACCTGGAAACTTTTCTGTCTAAAATGATATTGAAATGGCAGATGTCTGATAGTTACGGGCTCATCACAGGATACACCTTGAAGAGGCCCTTCCTGCTCAAAACATAGAAAGCCTCTCATCCTTAGGGCTGCTTTGTCTGTTTCTCACGTTAAGGATTCAATTCTGAATTGATGGAGTGCAGTTCTGAAGACTGTAGTTGTACATCCTCTAAAAGAAAAGTCAACCACTCAAAGATAACAGTTTGTCATGTAGAAATGATATAAGCAGTGGATTTCCATCAAGGACAGTCGTCTCTTATCTCTTGCCAACATGGCTGCCAGATTTAGACAACATCTTATCACCGATATGGATAAATACCAGACAAAATAAAGTGGAGGTTACCATGTCAGTAGGTCATGAAAATGCCTGGAAACTTTTGGAGACAACTTTCTCTTTCTGCGAACAGATGTAGACAGATGGACGATTTCTGAATCCACGTAAGTAGTACTCAACGCCTCCTTTCATGATAGGATCTGAAGATACCCAGGCCCGGTAGATACAGGAACCTGCTGTGTTAGAGAAAAAACAAACAAACCCAGCAAAACGGTTACATGTGTATCCTTGACCTGGTGAAGGACACTTCACTTCTTGTAGTGAAGTGGAACAGCTGGTGAAAGATAGGAAAAAAGAAAAAGAAATGCAGAATTAGAAGAGGTCTTGTTTTTATCTAATGGATGGAGGTAGGCAGAAATAAACTTATGATGTACACACGTTTCGGTTTAAAGTCAACTCTGCCGCTCCCCCCCCCCCCTGTTTCCCCAACGTTACCCCACTCCACTCCCTTCCCCATTCTCCTGTCCATCGTCGTGGTTCTCTATTTTCCCTCTCTCTGTAATGATCTCCGTCATTCATTACTATGCTGTCGATAAACATTATCACCCGTGTGTGTGTGCGGGCGTATGTGTGTGTGCGGGCGTATGTGTGTGTGTGGGTGTGTGTGTGTGTGTGTGTGTGTGTGTGTGTGTACGCTGTCGATAAAATATTATCACATAGTGTGTGTTGTGTGTGTGTGTGTGTGTGTGTGTGGTGATAACTATCTAAGAATCATGCTAACATTTTTTTACGACCATCTGCAGTAGCACAGTGGATAGCACATAGGATTCCTGGCTGGAGGGTCAGGGGATCGAATCCCATACAAGCCATAGAGGGTTTTTCTTTTACTTCGACCGGCTCGTACTTAGAATGAGCTTCTGGCTCAATGTGGAGATTGGCACCACAGTATCGAACATCATATCAACCATTTGACGAATTCATGCGACTTTGAGAGTGTTACTCAAATTGAAGGACATGACCGGCACTGTAAGTTTCTCTATCTCCTGCATTTAGTTTGTGACAGGATGTCTAATGTCAAGTGGTCTCAAAGCTGAGGGATCTTCACTGCATTATCATTGTCATCATTATCATCCTCGTTATTTTGAGTATCCTGCATAAACAAAAGAAAGTGCTCTGAAAGCTGAAGGATCTTTACTGCATCATCGTCATTATTATCGTCCGCATCATCTCGACTATCATGTATAAAAGAAAATTGTCTCTGATATGATGGCCCCAGTTGCTCTGGTCTCATGTTAACCTCAGCTTTCTGTTTCCCTAAACACTTTCTTGCCTGTGGAGAGGTCGTGTCGAAGCTTTTGAAGGAAGACGGTCTTTGTAAGGCTGTTGGTGGGATGTTGTAATAGCTGTTATCACTGAAGGGTATCTCATTCACCCTGGCTATGCCAATAATTGAATATGGCTGTCATTACAAGAGGACAGGGTAGCTCAGTGGTCAGAGCACTTGTTTCCCCAAGATAAGGACAGCACTGAGCGTAGTGACCAAGTGGATGGGTGACCGTTTGCTGGCCCCTGGAGAAGCTGAGGTCTCTGACACCTCGCTCCTCAACGACCGCAAAGGTTAGGGAATCACCTTTACCTTTGACCTTTTATGAGGCTTGGAAGATAGTGTCCTGTGTATAGTGCATGATCTGTTGGGAAAGACCCGCACCTTTCCTTGATTCCTCCTATCTCAAATCAGTAATGTTCTTTAGGAGAGACTGCATTATGTGTCACTGATCACTGCAATCTCCCTGTTGGCAGAGAAGGCAGCAAGAGGAAGCAAGAGGAGGCACCACTCCTGTGTCTAGGCCAGTCTGTGTAGTATTGCCATCCAGCTCTGCTGTACGCTTCGGGGTCTTCCTTACCACTTTGCTTCTGCTGTTTGATGCTGACTGTTCTGTAGTTTGTATCTGTTGCAGTCTACGGACAAGCCACTGTCGGTTTGTTCTTTCTGTCTAATGAGCGCAGGTCATTTCCATTGTCTCTTTACGACGAAAGTGTCCCTATTGTTTAACTTTTTCGGATGCGCTGGGCCTGACTTGTCAGGCGCTTAACGGCAGGACAATACATTATTTTCGCTAATAGGACAGAAAACAGTAGTTGCAGTCTAAGCGTTCGAAGAAGAAGAGAAAGAAGTGCAGTTTTTTTTAGGCAAACACACTTTTAACATTTTCACAGCTGTATTTAACTTTCATGTAAATTTGAATCACTCTAAAGCATATAAACTGCAAACAGCATGGAAGAAAACACTCTGCCCATCCTATTAACGAAACGCTTTAAATCACCAGCTTTTTCTGAACGTTCTTTCTTTGTAGACAGGTAAGTGGCCATTATGGGGACGGGATAGCTCAGTGGTCAGAGCCCTCACTGTCCCCAGGCAATGTTAAGCAGCGTCGAGCGAGGTTAGCAACTGGATGGGTGACCGTTTGTGCGCCTTGGCTTCAGTACAGTTCCCCAGTTCACCCAGCTATAAATGGGTACCTACACACTTTAGGGGTAGGGAAGGTAAAGCAGCGAGGGAGAGGAGATGGGCGCCGCCCTCCATATACTGGTCCCTGGAGAAGCTGAGGTCTCTGATGCCTCGCTCACCTACGACCGCATAGGTTATGGGACACTTTTACCTTTTTACCTCTTTAGGTGGTCTTTGTCATGACGATCACTCCACGAATGCTGTGACTGCCCTGCTAACACACTTTCAACCTCTGTCCCGGGGAAGAGTCAGTAGAAAGATAGGGAGGGATAGCAGTCTCACTGATAATTATGCCTTCAGCTCCCAGCTTCTTCTTTAACAGCAAACAAACACAGACTGGAAAAAAACCCCACGAATACACATCTGCACAGCCAGAAAAAAAGGACAGAAGCGTAGAGAAAGTGTTCTCTTTCTCTTTCTCTCTCTCTCTCCCTTCTTTTACCGTAGGTTAGTGCTGCTGCTGATAAGATAAAGATGTCCAATTTGAGGC
Source organism: Rapana venosa (assembly GCA_028751875.1). Classification (NCBI taxonomy): domain Eukaryota; kingdom Metazoa; phylum Mollusca; class Gastropoda; order Neogastropoda; family Muricidae; genus Rapana; species Rapana venosa. The sequence continues at coordinate 13,994,051 of CM054144.1, read as the reverse complement.
CGAGAAGCCATGAATGTCTGCAGGAAGATGGAGAACAGACCCCCAAAATAACTGAACTACTGTCTGGGAGGGAGACAGGTCACTATCCCTTTATGCCCGAGTGATGTTTCATTTGGCTGATAGGGCCTCCCACAACAGGGGTGGAGGGTTTTTTTCACTTCGTGGAACTCTCTCACTCTCTCTCTCTCTCTCTCTCTCTCTCTCTCTCTCTCTCTCTCTCTCTCTCTCTCTCTCTGTGTCTCTGTCTCTGTCTCAATACTGTGTGTAGTTTGTGGCTTCATTGCTCTGTTTCCAAAAGGTTCCTATGCAGTATGTTTTGGAATGTTGATTCTATTCACACCACAACTTCCTGAGGGGCCAAGACCTAGATTGAAGAAAACTTTCGTATATACGCATTCTCTGTCTGTCTGTCTGTCTGTCTGTCTGTCTGTCTGTCTCTCTCTCTCTCTCTCTCTCGCTCTCTCTCTCTCGCTCTCTCTCTCGCTCTCTCGCTCTTTTCTCCTCTCTCTCTTCTCTCTCTCCTCTCTCTCTCTCTCTCTCTCCTCTCTCTCTCGCTCTCTTCTCTCCTCTCTCTCTTCTCGCTCTCGTCTCTCTCTCTCTCCTCTCTCGTCTCTCTCTCTCTCTCTCTCTCGTCTTCTCCGCCTCTCTCTTCTCGCTCTCTCTCTCTCTCGCTCTCTCTCTCTCTCCGCTCTTCCTCTCTCTCACTCTCTCTCTCTTCTGCTCTCTCTCTCTCTTCTCCTCCTCCTCTCTCTCTCTCTCTCCTCTCTCTCTCTCCTCTCTCTTCTCTCCTCTCTCTCTCTCTCTCTCTCTCTCCGCTTCTTCTCTCTCGCTCTCTCTCTCTCCTCTCCTCTCTCTCTCTCTCTCCTCTCTCTCTCTCTCGTCTCTCTCTCTCTCTTCTCTCTCTCTCCTCCTCTCTCTCTCTCTCTTCTCTTCTCTCTCTCTCGTCCTCAGAGCAAGCAAAAAGAGAAGTGCAGTAAAAGTCCTTCCTCTTCGTTTTCCCCAGCTAGGTTGGTGCAGAGAGAGGAATGGAGGGAACTGGTTGTTGAGTCTTTGAGGGTGCCCCCACGGTCGTCAGACTACGGGACAGATAGATAGATAGATAGGTTGGTGCAGCTGATGATAAAACAAACCTGTCCAAGTTGAGGCCAGGAAGCTCTGAGGTTCACAGTTGGTGAAAGTTTTGCCTAGGCGGCCATTTGCCCACCGTTAAGGTGGCCGCATTCCGAATTTGGGGATAATGTCTGTATACAAACACCAGTATCTGGTAAAGGCCTTATCTATCACCCTTTGAAATAAAGATTGTCGATCCATCCATCAATCAATCGGTCTCTCTCAGTTTCTTGCTTTCCTACAACCCTCCATCATTCTTTTTATTTCTTTTTCAAGCTTTTGATTCGCCCAATACAAGGGGGCTTAGTAGGCGGAGTCCTGCGTATGTTAGCTCAGAACAGGCACCTCTGTACACCACCAAACACTGAACACCACACATGTGCAAAATATTCTTTTTTTTGCTGCCTCATCTAGGCTACTGTGACGTTCCCATCCCTGCTGTTCCCACGCCGCTCATTTCAATCTCCACGCCACAATCACACCCAGATTCGTTATGTCTCATCCTCAGGGTCGAAAGTCCACAGGGAGCTCATCAATATTAGGCCGCCGTAGGGCCACCAACCAGAGGGGCCCTGCACTGCTGCTGGGTCACTTTGTTGGTGTTCAGTGGTGCCTGTTCTGAGCTAACATATGCAGGACACCACCTACTGAACATCCTACTAACGACAGTATTAGCTCAGTCGCGGAGCCAGACTGAGTGACACAAACTCACCACAGGCACAGAAGTGTATTGGGAAACCGAATGCACGCAAACACGCACGCAAAACAAACACACACACAAGTCAACACTTACAAACACACACACATTTTCTCTCCCTGTCTCTCTGTCTCTCTGTCTGTCTGTCTCTCTCTCTCGCACACACACACACATACACGCGCGCATGCACACATACACACACACACACACACTCTCTCTCTTCTCTCTCTCTTTCTGTCTCACACACACACATTCACACACACACAGTGATAATTTAGATAGCATTGCCTGCTGTGCTTGCTTCTTACTACAAACAATAGTTTCCTTGTCCAGAGGTCAGTGCACCCATTTACAATACCACAAATCCCTAGCTTATAACCACCACCACCCCTTCCGCGCAACTAAATACGGTTTATAATGATAATAATAATAATAATGTGTGGAATTTATATAGCGCTGAATCTTGTAAAGCAACAAATCAAAGCGCTCAGATGACTTTTTTATATCGAGGATAATGGAATAAGCACTCATGTGCTTTTTTTTCACATCCAGTCCCCGATGCATGCGGTTTTGTAAATTTTGTCATCTGGTCCCACCGGCACACAATGGCCCACTCTTTCGAAAAGCGGAACAGGATTTAACGTGTGCGCAAGATGTTCTGCATGCGTTCGCACACGGGGCCTCGGTTTATAGTCTCATCCGAAGGACTTTGACATTCAGTTCGATATTTTAGGGGTGGTCAAACTGGGAAGAAAGGGCGAGGCTGGCAATCGAACCCAGAACCTCACGATTTACTTTCTGGCAGGCAAACGTCTTAACCATCCTGCCACCTTCCTTCCAATAAATAATCCTATAAATTATCCTATTCCATAAGATGTCTGGGTACTAGTCTTTGGTTTAAACAAAATCAGTTCTCTGGGTTCGATTCCCTGTCTCGCCCTTTCTTCCCAGTTTGGCGAAAAAATCGAACTGAATGTCAAAGTCCTTCGGATGAGACTATAAACTAAGGCCCCGTGTGCGAATGCACGCAGAACATTTTACGCACATATTAAAAATCCGTTCTGCTTTTTGGAAGAGTAGGCATTTTTATTCTGGTAGGAACGGATGAAAATTTTTTTAAAAAGCGCATGCACACATGTGGTCATGTTTAGGCACCATTTCCGAAGTCGGAATGCGGCTACCTGAATGGTCGGGGAAAAAACCGATCCACGTATGCAAAAATCACACCAATGGCAAACCTTGGACCTCTAGCTGAGGAATGACCCCCCCCCCCACCCCCCCCCCTATATTTAATCAGAGATCCTTACATTATATACACACACACCAGAGTAACAACAATCCAAAAACATGGCGTGCTCCCATTTAAAAAAAAAAATCAGTATTTTCTTGTAGTAGGCAAGTAGTAGATATGGACACAGTGTGAACCACTGTAGTCATAAGTCTTAGCTGATAAACTGTTGACAGCAATCGTTAATGTTTAGATAACCTCTTAAAATATCACAGCGCTTAAAGAGAGAAAGGGAGTAAATATAAGTTCTAAGCAAATGTTGACAAAACCCACCCAAACTAAACGCCAAATAGCTAACTGCCGTCAGAGCCTGGGCTTTATCACAGTTCTTGATTAAACCATTGACGCTGGGGGCAACAGCAAAGTGAGAGGCTGTATGACCAGTGGCTTTTCCACTCATGGAATTCCACTTTACAGCTTAGTCTTTAGTGATCGACTATGACTCTCTGACTAGGAGGCTTGACTTGCACAGTCCTTATGTGCTGCAGCCCTGGGGGCAAGTTGGCCTTTGGAGAACATCTCCAACGCTGACTGTCCTTATGCCCACTTGGCCGAGAGAGTGGGGATGTACTGTGGGCAAGGCATGTCCACTATAATCAAATTTCTGCCCAGTTTCCAAAACAGCAGCTGCCTCCTCTGCTGTTTTGGAGGTCGTCGTCGAACACGACGGACTCAGATACATACAATCTTTCAGGTCAGTGTGCAACGTGCAATCAGCACAAATAAAAAGAACCCACAGCACTGATATTTTTTTCTTGTCAAAATTCTGTAGGAAAGATATCGTCTTTAGGCGCCAAGAAGAATTACAGAGAGTAGAGTAACGGTAGTCAGAATTTTGAAAAGAGAACACTTGTAGCATTGTTCTTTGGTGGCAATCTTAACACACTAAAGACCAATCCAAATGTCATGGATAGAGAGAAAATTGCTATGACATCTTAGTACAATAAGATACAATACAATACAATACAAAACAGTACAGTACTAAACAATACAACATGATACAATGCAATACAATGCAAAACAATGCACTTCAATATAATGCTCTTCAATACAATGCAATACAATGCACTTCAATACAACGCAAACCAATGAAATGGAACACAATGTAATACAGAGCAAAAGCCAATTACAAAAACAATACAAAAGCATCACAATCCGACACAATGTAACGCAACATCACGCAACGTGATGTAAGGCAACTCAGTGCCACACCACACCACCCCACACCACCCCCTCACTCCATGTCATGACATACGACGCGACGTAGCACGACGTGACACAACGCAACTCAACGGCAATGCAATACAACACAATCCAACCCAACCCAACCCCATTCCAATCCAAACTCCTGTCTTCAAGTGCACTGAGGGGACACACAGTTTCCCCGTGGAGATACCGGGAGCCTTTCAGTATAAAGAGCATCCCCACCTTCTGTACATTCTCTGCTAGGAATTCCCTCTTTTCTATCCCTCTCTTTGTTTCTGCCTCGTTCCATTTCTTCATGTCCTCTCCTTCTCGTCTATTTTCTGCCATCTTGGTTCGATCTCCCTGCTTTCACCCCCCCCCCCCCCCCCCCCCCCCCCCCCCCAGAGAGACTTAAAAGATGTTCACTCCCATGCCGAAGTCAGATGTACTGGGCCTGACTTGTCAAGCGCTTAACAGCAGCGCAACGCATTTTTGCTCATATGACAGAAAACGATCGTTGATGTCTGAGCATTCATCGAAGAAGAAGAAGAAGAAGAAGGACACGCAGTGTACCTCTGTTTCACAACCAAGCAGTTTCCCATACAAACAGTAGGAAACCCACTCTGCAGGCGAGGCGAGAACAAGGTGACCATTTTTGGGTAGTTGGGGACACCCCCGAATAATCGTGATTGACTTTTCCGTTGTTTGCCGGGAACATGAGGGGTACAGGGCAGTGTTCTGTCTGTCGTGCTGTGATAGCTGTCTCTCTGGCTGTCTGTCTGCCTGGTTAGCTGTCTTGTTTTTCGTTTCCGATTTTGCTGTGAATGTGTGTTTCAAAGTGCCTATCCTGTCTCCGTGTGTCTGTTTCTGTCTGTCTTTCTGTTTCTCTGACTGTCTCTGTCTCTCTCTCACATGCACACACTGGCACGTATGCGTCGAAATCATCACCATCATCATCTTTGTTATTATTGTCAATCATGATAATAATAACAATGATGATGATCATAATAATAGTAATAATAACAACAACAATAATAATAATCATTATCATCATCATCATCATCATCATCATCTTCATCATCATCATCATCATCATCATCATGGGGACGGGATAGCTCAGTGGTCGGAGCACTCGCTTTCCCCCAGCCAAGTTAAGCAGCGTCGAGCGTGGTTACCAGTTGGATGGGTGACCGTTTGCGCGCCTTGGCTTCAGTACAGTTCCCCCAGTTCACCCAGCTGTAAATGGGTACCTGCCCTCTTTAGGGTCGGGGAAGGTAAAGCAGCGAGGGAGAGGAGATGGGCGCCGCCCTCAATATGCTGGCCCTAGAGAAGTGAGGTCTCTGACGCCTCGCTCCCTTACGACCTTATAGGTTATGGGACTCCTTTACCTTTACCTCCTAATCATCATCATCATCATCATCATCATCATCATCATCATCATCATCATCATCATCATCATCATCATCATCATCATCATCATCATCATCATCATCCCACCCCAAGCACCTCAAATCAGAAGAAAAGAAAACCATCTTCCCTGAGACCATATTCAAACTGTTGCAGACAGGCAGACAGACAGAAAGCCAGACAGACAGACAGGAAGACAGGCAGAAAACAGACAGACAGAAAGCCAGAGAGACAGACAGGAAGACAGGCAGAAAACAGACAGACAGAAAGCCAGACAGACAGACAGGAAGACAGGCAGAAAACAGACAGACACAAAGCCAGACAGACAGACAGGAAGACAGGCAGAAAACAGACACAAAGCCAGATAGACAGACAGGAAGACAGGCAGAAAACAGACAGACGCAAAGCCAGACAGAGACTCCCCATGACTGCTGATAACTCTGACACAACATCTGTGATGCCTGCCTGCCAGATAGACAGCAATCTGCCACAGTATAAATCAGTATAAATCACCACACTCCACTGCTGTACTGCTTCCCCCTATCAAGGCAGTGATAACCTCTGGTAAACAACTGCAGAACCGGTTTTTGCTTTTGTTTTGTTTTGTTTTGAGGATTGATACAGAGTGGTGGGGTACAGAACTAATTCTAATCAGTGAGTGGTTGGATGTGGGATGCAGAACGGGTTAACTATTCTAATCAGTTATTGATTGGATTCGTGGTACAGAATAGGTTAAGTATTCTCATGAGTGGCTGGTTGGATGTGTTGCACAGAATAAGTTAACTATTCTGATGAGTGACTGGTTGGATGAATGATGCAGGATCTGTAGATTGTGCAGGCGATAGATTGAATGAAAGCCTTAGCAAGAACGGAGAAGAGAGAGAAAGAGAATGGTAAAGATTGATGAGAGAGAGAAAAACAGACAGACAGCCAGACAGGCAGACAGATAAGGTAGACTGACAAAACACAGAGACATGCATGCAGACAAGGACAGATAGCAGACAGATAGACAGAGAAAGACAAACAGATAAGACAGACTGACAAAACACACTCACTCTCTCTCTCTCTCTCTCTCTCTCTCTCTCTTCTCTCTCTCACACACACACACACACACACACACACACACACACACACACACACACACACACACACACACACACACACACACACACACACACACACACACACACACACACACACACACACACACACACACACACACACACACACACACACACACACACACACACACAGACATACTCGCAGACAGCAGACAGACACTTAGAGAAAGATCTATCGCAAGAGCGAGAACAAGAATAAGAACAAAAAAACCCACCAACAACTTGAGAAGACTCCCTCTCCTTCACACTACTTGTGTTGCTGCTGCTGCTGCTGCTGATAAGATAAACAGATCAAAAGGTTGAGGAGAAGTCATGTGTGTCTGTCTGCAGGAAGGCAGAGGGAGAAGAGAGGGAGAGGAGAGGGAGAGGAGAGGGAGAACAAGACCCCAACAGATTACTGAACGTCTGTGTCTGTGTCTGACTGGGAGACAGACAGGTCAGCTTTGAACACACTCAATTGATGCTTCACCTTGAAAGATACACAGTCTGTTGGAATCATTGACAGGATTAAAATTTTATTATTATTATTACTATCATTATCATTTCTCTTGTGATTATTGAAAGAATGATATATAATTATATTGCTACTTAAGAGAGGTATCTTGTGATTCCAGCAACCTTTAGGTGAGAGTAAGGCTGATTAGAAAACATCAAACAGTTTATTGAAAAATATTACAATTACGTCAAATAGTTCATTTATAAAATTGCAATAACGTAAGATGAAACGTGCTTTAATCCTCAGGGTGTGATGTGAAAAGAATGGGTCGTTAAAAAGTGAAACTTGCTGAATTTCAGGTACAAAGTTCTGCAAATTTTTTTTAATTTTTTTTTTTTTTTTATTAATATTTGAACCTGGGTTGAGCTGTCTTAAATTTATGGGAGGTTGTTTTTGGAGGAGTGGGGTGCCTCACTTTCTGTGATCTTCCTGCCCTACTTTTTCCACGCCGCTCACTCCTATCTCTCCTCTCCAGCCATACCCACATTCTTTCTGTCGCACCCTCAGTGTCAGAAGTCCACAGGGAGCCCAGCAATGTCAGGCCGCCACGGGGCTACCAGCCAGAGGGACCCTGCATGCACTACCGCTAGGTCACTTTGGTGGTGTTCATTATGTACCTGTTCTGAGCCTGCATTCAACATTTGTATAAACAGAACAGGATTTTGTGAGAGAAAGATTAGTGAGAGAAAACACGTTTCAACTTAAAGAACTTTTTCAGAAGAAGAAGAAGAAGGATGGTTTATGTAGGTGAAGTCGAAAGGCACTTATGGTTTGGCGTAATGAGATAACATAGACTCAAAGTAGAAATAATTGTTGCCCAAACATCGGTGGATTGCTGGTCTAGAGGTAAGTCGCCTGACTAGAAAGCAAAAAGTCCGGGTCGGAAGTGTGCGGTGGTTCGATCCCTGTTGGGCCCGAAACTTTTCCTCCATCCATTACACCACGAGTGGTGGTCTGGGTACTAGTCTTTCGGATGAGACGATGATAAAACGAGGTTCCGTGTGTTACACAAGATTATTTAGCGCACGTAAAAGAACCTGCAGCAAGAAGAGAGTCGTCCCTGGCAAAATTCTGTAGAAGAAAAGCCACTCTGATAGGGAAACAAATACACTTGCAGACAGGAACAAGAAAAAAAAGGTGGCGTTGCTCTTGTGGCGACGCGAATTTTACGCAGAGAAATCTGCCGTGATTTAAAGTGGTATACAATAACAATTTAAAAAAAAAATCTAGACCACCCTGAGCACACGCTGAAACCCTCGTTACTTTTCATAGTAAAGTAGGCCAGCATATACAGCATATACAGTATATACAGGGGCTGGTTTGATGAAAGCATGGTTGCACCACTGAAGGCGGATTTACCAGGTTCAATTCCTCTAGGACACACGGTCTTAAAAAATTACTACACATACAAACACACGCACGCACACACACACAACACACACACACACCACCTCCCACCACACACAACACCACAACACACACCACACACACACACACACACACACACACCCCCCACCACACACACCACCACCCCTCCCCCACAACCACACACAACACACACACACACACTCCCACTCACACACACAATACACACACTCTCTCTCTCACACAACACACAACACACACTCTCCCCCCCCCACACACACACAACACACACTACCCCCCCCCCCACCCACACATCCAACACACATCCCACTCACACACATAGACACACATCCCCCCCCCCCACAACCACACACACACCAAACACACACACATCCCCCCCCCCCCCCCCACCCTACACACATACACACACTAACAAACACACACACACCACACATCCCCCCCACCACCCACACCACACCACACACACACCACACACACACACACACCCACCCTCACACACACATCCCCACCAACACCTGACACACATCCCCTCACACCTCCCCCACCTCACACACACACGCAAGCACACCCCACTCTCCACCCTCCCCCCTCCCCCCTCCTGCCCCTCCCCTCCTCCCCCCCCTCCCCCCCCCCCCACCCCCCATCCCCCCCACCCCCACACCCCCCCCCCACACACACACACAAGAAGGAGGAGGGGCAGAGTGCAGGGGGCCGGGTGTTTGACGAGGCAGAAAGGGAGGCGCTAAGCGCTTGTTGTGTCAACGGACCAAGACCCCACCGTCACAGTTTCCCAGGACTTGAGGGCGCCCCCAGCCAACTGTCTGCATCCCATCCCTACCTCCCTCCCTCCTCCCTCCGTCCCTCCGTCCCCGTCTCTCTACACCTTTCCCCGTCCACCTTCCGTTCCCTGGCGGGGCGGTTGCGTTTGTCTGTCTGGTTTTGGCTGTGTTGACGACAGTCCTGTCGTCTGTGTTGTCGCTGTCTGTTGTCTGTCTGTCTCTGGTTGACCAGTCTGCACTGTCTGTCTGTCGGTTTGATGGTTGCAGTCCGTCTGTCTGTCTGTCTGTGTCTGTCTGTCTGTCCTGGTTGACAGTCCCGTCTGTCTGTCTGTCTCGTCTGTCTGCTCTGTCTGGTCTCGTCTGTTGACAGTTCTGTCTGTCTGTTGTCTGTTGACCGTCTGTCTGTCTGTCTGTTGTTGTCTGGTTGACAGTCCGTCTGTCTGTCTGTCTGTCTGTTTGTCTGTTGACAGTCCGTCTGTTGTCTGTCTGTCTGGTTGTTGGTTGACAGTCCGTCTGTCTGTCTGTCTGTCTGGTTGACAGTCCGTCTGTCTGTCTGTCTGTCTGGTTGTCTGGTTGACAGTCCGTCTGTCTGTCTGTCTGTCTGTCTGTCTGTCTGTCTGTCTGTTTGTCTGGTTGACAGTCCGTCTGTCTGTCTGTCTGTCTGTCTGGTTGTCTGGTTGACAGTCCGTCTGTCTGTCTGTCTGTCTGTCTGTCTGTTGGTTGACAGTCCGTCTGTCTGTCTGTCTGTCTGTCTGGTTGTCTGGTTGACAGTCCGTCTGTCTGTCTGTCTGTCTGTTGCTGTTACATCGTCTGTCTGTGTCTGTCTGTCTGTTGTCTGTTGACAGTCCGTCTGTCTGTCTGTCTGTCTGGTTTGTCTGGTTGACAGTCCCGTCTGTCTGTCTGTCTGTCTGTCTCTGTCTGTTGCGTCTGTCTGTTGTCCGTCTGTCTGTCTGTCTGTCTGTTGACAGTCCGTCTGTCTCGTCTGTCTGTTGTCTGGTTCGTCGTCTGTCTGTCTGTCTGTCTGTTTTGTCCTGTCTGTCTGTCGTTTGTCTCTGTTTTGTCTGTTGTCGTCATCAGTCAGTCTTGTTCTGTCTGTCTAGTGTCAGTCATCGTCTGTCTTTGTCTGTCTCTGTCTGTGCCTCTCTCTGTTGTGTCTATGTCTCTTTTTGTGTCTGTCTCTCTGTCTTGTCTTTCTGTCTGTCTGTCTGTCTGTCTGTTTGTCTCTCTCTCTCTCTCTCTTCGCTGTGTCTCTGTTTCTGTCTGATTGTCTGTCAGTCTGTCTGTCTGTCACTGTGTATCTCTCTGTTTGCGTTTATGTCTCTTTGTAAGTGTCTTTCTGTCTGTCGTTCTGTGTCTCTGTCTCTGCTTAATTGTCTGTCTGTCTGCCTGTCTGTCTGTCTCACCTTGTCCTAACATCTTTATTCTTTAAAGATAATTCATTCATTCATTCATTCATTCATTTTCTGTCTCTGTCTCTGTCTCTGTCTGTTTCCTTTAAACTGTGTGTGTTCTACTGTAATACCATATTCAACACATCCAGTCATTCCTGATTGCCCATATAATTATTTGTAACGGGTTGCATGGCCTATACAATTAAACTCTTGAGTCTTGAGTCTCTGTCTCTGTCTGTCTCTGTCTGTCTGTCTGTCTGTCTGTCTGTCTGTCTGTCTCTCTCTCTCTCTCTCTCTCTCTCTCTCTCTCTCTCTCTCTCTCTCTCTCTCTCTCTCCCGCCCCCTTTCTTTTTCAGTCCCATTCATCTCCTTCATTCAGCAAGTTCATGAATGCACCCAGTCACTCTACGAACGAACTTTCTTTCTTAAATTTTTTCAAAAACACTTTGTTATTTGGAACTTTGAATCTAAAAGAACTATTAACGGTCTTGCCTCAATTTCGTAATTGTGTGGAGAAGAAAAAAATGAAAAGAATACGAAAAATTATAATAATAATTATTAGAATGATGATGACGATGATAATAATAACGATGATAATAATTATAATGGTGCTGCTGCTGGTACTGCTGATAATAATAATGATGATGATAATAATAATAATAATAATAATAACAACAACAACAACACCAACAACAGTAACATTAATAATGAAAATAAGGATGATGATAATGATATTAATAATAATAATAATAACAAAAGTAATAACAATGGTGATTATTTTAATGGTGATGATGTTGATGACATATGTGCAGATGGGTATAATGAAGATGAAAGCGACGATGACAATGACAACAATGACGATGACAATGACAACAACGACGATGACGATGACAACAACAACGACGATGACAACGACAACAACGACGATGACAACGACAACAACGACGATGACAACGACAACAACGACGATGACGATAACAACAACGACGATGACAACGACAACAACGACGATGACGATGACAACGACAACAACGACGATGACGATGACAACGACAACAACGACGATGACGATGACAACGACAACAACGACGATGACGATGACAACGACAACAACGACGATGACGATGACAACGACAACAACGACGATGACAATGATAATGCTGATGATCAATCTTTCTCTTAGGGCGCAGCATGCAATCTTGCCATCCAATGCGCTGTGCTGACACCTTAACACTCCAGCGAATGTAACATTTCTCCATCGCCCCCATTCCCCTCCTCCAACCCCCCCCCCCCCCCCCCCCCCCCCTCGTAACAAGTGTCTGGGAGGCAAACTCAGAGCCGAAAAGGTAAAAGGTCAGCTTTAAATTTAGAGAGAAGAGAGAGGGGGGAGGGGTGGAGGGAGAGAGAGAGGGGGGGGAGAGAGAAAGAGAGAGAGAGAGAGGGGAGAGAGCGAAAGAGAGAGAGAGAGAGAGGGAGAGGAGAGAGAGAGAGGGGAGAGAGAGAGAGAGAGAGAGAGGGGAGAGAGAAAGTGAGAGAGAGAGAGAGAGGGGGGAGAAAGTGAGAGAGAGAGAGAGGGGGGAGAGAAAGTGGAGAGAGAGAGAGAAGGGGGGGGGAGAGAAAGTGAGAGAGAGAGAGAGAGAGGGGGGGAGTGAAGTGAGAGAGAGAGAGAGAGAGAGAGAGAGAGAGAGAGAGAGAGAGGAGAGAGAGAGAGAGAGAGAGAGAGAGAGAGAGAGAGAGAGAGAGAGAGAGAGAGAGAGCGGGAGTCCAGCATTCCTTCGTTGTTAGCGGACAGACCCGCTATGGCCTGATTGACTTTTCCGCTGTTTGGACGGCCGGCTGTCTGCTTCTTTAGGTAGAGGCCAGCCAGTGGATGTTCGCTCAGCTGTCTGTCTGTCTGTCTGTCTGTGTGTGTTGCTGTCTGTCCGTCTGTTTGTCCGTCAGTTTGCTAAAATGTTACAGGCTGACTGTGTCCTTAAGGATTTTCCTCAGCCTAATATGTCAGCGAGGAGGCACCGTGGTCGAGTGGTTTAGGCGGTCAACTCGTGATCCAGAGGTCGCGGGTTCGATCCCCGCTCGGCTCGGTGTTGTGTCCTTGGGAAAGACACTTCACTCCTATTTTCCTCACTCCACCCAGGTGTACAAGTGGGTACCAGCTCTGCTGGGGAAGTATCTGGCGACAGACTAGCGTCCTGTCACAGGGGTGGTGAAAAAACCATCAGTTCGCTTAACGCTACAGAAACCGGGATAAGCTCCGGCTCTATGGGCCTTCTGGCTCGAAAGAACATACTAATATGTCAGCGGCTTGTTAATGCGGACATGACTTTGAAATCAGCATTGTGCGTAATTGTCTAAGCTTGAATACAAGTCATTTCATTTTCTTCGTACATATTCAAACAACAAGGAGCAAGGTTATATAATACGCCTGTCTAACAAGCCAGAAGGCACAGGTTCGCTTCCCCGCTTGAACACCGACTTTTCCTGTCATGATTATATTCGGCCTTGGGTAGTTAGTTGGTCTGGGTGCAAGTATTTCGGTCTGAGAGGTTTGCACTAAAGTTGATATGTAAGTTCACAAAAATCTCCATCCTTACACTCCGCCAGCTTCCCCGTGGGGAGGGGGGAGGGCTCTCGGTATAAATAGCACCACCACCTTTTGGACATTCTGAGCAAGGAATTCCCTCTTTTCTATCCCTCTCTTCGTTTCTGCTTTGCTTCCTGTTCCTCCTTCTTATATATTTCCTGCCTTCTTAGTCCATTCTCCTTCCTTTTCTCCAGGAAAGATTTAAAACATAACAATTCTCTCCCACGCCGAAGTCGGATGCACTGGGCCTGACTTGTCAGGTGCTTAACGGCAGCGCAACGCATTTTCTTTCATACGACAGGCAACAATAGTTGCTATCTGAGCGTTTATTCAAAAAAAAGAAAGATACTCCGCCAGCTACCACCGAGATTTGAACCCGCAATTCGTGAATTTTGGGCCTACAGGACCAAGAAGAGAGTCTGGGTGTTCAAACTGATCCAATTGCGAGTTAGAATTCTCTGGACTATCATTCTATGTGTATAGTTCGAAGTTCTTGATGCTTGTGTGAGCACATGCCCATCGCAAAAGAAAATGGGAGAATGAAATGATTACAGAAAAGTAAGTTCAAAATGAAGTGCAACCACAAGTTACTATCTGCGACAAGGAACACACACACACACACGCACGCACGCACGCACGCACGCACGCACACACACACACACACATACATACACACACACACACACCACGCACACAACACACACAACACACAACACAACACACAACACACACACACACAACACACACACCACCACACACACACGCACGCACTCACACACACACACTACACACACACACGCACCACACTCACACACACACTCACACACACACACACACACACACATACCACACACACAGACACATAGAACAAAGGAGTCCCTTTGACCCCACCGTTTCAGATTCCAAGCACACCCCCACACCAACACCAACAAAACGAAGAAAAACCACTTCACCCTACATGAACACAACACACACTAAAACACACCACACACCATCAAACTCCCACATCCACAAAATCACATACTCAGAACCTATAATTCACTAGACACATCTCCTACACACTCATGTCTGAGATAGCACTGACTGACTATCTGACAGAGGCCGTTACCGCCAACAGAACTCCGCTTTTGTGTCTGTCAGTTGCAAGCGTGGCGGGCATTCTCAGAAGACTGTCCATCCTTCATCTGGGAAGATACTAGTATCTTTTGTTTGCTTGTGTTATGGAAGAAGAAGAAGAAGAAGAAGAATAGAAGTCTACTTTGTGGAGAGTATATAACTTGCGATGCAAGGGACCAAAACAAAAGAGAGAAGAAATAACTGTTATATATAAAACAAAAGATGATGACAAGAGAAAGCAAGAAATTAATATTTGCAAACATAAACAATGATTTTAAAATATTCTAGCTTTGACAGATATACCAAAGGTGTTCGTAACTTTTCGTTTTGTTAAAATAAAACAGAAAAAAACCTCTGTGGTGGTGACGGTAGGTCTGGAGGGGGGGGGGGGGGGGGTAGGGGTTGGATTGGGGGTTGGGGGGGTGGGGGTGGATGCGAGCACGTGCTCGCAGAATGCGTGCGTGGGTGCGTGCGTGATTGTGTCTGCCGATGTATGTGTGAGTGTGTGTTTGTGTGTCTGCACCTGCACAACATCCACACATGACTAGAGGTAAAACAGAATCCCTCTATCCGGCCTTTTAAATCCCAGTATACCCCCAAAGGATTAATTTTCCTCTGTCTGCTGGTAATATTGTGGTCTACTTTTGGCCTCTCCTTGTTGACTTCATACCTGTCATCTATAGAATTTTCAAAAAGTGCAACCTCCGATTGGGATGCCGGGGGCCTGTCAGTATGAACAGCATCCCCACCTTCTTCAAATTTTGTGCTAGGAATTCCTTCCTTTCTACCCCTCTCTTTGTTTCTGCCTTGTTCTTTTTCTTCCTGTCACCTCCTTCTTGTCTATTTTCTGCTTCTTGGTCGTTCTCCTGCCTTTTTACCCCCAGAAAGACAAGAAAAGATAACAATTCTCTTCCACACTGAAGTCGGACGCGCTGGGCCTGACTTGACAGGCGCTTAGCGGCAGCACAAAGCATGTTCGCTCACATGACAGACAACAGCAGTTGCTGTCTGAGCGTCCGACCAAGAAGAAAAAACGCAACACTCACTTGTCGTTCTGAGGTCTGTTACTGATGTAAGCTAAATGCCAAAGCCTATATCAAAATGTTGTTATGCTTTCCAATGTTAAGGTGAGATTGTCTTCAGCCACCACAAGCTTCTTAACACGGACAACCTGCACTCTCCTTTCTCACCTTCTCCTTACCTAACCCGGAGTCCCGTGGACCATGGGGGGGGGGGGGGGGGGGGGGGGGGCACCACTGAAAATTTTGCAACCAGCTTCCTCCACTCCCTGTGGTCCTCCTCCACTTTTCGTAGCAAATCGTTCCATCCACTCAAGGCCAGTCCATATTTGATGTTGTCTTCCATCGTTTTCTCTGTCTGCCTCTTCGTCTCCCTCCTTGTACTGTTCCCTGTAGGACAGTCTTGGCCAGTCCAGATGTTCGTGTGACGTGCCCCTACCACTTTTGTTTGCGTATTTTCACTAAGTCAGGAGCTGTTCATATTGTCCTGTGGCGTTTTCAATTCTGGTTTTCGCTTTGTCATTAGTGTTGTGATCTCTGTATGAGATATCAAGGAGTTTGCGAAAGCATCCCATCCCTATTGCCTGTATCCTTCTTTCAATGTCTGCTGTTATGGTCCACGTTTCACATGCGTACAAAAATATGGACATGATCAGGGATCGCATCAGTCTGATCTTGAAGCTGATGGCGATATTCTCTCATTTACAAGAAAATAAAATTCTCTCTGATGCTGTATGGTAAAGAACTTTTCAAAAATCAGACACGCAAGCTGGTGATCCAGTGTTTACTTACAGTCATCAGTGATTCCCAGGTGGGATGAGGAGAGAGTCAGAGTGCATGGTCTGAGTGACCCCAGGGTGTTAAAGCTGGGGAACGTGTAACAGCGCCAATATTTTAATGTTTTGCATTATCTGCATATGTCTGTCTGACTTTAACTCTCTTTGGCTACTTGTTTTGCGTGCGTGTGCGTGTGTGCTATGTGTGGCGTGGTGTATGTGTGTGCGCATGCTTTGCGCGCAGCATGTTTTATGTGCGTGTGTTTGTTGTGTTGGTGTATTTGCTGTGTGATGCGTGGTGTGGTGCGTGCCAGGGTGTGTTTGTGTGTGTGTGCGCGCGCTTGCGGCGTGTGTAGTATATGCGTGTGATTGTGCGTGTTGTTACATGTGACGAATGGTCTAATTTGTATTTGTGGTCGTTTTCATGTTGTGGCAATCTGGTGTGCGTGTGCTCGGCGCTGGGTGTTGTAATTATGCTGCATCAGCACCGCAGCATTGCATTGTGACAGCAGAGCAGCATATGTGCGTGTATGTTAGCAAAGGACGAATGCACACACTACATCTAAATTTGCGACAGTTCTTCATGTTGCAACATCATGCAGCAACGCTGTGCTCGGCATGCAGTGTGACATTCCTGCATCAGACACCAACATGCATTGGCCAACAGCAGCAGCAGTAGCAGCAGCAGCAGCAACAGCAGCAGCAGCAACAGCAGCAGCAGCAGCAGCAGCGGCAGCAGCAGCAGCAGCAGCAGCAGCAGCAGTCTCTGGTTTCCTGCACTCCTCTTCCTGACAGGCTGCATCCCCACCCACCCCTCCTCTGCTTATATATCTTTCTGCTACTCTACTTTTCTGTCATATCTGTCGTGAAAACCTATTCATTTTCTGTGCACATGTCGTCACCAAGTTTGTGTGTGTGTGTGTATGTGTGTGTGTGTGTGAAACAGGAACAGATCGACGGATACAAACAGAGGTGGAGACAGAGACAGGCAGGATTGGACAGACATGAGACAGAGATACAAAAAAAGGGAAAAGGTACACAAAGTAGGTTTTGAGAGAGACAGAGACAGACAAAGAAACAGAGAGAGAGAGAGAGAGGAGAGGAGAGAGAGAGAGAAGAGAGAGAGGAGAGAGAGAGAGAGAGAGAGAGAGAGAGAGAGAGAGCATTAAACAGTGGCTGACCAATGAACAAAGTTTACTGTCATAAAAGCTGTAGATTCGGCATGCTCTGTAAAGAACACATTCGATACTACACGATTCGTCTGACGTGGAGACACATAGCAAACATGTTGTCTGTCCTGACAGTCAGTCAAGGAACTGTCCCTGATTCAGCATACAAGGGTTACAGGGAAGCAGTTGTTCGTTATCCAGGGTAGAACCAAATCACGCCAGGTAGAAGAACTTCTAGTTTCCACAAAGCCCGTGCCTGGCTGTCAGCATGTTGGTTATTTCCCGCAGGCTCCTCTTTTTTCTTAGATTGGCCAATTTAACACCTTTCTCTAAGAACAGGTGTTCTGCTGCTTTTTGGGTAACGTATCAGACCACAAACTAGTCTGTTATGTCTAGTTTCCAATACATATGGATGTTCTCGAACTCAGATGCAGCTATTTTAATGGTGGGTGAAAACCGTCGCATACGCAAAAATCTCATCATTGGTGAATGTCGTAGAGCTCTACTGAAGATCATTCCCCTACTCCCAAAAAGTGAACACCCCACCACACACACACACACACACACACACACACACACACACACACACACACACACACACACACACACACACCACACACACCACACCACACACACACACACACACGCACACCACACACACACACACGCACACACACACACCACATGGATATTTGATAGCAAGATCGTCAGATTCACAGATGTCCTGATTGTCAAAAGCATCCACTTCTCAGGGAGAGAGAGAGATAGAGATAGAGAGAGACAGAGACAGAGAAACAGAGACAGAGACAGAAGCAGAGACAGAGAGACACAGGAAGAGGAAGGAGATGGACAGAGAGCAAGACATAAACAAGACAAAAATAAGCAAAGATGAGCACACACACACACACACACACACACACACACACACACACACACACACACACACACACACACACACACACCACCACACACACACAACACACACAACACTACCAAGAAAACAGAAACAATCACACCACACACACATCCCCAAACAAACACACAAAACAGACAGTTTCACCCAAACACTTGAAGGACTTAAACTATCAAACTATAGATCTCGAATGAAGAACACGAAACAATTCAAAACAGCCACCAACCCCCAAACAAACAACAAAAAAAGTCAGTAACAACCAAACCTTCAAACATAACCGTTATCCAAAAATGGACTTCCAACTTTGAGGGGACCAGCCATAGTGTAAACAAGATGTCTACAAAATAAACAAACCGCACTTGAAGCCAAACGAAAAAGGCGCCAGACACCCAAACCCCAATCTACCGCGGTAGAGCAAAAAAAGTTGCAACTCTTGTAGGGGACCAGCTTAGTGTAACAAGTACTGCTCTGGCACCCCAATAACTCGCCCTCAAGCCAATAATGCGAGGTAAGTGCGACGAGACTTTTCTTTTCCCGCGATGGCATCAAGAATGCATACTTCCTAGTCAGCCCAAGATATCAGTATGTGTTATGTGTCTTCTCTATGATCTCCAAGCCGAGATGTACTTTGTGGTAAGTTCGGTTACTTGTTCTTGCCAGTAGATGAAGCTTAGCTCAAGAATGATAACTCTACCTACACTCTGCCATCAAGACTCTTTTGGTATGTGTGATGTGTTTTCGAGATATTTTATTATTGATTGTATGTTATGTATTGTTAGGTTTTGTTGTGTTTTGTTAATTAGTTTGGGCAAAATTATATTCTCACTTGAGAAATGGTATGCTCATCTTTATGCTCATCTTTTTGTATTTGGTGATTGTTTTTCGGTTTTTATTCTTTGATTTGTATATTGTAATATTGTCAGTTTATTTTTGTCTTTTTTTAAATTCCATTTGATAAATTTTGTACTTTGCTTGTTTGATTTGATGGAAAGTAAACTATGTCTACAATATAATGGTTTTAGCTTTTTACTCGTCTACTTTTTCTTTAGCATAGATGCTGATGGGAAAAGAGCAAGCATGTGATCGAAGGTACCAGTTGGAAAATAAAGGACTTGGACGTTTGACTGGTTGACTTATGACTGGAAAGAAAACAAAAGTGTCTATGACAGAAGGAATGGGTTTAGACTATTTAGACTAGCGGTCTACATACAGCAAAGCTAACTTAGAGTATGAACAGGGAGCACGCAGGGGAGGGGGGGGGGGGGGGTTGGGGGGGGGGGGGGGTCAGGAAAATTAAACTTAAAAATGTAAAAAAAACACACCACTTTATAGGAATCTGGTTCAAAAACAAAAAGGTCCCAGTTGTCAGTTCTGTAATTATCTTCACTTTCAGCTCCACCTGTACTATAGTCTGGCTGACCACAGGGATGCAGGGGGTTGTCGTTGAGGAAATAATACCTAAGCTGTCTGGCTGCTGCTGCTGCTGCACTCTCCCTGGTGGGGTGGACGGGCATCACTGGTCCTCAGCCATCTCCTCCATCCCTCACGTGCTGGCTCCAAGCGCCACACGCCAAGACCTGGCTTCAGCGGCAGGCGTTGCACACCACGTGAGGGGGTGATGGTGACTGACACGGCATCACTGGGCGAGTAACCCTCGTGAAGCAAGTTACCGGCCAAGGAGGATGAAGTTCACCAATGACCTCGACGGCTTCGTGTTGGAGGCTGAGGTGAGCCGCCACCTGGATGGAGAGCATCAGCTGAGGTCTGGCAGGGAGAGGGATGGGCTCCGCCATGCGACATAGCGCCACACACACACACGCACGCACGCACGCACGCACGCACGCGCGCGCACAA
>CM054144.1:13968763-13971263 GCA_028751875.1 Rapana venosa | reverse complement strand
TAATAATAATGATGATGATGATGATGATGATGATGATGATAATAAATCTCAGTGCATTAGCTGAGTATAGGCAATGTTTGACATCCAAACTGTAACTCTATGAAATCGTGGATTTGGAATTTCGGTAGCGACGTCTGGTGAATTAATGGCGAGGAATTTTACGATCTCGGGGTCAACCTAAAGTGCAGACTACTCTGAAAAAACCCCCACACCAACCAACGCCCTCTCCCCAACAAATAGCAGAAGGTAATAACCAGCTAGGTGACTTTTTGGTGCCTTATGTTCGAAGATCCTTTCAAAATTCTGTCTTTGAAGAATACTCTAAAGTAAAGCAGATAGTACCAGCCTATGCATTTACTTGTTGGGTGGGAAAGATGCTTTATTATTTTCGTTTTCATACAACCCCCCAACCCCCCCCCCCCCCCCCCCATCCCACCTACCCCCCCCCCCCCCAAAAAAAAAAGAAAAAAAGAAGAAAAGAAAAATGCTTGTTTGTGTGTGCGTGCGTGCATGCATGCGTGCATGTGTGGATATGCGCGCACACTTACTCATACACGTGCATATCTAAAAACATGATGTATCCATAATCACATGTGTGCTTGAACGTACACACTCGTATATGAACGAGTGTGAAAAGCAAACATCTGGCGCCCAAAGCAGAAGAACAGCAAACGGCACTGCACTATCTCAGACATAATTATAATATACCTGCCTACCCCTCGTCTTCCCTGTATGGTCAGTGAAAGCAGTGCATTGTGGCGCCGTCAGGCCCCTGCCACCCGGTGTGCCTGCCTGCCCTGCCTCTGACACTGAGATAACGGCTGTCAGACACACAAACACACACACACAGACACACACACACACACACACACACACATACACACAGAGACAGACACACACGCAAAACACACACTACTCACAATCACGCAAACCATACCACCATACACCGGCACAATAACAAAAAGAACCATAACACAGGACGAACAACACTCGGTATCATAACAGTGAACAAGCAACATCTGCGCCCACAGCAGAACACAAAACCACACACATACACAGACATAACAAAAACACTATACCACACCATGCGTCCTTACACAGTACACACACTCATTGAGACCCACAGAACACACACATGACAACACATCACTGCCGCCCAACACACAACACAGACAAACACGCACAAGCACCACACCACACACACATACACAGACACACCACACACATAAACACACACATACACACAGAGGACGACACACAGCAAAACACACACATTACCACTCAACACACCCAACACAGAATAAGCACCACAAACACACAGAGACACCACACACTAGCAAACACACACATACACACAGAGACACACACACGCAAACACACACAAACGAACAAAAACACACACACTACAACACACATACACGCACACACACACACACAGACACACACACACACCACATACACACAGTAGACACACCAAACACACTACACGCAAAACACACAACACACACACAGACACAAACCGCACCACACACACACACACACACACAACATACACACACAGACACACACGCACCACACACACACACACAAACACGCACACACACACAAAAAACCACACAACCAAACACACATCACACAACACACACAAGAAACACACAACACACAAACACCCAAAAACACACTACACAACACGAGACACACACACACATCACACACACACACACACACACACACACACACACACACACACACACACACACACACACACACACACACACACACACACACCACACACACACGCAAAACACACACACACACAACGCAAAACACACACATACACACAGACACACACACACACAACACATACACATACACACATACACACACACACACACACACAAAACACACACATACACACAGAGACACACACATACACACATGGTCTAATATCACCTTGAGTGAACAGACGTTGAATTAAAGAAAAAAACCAATATACACACAGACACACACACACACACACACATACACACACACACACACACAAAATTAAAATATAAAAGAAATATCAAATCAGTTCTTCTCAGGCTCTAGACAGAGACGTGGCTGTGTGGGGTTCTTTGAGAAGTGTGTGAAGAGACACAGGGTGTCTTTGACTAAATGTGTGAATGAATGAATGGCTGAAGGAAGGTACTGAGGGAAATGAATGAATGAATGAATGTGTGTGTGTGGTGCGTGCGTGCGTGTGTGTGTGTGTGTGTGTGTGTGTGTGCGTGCGTGCGTGCGTGTGTGTGCACTAATATTTACTAATGCTATTTGTAGGTAGTGTGTGTGTGTGTTTGGTTTTATTTATTCATTTAATTTAATTATTCTTCGCGCGCGCGCGCGCGTGTGTGTGTTTGAGAATATGTATGTTTGATTGCGTGTGTATGATTACGTATGTGTGTACGTACGTGCGTGCGTGCGTGCGCGCCCGCGGGTGTGTGTGTGTGTGTGTTCGTGT
>CM054144.1:13958763-13963763 GCA_028751875.1 Rapana venosa | reverse complement strand
AATAGAAAGAAGAAAAAGAAAAAAATGAAGGAAAAGAATGAAAGAAAAGAAAGAAATAAAGGAAAGAAAAAAAAGGAAAACAAAACAAAACCAAACCAAAAAGAAAAAAAGAGAAACAAGAAACACAAAAAACCCACAAAAAAATGTACAACTGATTACGGGAAGCTGCAATAAATCCCCAAACCCTATTCTGGAAAGGAGCAATACATGAACTGGACAGAGAAAGACTGGGGTGGGTGGGGAGGAGGGAGCATAAAGGAATCGGGTGGGCTATGACTGGACATGATGAAAAACGGGTTGTCCTTTCACCTGACAAGGGACAGAGCTGGCTAGCTGGTCAGAGGAAGGTCAGATGACAGATGACCTATTGGTGACCACCCCCTGACTCCACTCTCTTTGATCTGACGGAGGTGGGCATTGAGGCATTTTGTCATCATCAGTTGGCTGATAGGGGTGGATAGAGGAATGAAGAGAGGAGGCAAACCCACAGAGAGGGAAAGAGAGGGGGAGGGGGGGGGGGAGAGAGAAAGAGAGGGGGGTTGGAGGAGGAGGGAAGAGAGAGAGTGGGGGGGGGGGGGTGAGGAGAGAGAGAGAGGGAGATGGAGGAGAAGGAGGAGGAGGGGGAAGAGGAGGAGGAGGAGGAGGAGGAGGAGAGAACTCGAACTCGAATGTTTTAATAATATTAATAATAATGTATGGAATTTATATAGCGCTGAATCTTGTACATCTTTTCAATGAGGGTAAATGGATAAGCCAGGGGCTTCTTTACACCAGGCCCTCATAAAAAAACAACCCAAAAGGCAAATATAAATATGATAACATGTATAGCATATACCCAATAAAGCTAACAATAAACTTAATCACTTAGCTATACATGCAATCAACTACTTACATTATCATTCAATTATATAATAAACCAACCAGTCAATACAACTTGTTTAATTACATATCTATACACATCAAAATTTCCCTCACACATAAAGATACATTTACACTACCGCCATCCACGCTCGCACACCCATGTATTTCAACGACCAAATAGTCAGAGACAAAAATGGAAACAACTTATTTTACATCAGTTATTGCAATGAAAGTAAATGATATAACAACTCTCTTTCCACAGTTATCAGGAGGTGAGAAGAGAGAGAGACTATTTTTTTTCAACTGGCCCTTGCCTGATTATTAATGGCAAATTATGATTTCAAAGCAAACTAAATAAGAGAGAGAGCGGGAAATTTTTTTAATAATAATAATAATAATAATGATAATAATGTATGGAATTTATATAGCGCTGAATCTTGTAAAGCAACAAATCAAAGCGCTCACATGACATTTTTTTTATATCGAGGATAATGGAGTGAGCACTCATGTGCTGCTTTTTTTAAAAATGCAGTCCCCGTGTGTATGCGGTTTTGTCAATTTTGTCATCTGTCCCCACCGGCACACAATGGCCTACTCTTTCGAAAAGCGGAACAGGATTTAAAGTGTGCGCAAGATGTTTTGCATGCGTTCGCACACGAGGCCTCGGTTTATAGTCTCATCCGAAGGACTTTGACATTCATCTAAATAAAAGCATAACAGAAAGAAAGAAAGAAAGACAGAGAGAGAGAGAGAGAAGAGAGAGAGAGAGGGTGAGAGACAGAGAGACAGACAGAGAGAGACAGAGAAAGAGAGACAAATACAAAGACAGAGAGACAGACAGTCAGACAAGCATACAGACAGAGAGACAGAGAGCCAAAGACAAAGGCAGAGACAGAAAATCAGAAAAAAATAGACACAGACAAATTGTTTAACTGAACGGCCTTCTTTTTTTTTTTTAATGCCATCACAATATGGTGCCTATTGACAATACTAGTCACTAAAGACCACGACTTGTTAACTCTTTCCCACCCAGGGTAGTAACGGTGGATGGCAGTCCTTAGATCTCCCAACAAACAGCAGTAAAGCCAGCTTTTTTTTCCCGACTCCATTCACTGTTAAAACAACATGGATGCTGTGTCTCTCCGTCTGTTAGGAAGGAGGCTTACAGAGAAAAGAGCTGTTGCAATGGTGTTATAGGCATGTCAGGCGAAGAATATAGATAGAGACAGGAAAATATGAAAACAAAGTTGGGTGGCACTGCTCTTATAGTGATGCACTATTACAGGTATGAGCAGCCCAGTCCAGTCCAGCCCAACCCACATTTCACGCAGAGAAATCTGCCGTGACTGAAATTGGTCTGTAATACAATACAATGCAGTACAATACAATACAATACAATACAACATTGCTGATGAGAAAGGTTGAGAGAAGGTAGGATGAATAAAAACGAGGGATGGAGTTAGGACAACAGAAGTGGAAGGCTAGGAAGATGAAGGTGAGTGTGTGTGTGTGTGTGTGTGTGTGTGCGTGCGCGCTCCCACGCGTATATGCTTGCAAGCGAAGTGTGAGTGCGCACGTTTATTTATTTATTTTTTATTTATTTTATTCTTTTATATCGGTGATAATGGAATACACACTAATGTGCTTTTTTTTACATCCAGTCCCCATGTGTATGCGGTTTTGTTATGCGTGGGTGTGTGCACGTGCATGCGCACGTGTGTGTGTGTACGTTCACGCGCACACACACACAAACAAAGCATGCATGAACACACACACAGAAAGTACAAAGTACGTACAATCTTACAAGCATTCGAGACTAGACAGCCTGTCATGAGCTAGGTGTTGCCCAGAACATAGTTACTCCTCTCTTCTTCTTCTCCCCCTCGCCCCCCCCCCCCCCCCCCCCCCCCCCCCCTCAGTGGACTAAACCCATAATAAACATTCATAGCTTGAACTCTTCCCACCCTGCAGGCTAGTAACACTGGAAGCCCTCAGATCTCTCTCTCTCTCTCCCTCTCTCTCCCTCTCTCTCTCTCCCCCTCTCTCTCCCCCTATGTCATTGACAGACAGGGCGGGTAGCGAGTTAGGGCAGGTCCCTCTCGGCGGGCGACCACTGGAGGGATGGAGGGAGGTGTGGGGACCAACACCCTGCTTGATCACCTTGTTTGACTCCCGACACCCGCTCCTCTGCCCCCCACCTGTCAGCGCTAATGGCTGGGGGGACTGAGTGATGAGCAAGTGATCATGAGAAGTTAGTGACTGACTGTCTGGGTGGGTTAGGGTGGCTGGGTAGGTGGCTTGGAGGGTGGGTAGGTAGGAGAGGAGGAGGGTTGGGGTGGGTTGGTGAGGGGGTGGGGTGGTGGTGGTGGTGGTGGTGACGTAGATAGGAGCAATGTAGGGTGGGAAAGTTGTGTTGTGATGGGGTGGAGTGACTAGTGATGGAGTGAGGTGAGGAAGGGTTGTCTTGTGGTAGGTCGAGTCAGGTCAAGTTACCTTGTGGATGGTCAAAAGATTTCTGTTTTTTAAGGACAAAGATATACTATAATACCATTTATCAACCTACTTTTTCATTCAGTGATCCAGTGGGTTCCTTCACACTGCAGAATCCATGACAAGGAGGAAGCTGACCTACTGGCAAAGGTAGGTTATATGCCTCAAGAGAACTAAGAAGCGACGTATGAAGAAGCAAAAATAGTAGTGAAGGAAAAGCAAAAGAGAAGATGGCTTCAGCAGTACATGAATTTAAACAGTATGGATGACTCCTACCTCCTGCCCAGAGAAGACCACGTGACCATTGTGAGACTGAGGACTGGACACTGCAGACTCAGACGTCACATGTTTACCAAGTTCCACATTGGTGATTCTGAGACATGCCCCTGTGGATATTCTCCCATGACAGTGGAACACTTCCTCCAGACCTGTCCAACACACCACAACCTGAGGGCCAATATCTGGCCTATTGACCTGCCAATAAGGGACAAGCTCTTTGGACCCTGGAGGGCCTTCTGCACACTACAGCATTTGTCAGGGCCTCCAGACTTGCTCTCTGAGCATTTGACAACGATAAAGATGATTTTAAAAAACACACAGTACAATGATGTTAAATCAAAACTAAACATTTTAAACAATTATACCGTCAACCAAACATCAATAAACAAGAAGGAAAATATCCACACAAACATGCCTAAGGAAATCTAGAGTCTTACGGCTGTGAACAAACAAAGAGGGAAGACTATCTGAGATGATGGAGCATTGTGCACTTGCACTGATAGAAACTGTGAGCGTGGGTTCCAGTCTCCACTGAGACGTCTGTTCAAAAGAATTGCTTCCACGGAGATCACTTTACTCTGCTAATTCTGGAGAAGTCTATGAACTGTTTTCTTATGTGCTCACACACAGACAACATTTTGTGCACATGCTCAAACCGCACACACTTCTGCAGAAGAGTAAGCAGCTGTAATCAATGGGATGGGGGACTCTAACATATCCAGCATGTGTCTTGTGCTATCTGAAGAAGACGGTCTCTAAGAAGTTCAGCTTGCCCACAACAAACAGTCTAAAAATGTAGTGCAGTGCCCTAATTACTTCAAGGAGCTACAGGAAAAAGGCTGGAGAAGTCTGAAGTCAGAAGAGGAAGAAGAAGACAAAGAAACTATTGTAAAAGACAACATGCTGAAATGAAAAAATGTACTGTAAAGTATAGGGACTGGAGACAGCAATAGAGAACTGCTTTTTGTCATACACAAGAGTCTAAAATCACCAGATGAAAATAGATGTTAAACTAAAGATATTACACACACACACAGCAGTTCTTTGGATTAGACTATAAATCAGCTCCCTGGCTAATGCATGCAGAACATCTTGCACACATGTAAAAAAAACCTGTTCTGCTTTTTGGACGGGTAGGCTATTGTGTGCCGATGGAAATGGATGACATTTACAAAACCACATGCACATGGGGACTAGATGTAACAAAAAATCACATGAGTGCTTTTCTATTATCTTTGAAATGAAAGAATAACATAGAAAATTAAAATAAAATAAACACACACACAAATTCAACCTAAACCATCACAAAAAATACAACTTTCCCATCCTCTCTCTCTGCTCCCATATTATCTACCCCAGCCTCCCTATAC
>CM054144.1:13943763-13953763 GCA_028751875.1 Rapana venosa | reverse complement strand
AAAGCTGACCAATTACGGGGTCTTTACGGCAATTTTTTTTTCTTATTGTGAAAAACACGAAAGGGGTTCAAGGCCTGGCAAAACTGACTAAAATTTTTCGGGGGTCGTAAAAAAAACCCCCCCCCCCCGAATTCACCAAAGCGCCGAATTCGAACCCCGACTTTATGGACCCCCTGGATTGAAGTGGGCGGTTTAACCCCTCGGCGATAGCGCCTGTCACACGCACTCTGATTTATCATCCCACCGGGAAAAAATTTTTAAAATTGAAAGATAATATAATAATTGCATGTATGATTTTCAATAGCTTGCCAAGCAGGCAGCCACACACCGATTTCAGAGGATGACCCCCCCCCCCCCCCCCCCCCACTCCATCTTTAATGAAGATGTAGAGTTATTATGCGAAGAGCCTGTCCTGGCTGAAGGCGAGGGCTGGATGTAAAAAAGCATGTAATGCTTAATCTATTACCCTCTGAAAAATAAAAATTGTTCAAATTGTTCAAATCTCAACATGATATTTTAAAACATAACGACATTCTGATGTAGGCCTTGGTCCTTCGCTCACATCACTGACTGACACAGCTTTTGAACTGGGGGTCGGGCTGTTGTATGAACAAAAAGAAACTCTATGGGGTCAGGACTGCACACACGCACGCACGCACGTACACACACAACATACATACACCCGGCACGCACGCACACACACACGCGCACACATACACACACACGTACACACACACGCGCACACACACACACACGTAAACACACACGCACACACGCACGCACACACGCACACTCACCCGCGCGCATGCACGCACACAACACGCACACACACACACCACGCACACACGTACACCACACACGCCACACGCACACACACACACACACGCGCACACACACACCACACACACACAAACACACACACACACGATCCAAGAGGATATATGATCTTCGCAATAAAAGAATAAATAGATAAAAATAAAACACATATTCACACACACACACACAACACACACCCAAACCCCACAACACACACAACAACCAACAACACACAAACACACACACACACACTACAACACACACACACACAACACACACACAACACACACACTACACACACAACGCACACACCAAACACACACACACACACACACACACTACAACAACAACACACACACACACTACAAACACACTACACACACACACACAACACACCAACACACAAAACACAAACACACACAACAACACACAACACCACACAACCACAACACACACACACCACACACACTACAACACAACACACTACAACACACGCACACACACAAACACACACACACATACACACACACACACTACAACACACACACACACACAGACACAACACAACACACAACACACACACAACACACAACACACACACACACACACACACACACACACACACACAACACACACACACACACACACACACACCAACAACACACACACAACACACAACACACACACACACACAAAACAGAAAGAAGCGAGCTCCACAAACAGTAACAGAAAGATCAAAGACGTTTGAATTCTACTGTTGCCCAAACCCAAATTTGAGACCACCAGTCAGAGCAGTAACGGCCATAACACGATTGGAGACAGTCCCTCACACACCGGACTCTCCACTGTTGACCGCCGGTGCAGGGGCCAGGCCAGTCGCCCCCCCCTCCCTTTGGTTTCTGAGGGTGGGCAAATTTAATTGGTTTTTTGTTTGGCTTTGTTTCCTTTGCCCCCTGTGTTATGACAACGTGCCTCTGGACTTGTTTCTCGCTGCTGTTGTTGGTCAGTGTGTCTGTCTGTCTGTCTGTCTGTCTGTCTGTCTGCAAGTGCGTGTGTGTCTTTGATTTTTGTCTCTTGTCTTTTGTTCTTCTGCGTGTGTGTATATGTGTGTGTGTAGTGTGTGTGTGTGTGTGTGTGTGTGTGTGTGTGTGTGTTTGTGTGTGTGTGTAGTGTGCGTGCGTGTGTCTGTGTGTGTCTGTGTATTCCTATCTGTGTCTTTGTTTCAGTCTGTCTGTTTCTCCCTCCTTCTCTCTCCTCCCTCCCCTCCCCTCCCCCTCTCTCCTCCTCTCTCTCTCTCTCTCTCCTCCCTCTCTGTCTCCCTCCCTCCCCCTCTCTCTCCTCGCTCTCTCTTCCTTCCTTCCTCTGTCTCCCTCCCTCTCTCTCCCTCCCCTCTTTTTTCTCCCTTTATCTTGTCTCTCTCTCCTCTCTCTCTCTCTCTCTCTCTCTCTCTCTCTCCTCTCTCCTCTTCTCTCTCTCTCTCTCTCTCTCTCTCTCTCTCTTTCCAGTGCAGCCCCCTTCTCCTTTCAACAAGCAAGACCTGAAGCACTTGTTCAAAAGCAATTAGAAATGATACAATTAAGTGTTTTGTACAACTAGGTACACTCTGCCAGCTATGGAACTGTCGTCGTGTGTGTGTGTGTGTATGTGTGTGCGCGCGCACACACACAGACGCACAGACACTTACATACATACATACATACAGGTGTGTGCGTGTGTATGTGTGAGCGTGTGTGTATGTGAGTGTGTTAGTGTGATTGTGTGTGCGGTATATGTGTTTGTGCGTGTGCGTATATGTGAGTATGTGTATGTGCATGCATGTGTGTGTATTGTGTGTGTGCCTGTGCCTACGTGCGTGCATGTGTGTGTTTTATTTTATCTTTTTAATTCTAATTTTATTTTATTCTTTTATATCGAGGATAATGGAATAAATAAACACTTATCTGCTTTTTTACATCCAGTCCCCGTGTGTATGCGGTTTTGCAAATTGTCATCTGTTCCCACTGGCACACAATGGCCTACTCCTACGAAAAGCGGAACAGGATTGTGCACAAGATGTGCGTGTGGATGTATGTGTGCGTGTGTGTGTCTATATCCCTGTGCCCGTATCTCTCTCTGTGTGTCTGTGTCTGCATCTGTCTGTCTGTGTGACTCAGCCTCCTCTCTGTATCTACTACATATCTGTGATCTATAATTAATCCCAACACTCTCAACCCTCTACTTTCCCATACATCTTCTTCGCAGCCTCATCGCCCTCTCTCTCTTTTTCGCCTTCGTTATCGCGGCTTTCTCCTCGCCATCGTCCCAGACCACATCACTCCCAAGGCAAACGCTTTGACTTGACGACCTCTGTCCTGTGAACTCTGACTTCTTCTCTCCCCTTCTCCAAGCTGAGGTCATCTGTCCTTTCACCTTGCTTCCTGAGACTGGACAGTCAGGGGGGGGGAAGAAGAATTGCAAAGAAGGAGAAGAAGAAAAAGAATAAGAATAAGAAGAAGACGAAGAGAAGAGGAAGACGAAGAAGAAGAAGAAGAAGAAGAAGAAAAAGAAAGAAGAAGAAGAAGAGAAGAAGGAAGAAGAAGAAGAAGAAGAAGAAAGAAAAAGAAGAAGAAGAAGAGGAAGACGAAGAAGAAGAAGAGAGAAGAAGAAGAAGAAGAGAGAAGGAGGAGGAGGAGGAAAGGAGGAGGAGGAGGAGAGAAGAAGAAGAAGAAGAAGTAAGGAGAGGAGGAGGAGGAGAGAGCGAGGAGGAGTGAGGAGGAGGAGATGGCAAGAAGAGAAGAAGAAGAATTGCAAGAAGAAGACGAAGAGAGGAAGAAGAATTGCGACGAACTGCGAAGAAGAAGAGGAAGAATGCGAAGAAGAAGAAGAAGAATGACGAAGAGAGAATGGAGAATTGCGAAGAAGAAGAAGAAGAATTGCGACGACACTGCGAAGAAGAAGAAGAAATTGCGACGAACTGCAAGAAGAAGAAGAAGAATTGCGAAGAAGAGGAAGAAGACAATGACAATGACAACGACAAATGATTTTATTTCGAGGATAATGATGAAGCATCTATGTGCTTTTTTACATCCAGTCCCCGCCCTTAGGGATACATCATATGATAGTAAAATAAACCCAATACCCATACACTCACACAGTAGAAAGGAAAAAGGAGAAGAAGAAGGAGAAGAATTGCAAAGAAGAGGAATTGCGAAGAAGAAGAATTGCGAAGAAGAAAAAGAAAAATTGCACAGAAGAACTGCAAAGAAGAATTGCAAATAAGAAAGAAGAATTGCAAAGAAAAAGAACTGCGAAGAGAAAGAAGAATTGCGAAGAAATCTATATTTCATTTTATATTATCATTCTTCATCTCTTATCATATATTCTTCTATATATATAAAGAAAATAGAATAGATATATAGAGAAAAGAGAGAGAGAGAGAGAGAGAGAGAGAGGAGAGAGAGAGATAAAGAAACACAGACAGACAAACAAACAAACAGACAGACAGTATGAGGCAGACAGACAGAGAGACAGAGACATTCAAGGAGAAATGGGGAACGAAGACAGAGCTAGCTGTACATAAAGATAAAACTTTCCACTTTTTCCCTTATAATTTATCTTTCTTGAGAAGTCTGTTCATGTATTAAACTTGTAGATATTGCCAAGTGGTTTGAGTGGAACTCGGGTGTGCGCATCTGTTGGGTCCCATTGATGCCAGAGCAGGGAACCTATGTTGTGGAAGGAAAGGTAGAGGCCCCGTGGAGCAGTCTGAAATCTAGATGTGACCTTTTCAGCATTATCATTGTCATGTACATCATTTCTGTAAGCATTGGGCAACGAAAGGAAACGGTATCATAATTTTTCAACATTTTCTTATTTGTTTATCTCACGATGACCTTACATTCAGGTTCCATTTGTTTTGTATGTCCTGGGTGAGCCCCCCCCCTCCTCTTCCTCCTCCACCCACTCCCCCAGTGCATTGAACAAAAAGAAAGAAAAAGGGGAAAGAACTCCTCTCTTCTCCTTAAAAGGGCAAAGAACTCCATCCTTCTTCTTTCCCGATCTGTTCAAACACCTCAGGCAGACCAGAGAGCCAAGCCTGCTTCTAGACCCTCGATGCAGAAGTGTCGGCCTCCATGAGCACAGTGATCGGAATGAAGTGACACCTTCCCCAGGGTCACCACCACACCCTCCGCTCCACCTCACCTCCCCTCCCCTTCTGCCACACCATCTATGCCGTAGATATACAGGCCGCACTCTGGTTTTCAATTTTGGCTATTTTCTTACTGGTTTTTTTTATATATAAAAAGTCAAGCACTCACACACAACACATACTGTTGCAACCCCCCAAGTAAAAAACAAAACAACCAACAAGACAACACCACCAAAACAAAACACACACACACAGAACCCCCTCCCCCCCATCCCACTCTTTGTAAACGTAAAGCTCCCGAATCACAGTCATGGGACATGGCACAAAGTTGGTAGGTTAGAAGGTGTTTTTTCTTTAATGTTTTTAGCAAATGCTGTACCACTCCTTTCTTAGTCTTCTGCCAGCCTCCCAGCCCCAGTATAGGGGACGGGGTAGCCTAGTGGTTAGAACATTGAGCTCGCAATCTGATGACCCGGGTTTAATTCCCGTTCAAGGCGATATTTTCCCCTGGAGTTAACATCAGTGCAGTGCAGACTCTACTCTCCCCCAAAAGTCCTTCGGATGAGACTATAAACCGAGGCCCCGTGTGCGAACGCACGCAGAACATCTTGCGCACACGTTAAATCCTGTTCCGCTTTTCGGAAGAGTAGGCCATTGTGTGCCGGTGGGAACAGATGACAGAATTTACAAAACTGCATACACACAGGGACTGGATGTAAAAAAAAAGCACATAAGTGCTTATTCCATTATCCTCGATATAAAAGAATAAAATAAAATAAAAAATATACATGATAGGGTCATCAGCATAGGAGCAGGAGCAATCCTCAGACAATGAACCTTTCAGCTTTGATAGCAGTCTGTATCTTCAACCCCCACAACAATCACACCGTGTACTTCATCATAATTATCATAGAATGTTCTAAAATGAACTAAAACGTTCTGTTGGGGTCGGAATAGCTCCGTGGTCCCCAAACTAAGGTTAAGCAGCATCGAGTGTGGTTACCAAGTAGATGGGTGACCTTTTTGCGCGCCTTGGCTTCAGTACAGTCCCCCAGTTCACCCAGCTCTTTAGTAACAGGGAAGGTAATAATAATAATAATAATGTATGGAATTTATATAGCGCTGAATCTTGTAAAGCAACAAATCAAAGCGCTCAGATTTTATTTCATACCACTTTAAGTCACGGCAGATTTCTCTCCGTGAAATTCGGGCTGCTCTCCCCGGGGAGAGCGGGAGAACGCGTCGCCACTTAGCGCTGCGCCACCCTTTCACCCTTTTTTTTTTTTTTTTTTTTTTTTTCCTGCAGCTGTATTTGTTTCCCTATCAGAGTGGCTTTTTTCTAAGAATTTTGCCAGGGACAACTCTCTTGTTGCCGTGGGTTTTTTTACGTGCGCTAAATAATTACGTGTAACACACGGGACCTCGGTTTATCGTCTCATCCGAAAGACTAGCGCCCAGACCACCACTCATGGTCTAATGGATGGGGGAAAAATTTCCGGTCCAAACGGGGTACGAACCGCCGCACACTTCAGACCTGGACTTTTCGCTTTCTAGACAGGCGCGTTACCTCTAGACCACCGATCCACAGCAGCAAGGGAGAGGAGATGGGCGCCGCCCTCAATATGCTGGCCCCTAGAGAAGCTGAGGTCTCTGATGCCTCGCTCCCCTACGACCACACAGGTTATAGGACACTTTTACCTTTTGTATATTTCTGTGTGTGGTTTATAATGCTCACAGTAGCATTCCCCAAAAGACAACTGCCTGACCCGGACACTAAAGCTGAAGTGTGGTCGATGGATGATCTCCCTTCTTCTTGCAAGACGTCACTTCCGCACCACTCCAAGCCATTTCCCATGAATGAAGAGTGAGGCCAATGGGCAGACAACTGGGGGAGAATGTGCTTGTGGGCGATAACCTTTGGCTGCTGGGTTCGCTGAGGCAGAGAATGAGGAGTCAGCCCATTTCCTTCCAATTTTCCCCCTACCTCTCTGATAAGGGATTGTGGCGGCTATGAGGAGTACTACTTGGGGGTATTTACCTTTTAGTTTCTTTCTTTTACTTTTGGTTTAGATTTATATATATGTGTGTGTGTGTGTGTGTGTGTGTGTGTGTGTGTGTGTGTGTGTGTAGGGTTTTTTTGTGTGTTTTTTAAAAGAGAGAGTGAGTCATGTCGTTTCTGTGTTTTATGTTTCTAACATGCCTGTGGCTTTGGTTGTGTCCATCTGTCTGTGAGTCTGTGTGTGTGCCTTTCTGACTGTGGTTTGTGTGTGCCTGCCTGTTTCTGTCTGCTTGTTAGCTTGTCAGTCTGTTTGTCTGTCTGCTTCATTCTGTATATCTGTCTATCTGTCTATCTGTCTCTCTCTCTCTCTCTGTCTCTGTCTCTGTGTCCTTCTCTGTCATCTTTCTCTCCGTCTCTGTCTGTCTGTCTTTGTCTTTGTTTCTGTCTCTCTCTCTCTTTAAAAAAAACTGGGTCATGTGATTTGGGACGAAATAGGAACCCATCTTTTCGTTGTGCTGGTAGCAGTCTATATCTTCACCCCCCACAACAATGAAAATTTTCCGTTATTTCTGTCGAAATGCCAGATACTTGTCTTCCAGCAACTATGTATAAAACGAAATCCCTTACTGCCCTGCTGACTGACAACACCGTCTGTAGTTGGAGGGTATCAGGTAATGAAGACCAAACTGTTTTTAATCTTATTTTTTATTATTTTGTTAATACCAGTATCTCCAGTCCTGTTCAATCTGTTCTTGGAAAACATCATGAGAGAGACCCTCCATGACTTCCACTCTACCATCTCCATTGGCGGCAGACCCCTCAACAACTTACGGTTTGCCGATGACATTGACCTCATGGGCGGAAGTAACACAGAGCTGCAAGATCTTACGACCAGACTTGAGAACAGAGCTGGAGCATATGGGATGGAGGTGAGCTCGGAGAAAAGTAAAGTACTTGTGAACAGCACGAGCAATGCCACCGCTAAAATTTACATGAACGGCCAACAACTGGAGGAGGTAGATGCTTTTAAATACCTCGGCGCTACACTCACAAAGGACGGGCGATCGACGACAGAATCAAAGTCAGAATAGCCATGGCAACATCTTCCATGACAAAACTCACCACCATATGGAAAAGTAAAGAGATCAGTTTCCCATCAAACTAAAGCTCTACAAAGCCTAATTCAGTCAATCCTGCTGTACGGAAGTGAAACCTGGACATTGACTGCTGAAACAGCAAAGCGAATCCAGTCATTCGAAACAAAATGCCATAGAAAACTACTGGGCATATCTTGGAGAGAACGAAAGACCAATGAATTTGTCAAGAGTCAAATAACACAGCTGGCAGGTCCACAGGAACCCCTTCTCACCATCGTCAAGAAGAAAAAGCTGACATGGTTCGGCCACGTCACCCGCCACAACACTCTGCCCAAAACAGTACTGCAGGGAACACTCGAAGGTGGCAGAAGGAGGGGAAGA
The DNA here is from genome assembly GCA_028751875.1 of Rapana venosa. NCBI lineage: Eukaryota > Metazoa > Mollusca > Gastropoda > Neogastropoda > Muricidae > Rapana > Rapana venosa. The sequence continues at coordinate 13,945,341 of CM054144.1, read as the reverse complement.
CAGAACAAGTCATGGATGGACAACATCAGAGAATGGACCAGGATGAATGACTCGGCACTACTGCGCAGAGCCGAGGACCGAGATGGATGGAGGAGGCTTACCACGGCATCGTCTTTCATGTCTCCCCCACGACCGCCAAGGTCACGGGTCTGATGATGATGAATACCATTTTAAGCTACTGCAGATTTCTCTGCAATCAAGAATCAAGAATCAAAAACTGTATTGCCATTAAGTCAGAACAAGACTTATTTGACACCAAACATAATAAACACATTCAACATTTCCTAAAAGATGTAGATTCTTAGATTTATGTATTTTATTTATGCTCTGGCTCTTCTGGAAAAAAAAGAATCATACTCATAATTGATAATGTCAAACAGATAGTCCTCCTTGTTGAAAAACTTACCCACATTCTCGTTGTTATTCATGACATTTATTTGTTTAATTTTAACATTAGATGAAAAATCCGGGCTGCTGTCCTGTTTATTCTTTGATTGAAACCAGACAAAACGATGCTAACACAAAGTATGGAGGATCCTGTTTTGAACCAGTGCACACAGGTTCATTACTGAAGAAAACCACCCTGCCAGCTAGCTGTGACCAGCTGAGAGCAGCAACACATCCACAGAAACAAGCCGAAAGGGCTAATGACTATCGGGACAAAAGCCTTTGTGCCTTGTGCAAACTATCAACAAACAGGTACAGACTTCACTGCACGAGAAAGGGAAGAAAACTAGGCCAAAATTGAACAAGAAAGTTTTTGTAAGATTTCAGGGGAAACATTTTGTCAGAGGTTTAAATCTGTAGATTTCCGAAAATGATTACAAGGGCAATAAAAGAAACTTGAAAGCATTATGCCCTACTGTCACTTAAAAAACCCAAAACACACTCACACACGCACACGCACACACACACACACACACACACATTTTTCAGGATAACATTAAATGCATTCACAACAAAATTCAGCAAGGATGTTAAATGCTTATGTGGTGAAAACATTTCAAATACCCATATTATACGTGAATGTGAGAATTTAAAAACTTATCTCCCTGTCTTTTCTGAGAATGTATGTTCTTTCGAGCCAGAAGGCCCATAGAGCCGGAGCTTATCCCGGTTTCTGTAGCGTTAAGCGAACTGATGGTTTTTCACCACCCCTGTGACAGGACGCTAGTCTGTCGCCAGATACTTCCCCAGCAGAGCTGGTACCCACTTGTACACCTGGGTGGAGTGAGGAAAATAGGAGTTAAGTGTCTTTCCCAAGGACACAACACCGAGCCGAGCGGGGATCGAACCCGCGACCTCTGGATCACGAGTTGACCGCCTAAACCACTCGACCACGATGCCTCCTTTTCTGAGAATACCATTGACGAAGTTTTGAACAATGTAAAGCTAACGTTTGACATTGCTAAAGGTTTATTGTTAAGTCCTATAGGGCATTTGTTGTAGTTGTAGTTCTGTTTGAATTTCTTTTCTTTGTTTTCTTCTTTTTTTTAAAAATGTTGTTCTTGATCTGTTTATGTTAAGAATACTATTTGTATATTTCCCTTGTTATTACTCTTTAATACACACACACAC
>CM054144.1:13918763-13938763 GCA_028751875.1 Rapana venosa | reverse complement strand
AAGAAAAAGAAGAATTGCAAAGAAGAAGAATTGCAAAGAAGAAGAAGACTTGCGAGGAAGAATAGCGAAGAAGAATTGCGATGGCGAATTGCGAAGAATAATTGCGAAGAAAAAGAAGACGAAGAAGATTTGGGAAGAAGAAGAAGAATTGCAAGGAAGAAGTGCGAAGAAGAAGAAGAAGAAGAAGAAGAAGAAGAAGAAGAAGAAGAAGAAGAAGAAGAAGAAGACATTAACTTTCACCAACCATCCCTTCAAGGACAACTTCCACACGTTCATCCATACACAACATATAAAAACCAATTAAAACTTCTTTTTTTATATTTTAAAATACTCACAACTTACATCACTCTCACACCTTCCTTCTTTCTCTCTCTAAAAAAATACCACTCTCCCTTCCCTCCCTCCCCACCGTTCCCCAAATCAAATTTTTTTTCTTCTAAAAACGAAAAAAATCTTCATCTTGCAGTCGAACTCTGCTGCTGCTGTGGGACTCTCTGACTAGGGAGCATTTTTCATCGGACACCTGCAGGAAGATGCTGATCGTTAGGAAGAGGGTGTAGATGAAGTTGCACTGATAACGGTCGTAGTTCAACGCCCAAGTACAGCGCCACCGTCGTTCGGGTGACGGCTGCTGCTGCTGCTGTGATGTGGATGTGGTGTAGGCTCCCCCCCCCCCCCCCCCCCCCCCTATACATTACAGGCCTTGACGTACGATGCTGCGCAATAGTGGCAAAAGTGCTGTGTACCTGCTCTGGACCACACGCATGGATTGCAGGTACGGGTGTACCGCTATGCGTGCATAATGATGCAGGCTTGTGTGTTGTGTGGGAGGGGGGGGGGGGGGGGGGGGAGGGTTGGCGAAGGGGGGTGGGGGTGCGTGCGTGCGTGCGTGCAGCAAAATTGAGCTTTTTGCTAGGGGCATATCGACGCGAAAATACACTGAAGCTAGCAGATTTTTGTTTGTTAGCATATTAAAAAAATTTAGTTGTACGAATTCTTAATATGAACAAAAGCGTATTTGTAGAATATGAATCTGTGCCTTATTTCCATTATGTATACCGTGCAGTAAGAACAGGGAAAATGTTTCCATTATGTATAACGTGCATAAAAGGACAAGGAAAATATTGCCTTCATGTATAAAGTGCATAAAAGGACAAGGAAAATACTGCCTTCATGTATAAAGTGCATAAAGGTCAAGAAAAAAAAAAATTACGTATAACGTACAGGAAAGACCAGAAAAAATATTTCCATCATGCATAACATACATAATGGATAGCAAAAAATATGTCCATCGTGTGTACCGTGCATAAAGGACAAAAATACTTCTATTTTGTATAACTTGCTAAAAGGACCTGGAAAATATTTCCGACATGTATAACGTGCATAAAAAGACAAAGGAAAATGTTTCCATCGCCTATGACGAGCAGAAAGGACCCCAAACATTGCTATCATGTAAAACGTGCATAAAGAACAAGGAAAATATTTCCAACATGTATAACGTGCATAAAAGACAAGGCCATGAAAATATTTCCATCATGCATAACGTGCATAAAAGACAAGGCCATGAAAATATTTTCATCACGTATAACATGCAGAAAGAACAGGGAAAATATTTCCATCATATAAAAAAAGGTAAAGGGTGTCCTACAACCTATAAGGTCGTAGGGGAGCGAGGCGTCATGGGCCAGCATATTGAGGGCGGCGCCCATCTCCTCTCCCTCGCTGCTTTACCTTCTCTGACCCTAAAGAGGCAGGTACCCATTGCAGCTGAGTGAACCGGGGAACTGTACTGAAGCCAAGGCGCACAAACGGTCTCCCATCCAAGTGGTAACCACGCTCGACGCTGCTTAACTTGGCTGGGGGAAAGCGAGTGCTCCGACCACTGAGCTATCCCGTCCCCTACATTCCATTATATTACCTTTCCATCATATATAACGTGCAGAGAGGACAAGGAAAATATTTCCATCACTCCACGAAAGATATGGTCTGTATTAAGTTGAAACAAACCCTGCAAACAGAGAAACTAAAACAAACACCAGAAAACAAACCATATATATCTATATATCTATATATATATATATCTCTCTCTCTTTCTCTCTCTCTCTCTCTCTCTCTCTCTCTCTCTCTCTCTCTCTATATATATATATATATATATATATATATATATATAATATATATATATACATACATACATAATATGAATGAAGATAAAAACAACAGAACCAAGTAACCAGCCAGACCCCCAACCAACTAAAAACAACCAGCCAAGTCAACGTGGAAGCAAAGAAGACCACAGAAGAAAAAGAATCGCCCCCCCCCCACACACACACACCACACCACAACACAACACATACAGACACACACGCACGCACACACAACACAACACAGCACAACACAACACAGCATAACACACAGAGACACAGACACACACACACACACACTCACACACACACAGACACACAGACACGCAGACACAGACACAGACACACACACACACACACACACACACACACACACACACACACACACACACACACACACACACACACACACACACACACCAAAGGAGTGAGATAACTTGATTCATTTGCCATTTCCGCCATCCACAAACGGTTCAAAGATGCTGAAAATATCAAGCCATCCTTTGGAGTGACTGATTGTTTGATTTATAAAGCGCATAAACATCTCCACACCCACAGGCGTGTTCGCAGCAGTGGAAGAGTAGAAGGGTGATGGAAAAAAAATAAAGGAAAGGGGTAAGGGATAGCGTACGTACGCACGCACAGACACACAGACTCACACACACGCGCACACACACACGCTTGCATGATGCATACATGCATCCACGAACGCGCGCGCGCGCACACATACACACACACACACACACAGAATATCTTGCGCACACGTTAAATCCTGTTCCCCTTTTTGTAAGAGCAGGCCATTGTGTGCCGGTGGGAACAGATGAGAGAATTTACAAAACCGCATACACACGGGGACTGGATGTAAAAAAGCACATAAGTGCTTATTCCATTATCCTCGATATAAAATAATAAATGAATAAAAAGAAATAAATAAACGTAGGCATGCACACATACATCATTACATTACATAACATTACATTTTCATCACATCACACACGTGCGTGAATAAACAAGCAAGATGGTTTTTATAAATTGTAGACTTTAAACTAGTGGTAGGATTGCTTTTCCAAGTTAGCTTTGCAACCCTTCATTTTTAAAAATTTGTATAACATGTTTCATCCTCTTGAACAGCAACCAAACAGTTAACTTGTTCATAGGTTTCTCGTTCAATTGAAATGATTATTCTCATTACACGTTTTTCATTACTTATGCGTTATTGTTAATGATAATGAATGATTTTGTCTTTGTTACTGACACTGTAAAGGGGACGGGACAGCTCAGTGGTCGGAGCACTCGCTTTCCCCCAGCCAAGTTAAGCAGCGTCGAGCGTGGTTACCAGTTGGATGGGTGACCGTTTGCGCGCCTTGGCTTCAGTACAGTTCCCCCAGTTCACCCAGCTGTAAATGGGTACCTGCCCTCTTTAGGGTCAGGGAAGGTAAAGCAGCGAGGGAGAGGAGATGGGCGCCGCCCTCAATACGCTGGCCCTAGAGAAGTGAGGTCTTTGACGCCTCGCTCCCCTACGACCATATAGGTTATGGGACTCCTTTACCTTTACCTTACCTTACTGTAAAGGCAACCGCCATAATGTGAGAATGTAAATGATGCCAGGACTATTACAAGTTTACTTGTTGTTTTGTCATGGTTATGAGTGCTGTTTCTGTGATACCTCTCTTGAATAAACTTCTGTTGAAACCAATCATTCGGCCTGTTGCAAGTTGTTCTGTGAATATCAATATGGTTATACGGAATCGCATTCTCAGATATCTCTGCTGGCTGTGTATTCCGCATAATATTGGTGATTGACTTTGATTGACTGTGCGGTGGTCGTAGTGTTTAGTTTTGATATCTCGTGGCCCTGAAACAACGAACAGTAACTCCTCAGTCGATCAGAGAGCGTGAGATGGGCGACAGCACTGTGAAAGACCTCAGAGAATGACACTGAAAGCTTTTCTTTAGCAGTGCGGGATTCTAATGACTGTATCTTGGGTCACATTCGTCTGTATACAGGAAGCCAATGAAGTCGCCTCGGAATAGCAGAAATGATTACGATCATTGTTTCGTGAATTTTTTCGTTCCTCGGCTAGAGCTCTGAGGTTCACCAAGGGTGCGAATTAAGTGTATGCGACCGTTTTTCCCCGCCTCCATTTAGGTAGCCGCATTCCGATTTCAGGGATGGTATCGAATCACGACACCTTTGTGCATGCTGGGTTTTTTCCCCCCCGTCATCCGTCTCTACCGAAAGGTGGAGCGGGTTTTTAACGTGTGCGCAAGATGTTTTGTGTGCGCTTGCAAACGGGACCTCGGTTTATGGTCTCATCCAGACTTTTGATATTCAGTTCGATTTTGTGTGTGTGTGTGTGTGTGTTAAACTGGGAAGAAAGGACAAGGCTGGGAATCAAACGCAGAACCTCACGGTTTACTTGTTGGCAGGTGAACGTCTTAACCATCCTGCCACCAGCCTCCTACTTAGAATTTACACACACACACAGACACAGACACACATTTCTTTGAGGGTATTTTTACATCAAAAGTTAAGCTCTTTTTGATGAAAAGTTTCCTGTCTTTCTATCTATCTACCTTTCTTTCTGTCTGGCAATCTGTCTCTGTCTGGCAATCTGTTTCTGTCTGTCTGTCTTTCTCTCTCTGTCTCTGTCTGTCTGTCTCTGTCTCTCTGTCTGTCTGTCTCTGTTCTCTCTGTCTCTGTTTTTGTCTGTCTGTCTCTGTCTCCGTCTCTGTCTCTCTGTCTGTGTCTGTGTCTGTCTATCTGTCTCTGTATGTCTCTCTCCTTTTAACAAAAAAATCAGATCAAAGTACACACCTGTCATTCGCACTTTACCCCCCAATACCCATCGCAGTTCCAGCACCTTTTTGCAGAAGTTGCAGGTCTGTGCAGCCTTCGTTTCTTTTCTTTTCTTTTCTTTCTTTCTTCCTTCTGTTTTTGTTGCCCAGCCGGGTGTCTGTTTTGTCTGGGGCAGAGGTTTGACTGCTGCAGCTGTCAGGGTCTGTAGTGTAACGCAATGTAAACAGCTGATGTCAAGGCTTTGTGGTGAACTGGGGACCAGCATCAACACAGCCGCTTCAGACATTTACACACACTTACACACACTTACACACACACACACACACACACACACACACACACACACACACACACACACACACACACACACACACACACACACACACTTAACACATGAAGGACAGTTGCATGTGAAAGTACGCTGGAGCACTCATGCACAAGCGTGTACCACACATGAACAAACACGAACACAACTACTCACAGGCGCGCGCGCGCATACACACACACACACACACACACACACACACACACACACACACACACACACACACACACCACACACACAGGCTCACACACATATATGCATAGGTACGTACACACATAAACAAGCGTGTACGCACGCAAAAAAAAAAAAAGCACGAACACACACATACACATATACATACACAAGCACGCACACATGCGCGCACGCACGCATGCAATCCCACGCAACACACACACATGCACCACACACACAAACTCATGTACATATGCATGTACACTCACACACATGCACAAGCACGTGGCACGCGCACACTCACACTCACACCCACTCACAGGCACACATTCATACACACAGACACGCACGCCCTCGTACAGAGAGAGAGAGAGAGAAGAGAGAGAGAGAGAGAGAGAGAGAGAGAGAGAGGGAGAGAGAGAGCGAGCGAGAGAAAAGAGAGAGAGAGAGGGAGAGAGAAGAGAGAGAGAGAGAGAGAAAGAGAGAGAGAAAGAGAGAGAGAGAGAGGAAAGAGAGAGAGAGAGAAAGAGAGAGAGAGAGAGAGAAAGAGAGAGAGAGAGAGAGAGAGAGCGAGCGAGCGAGAGAGAGAGAGAGAGAGAGAGGGAGAGAGAAAAGAGAGAGAGAGAGAGAGAGAGAAGAGAGAGAGAGAGAGAGAGAGAGAGAGAGAGAGAGAGAGAGCTAAAAAAAAGGGAGAAAAATTGCATCACTTACATAACGCACCTGTCAGCGCTTTGCTGAAAGTGAGGAGTTTTTCAAACATGGCATGGAACGGTGTGGATCTTGGCAGAAGGCGTATGTTTTACCTTCAATTTGGTTGTAGTAGTAGTAGCAGCAGCAGCAGCAGCAGCAGCAACAGCAGCAGCAGCAGCAGAGGTAGTAGCAGCAGCAGCAGCAACAGCAGCTGTTGTAATAGTTCAAGCAGAGGAGGCGGCAGTAGTAGCAGTGTAACATGCAGTATCAACTTTTCTTTCTTTTTTTACACAAAAGGTGTTCCCATAACCTATATAGGGGAGCGAGGCGTCAGAGACCTCAACTTCTCCAGGGGCAGCATATTGAGGGCGGCGCCCATCTCCTCTCCCTCGCTGCTTTACCTTCCCTGACCCCAAAAGAGGGCATGTTTTTTATTTTGTTCTTTTATATCGAGGATAATGGAATAAGCACTTATGTGCTTTTTTACATCCAGTCCCCGTGTGTATGCGGTTTTGTAAATCTGTCATCTGTTCCCACCGGCACACAATGGCCTACTCTTACGAAAAGCGGAACAGGATTTTAACGTGTGCGCAAGATGTTCTGCGTGCGTTGGCACACGGGGCCACGGTTTATAGTCTCATCCGAAGGACTTTTGGGGGGAGAGTGGAGTCTACACTGATGTGAACTCCAGGGGAAAATATCCCCTAGAACGGGAATCGAACCCGGGTTGTCAGATTGCGAGCGCAATGTTCTAACCACTAGGCTATCCCGTCCCATTGACAGCTGGGTGAACTGGGGGACCGTACTGAAGCGAAGGTGCACGAACGGTCACCGTACCCATCTGCGAGGCAACCACACTCGGCGCTGCTGAACTTTAACTGCTTCCGCCTCCCAGTTTGACAAAAAAATCGAACTTAATGCCAAAGTCCTCTGGATGAGACTATAAACCGAGGCCCCGTGTGCCAACGCACGCAGAACATCTTGCCCACACGTTAATAAATCCTGTTCCGCTTTTCGGAAGAGTAGGCCATTGTGTGCCGGTGGAAACAGATGACAAAATTTACAAAACCGCATGCACACGGTGACTAAATGTAAAAAAGCACATGAGTGCTTATTCCATTATTCTCGATATAAAAGAATAAATAAATAAATAACCTGGGAAGAGCGAGTACTCTGACCACGGAGTTATTCCGTCCCCTTTACACAGCAGCTCGTTAAAGGTTACGTACGACACTCGATGTTGATGCAAAACTACAGATGTTCACGTGTCGTTGTACTAAAATGTGAGATGTTGCTTAAAAATAATACCTTTTAAATTCACACATTCTGAACGTGCAGACGATTCGAAAGTTTAGGTTAAAAAAGATCATTTTAGATTCATACATACTAAATGTGTAGAAGGTTCAAAAGTTTAGAAAAAAAATAACGTTTTAGATTTACACATTCTAAGCGTGTATAAAGTTCAAAAGGTCAGACATAAACCCTTGGGGTTACACATTATAAATGTGTAGGATGGTTCAAAGTGTAGATGTCCCCCCCCCCCCCCCCCCCCCCCCCCACCCCCGAAAAAAACGCAAAAACAACCCCAAACCCACCCCAACTCCTGTTTTTAAAAAAACTTTGTAGCTTTATATTATACTCAAAGGCACTGCGTTGTGGCATGCCGATTTTAAGTTTGGGGCAGATGACGTCACATCTCTGTCTGTATGTCTGTCTCTCTGTCTGTCTGTCTCTCTGTCTGTCTGTCTCTCTGTCTGTATGTCTCTCTGTCTATGTCTGTCTCTCTCTCTCTGTGTCTCTGTCTGTCTGTTTGTCTCTCTGTCTGTCTGACTCCCTGTCTGTCTCTCTGTCTATCTATCTGTCTCTCTCTCTGTCTAACTGTCTGTCTCTCACCTTCCGAAACCCAGAAAGGGGCACAGCACAGCACAGCACAGCACAGCACAGCACAGCACGGCGCTGCACAGCACAGCACAGCGCAGCGCAGCAGAAAGATAGGTGAATCCACTTACTACACGTGGCCTTATTATTTTCTGATGGCTTTCCTTAAAACCCCAAGGACAAATCAACCTCACCCTCACCCCCCACGCCCCCCACCCTATCCCCACCCCTATCCTGCTTATTCCCCATATTCATCATCATCATCCTCATCACCATCATCCTCTCTCTATACCCCCTCCTCCTCCTCACTACTGTACACCTCGTTCCCATTTCTGCCTCTTATCGGTTTTAACGGCCACTCGGTTGCTTGTGATTTTTGTTGTTGGTATTTATTATTATTGGGTTCGTCTTCTTTTTCTTCTTTTTTGTGTTTTATTTTTATTTTTTATTTCTAAGGAGAGGCTGTAGTTTTTCTTAGATTCAAGAAGCAAGATACAACTACCCCCCTTCTCTCTCTCTCTCTCTCTCTCTCTCTCTCTCTCTCTCTCTCTCTCTCTCTCTGCGAGTTGTTTGTACTTCTGCATCGGTGGTGATGGGGGAAATTTTACATCCTGCTTGTATTTTGACCTCCTGGCGAAAAGAAATCGAGCATGGGTTGCACATGCTTGCACAGGTGTGTGTGTGTGTGTGTGTGTATGCACGTGAACACGCGACTATAATTATTTTTGTAGAATGTGCACACGAATGCGTTGTTTAAAATCTTTTATGCGTAGATCTACATGAATGTGAAGTCGCGTATAAATGTATGTGTCCAAAAGCGCGCTGTCTGTCTCTGTCAATAATAATAATAATAATAATAATGTATGGAATTTATATAGCGCTGAATCTTGTAAAGCAACAAATCAAAGCGTTCAGATTTTATTTCATACCACTTTAAGTTGAATTCGGGGCTGCTCTCCCCGGGAGCGGGAACGCGTCGCCACTTAGCGCTGCCCACCCTTCACCCCTTTTTTTTTTTTTTTTTTTTTTTCCCTGCAGCGTATTTGTTTCCCTATCAGAGTGGCTTTTTTCTAAGAATTTTGCCAGGGACAACTCTCTTGTTGCCGTGGGTTTTTTTACGTGCGCTAAATAATTACGTGTAACACACGGGACCTCGGTTTATCGTCTCATCCGAAAGACTAGCGCCCAGACCACCACTCATGGTCTAATGGATGGGGGAAAAATTTCCGGTCCAAACGGGGTACGAACCGCCGCACACTTCAGACCCGGACTTTTCGCTTTCTAGACAGGCGCGTTACCTCTAGACCACCGATCCACTACTCAATCAGATCTACTCAATCAGAGTGTCTGTTTGTGTTTGTCTGTACCCGTCTGTCTGTGTCTGTCTGTCTGTCTGTGTGTCTGTCTCTCTCAGTTGTTAGTCTGGCATGTTTATGTGTTTGTGTGTTTGTATATTTGTGTGTGTGTGTGTGTTTACTAATCTCGCCCCCTCACCCCCCCCTCCCCCCCCCCCCCCCCCCCCATACACACTCACACACCATGAACAGCAACACATACACGCCCATTCGTCTCAAAGAACATACAATCCCATCGCAGCTTGAGTAAATCATCCTCATCCTCATCGAACATCATGCAGCAAAACAAAATAAACCGCCTCTGATTTAGGGGCCCTGGTTGCTCTGGTATCATGGTGACCTCATATTTCGGCTTCCCCTACACTTCTGGTGACTTCGGGTCGGAGGTTCACGGGAGAAGGAAGGTAGGTGGAGGGACGTTGTGGCGGGCACCAGCCCGAGTTGGCGTCTCCCTCAGTCTGACTAAGCTATTGTGTTCGTCAGAAGGAGGGTTAGCAGGTGGTGTCCTGCGAATGTTAGTTCAAAACCAGGCACCACTGAACACCATCACAATGACCCAGCAGCAGTGCAGAAATCCTCTGGCAGGTGGCTTCACGGCGGCCTGATATATATAAGTTCCCAGCAGACTTCTGACCTTAAAACGAATTCGGGCATAGCTGGGGATGAGAGATGGAAAGAGCGACGTGGGAACAGCAGGACTGGGACATCACAGACGATGAGGTAGCATCCCCCAAAAACAAACAAACAAAGAAACACCTCCAAACAAACAAACAACCCTCTCCCAAACAAAACAAAACAAACCCTATGTGATGATAACAGTTGTTTCTTCCAAAAGTGACCTAACCACATCATACGAAGCCAGCGATACTTGCACTACTCATCTGTTAGTATGAAAGTGAAACAAACGCTACAAGAAAACAAAACAGAAATCTTTCGCAACTGGATGACACCACAAAAAAAGTCTCGTGTTTCGAGCGCGCGCGCGCGCGCACGCACACACACACACACACACACACACACACACACACACACACACACACACACACACACACACACACACACACAACACACACACACACACACACACGCCACACACACACACATACACACACAAACACACACACACACACCACAACACGCACACACACACCCTCCCGTGAAATCCACCCCCCTCTCTTTTTGTAGAAGACTATGCCTGGTGGTATGGATACCTAGCATGCACCCTGCTACCTTGAAAGAGATGGGTTCCACGAGGTTCAACTTAGTCACGACACACTACCGGAAAAATTCAGTGCACAATATAAACAGAGAAGTTAAAGAAAAACAATCTAAGCATGGAAAAAGAATCAAACAAACATAAAAAAGTCACCAAGCTCCTTGACTCAAAAGATGCTATTTTATATATATATATATAATATATATATATATTATATATTTTATATATATATTAAATTATATATATTATATATAATATCCATCTCTCTCTCTCTCTCTCTCTCTCTCTCTCTCTCTCTCTCTTCTCTCTCTCTCTTTATATATATATATATATATATATATATATACATATCATACTATATATAATATATATATATATATATTACATACATACATACATATATATATATATATATATGTTATATATATATATATATATATATATATATATAGTATATTAGTATATATTATATATATATATGTGTGTGTGTGTGTGTGTGTGTGTGTGTGTAAAAGAAAAATGAACAAAAACACAAAAATATGCCCGTGGGTTGGATATTACTTGAGGGGAGGTAGAGTAGGGAAGAGGAAGCCCGAAGGCGGTGTGTAGGGAGGGGGAGGGGGAGGGGGAGGGATGGACGGGGAGGGGTGGGGGTGGGGAATGGGAGGGGGGGGGTGGGGGTTGGGGGGTAGATGCAGTATTACTTATTTCATTTCATCCCCCCGGGAAGTCCAATCTGGGGAAAAGGGTGTTAACAGTTCATTGGAAGAGCAGACAGAACAAGTAAACTGTCTGCAAGAAGCAGGAGGGAACAGACACACACACAAAAAAGGGAAGAAGATGAAGAAAAAAAACACACCGAGAAGAGGTGTGGAGGAAGAAGAGAAGCTGAGAGGAGAAGGAGGAGGAAGAAAGAGGAGGAGAAGGAGAGGAGGAAGGAGGAAAAGGAGGAGGAGGAAAAGGAGAGGAGAGGAGGAGGAGGAGAAAGGAGGAGGAGGAAAAGGAGGAGGAGAGAGGAGAGAGGAGAAGGAGAGAGGAAAAGGAGGAGAGGAGAAGGAGAAGGAGGAAAAGGAGGAAAGGAGGAAGGAAAGGAGGAGGAGGAGAGGAGAAGGAGGAAAAGGAGGGAGGAGGAAGAAAGGAGAAAAGGAGGAGAAGGAGAGAAGGAGGAAAAGGAGTAGAAGAAGCACTGCTAAGAAGAAGAAAGAGAAAAGGAGATTGCGGAAAAGAGGGGAAAGAAAGCGGAAGTAGAAGTAGGAGTAGAAGTAGGAGTAGGAGTGTAGAAGAAGAATTGCCAACAAAAGAAAAGAATTGCGAAGAAGTCCGAGAACAAGAAGAAGAATTGCGAAGAAAAAGAAGGAGAATTGCGGAGAAGAAGAAGAATTGCGAAGAAGAAGAAGAAGAATTGCAAAGAGGGGGAAGAATTGGGAAGAAGAATTAAAGAAGAAGAAGAAGAAGAAAAAGAATTGCGAAAAAAAGATGAAGAAGAAGAAGAAGAAGAAGAAGAAAAGAATTGCGAAGAAAAAGAAGAATTGCAAAGAAGAAGAAAAAGAAGAATTGCGAAGAAGAAGAAGAAGAATTGCAGAAAAGAAGAAGATGAAGAAGAAGAATTGTGAAGAAATGCGAAGAAGAAGAATTGCGAAGAAGAAAAATTGCGAAGGAGAAAATTGCGAAAAAGAAGAAGAATTGCGAAGAAGGAGGGGAAGAGGAATTGCGAAGAAGGAGAATTGTGAAGAAAAATGCAAAGAAGAAGGATAATTGTGAAGAAGAAGAAGAAGAAGAAGAAGAAGAAGAAGAAGAAGAAGAAGAGAAAAAGAAGAAGAAAGAAGAAGAAGAAGAAGAAGAAGAAGAAGAAGAGAGAGAACGAGAAGGAGGAGGAGGAGGGAGAATTGCGAAGAAGAATTGCGAAGAAGAAAAATTGCGAAGAAGAAGAAGAGTTGCAAAGAAGAAGAATTGCGAAGAACACGAAGAAGTAGGGGGGAGGAGGAGGAGAAGAAGAAGGAGGAGGAGGAGAAGGAGCAGAAGAAGAAGGAGAAGAAGAAGGAGAAGAAGAAGAATAGAAGAAGAAAAAGAAGAAGAAGAAGAAGAAGATCAGGAGGAGGAGGAGGAGGAGAAGGAGGAGGAAAAAAAGAAGAGGAAAAGGAAGAAGACAATCATAAAGAAGTAAAAAAGGCAAAGTAGAAGACAGAAAGAAGGACAAAATTAACAAAAATGGAAGGAGAGAGAGAGAGAGAGAGAGAGAGAGAGAGAGAGAGAGAGAGAGAGAGAGAGAGAGAGAACAGACACAGACACAGACAGAGAGACACAGACAGACAGACAGACAGACAGAGACAAAGACAGAGACAGAGACAGACACACAGAGACAGGGACAGAGAGACAGAGACAGACAGACAGTGACAGACAGATAGACAGACAGACAGACACAGAGAGAGAAACAGACAGACAGAACAGACGGACAGTGACAGACAGACATACAGGCAGACAGAGAGACAGAAGAGAAGAGAGAGAGAGAGAGAGAGAGAGAGAGAGAGAGAGAGAGAGAAGAGAGACAGAGAGAGAGAGAGAGAGAGAGAGAGGAGAGAGAGAGAGAGAGAGAGAGAGAGAAAGCTGGAGGTAGGGTAGGGATGCTGCAGGGAGGAAAAGGAAGGGTAGGGAGAGGGAAGGATAGGAGGGGGAGGGATGGGTGGGGTGGGGGGGGGGGGGGGGGGGGGGGGGGGGGGGGCAGAGACGGTGCCTCCCGAAAACACCTGTCGAAGGAGCAAGGTTGATCTAGCACGATGTCTGTTTCGTTTACTTGCCAGAGTTGCGAATACTGAGCACACCTTGATGATATCAGACAGACAGACAAACAGATAGACTCACAGACAGACAGACAAACAGACAGACAGATAGACAGACAGACAGACAGACAGATAGATAGACTCACAGACAGTCAGACAAACAGTCAGACAGATAGACAGAAAAGACAGACAGACAGATAGATAGACTCACAGACAGCAGACAGAACAGATGATAGACTACAGACAGTCAACAGACAAAGACTAGACTCACATAGACAGGCAGACAGGCATAGACAGAAGATACAGACAGACAGATAGATCTCAGACAGTCAGACAGACATAAAGAGAGACAGGTAGACAGACAGACAGACAGACAGACTCACAGACAGACACTTAGACTCACATAAACAGACATACAGACAGATAGACAAAACAGACAGACAGACTGACTAACAGACAGACAGACACATAGACAGATAGCCACAAGACAGACAAATAGACAGAGAAACAGGAGACCACAGACAGTCAGACAACAATACAGACGACAGACTCACATAGACAAGACTCACATAACACAACTCACAGACAAACAGACAACACTTAAGACTCACACAGACAGAGAGACGTACGGACGGACACAGACGACAGACAGACAAAGGGGAGGGCAGAAGAAGACGCATAGATGGACCAGAGACAGACGGGACACAAACGGGCGGACAGGCAGTCAGACGGACGGACGGACAGACAGAAAAAAGATGGAGAGAAAATGAGAGAGAGAGACAGAGAGAGAGAGAGAAACAGAGAGAGAGAGAGAGACAGAGATAGTGAGAGACAAGAGAGAGACAGAGAGAGACAGAGAGAGAGAGAGACAGAGACATAGAGAGAGAGATGGTGTCATTGGAGTACATCAATGAGGCTTTCATTCCTTGTGTCTTACGGGATTGAACCTTCCATAGCCTGTCCCCCAGGTGACAGACTGAAGTTTTCCCCCCTCGCCCCTTAGCTATAGTTCCCAGGTTCCCCAGGGGCGAGATTTTGAGTACGCGAAACCCCCCCCCCCCCCCCCCCCCTCCCCTCCCTCCCCCCCCCCCCCCCCCCCCCTTCCCACGTAACATTCAGGTAGCCGCATTCCGACTTCGGGGATACATACAGTTGAGAATTGAACCTACCAATTTTGCCAGGACAGTCGGGTAGGTAGGTAGGTAGGTAGGTACCTCCCTGCTCTTTCCGATGTTCAACTGTCGTGGGTTCTTTTGACCTACGCAACAAGTCCGAAAGCACACGCGGGTCTGACTGGTTAGGAGGAGTCTCCTTCGAAAGATTTAGAGTTCAGTTAGATTTTTCCGTCGTCGAAGTTGGAAAAAAAGGGCAAGGTTGGGATTCGAACCCAGAACCTCACGGTTGGCAGACTGCATGCTGGGCTATATCACCCACGCTACAGGCCACAACTGGCCTGTTCTTCTACAAAAGATGTATAGGGATGTTTTGGTTTGTTTTTTTTAATCGTATGCGCAAAATGCACAATGTGTTGTGTAGCACACGGGGCCTGGTTATCGTATGCTTTTCCCTGTGGGGATGCCAGGGGCCTGTCAATGTAAAGAGCATCCCCCACCTTCTGGAAGTTCTGTGCGAGGAATTCCCTCTTTTCTATCCCTCTCTTTAGTTTCTGCCTTGTTCATGTTTCTTTTCTATCACCACCTTCTTGTCTATTTTCTGCCTTCTTGTTCCGCTCTCCTGCCCTTTTTCCCGGAAATACTTAAAAGATAACCATTCTCTCTCCCACGCCTGACTTGTCAGGCGCTTAAACGGCAGCGAAACGCATTTTCATTTCATTTCATATTTCATTTCATACCACTTTAAGTCACGGCAGATTTCTCTCCGTGAAATTGGGGCTGCTCTCCCCGGGGAGAGCGCGTCGCCACAAGAGCAGCGCCATCCATTTTTTTTCTTTTCCTGTCTGCAACTGTATTTGTTTCCCTATCAGAGTGGCTTTTTTCTACAGAATTTTGCCAGGGACAACTCTCTTGTTGCCGTGGGTTCTTTTACGTGCGCTAAATAATTATGTGTAACACACGGGGCCTCGGTTTATCGTCTCATCCGAAAGACTAGCGCCGAGACCACCACTCATGGTCTAATGGACGGGGAAAAGTTTCGGGTCCAAACGGGATACGAACCACCGCACACTTCCGACCCGGACTTTTCGCTTTCTAGACAGGCGCGTTACCTCTAGACCACCGATCCATATTAGAGACACTAGTTGTTGTCTGAGCTTTTGACGACGACGAAGAATATCACAGGCTGACGGGCTGGTCTAGGCTCACCAGATCTACAAGAGTCCAGACTCAAGAATGCTGAGTTATCTCAGAATAAGAAATCATGAGTGGTAGCCTACATTAAAATCAATATCACAACATAGAAAACCCAACATTCATAGAAGAGTATCATACATATTGCAATGAAACAACATTTGACCTCACAAACACACACACACATACACACACATGCACGCACGCGGGCGCACGCACGTACGCACGCACGCACGCAACACACACACACACACACACACACACACACACACACACACACACACCACACACACACACACACACACACACACACACTGTCGATAATAATAACAACAATATTCAAAGCAAGATTACGACAATAATTTAGATACAAACCCACGATAATACTATCTGAGTGTATCGATACATGATTAGCGCAAAACACATACTTATATTATGTAATAAAACTGTCATCAGCAAGTTTCATTATAATGAAAAATATGATATGATGACCTACAATAAATATCAAGACTGTCTAAACAAGCTGCATTAAATTGCAAATTTATTCTAAGATGCCTTTAATATATATTAACACTGTCTAAGCAAGCTTCATGAAAATGCAAAACATAGTTAAGATGCTAGAAAACAATGCATTTGTCACTTATCTCCCTTCCCTCCACCCCCACGCAAGCACACATTAATTTGGCAAACAGATCTAAACAAATTTGCAGTTACCTAATGAGCTATCTTTCGAATTAGAATTCCCGATCTATTTTTCCTGACAGAAGCTTCCAGAAGAGACTGTGGGACAGGTTAATGCTCTGGCCAAACATTAGGTAATGACTGTGGGACAGGTTCATGCTCTGGTCAAACATTAGGTAATGACTGTGGGACAGGTTCATGCTCTGGCCAAACATTAGGTAATGACTGTGGGGCAGGTTCATGCTCCGGCCAAACATTAGGTAATGACTGTGGGGCAGGTTCATGCTCTGGCCAAGCATTAGGTAATGACTGTGGGGCAGGTTCATGCTCTGGTCAAGCATTAGGTAATGACTGTGGGGCAGGTTCATGCTCTGGTCAAGCATTAGGTAATGACCTCTGCTTGCTGGGCACAGTAACCTGACCGGTCAGTGAGATGAGACACCTGGCTTACATCTCAGAAAGAAGGGATAATGGGTCATTAGTTTTCGACCACGTCACAGTCAGTTTACTCTGACCCTGACAATGTGTCCAACAGAACTGACCACTCACTGGCCTGTTAAAGCCATAGCAGCCGATTCCAGAGATGGGGTCTGGAAGGCAAGAGTAAGTGTGGTTTATCAAAGTGAGAGAAAGAGAGGCTGCCCCCTACTGCTGTTTGTCAGTGGTGTGACGTCAGCTGCCGCCTCTGCTCCTTCAGTTCAAATTCCGTTTTCGTAATAAACAACGATAGCTACATTCTTTTAAAGTAAAAGATTATAATAGAGTGAAAACAATGTTTTTAAATCTACTACGGAAGAAATATGAGCCTTGTATTTTTCTGTCAGAGTGAGGAATCTGTGATTATTTCACAACGTTACGTCTTCGACCTTTGCAGTTTGAAAAGCAAGACTCGTTCATGTGCGTGTGGGACTGAGCGCTATTCTTCCTTTATATTATACATACCCCTGTTTTTCCTTTAAGGCGTTTGGCCCTCACGTACCTGTCTTTCGGAATATTCATCTATGAGGCAAAGAGACGAGTTGTTTATATCTTATTTCATTTGTGTGTGTGTGTGTGTGTGTGTGTGTGTGTGTGTGTGTGTGTGTGTGTGTGTGTGTGTGTGTGTTTTGTGTGTGTGCGCGCTAACTTTTGTTGTGGTATTTTTTATTGCTTCATTTATACGTTTTTAAATGTTATGGTAGAACTATTCTTTCTCATTATATTTTGACTTGTTTACGCGGAGGTTCAGAGTGCTGTACAAATTAGTACTTATCTATAATCCATGCTGGCCATATTAAAAAATAACACAACATCACACAACCCAATAGAACAGAGCAAAGTGCACTGTTTAAAGATACAATGCAATGCAATCCATCCTGCGATATTAATTGTATTTGTAGTGTAATTCTTTGCTAAATCTATGTTTCTCTGTTTGTCTTTGCGCCCCCCCCCCCCCCCCCCCTCTCTCTCTCTCTCTCTCTCTCTCTCTCTCTCTCTCTCTCTCTCTCTCTCTCTCTCTCTGTGCCTGCGTGTGTGTGTGTTGTGTGTGTGTGTGTGTGTGTGTGGTGGTGTGTGTGTGTGTGTGTGCGCATGCGTGTGCAGCAGTGCCTGCACATATAGATTTCTCTTTAAAATCAAGTTCAAACAAAGGAACTTTAAAAGTTGCAAAAAAAAGGAAAGACAATTTTAATACTATTTTCAAGCAGATTTGCAACTGAAAACATGTATACGTGCACACATACACGCGCACTCTCATAATCCTGAACATAAGAGCTCTGAGACAAACATACCCACAGAAACATATATAACTCACTTGGTTTGTGGTCAAGTACTGCCAAAATTCCACAGAAGTATTTTTCCCCCCACTTTTTTTCTCTATGGGTCCAAAAGTGGTGATACATTTATCTCCTGCAGATACCACCAGCACAACCTCATCCATCATTTTGGACCCCACCAAGATTACTGTAGGTAGACTTGGTAGCTTGGTAGCTCAGTGGTTTAACCCCTTGTTTAGGTAGCGAACGGTGTATGGGTTTATTTGTTTGTTAATGTGTGGGGTTGTGTGGTTTTTTTTCTTCTTCTCCATTCCTCGGCTAAAGCTTCATGGTTCACCAATAATGAAATCTCTCGTTATGTGACTGTTTGACCCCCATTAAGGCAGCCGCATTCCGACTTCGGGGATGATGTCTAAACATGACACAAGTGTGCAGTTTTGTTGTTGTTTTAAAAAAAACTTTTGTCATCCGTTCTTAACGGCACACAATGGCCTACTCTTCCAAAAGGCGGAACAGATAATTATTGTCTTAAAGTGGTTACTGTCGTAAAGCGGACAGGCTCAACTGAGATAAGAAACTCCTCTTTGGGTCTGGAAACTTCCTGTAGGAGAAAAACCTTCTTTCCTTCTTCACCAGCTAGCCTGCCATTGCACAGACTGCAACCCACAAGACTAACAATTCCAAATCTGGCAATTCCTATTGTCTTTGTGAGTGCGAGAACTGGTAAAACCACAGAGTTCCCGGTTACGTTCGAAGTCTCGACAGAGATCGTAGTCATAGACCATCTTTTTATTGCAGTCTCCTCTGCTACTGCTAACCATGTCAGCCAGTACTACCTGTGTCATGTGGGCAGATGGAGA
This sequence comes from Rapana venosa, assembly GCA_028751875.1. Classification (NCBI taxonomy): domain Eukaryota; kingdom Metazoa; phylum Mollusca; class Gastropoda; order Neogastropoda; family Muricidae; genus Rapana; species Rapana venosa. The sequence continues at coordinate 13,919,809 of CM054144.1, read as the reverse complement.
TCATCAGTCTGGGAAGACAGTTCATCTACGAGAAGGAAAACTGAATCCAAACCTCCGCTGCCTTGCGGCCATACCTGCTCATAGGAAAGACTTCGGGAGCTAACCCTGAGAAAAAAAATCCGGAGTCGGAGTCCCCAAGGCAGTCTGAGGCTGTATACAGCATCGTTCTGGCAACTCCTGCGACGGCACTGGAACCATGCGTATTAGCGATTGCCTTTCCATTGGATCATTCCAGCGACGTGGAGAGGGGCGTCTGCTGCATGGGTAACAGCTTGCCCTCCATAATACTTACCCAGGCTTGCGCTCTGAGAGGTCACTCCAGCTTCGCCTTGCAGTGTCGACAACAATTAATACCTAGAGCGCAACTCCATTTTCTTCCGAGAATGACGGTTGCCCACCATACTTTTAGGTCGTGCTTTCATGTGTGTTGATGGAAAATGAAGCGCTAATCAGTTTAGAACTGATTTACAGGCACTTTTTGACCAGGTTCGCGCATTGAATGTCTTAATCCAGTTAGCGACAAATGATCCCTTTAGCGACACCACAAACGGGTTTTAAAGTGTGCTGTAAGATGTTCGCCTGAGAAAACTGTCTACCAGCACCTCCCTTATACCCTTCCTGACAACACTCTGGGTCATGGGACTGATGATGATGATGGTAATGATGATGATGATGATGATGGTAATGGTGGTGATGATGGTGATGGTGATGATGGTGATGATGATGATGATTATAGTAATGAAGAAGATGATGATGATGATGATGATGATGGGGGTGATGATGATGATTATAGTAATGGTGATGATGATAGAAGAAGAAGAAGAAGAGAATGATAATGATAATGGTGACGATGGTGATGGTGGCGATGGTGGTGTGGTGATGGTGATGATAGATGATGATGATGATGATGATGATGGTGGGAATGAAGAAGAAGAAGAAGATGATGATGATGATGGTGATGATGATGATGATGATGTTACGACGATGACGAAGATGGTGGTGTTGGTGACGATGATGTTGGTGACTATGATGTTGGTGACGACGAC
>CM054144.1:13908763-13913763 GCA_028751875.1 Rapana venosa | reverse complement strand
TAGCCCAGAATATACTTGTTACAGGAGCTTAGACTCCTCAGCATCAGAGACAAGATTCTAAATAGATTTTTAAACGATATTTTATTGAATCAGCATCTGCGTGAGATGCCCCTTTGAACTCCTCCATTTCAGACAAGAAAGTGGTTTTGAAGTCTTCGAGTTTGATTGGATTCTTAAGGCAGACACACGTATCTTCTTGGTCTGTCAACAATTGTTACTTTAACAGTAATACCTTCTACTTGAAACTTGGAGCTGTGTTTGTGTTAGGGTTTACATCGTGATGTTCGTTTTGGTAGTGTTAGTGATGGAAGTGTGGTGTGTGGTGGTGGTTGTGGGGGGGGGTGGGGTGGTAGGAGGTTGTTGGCTATGGCAGTGATTGTAGTGGTGATTATAGCTTCTTCTCTTTGAACATTCAACCTGATTTGGTATTTAAACAATTTCATCCGATACACTAATAATAACTTGCTGATTAAACGAATGATTCTTCATATGAAACAATATCAAAAAAAATTCCCATTTACAATTCTTTTGTATCTAATAAATATCGCTTTCCTCTCCTCCCTCTTTGAAAACACAAACAACCCTAACCCACCCCCCCCCCCCCCCCCCCCCCCCCCCCCCCCCCCCCCCCCCCAAACAAACACGCATAAAAATCCTTACAAATCCGGTGTTCCCTACTCATACGTGATATCACAGATACATATACCCCCCCCCCCCCCCCCCCCCCCCCTCCCATCCCTTCCCAAAAATGTGTGTGTATATTTAAGAGGGTAAAAGAAGTGGTTGGGGTGGGAGGGGAGGGGGAAAAGGGGTGGAGGAAGGGGGTGGGGCTGGGGGTGGGTGCTGCAGTCTGCGAACTAGTGCTATCAGCTAACATCTCTGGCAGACTTGCAGAACTCACAGTCTGCACTTGACGATGGGGCTGCTGCCACAGGTAGTCTTCTGACACTGTCTGTCTGTCTGTCTGTCTGTCTGCCTGTCTGTTTGCCTGTCTGTGTGTCTGTCTGTCTGTCTCTCTGTGTCTGTTTGCCTGTCTGTCTCTGTGTGTCTTTCTGTGTGTCTGTCTGTCTACCTGTCTGTCTCTCGGGCTGTCTGTCTGTTGGTCTCAGAGTGTCTGTGTGTCTGTCTACCTGTCTGTGTGTGTCTGTCTGCATGTCTGTCTCTTTGTCTGTCTCTTAGTCTGTCTGTAGCTGTCTTTTTGTCTGCCTTCCTGGCTTTCTGACTGTCTGCCTGTGTCTGCCTGTCCGTATCTGTCCTTCTGTATGTGTGTCTAACTACCTGTCTGTCTTTCTGTCTCCTAGTCTGTCCTTCTGTATGTCTGTCTGTCTGCTTCTCTGATTTCTTGTACTGTCTATAATTTGTCTTTCGAAATAACTGTTTGGTTGGTTGTCTCTTTGTCTGTGTGTGTGTCTGTGTGTGTCTGTGTGTCTGTTTGTCTGTCTATATGACGCCAGATTGATTTACAGAGTGTGGTAAATGTTTGCTTGTGGTTTAGAGATAGCGAGCGTGCAAACATGCTGACAATCAATCGTCGAAGAAGAGAGAGAGAGAGAGAGAGAGAGAGAGAGAGAGAGAGAGAGAGAGAGAGAGAGAGAGAGAGAGAGGGAGGGAGGGAGAGAGTAAGAGAGAGAGAGAGAGGGAGGGAGAGAGTAAGAGAGAGAAAGAGTGAGAGAAAGACAGAGAGAGAGAGAGAGAGAGAGAGAGAGAGAGAGAGAGAGAGAGAGAGAGAGAGAGAGAGAGAGAGAGAGAGAGAGAGAGAGAGAGCAAGCATAAGAAGAGGGACAGAGACAGACACGGAGAGACGTCCAGCCAGCCAGACAGACAGACAGACAGACAGAGAAACAGAGAGACAGAAGGAGAGAGGCAGATGGACATAGACGTAGACATAGACAGATGGAGACAGACAGAGACAGAGACACAGAGATAGCCATACAGACAGACAGACAAAGGCAGAGGGACAGAAAGACGGAAAAAGAAAAAAAAAAGAATTTATATTGTTTATTTAAAAAAAATTCTTTTATATTGAGGACAATAGAATACGCACTTACCTGCTTTTTTTTTTTACATCCAGTCCCCGTGTGTATGCGGTTTGTAAATTTTGTCATCTGTTCCCACCGGCACACAATGGCCTACTCTTACGAAAAGCGGAACAGGATTTAACGTGTGCGCAAGATGTTCTGCGAGCGTTCGCACACGGGACCTCGGTTTATAGTCTCATCCGAAGGACTTGTATTGTCTTGTATTTGTGTTGTGTCGTGTTGTACCGCATTGCATTATATTGTATTGTATTTTATTGTATTGCATTGTATCGTATTGCATTGCATTGTTTTGTGCTGTACTGTGTTGGATTGTCTTGTATTGTATGGTGTTGCATTGCATTGTGTTGCATTACATTTATTGCATTGTACTGTCTTGTATTGCACTACATTGTATCGTATCGTATTGTATTGTGTTACATTGTATCGCATTGTATTGCATTGTATTGTATTGTATTGTATTCAACTTTTAGTCCAGCAGATTTCCCTGCTTACAAAACTAGCTGCTCTCTCCGGGAACAGCAGGTCGCTTCGAGACAAGAGCAGCACCACTCAATCTTTTTGTTTTTAACTGGGTTTTTGTTTGTGGGTTGTTGTTGTTGGTTTTTTGGGGTTTATTTGGGGGGGATCTCTATGCGAGTTTGTTTCCATATGAAAGTGACTGTTCCGGACGGAACTTCACCAGAGACAATGCACCTGTTGTCGTGGGTTCTTTTCCTTGCATTACAATCATGTAACTATTTTGCAGACGGAATCTCGGTTTATCATCTCATCTGAAAGTCTAGCATCCAGAACACCAGATGGCGGGAAAACGTTCCGTTTCAAACGAGGATCGAACACACGACTTCTCCTTTTTTTTGACAGGTGTGTTACCACTAGGCCATCGATACACCAAAGCTAGTTGTGGCTCTACATTTACCCCCCTCCCCCCTCAACTCGGTCCCTCCGAAATAATAGACAAGAAATCCCCCAAGGTCGGAACGCGGCTACCTAAATGGGGGTGGTGGTGGTGTGGTGGGGGGGGGGGGGGGGGGGGGGGGGGGGGGGGGGCGGGGGCGGGGCAATCGGTGCATACACAAAAATCTCACCATTGGTGAACCTCAGAGCTCTAGCTGAGGAACGAGAAAAAAATAGACTAGAAAAGTAATGTACAATAACAACGATAAACCAAACCAAACCAAACTAAAAACAATTACTACCAGGTATTTCTAAGAAACCTTGGAGGTGGGGGTGGGGAGAGAGAGATGGGGGGGGGGGGGGGGGTCCGATGCTGAAACAAAGTCTTGTACATCTATTGCAAACACGAAAAAGGACAGCAATATTTATTTATTTATGTATTCTTTTATATCGAGGATAATGGAATAAGCACTTATGTGCTTTTTTTTTACATCCAGTCCCCGTGTGTATGGGGGTTTTGTAAATTCTGTCATCTGTTCCCACCGGCACACAATAGCCTACTCTTACGGAAAGCGGATCAGGATTTAACGTGTGCGCAAGATGTTCTGCGTGCATTCACACACAGGGCCTCGGTTTACAGTCTCATCCAAAGAACTTTTGGGGAGTGGAGTCTGCACTGATATTAACTCCAGAGGAAAATATCCCCTTGAACGGGAATCGAACCCGGATCGTCAGATTGCGAGCGCAATGTTCTAACCACTAGGCTATCCCGTCCATGAAGAGAACAGTAACGACAACGATAACAACAAAACAACAACAATGAAATGATAAGGTCTCTTTTACAAACAGATGGACGAGTGGGAGATGCTGAAATATAAAAAAAATCTTGCATATAAAAAACCTAACAATGTTTGAACATGAAAAGACAAAAAACAATTTTCCTTCTTCGTTGAAATTGAGCGAAAATGCATTGCGCTGCCGTTAAGCGCCTGACAAATCAGGCCCAGAACATCCGACTTCGGCGTGAGAGAGAATTAATTCTTATCTTTTAAATCTTTCTGTGGGAGAAAAAAAAGGCAGAGAATGGACCAAGAAGGAGGTGACAGGAAGAACAGAAACAAGGCAGAAATAAACAGAGGGACAGAAAAGAGGCAAATTCCTCGCACAAAATTTCCAGAAGGCGCCAGGGAATTAAAAAAAAAAAAAAGAACGGTTATTAGTTTTGGCCCTAGCCAAAAGCTGTGTCAGTGATTGATGTCAGCTAATTGCCAAGGCCTACACTAAAATGTTGTTATGTTGTAAAATGTTGTGTTGAGATTGCCTTCAGCCATGACAAGCTCTTAACGTAACAACCTGCGCTCTCCTTTATAAAGGAGAAAAAAATCCTCTGAAGTCGGAGTGTGGCTGCCTATATGGCGAGGTACTTGAAAAGAGTCATCCACCCAAACTTCTCATCCGGTGTACTTTCTATCTCACAGTGATTCCCAGGTGGGATGAGTGAGTCAGAGTGCATGTGGATCGGTGGTCTAGAGGTAACGCGCCTGTCTAGAAAGCGAAAAGTCCCGGTCGGAAGTGTGCGGTGGTTCGTGTCCCGTTTGGACCCGAAACTTTTTCCCCATCCATTAGACCATGAGTGGTGGTCTGGGCGCTAGTCTTTCTGATGAGACGATAAACCGAGGACCCGTGTGTTACACAAAAATTATTTAGCGCACGTAAAAGAACCCACGGCAACAAGAGAGTTGTCCCTGGCAAAATTACGTAGAAAAAAGCCACTCTGATAGGGAAACAAATGCATTTGTAGACAGAAAAAAATGGGTGGCGCTGCTCTGTGGCGACACGCTCTCCCCGGGGAGAGCAGCCCGAATTTCACGCAGAGATATCTGCCGTGACTTAAAGTGGTATAAATAAATAAATAAATGTTTTGGGTGGCCTCCATGGTGTAAAGCTGGGGAACGCACAACAACAACAACAACAACAACAACAACAACAACATTACTTTCTTGTCGGTTTGAACTATTGACAGAAGCTGATGGAATAAACCTTTCACAAACAGAACCATAAAAAATA
>CM054144.1:13896263-13906263 GCA_028751875.1 Rapana venosa | reverse complement strand
AGAAGATGATGATGATAATGATGATGATGATGATGATGATAACAATAATGACGACCACGATTATATTTACTGGGTTTTCATTTACATGCATAATGTTCAGGAAATGGTTCGCCTGAGATTCTTATAGTAATTGTGTGCTACTTAATAAATGATAATAATAAATGGAACATATATAGCGCTATATCTTGCAAAGACAAATCAAAGCGCATGCATTCGACCTAATCTTACACATTCATACAACCAATGACAAATAATCAATAGTTCAAACAGATATTACAAACATGGTACGCTGTAGACCAAATCTATGAAATAAAATTGCAATAGTCAAATGTTTTTCAAAAGCACACATACACACACAGGTCATATACTTTAGCAGAGTGATAGGACATGGGTTAGTGAAGGGTGGGATAGTTCTGATATGAAACAGGAGGGGGGAAATCTTAGGTTTGAAATAAATGTCTTGAGGCTGATTTAAAAGTGTCATAGCTAGGCTTCTGGCGAAGAGAGAGAGGGAGCTCATTCCAGGTCGATGGATCCGAAATAGAGAAAGAGCGGCGGCCAACGGTAGATTGGTTGAATCTAGGTATTCGTAGGCACAAGGTATCTGCAGCAGAGCGGAGGGAACGTGAAGGAGTGTACAGGTTAAGACATTCACAGAGGTAGGAGGGTGTGTGCTACTTGTGTGATGAATGAATGTTTACTTGTTAACAGCGTAAAGAACTTTAAAATAACAGATGTGCTGATGACCTTCATGAATTATCTCTCGTTTTGGAGACAAGGAAGTATTCCTAGCTGTACTTATTAACATTATGATCATTTTCGTCATTGCTTTTATCGTGACGTCATGACAGGAGCTGGAATGCGACATTAGTTTGCTGAGTCAGTGGCAGAACTCACAGTGCCACAAAGTTCTGAAGCAAGATGGCAGGCACGAATCTTGTGGAGTGAGTTCTGTGTATGAGGCCACTGTGTTTGAGACAGTCTTGGAACTGTACAATATTCATATCATCAGTTCTGTTTTATAATAATTTTAAAAAGCGTTCAGTCCTCTCCTCGTGCACTAGACAGAGAGAGAGAGAGAGAGAGAGAGAGAGAGAGATAGAGAGAGAGAGAGAGACAGACAGACAGACAGACAGACAGACAGACAGAGAAGTTTATTGTGGAAAGCTTTCAAGCCCATTCACAAGGGAACAGTGTGAAGGGGACTGGGCACAAACACCTATTTAACTCAGAAGAAAAAAAAAGCAAAAATGATTCAGAGAGAGAGAGAGAGAGAGAGAGAGAGAGAGAGAGAGAGAGAGAGAGAGAGAGAGAGAGAGAGAGAGTACAAACAATAAGAAAACAGTACAGTTTATGATGCACTCATGATACTACTTTTTCTCCTCCAAAAACTGCTAACAAAAAGGTGTGAGACAACTGTGTGACAAAGTTTCCAGCAGTGTTTCTAAAATAATCATTGTCCTGAAACTTGTCCCCATTCTCCCGGACTTTATGACTTAAAAAAAAAATTAAATTAACATTGCTGCTCTTCATCACTTAGCACATCCGACTTCGGTGTAGCTACTGTTCTGAACACATGGAGCTTTTGTCTTCATGACATTAGGCCTTCGAGATATTCTTTATTCTACTATTTGTCTTTTCATGTTTCTCTTCCCCCCCCCATTTTTTTTCTACCCCACCTTCAAAGGCGTTCAGGTCCTACTGTTCTCACGCCGCTCAATCTGATCACTCCGCCCCAGCCATATCCAGGCTTATCACGTTGCAGCCTGCAGATCAGAAGAACACGATGAGATTATCAATGTCAGGTCGCCATGTGGCCACCAACCAGAGGGGCTCTGCACTGCTGCTGGGTCCTTTTCATTGGCGCCTGTTCTGAGCCACCATACGCAGGACACTGCCTACTATAAAGCTCATTTGTGACGGCAGTAACGTAGCTTAGTCGCGGAGCTACACAGAATGACACACTGACTGGGGATGGTGACTGCCAATAAGTCCCTCCAATCACGTTCTGTCCAAGCTCTTCACTTCATCCTATCTCTGAGACCACCTCATGCTGAAAACATGACAACAAAAAACCCAGAAGAAAAGTAAGCAGAAGGAAGCAAAATTCGGTACAGTAAAACACACACTCCTGCAAATAATCCAAAGATAAGTTCTGCGCGTGGGTGTATCTTGCTTTTTTTCCTATCCTCCTCCTCTCCTCCTCCTCTTTCCCCTCCTCTTCCTCATCTCCCCCTTCCCTCCTTCTCCTCTTTCTGTCTTCATTAAAGGCGTGTGTCTATCGTCAAAAGAGAGCTATCAGGCGTTATCTCCCCTGCAGGAAGCGGTGTTGCACCTTAATGAGTGAAAAGCAAGATGGAGAATTGGGAGAGTCAGAGAAACGTCGTCTGCCTCCCTCACTTCTGACAGGCCAGGAGGTGGAGGAGGGGGGGTGTTAGGGGGAGGGTGGGGGTGGGGCAATTGAGCCACATCAGCGAAAATGCATGCATGCACGTGCTCGTGTATATATCAAGCAGGCGCATGCATGTGCTTGCTAATCATACTTACACACAGAAACACACGCAGACACACGCAGACACACACACACACACCACACACACACACACACACACACACACACACACACACACGTGTGCTCTCGCGCGCGCGTGCGCATGCATGATACCCGCACTACCTCTCTTTTTTTCTTCTTACTCTGCTAGTTGATGATGAGGTTGATGATGGTGATACTACTACTACTACTACTACTACTACTACTACTACTACTACTACGACGACGACGACGACGACGACGACGACGGCTGCTGCTGCTGCTGCTGCTTCTGTTGTTGCTGCTGCTGCTGCTACTACTACTACTACTACTACTACTGATAATGATGATGATGATCAATCAGAGCCTTTCGGATGAGACTGTAAACGCACGCATAACATCTTGCTCGCTCGCTCGCTTGCGATGAGAGAGAGAGAGAGAGAGAGGAGAGAGAAGAGATGAGAAGAGAGAAGAGAGAGAGATGAGAGAGAGAGAGGAGAGAGAGAGAGAGAGAGAGAGAGAGAGAAGAGAGAGAGAGATAGCAATATTATATAGTATGTGGTTCTCTTTCCTGACAGGGGCAGGGAGTTCATTGGTTAGAGCCATTAACTGTGCTGTTACCGATGTCTGTTTGGTGGTGTTTTTGCGTGTGCTATCTATCTGTAAACGTGTGTGCCAACTATCATCATATCAAATTTTTAAAAGTCTGAGTTTTGTTATTTAGTTTGGGTTTGTGGTGTGTGTGTGGTGTGTGTGTGTGTGTGTGTTGTGTGTGTGTGTGTGTGTGTGTGTTGTGTGTGTTCATGTGTGAAGGTCCCTCTGTTTCGCTTTTTTGTTGTCTCTGTCAAAGATTCTTTGTCTCTCTGTCCCTGTCTTGCTGTTTCTCTGTCTTGCTCTGTCTCTCTCTCCTCTCTCTGTTTCTGAATCTCTCTCCCCCTCTGTCTGTCTGTCTGTGTTCAGTTTCATCTCTGCAGTTTCCAGTCGATGCCCTTGCTCCTGTTTCTGTCTTTGGGTACATCCGATAAGCCAGCAGGTCTCCTGCTATCTTCAGCCTGTCTGCTGCCTGCCTGCCTGCCTAACTGCTGCCTGCCTGCCTGCCTGCCAAAAATGATGTCAAAGAGCTCCATTTTAAGCCCAGAACCACACACTGAAAAAAAAGAAAAGAAAAAAGAAAGAAAAGAAACAAAAAGAACACCCAACAGGTCTGTGGTCCCAAACGAGCGCCATAAAAACCGTGTAGGAATCATCACTTGGTGCTCTGCTTACCTGTGGAAACAAAAATGAAGAAGAGAAAATCCTGAATGAGACTGTTGTACACGTACATACACTTGCTCCATCTTCTCTCTCTAATCATCTTCTCCTCTTTCTCTATTTTTGGCCACTAAATAGCCCTCTTTCCACACCTCCTCCCCCCCCCCCCCCCTGCTCTCTCCGTCTCTGTCTGTCTTCTCTGTCTCTGTGTCTGTGTCACTGCTCTGCCTGCTGTCTGTCTTCTCTGTTTTTGTGTATTCCTGTCTGTCTGTCTGTCTGTCTCTGTCTTGTCTGCTGTCTCTCTCTCTCTCTCATCTCTGTTGTTATCTATCTGTGTATGCAAATGTCTCTGTCCTCTGTTGTTTATTCATGTGTTGTACACAGCTTTTCCTAATTCCTTAGACATTTTTGGTGTACTATGTATATTGAATGATTTTGATGATTGATATTTACATTTTATTTTTTTGACTGAAGGGCGGGATAAATAAGCCACCATTGTATCTTATAGCTTCGTCAATAAAAATGTTCATTCATTTATTCATTCATTTATTCATTCATCTTCTCTTCTCTCTTGTCTCTGTCTGTCTGTTGTCTGTCTCCCTCTCCTCCTCTTGTGCTGTCCTCTTCTTCCTTCTCCTTTCTGTGACTGGCCCCTATCCCTCCCCTCCTCATCTTCACCTGGTTCTTTCTCTCTGATGCTAACTGCAATGCTCATTGCTGCATCCCTACCAACCTACCCACCTACCTACCTGCCTACTACTACCTACCTACTCTTGTCTGCCTACCTACCTACTGCCTACTACATACCTACCTACCTACTGCCTGCCTACCTACATACCTACTACCTGCCTGCCTACCTACATACCTGCTACCTACCTGCCTACCTACCTACACACCTACCTACATACCTACTACCTACATACCTACCTATCTGCCTACCTACCTACATACTACCTACCTGCCTACCTACCTACCTTACTCCTACCTCTACTGTACGGAAGCTCTGAAAAGTCAGAGTCATGCCATAGTGCTCACTTTTCCTTCTTCCAAATCCAGCCGTGAGGGGACGAAGGGGGGGGGGGGGGGGGGGGGAGGGGGGGGGGGGGGAAAGGGGAGGGATGTTGGGGGGCGAGGAGGGGGGGGGGGGGGGAAGAGGATAGCTTGGGGTTAGGGGGGGTGTCGCAATTCAGTAGCTGATGGAAGCAGAAGTGTTGTGGGGTCGAGTCTTTTCTGGGGGAAGTTCTGGGGTGGGATTCCTTCCGAAGGGGATGCTACGGCGTCCTTCTCCTGAAAGTCTCTCTCCCCTCCTTCCTCCTCCTCCTCCTTCCCTCCTCCTCCTTCTTCTTCTCCTCTTCCTCCTCCTCCTCCTCCTTCCTTCTTCTTCTTTCTTGTTTCTTCTTGTTTTTTCTTTTTCTTGTTTTTGTTCTTCTGTTCTTGTTCTTTTTCTTCTTCTTCTTGTTCTTGTTCTTGTTTCTTCTTCTTGTTCTTGTTCTTTTCTTCTTCTTCTTCTGCTCCTCTCCTCCTCTTCCTCTCTCCTCCCTCCTCCTTCTTCTTCGCAATCCTTCTTCTTCGTCGTCGTCGTCGTCGTCGTCGAACGCTCAGACATAAACTATTGTTGTCCCTCGTTTGAGCGAAAATGCGTTGCGCTGCCGTTAAACGCCCGACAAGTCAAGCCCAGCTCATCCCACTTTGGCGTTGCGATAAAACTGTTACTATTGAAAGAGGATTTGGGGGGGGTCGGGGTGGGGGGGGGGTGGGTGAGAGGGGGCGGAAATAAGAAGCAGGAAAATAGGCGACTCAAGAAAGCATGAGACAAATTGATAAAGGAAGGAGTAGAAAGGAGGAAAAGAAACAAGACACACAAAAACAAAAGAGAGGGGAGGGATAGTAAAGAGGGAATTTCTAATTAACTCCCTAGCCCTGAATTTTCCAGAAGGTTGGGTGATGAGCTCATATTGTAATGACAAGGCCCCCAAGACGAGGGCCCCCGGCAACCCACAGGGGAAGTCCGGATGATACTGTTAACTCAGACACAGTATGTGAGAACATGCAAAATATCTTGCACACATATTATGTCACATCCCCTTTTATAGAAAAGAAGGTCAGTAATGGCAGGATAGGAAAGAGTACACGAACATACCCAGCATGCATCCTGCTAGGTGGAAAAGGATGGGCTCCGCCAGGTTTAACTTGCTGACGACACACACACACACTACCTGAAAAATTTAGTGCAGTGCCCACGGTGGCTTCTTGAAGTGCTAAGGGTAAGGTTTGGAATTGTTAGTTTAATGAATGATACGTTGTAAAATTATGAAGGCAACAGCATTAGCTGTGAGTTAGGAATTTGTGATCTCTACAAGAATCACTCCCTAAAACTCTTACTCCTCTTCTTAATTTTTGTGTCCCTGGATGCTTTTTGAAAAAAAAGATTATGAAGAAACAAACCGTCTCTTAATCCTGTGTGCAATAAAGACAAATTTCATAAGAAACAACAAACTGCTGTGTGCAACAAAGAAACTATTCAAAAGACACAACAAACTCTCTCTTGTGTGCAACAAAGAAACTCTTCAAAGAAACAACAAACACTCTCTTGTGCGTAACAAAAGAAACTATTCAGAAGACACAACACTCTCTCTTGTCTGCAACAAAGAAACTCTTCAAAGAAACAACAAACACTCTCTTGTGCGTAACAAATAAACTATTCAGAAGACACAACAAACTCTCTCTTGTGTGCAACAAAGAAACTCTTTAAAGAAAGAACAAACTCTCTCTTGTGTGTAAGAAAAGAAACTATTCGGAAGACACAACAAACACTCTCTCTCTCTCTTGTGTGTAACAAAGAAACTATTTAGAAGAAACAAGAAACTCTCTCTTGTGTGTAACAAAGAAACTATTCAAAGGAAACAACAAACTCTCTATTGTGCGTAACAAAGAAACTTTTCAAAAGAAACAACAAACTCACTCTCGCTCTCTCTCTCGCTCCTCTCTCTCTCTCTCGTGTGTAACAAAGAAACTTTTCAAAAGAAACAACAAACTCTCTCTCTCTCTTGTGTGTAACAAAAGAAACTATTCAGAAGAAACAACAAACTCTCTCTTCTGTGCAACAAAAGAAACTATTCCGAAGACACAACAAACTCTCTCTTGTGTGTAAAAAAGAAACTATTCAGAAAAAACACAAACTCTCTCTTGTGCGTAACAAAGAAAACTATTCAAAAGAAACAACAAACTCTCCTCTCTCTCTCTCTCTCTCTCTCTCCTCTCTCTCTCTTCCCTCCCCTCTCTCTCTCTCTCTCTCTCTCTCTTCTCTCTCTCTCGTTGTGCGTAACAAAGATAACTTTTCAAAAGAAACAACAAACTTTCTCTCTCTCTTGTGTGTAACAAAAGAAACTATTCAGAAGAAACAACAAACTCTCTCTTCTGTGCAACAAAAGAAACTATTCCGAAGACACAACAAACTCTCTCTTGTGTGTAACAAAAGAAAATATTGAAAAGAAACAAGAAGCTCTCTGTTTTTGTGAAGCAAAGTCGTGAATGATCTGTCTAGGGTTTTTTTTTTGGCTTTTGTTTCTGAGGTGTGTGTGGGGTTGGTTTTTTTCTGCATCTCTCAGTTTTCCAACATCACTCAGCTGTTTCATGCTTGGAGAAAGAGGATTCCACACACTAAAACATACAAGAAAAGGAAAACGGAAAAATGAAAACTCTTCGCACAGAACCAGATCATTGGGTCAATGAACTTTCTTTTCCCATTTCTTGTTTTTTTTTTTTTTTGGGGAGTGGGAGTGGGGGGGGGGGGGGGGGGGGGGGGACGGACTCTGCTTATGTTTCTTTTACTCCCAAGATCATTAAGATATACTTTCCCCCTTGATATGAAAATCATGTGCACGTGTGAGAGAGAGAGAGAGAGAGAGAGAGAGAGTAGAGAGGGGGGGTCAGTCTGTGTATGTGTGTGTGTGTGTGTGTGTGTGTGTGTGTGTTGTGTGGGTGTGTGTGTGTGTGTGTGTGTGTGTGTGTACGAGCGCTACTGTGAAATACATCACACAGTCCTGATGACTTCTAACTTATTTTCATCTCACTTACAAGGCGCCTGTTTTGTGACTAAAGAAGTGATCCTGAGAAGGTGTTTTTAGTAATGATGGCCTGGCGCAGTAACACTTTACATCATGCAGTAACACTTTACATGATGCAGTAACACTTTACATCATGCAGTAAACACGTTACATAATGCAGTAACACTTTACATGATACACTAACACTTCACATGATGCAGTAACACTTTACATGATACAGTAAGCACGTAACATAATGCAGTAACACTTTACATGATACAGTAACACTTTACATGATACAGTAACACTTTACATGATGCAGTAACACTTTACATGATGCAGTAACACTTTACATGATGCAGTAAGCATTTTACATGATGCAGTAACACTTTACATGATGCAGTAAGCATTTTACATGATGCAGTAACACTTTACATGATGCAGTAGCACTTAACATAATGCAGTAAATCTTTATATGATGCAGTAACACTTCACATGATACAGTAACACTTTACATGATGCAGTAACACTTTACATGATGCAGTAACACTTTACATGATACAGTAACACTTTACATGATGCAGTAACACTTTACATGATGCAGTAACACTTTACATGATGCAGTAACACTTTACATGATGCAGTAACATTTTACATGATGCAGATACATTTTCATAATGCAGTAACACTTTACATGGTGCAATAAACGCTTGAGGTGAGGCAGTAAACATTTTACACGAGGTTGTAAACACTTTACACTAGGTTGTAAACACTTTACATGATGTTGTAAACGCTTTACATAATGTTGCTATCACTGTGCATTTTAACAATTTACATGATTCTGTAAACACTTTTATGATGCAGTAAACCATGTGCAGTAAATGCTTTGCATGATGCCGTAAACACTTTACATGATGTTGTAAACACTGTGCATTTAAATACTTTACATGATGTCGTAAACAGACACAGATAGATAGATAGATAGATAGATAGATAGATAGACATATAGATAGATAGACAGACAGATAGACAGACAGATAGATAAATAGATAGACAGACAGATAGATAAATAGACAGATAGGTAGACAGACAGATAAATAGATAGAAAGATAGATAGACAGACAATAGACAGACTTACTTGCTGACAGACAGTTATATAGAAAGGTAGACAGACAGATAGATAGACAGACAGACAGAGAGACAGACAGACAGATAGACAGATTGCTAGATACGTGTAAATAGATAAATACATGTAGATATAAATTTGTTTGTAGGCAAAGCACGGCAGTTTTTTTCGACCAGTCAAAATACGTTGGGAACATTTATCACGTGCATAGAGAGAGAGAGACAGAGAGAGAGACGGGAGAGAAGAGACAGAGACAGACAGAGAGAGAGACAGGGGAGAGAGAGCGAGAGGGCAACAGAGAGAGACAGAGAGAGAGAGACAGAGAGAGACAGAGAGAAAGAGAGAGAGAGAGACAGAGAGAGAGGAGACAGAGAGAGAGACAGAGAAAGAAAGAGAGAGAGAAAAGAGAGAGAGAGAGAGCGAGAGAGAGAGCGAGAGAGAGAGAGAGACAGAGAGCGAGAGAAAGAGAAAGAGCATACACGTTTTTTACATCAGAGGAGGGAGAGATAGAAGTAGTCGCAAATAACCTCAGAGGAGGGGGATAAAGTAGCATACGATGTGTTGTAACGATTCTTCTTCGCTTTGCTGGCATCAAGCATATCTTACGTTTACTTAGGCAATACCCAACTTGGGAGGAAAAAAAAAAATAAAGAGCAAAACGGTATATACAAGTTGTTTGTTTAAAGGGAGTGGGGTGTTTGAGGGATGAGGGGGGGAGAGAGACTAAGTAAGGGGGGTGGGTGAGGATGGGGGGGTGGGGGGGGGGGGGGGGTGGTGGGTGGGGGGGGGGGGAGGAGGGTGGAGGGGGGAGGGTTACTGTAGGGAAGTATGATGGGTTGCTTTGTATGGAGGTACTTCTTCTTACTGATAGCATTTCTAGGGTTTAAGAGTTGGTTTTATGTATGTGTTGATTCATTTTTCATTAGTTATGTATTTATTTATCTGTTTTTTTTATTGGTATATAGGGGGGTTGCTTCACGTAAAATCTCGTGGGGTTTTGTGTGTGTGTGTGTGTGTGTTGTGCGTTTTGTGGTGTGTGTGTGTGTG
>CM054144.1:13861263-13893763 GCA_028751875.1 Rapana venosa | reverse complement strand
AAAGGGTTATTTGCCCTTGTTTTTATTGTGAGACTGTATAAATATTGGGTTATTATTAAAATGTATCCCTAACGGGCGGGGACTGGATGTAAAAAAGCACATGTGTGCTTATTCATTATCCTCGAAATAAAAGAATTTGTCATTGTCATTGTCATTGTCTCTCTCTCTCAGGAGCGATGGAAAAAAGGATGTGAATGCTTATCCGTAACCCTTGAAAAGTAAAGATTATTTCTCTCTTCTCTCTCTCTCTCTCTCTCTCTCTCTCTCTCTCTCTCTCTCTCTCCAGAAACACAGCAAGTGCTGATTACAATATTATGAACTGCACACGACGCCACCCACTGCAGACACGACACATTCATAAGCTCTCTGGCACATGACGTAACCATAAAGGAAAGGTCGCGCGAGGGTCACTTATATCCCGGTCATTCGCATGAAAAGCGCTGTACTTATTAGCCCGTTTCTCTGTGTGTGTGTGTATGTGTGTGCGTGCGTGTGTGTGTGTTCTTTCTCTCCCACCTCTCTCAAACACACACACATACACCAAACACACATACAACACACAACACACACACAACACACACATACACACACACACCACATAATATGCGCACGCGCCAGTATTGGCCAGATTCGGTCAGCTATCAAAATGTTGTCATAAATTATCATATAACTGACTGTTTGTCCACCACACGGCTGATCAGCTCCGGGGAATGCTTCACACGCGTGAACAAAGCAAGCAAGCAAGCAAGCAAGCGGATATGTATATGTTCGCTGCACAACGTGTAAATGCATTAGCGGTTAATCAGGGGACAGTATTCTCTCCTTCTTTCGGTGACTAATCTCCCTTAATGAATACCGGATGTGGTTGATCAATATTTGGCGTGGAGGAACAATACGGATCAGGAATGTTTTCTTCCGGCCCGGATTAATTCTTTGCTTGAGGCACAAAAACTCCTTACCCCAGCTCTCCTCGTTTTCTTTTCTTTTCTTTTTTGCCCCCTTCACCGTCTTCTTTTTGTGTTCCCCGGTTGTCTGTGTATGACTGTGTCTGTGTGTCTGTCTGTGTGTTTCTCTGTGGCTGTATGTCTGTCTGCATTGTGTATGTATGTAGCTCTGTTGTAGTCCACTTCGGAATTACATAAATTTTAATAGAAAAAGCAGCGAGATTCGAACAATATTTGTGTTGATACTGCTGCTGGGTGTCAGTCAGTCTGTCTCTGTGTCTGTATTTTATCTATGTATTTTTTTTTAATTTGTATTTTTTTAATTTTTTTATAAAATATATATATATATATTTATATAAAAACATGTGCGTATATGTATGTAGTTCAGCTGTATTCTACTTTGGAATTACATAATCAGAAAGTAACAGTGATTTTTGTTAAATGCTTTTGTTTAATACTGATGCTGCTGCATCTGTGTGTGTGTGTGTGCGCGCGGGGGGGGGGGGGGGAAGGGGGGGGGGGAGGGGGGGGGGCGTGTGCGTGCGTAGGTGTGTGCACGCGTGTGTTGCTGTTGTTATTGCTCCTGTGTTGTTGCTGTTTGTTGAGTTTGTTGGTTTGTTGTTGTTTGGGGAGCTTGAGAGAGAGGAGAGAGAGAGAGAGAGAAGAGAGAAGAGAGAGAGAGAGAGAGAGAGAAACAGTGATTGTCTGACAATTATGTTCTTATTTTCACAGTTCTGCGTGGATCAAAAACAAACTCCTTTTCTTAAAAACAAAAAAAGGCGAAACAACAACTAGGGAGGTATTAGACAGCCTTGCTTTACGCATGCTTTGCTCAGTGACAACAGTGAACAATAAAACAAAGCAAAAACAGACAGGGCAAAGGATTATACAATGGAATAATTGAAGCACATTCAGTTGAGGATGGAAATTGTATTGTGATAGTTAAAAATTGAAGTTATGAATTGCACTAGCCACCTCTAGTGGACAATGAATATATTGCAGTGGTTAAAAATTTTTTTTGTCTACCAGACTTTCACTGAAATGTAGATTAACTATAAATGAATCAGTACGACAGTTGTATAGGTTCGAATGAAAAGGAATCTGTTTCTTGTTTGTGTGTACAAAATGTATTGATTCAGCGCTATATAAATTTCATACATTATTTTTTTTTAATTTTTTTTTTATAATGCTTACTAAAATGTACAAAACAAACATGTCTAAGGCCGTTCCATGCGGAAGCCAAAGTCTTAGAGAAATACTATTGTACAGCACAAGAAAAAATACCTTACACATATATATCACCACATACATCTCACAGTAAGTCCAGTGTACATGTCTATTTACCAAAATGAATTTCCGTTTCACGATTTTTTAAGTCAACAAAAGCAACAGAAAGAGTGATTATGAGGCACTATTTTCTTCCAGTCATTGCCTATTGTGTACAGAAGATGATTCACGGCATTGCAGCCTGTTTTAAAATCAAGGTGTTCTTCCGAAAAATCTTCTTTCCTGCTGCCTGATAACTATGTAAATGATGTGATGAGAGCATGATGCGTGCTTCTTCCTAACGACACCCAAGCAGCCATCTGGCCTTGTGTCTGGTCTGGCACTTCACTTATCTGGAACTATTAACAGTCATCCATTCTGATAATGGCGTAATTAATGACGCATTATGACGACCTCATTTTGGAGTTTCCAAACACAAGTTCTACGATTACAAAACCTTCGCATCATAACCGATACCATGGTAATTTTTCCTGGTTTGTTCAACATTTTAAGTAGGGGAAAGCGTGTGGAGTAGGCTAAACATGATATGTTTTCCAAGATAAAAACCAGGCAGATGTTTTTGTTTTTCTATCAGCCTGAAAATTGAGATTGTAAGCAGAACCCGTTTGGATATCAGAGAGTCCTCGTGAAGACATCTGTGAAATGGGGGCCGCCTGACGTCATCTTTACCGATCTCAGCAGGTGAGATTGACTGGAAGCGGAATCTCATGGGGTGAGGCGAGGTGAGACCCACTGCATGTTGTAGAGCCGGCCCCATTCCTTGAAGAGAAGTAGAAGAGAAGCAGGGGAGATAAGGGGTGAGTCAGATAAGGGCAAATTGTTCACCTGCTCCTCTGTCATCAGCCGCCAGGTCCTGATAGTGTTTCATTCCCCCATAAAACTCCAGATCAAACCTCTCCTACAAGCCAGGGTCTTTCAGGAAAATGTATCTCCCGGCACCATCTCAGCAGCACGTCTTTTTGAAACCCCACTCTTTCTCCTCCGTCCCTGGCCTTGCCTTGCCTTGCCTTGCCTGTCTGCCTTCTCTTGTGTTTGTCTGTCTGTTTGTTTGTTTGTCTGTTTGTTTGTTTGCCTCTGTGTCTGTCTGCCTCTGTTTCTCTCTGTCTGTCTCTCTCTCTCTCTCATGAATATGTATTGAATGTTGATTACTGTGTTATGTACTGCGTTATATCGTGATGCTTTCCCAAATCAACATTGCATTGTATTGTGGCCCAAGGCCGATATGCAATTAAACCATTTCAGAGTTCAGAGTTCTCTGCCGCTCTCTGTATCTCTGTCTCTATCTCAATCTCTGCAACTCTCTATCTCTGTCTCTCTCTGCCTCTGACTCTCTGCATTCCCCCTAACCCCCCCCCCCCCCCCCCCCCCACCCTCCTCTCTCTCTATGTTTCCCTTTCTGTCTTTTTGTCTCTGCCTCTTTCTGTGTCTCTGTCTGTCTCTGTCTGTCTGTCTTAAAAAAAAAATTGTTCAAACTGTACAGGGTGTGCATACTGTTGCTTTTCAGGAAACTAGCTTTTTAAATGATTTAATAGATAAGAGTAAATCAGAAAAATGCCAGATTGTCCAGCTGTTCCATTAGCATCAACCTGAAGGCTGGCATAGTGGTATTTGTTCCAGTTGACATATAATCGCCTCCATTAGCTCAAGGCTGTCATAGTGTTCTTAGGTCCATTTCACGTATAATTGATAGTGTTATTAGGTCCATTTCACGTATAATTGATAGTGTTCTTAGGTCTATTTCACGTATAATTGTGATAGTGTTCTTAGGTCCATTTCACGTATAATTGATAGTGTTCTTAGGTCCATTTCACGTTTAATTGATAGAGTTCTTAGGTCAATTTTACGTATAATTGACAGTGTTATTGGGTCCATTTCACGTATAATTGATAGTGTTCTTAGGTCCATTTCACGTATAATTGATAGTGTTCTTAGGTCCATTTCACGTATATTGATAGTGTTCTTAGGTCCATTTCACGTATAATTGATAGTGTTATTAGGTCCATTTTACATATAATTGATAATGTTCTTAGGTTCATTTCACGTATAATTGATAGTGTTCTTAGGTCCATTTTACGTATAATTGATAGTGTTCTTAGGTCCATTTCACGTATAATTGATAGTGTTCTTAGGTCCATTTCACGTATAATTGATAGTGTTCTTAGGTCCATTTCACGTATAATTGATAGTGTTCTTAGGTCCATTTCACGTATAATTGATAGTGTTCTTAGGTCCATTTCACGTATAATTGATAGTGTTCTTAGGTCCATTTCACGTATAATTGATAGTGTTCTTAGGTCCATTTCACGTATAATTGATAGTGTTCTTAGGTCCATTTTACGTATAATTGATAGTATTATTGGGTCCGTTTCACGTATAATTAATAGAGTTATTGGGTCCATTTCACGTATAATTGATAGTGTTATTAGGTCCATTTCTCGTATACTTGATAGTGTTATTAGGTCCATTTGAGAATTTATAAGCGATATTCTTTTACCAGAGAGTTCTTTATATGACATTAAACATGACACTTGACACATCCTTAAGTGCTTCCCAGGTGTAAAACATTTTAAAAAAAAT
This sequence comes from Rapana venosa, assembly GCA_028751875.1. NCBI lineage: Eukaryota > Metazoa > Mollusca > Gastropoda > Neogastropoda > Muricidae > Rapana > Rapana venosa. Next base: position 13,888,955 of record CM054144.1, on the reverse strand, counting down.
AATTGCTTCAACTTTTCCTTTTTTGTTGGAAGTAGTAAGTAGTGCAAACTTCAGTTTCATCATCGATAACACACACATAGGCATTCGCATACAAGACCACACAGCCAGGGGTCATATGAAGATGAAAATAAACAAATCCAAAATCTAACATAAACAGAGGAATCTGGTAAATTGCTCCTCAATGTGGCACCCAAATGGTTCCCCAGGGAGTGAGAGGAAGAAGAAGAAGAAGAGTTGTTTACAGAGATCCAGAATATTAAAAAAAGGAAGCTCAACAAAAGTGATAGGTAAAAGGATAGTGACAGGTATTTAAGGGAGGGAGGGGGGAGGGGAAGGAAGAGACGAGACAGATCAGACAGACAGGCAGCAGACAGACAGATTGAGCCTTTTTTCTTTCACTGAAGCTGATCAACCAGTAATCGAACTCAAAGTCTGCGTGGTCCCCCCCCCCCCCCCACCCCCCCCCCCCCCCCCCCCCCCCCCCCCCCCCCCCCCCCCCCCCCCCCCCCCCCCCCCCCCCCCCCCCCCCCTCTCCTCTGATCGGATGATTAGCCCTCCGCCCAGCCAAGCGACAAACGCAACGATCAGCGAGCGCCTGCCCGTGACAGGCCGCCCACCCAGCCGTGAAACCTCCAGCAACAACATGGCCGATTGACATCAAGCCGACTGTCCCACACAAACCTCTGGAGACAACAGGGTGCCAGAGAAAATGAAGAGAAGAAAATACATCAACAGATTAGCACGAACCCTCACGTCATACCCTGCACGGGGAATAAGGCGGCGCCTTTCATCTCCTTCCCTTCTGTGACAATATCTAACAGCAGGCATGATCAGGGGAAATGGGAGATTTCCGGTCTGTTTGCGCATGTCTATTTCGGACTTCCTGAGCCTAGACTAAGCAGGTGATGAGATATTGGCGGCTAAGCCTTCCGGCCCGAGGAGCTTGACATGTGTGGACACAAAACATGGAGAGGGGTAAAAGGAATGTTCACAATGCAGAAAGCGGTGTTTGTCTTCGCCCTGGAAATAACCGCAATCGGATTGGGTAGCGAGTGTGCCTTATTTAGCCTAATGCAGCATAACACTGCAAAAAAAAAAATGTACGCCAATCAAAATACACGCAATTTAAACCCGTGTGCGCCAGAGGCTAAGAGAAAGCAGACAGAAGCAGAGAGTGCATTTATTTGACTGTTTATTAATAGTTGTAACCTCAAGGCTAATCCTTTCAATTGGTTTAGAACTGCTTTAGAGCAGGAAACGGATTTTCCGAATGGGGGAGGGGGTGGGGACAAATTTTGTAATCAGTGTCACCAGTAGGGTTAACCGACTTAGCAAGGGCAGGGGTAATGGTTTAAAAACACTGTACAGCATAATATAGTAAGGAATTAAGTTCCACATTTAGATCTGATTACCAGTTTTCAACACATTGTAGAAGACAAAAGAAAAAGAACATGACATTGCCAAACTTGGAGCGACGAGATTACACCCTATGTTGCCCAAAAGAAGAAGAACAAACATTTTTGAATACTCAGGGTGGCGAGATGGCCTAGCGGTTAGTGCTGAGCTCGCGATCTGATGGCCTAGCAGCTATTACAACAACAACAACAACAACAACAACAACAACTACTACTACTACTACTACTACTACTACTGCTGCTGCTGCTGCTGCTGCTGCTGCTGCTACTACTACTACTACTACTGATGCTGCTTCTGCTACTTTGCAGTTCACAAATCACGGTTTATTCCCATTAACTCTGTTGAGCTCTAGAGAAACAACAAGTATACATAAAGAGGAAGAGAAGAACACAAGTACACACAGGACACTAGTGATTGAAATGAAGCAGACACGGTTATACACTGCTAGGGTTGATGCTGCACCCTGGGTGGATGGCAAATTACACGTGTACTTTAAGGAAGAATAAATATACTACTACTACTACTACTACTGCTACTGCTGCTGCTGCTGCTGCTGCTGCTGCTGCTGCTGCTTCTGCTGCTGCTGCTACCATCACCACTACTACTACTACTACTACTTCCCCTACTACTACTACTACTTCTACTACTACTACTACTGCTATTCCCCCTCCTCCTCCTACTACTATCTTCACCACCACCACCACCACCACCACCACTCACCACCAATTCTTAACTACTCCAATGCCAGTCAATTCCACACAATTTTGTGCGATTACTCATCCTCTCCTCCAAACACACCTGCCACCCATAATTATCAGAAAATAAGCATCGCCCTATTACTAGCCTAGCGCTCATCTACACTCTGTGACCAGTCCCCTCTCTCGCCTTCCTTTCCTTCTTCAACATTCTTCTAGGTCCTACACGAAACTCTCCAAAAAGAAAAGAATTTTTTTTTATAAAAAGGGAACAGAACACTGTCCGGACCTGTCTATCTAATAGACAAACTACAGTCTCTCCTCCACACACACACACACACACACACACACACACACACACACACTAACACCCCCCTCCCCCACCCCCCAACACACACACACACGCGCGCGCGCGCGCGCACGCACGCATCCATCCTTAATACTAACTAATCCAGTTTGTAAGCTGTCAAATGCGTGACAAAAGGGAGATAAGTAGTTGGGGAGTTCTATGCAAAGAGTCTTCAGTCTGGGAGGCGCTCTTCCTCTCCATTCCATTGAAGTCTCGTCTGCTCATTACCTCATTCAGCTCGTTAGTGGACCTGGTGGAGAGGAGGTGAGGTCCTCCTAGTGGCCGCTAATCAGTCTCTTCAGGACACGGGGTGTGGAGGTGATGGCCTTCACAAGAGGGGCACATTATCCTTGTGGGGAGGGGGAAAAAAAGGATGAAGACCCTTCTCCTATTTCCCACGCTAATTAGATTCAAGGGGGGTAGTAGTAGTTGTTGTAGTAGTAGTAGGTAGGTGGTGGGGTGATGATGTTGGTGATGGTAGGTGGGGGGGGGGGGGGGGTTGTACTGGTCACTTCTGAGGTGGGAATGGGGTGGGTGGGTGGGCAAGGGTTGGGGTGGTGGTGGTTTTAGGAGGTGGGAGGATGTGTGGTGATGGTGGTGTTGAGTTAGTGGTCAGATAGTAGAGAGCAGGCAGAGACTTTTACACCAGATGCAGATTCTTCAGGTCCAATGTCACCGTCTACTCCTAACCTGTGTTCTCTTGCATTTCTGTACATACGCGCACATGTGCGCACATATACAGGCACGCACGCACGGACATACACACGCGCACACTCACACGCATACACACACACACACTGCTTATTCAATGTACCATCTGAAAATAAAAGTTTGACTTTGACTTTGACTTTGACTTTGACACACACACACACACACACACACACACACACACACACACGCGCGCGCGCGCGCGCGCGCGAATGCATCCATGCCCCCACCCACGCCCACCATCCACCCACCCGCGCGCGCATACACGAACACACAGACACAGACAGACAAACAGACAGACAGACAGGCAGGCAGGCAGGCACACACACACATACACACATACACGCATGCACGAACACACACACACACACGCGTGCGCGCACGTAAGCACGCGCGCGCGCCTCTACCACCACCGCCACCACGCACACACACATGGGATGAAGGAAAGCCAGAGATACTGAAGATGAGAGGAAACAGAGAGAAACCCAGAACAAGATAAATGTTATGAATAAAAATTACCACCGCTGATTGTGTTAGAAGTCAGTGTCTGAAAATAACTTTGATGATCATTAAAATGACAACGGTGATGGCGACGACAATGATATTATTGATAATGATACTGGGACTCACATCCGTGTATGGATGTGAGTGCTGGACCCTAGCCAAGGACACAGAACAGCGACTAGAAGCAGTGGAGATGTGGTTCATCCGGAGAATCATGAAAGTCTCATGGACAAAAAGAAAAACAAATGCAGAAGTAATGGAAATGGCTGGATACAAGAGATCCCTTCTCAACACCATCAGAGAAAGACAGCTAAAATTTTTCGGCCATATGATCAGGGCTGACGGACTAGAGAAACTGTTATGGAGTGGCAAAATATGTGGAAACAAGAGAGAGGAAGACAACGCACAAAATTCACAGACAGCTTAAACAAATTCGCAACGAATAAAGAGGGCACCAACAATGAGCTCATGAGAGGGATCGAGAACAGGGAAGAATGGAGAGCCATGATCGTGGATGTCTGCAGGACCAGACCGGACACTTGAAGAAGAAGAAGAAGAAGAGATACTGGGGCTACACATTGATATTGTAACAGCTGTTACAGAGGAGTAGAGGTAGAAGTAGAAGTGAAGCAGCTAGGGTTGTGAGTATAGTAATTGCAAAAGTAGCTGCAGCAGAAGCAGCAGTGTTAATAGCAGTAGTTGTGGTGGTAGTTTGTAGCTGTAGTAGTAATTGTTGCTGGGGATAATAGCTGATGTAGTAGTAGTAGTAGTAGTAATAGCAGAAGTAGTAGAAATAGTAGAAGTAGTAGCAGTAGCAGTAGCAGCAGCAGCAGCAGTAGTAATAGCAGCAGCAGCAGCAGCAGCAGCAGCAGCAGCAGCAGAAGCAGCAGCAGCAGCAGCAGTAGTAGTAGTAGTAGTAGTAGTAGTAGTAGTAGTAGTAGTAGTAGTAGTGGTGGTGGTGGTGGTGGTGGCGGCGGCGGCTGGTGGGGGAGGTGGTGGTGGTGGTAATTGTAGTAGTAGTAGAAGTAGTAGTAGTAGTAGTAGTAGAAGTAGTAGTAGTAGTAGTAGTAGTGGTGGTGGTGGTGGTGGTAGCAGTTTTTTTATTTTTATTATTATTATGACTCGACTTGACAATCCAGGTTGAGACCGGTGGTCCCTTTGTGGCAATACTAGTTGAGTATACATAAACCTAAAAACGTTACATGTATGGTACGACATGTATACAATGTTGATACATAACACCAATGACATGTACGGCATGTATACAATTTTGAGATTTTGGCAGGTGACAGAACACACCTGCAAGGAGCCCATTATCACTCATCTACATAATCCCTGTAAAGAAAATCGTGAGTCCCCTGCCCTCAAAGCCGTGTGCAGCTAACACCTTACAGCTAGGGACCCAGTGTAGACAAGACAGCAGAGACGTCGCCATCAGGAGAAAGCAGCGGAAAAGGTTTGAGAAGGTCCGCGAAAGAGAGCACAGGGAGGTGAATGGGTAGAATAACCCAGTGGTTAGAGTGCTGCATTTGTGATCTGATGGTAGCTGAAGGCACCAGTTCGAATCTTTGCTAAAGTGTTCGTGTGAAGAGAGCTTTTTCTGGAGTAAACGTCGGCACTAACTCCTCTCCCCTGAACTTCTCCTTCTTCATCAAAAGCTCAGACAGCAGTTGTTGATGTCTGTCACATGAGCGAAAATGCGTTGCTCTGCCGTTAAGCGCCTGACAAGTCAGGCCCAGCGTATCCGACTTCGGCTAGACTACCCTGAACGTCCTTCAGAGGAGACTGTGGACCAAGGTCCCGTGTGTGAACATCCTATGCACAGGCGAAAACTTCCCCTAGCTTTTGTAGTAAAGTCGGCCAGGTATAGCTGGTGGGATGGGTGACAAAAACCTATCCAACATGCACGGCGCTATCTACAGATATCAGGGAAAAACCAAGTCAAGTGAATCGGTATCATAGGGATGATGTAAAGAGGAGGACCATGAACCCTTGAAATTGTACAGTAGGAGAACTAAAAGCCTTGAGGCACACCTGGGATATCATACAGTGGCTGACCGGAATGAACATTCTTTATTGTTGCCGTACACAACACAAGACAACATGAACAGAAAGTAGTTCTAACCACGAGCTTAAGGGAACCTGGCGCCCAAACCAAAGTCCTCGCTCAGCCAAAGCGTTTGTAGATCATACTCCAGCTTATGATCTCATAAAACAGCCCTTCGGAGCCAGGGGGAAAGTGTATGAGAACCCTAAATACAATGGCAGAAGCAGCAGAAGAGCCTCCAGGAGTCATGACCTGGTTGTGGCCTAGCCTCCTTGAGGAGGAGACAGATGAGGCTCCTGGACAGTAAGCATGTGGAGAACAGGGCAAAACAGATCCCCAACAGATTGTGTGTCACTGTAAACGTAAACGGCCCGAAGTATCAGATTGAATCTGACCGTTGCGAAGAATGGTGGCTATTAATTTTTAATCAGAAGGCTGGAGTCCTCCTGTCAATCAGGACTCAGCTTGAAGCCTCGCCTATTTTCGTCAGCGAGTGTGAGCCATGTTTTTAACTCATTGAAGCCTAGGAAGACGCAACGAAGTTCGCATCACGCACTGTTCAAATGAGTTGTGTAGCAGGTCGTCCTGTTCACCCTGACAGGTTTAAACAAACGAATGCCGGGGGGCCTGTCAGTTTAATTTTTATATCATCCCCACCTTCTTGAAATTCTGTGCTAAGAATCCCCTATTTTCTATACCCGCCTTTCTTTCTGCCTCCTTCCTTTTCTTCCTGACGCCTCCTTCTCGTCTATTTTCTGCCTTCTCGGGCCTTTTTTTTCCAGAAAGACTGTTAAGATAATAATTCTCTCCAAGCCAAAGTCGGATGCACTGGGCCTGACTTGTCAGGTGTTTAACGGCAACACAACGCATTTTCGCTCATATGACAGACAGCAATAGTTGATGTCTGAGTGTTCGACGACGAAGAAGAAGAAACGAACTTGCTCGAACAGCCTTTCTAAATCGTAAAGTCGAACAGAATCATGTATCCCTAGCTTTAGAGTATAAGAAATCGTGAGAATACTTGCGACACGACTCTTCATTCAAAGTGTTTTCCATCAGAACTTTGAATGTAGCTGTGTAAGTAGATTGTGTGTTAAAACCATGTTTGATTAATGCTGAACGTTTCAAGTCCTCTGACAGACTCAGAATTTCTTCTTTCTGCACAAGATATTAATTCCGCAAGCACTCTTCAAAGATATTTTTGATGATTCATTAGTCTACTTTTGGCTGATCTTATTTTTAGGTTCTTAACATCTAGTGTTGCTTCTGTCCTCCTCCTCCTCCTTCTTCTTCGCAATTCTTCTTCTTCAGGCTTTATTTCACCTTATCACCAACACCATCATGCCATATTTTTCTAAGTTTCAAAGCTGTGTGCACAACATACATTTGTAATACAAGACAAAGTTTCCACACCCTCTTCTCTCTCTCCCTTCCATCCCAAACCTCTCCCCCCCCCCTCTCTCTCTCTCTGTCTCTGTTTATTTGTCTGTCTGCCTGTCTGTCTCTCTGTCTCTGTCTGTCTACCTTTTTTCCTGTCTGTCTGTCTCCCTCTTTTTCTCTATCTGTCTGTGTCTGTCTGTCTGTTTATCTGTCTGTCTCTCTTTCTTTGTCTGTCTCCGTCTTTTTGTCTGTCTCTGTCTGTCTTTCTGTCTATCTCCCTCTTTTTTTTTGTCCGTCTCTCTGTCTTTGTCCGTCTGCCTAGCTCTTTTTCTCTATCTGTGTCTGTCTGTCTCTCTCTCTTTCTCTGTCTCCCTCAGTTTCTCTGTCCGTCCGTCTGTCTGTCTGTCTGTCCGTCTGTCTGTCTGTCTGTCTGTGTCTGTGCTGACAGAAGAGGAGATAGCCAGGCCTCCTCCTCTTTCAGACAAATATGTGTACGTGTTATCGACGGACAGGTCTTCACATGTATGACAGTTTCAGTCAATCTCCCGCTACTATAAACACTCCGCCTCCTTTCCCACTGTGTGTGTGTGCGTGTGTGTGAAGATAGTTTTTCCTTTGAGAGAGAGATACAGACAGAGATACAGACAGTCAGAGAGAAAAGGTACAGTGTGTTGGTAAGGAATCAACCACACCTTACAGGAAAGGTGTAGGCAATGCTACTGAGTATTTCGACAAAAGATACAGTGGCAAAGTTTCTTTCTTTTTTTTTCTTTCTTGTTTTTTAAAGGTAAAGGGTGTCTCAAAACCTATAAGGTCGTAGGGGAGTGAGGCGTCAGACACCTCACTTCTCTAGGGGCCAGTATATTGAAGGCGGCGCCCATCTCCTCTCCCTCGCTGCTTTACCTTCCCTAGTCCTGAAGAGGGCAGGTACCCATTTACAGCTGGGTGACCTGGGGGACTGTACTGAAGCCAAGACGCACAAACGGTCACCCATCCAAGTGGTAACCACACTCGATGCTGCTTAATCTTAGCTGGGGGAACGCGAGTGCTCTGACCACTGAGCTATCCCGTCCCCAAAGTGTTTTAATCATTGCTAAAAAGAAGTCAATGAGATCATGGCAAAGGTACTTGGAGGATCCGCATCGTACTGTTGCTTCATCAAAGACTGAGCTGTCTCTTTGAGGAACGCAAAAGAAAGTAGAAGACAAAAAATAAGAGAAATAGAATTGGTGCACGATCAAAATGTTGCCAAAATGTTTACTTTGCCTGCAATGTTATAGCGTTTCTTTAAATGATAATGCTGGTTTTAGATGATTATGCTCATAACCCACATGAATTTCTCGTGGGTTTGTTTTTAACATAACAAAATACTCGTAATTAGTTCAATGTACCGCATTTTGTTGTACATCTTTGCAATGCATTGAACATATGCTGGTGCAGCGTTTTTTGTCGTATTGTGTAAGCATTGCAATACGTTAGATATCATTCCCTTGCGTCATGCATTATTGTCACAACAAAGCTTTTCAATTCATTGCACTTATAGTTATTGTTGCATCCCACAATGGCTTCCCTTCCGCGAAAGATAGATACCTTCATTAGCATGTGCAATAAAAACAAAACAAAATAAACTGGTACATCCACACACAGGAGTACAGTTTAAAGTCTGATCAAAAGAAATAAAAGGAGAAACGCCTGTACAGAAACAGGGTCACAACAAACCTACTCAACTCCAGAGAGCAATCTCTTTAATTAAGCAGACGGCTTGGCCCAGGCCAAAAGCTGTGCCAGTTATTGATGTCAGCTAAGTGCAAAGACCCCCATCAAAATGGTGTTATATTTATTGTCAAATATTGTGTTGAGACTGCCTTCAGCCAGCGCATGCTTTTAGCATCCCTACTTCCAAGAAGAAAAACAATTAACTGAAGTCAGATCAGAGTATGGATACCAAATATGGCGAGGTCCTTAAAACACTCTACACCAAAACTTCTCATCCATAGAGATTCCCAGGTTGGGATGAGTGAATCAGAGTGCACATTCTGGGTGACCCCCAGGGTGTTCAGCTGTGGGCAACGCCCAACAAACAGCAACCGGGCAGCTCACCTAGAGATCGGAACCCCATACCCTTCAACATCCTAGGAAATGCAGTGCTCCGACCACTGAGCCAACATAAGCTACAGAAACATAACCCCTATCGTCAGTTAGATTAGGGAGGAGCAAATACTTCATGAAACTGAACACCCTCAGCCCAGATTGTTCCACTGTCCTAGGCTAGAGCCCTCATCAGCGCTGGCCCTTTGCCATCACCCCCCCCCCCCCCCCCTCCTCCCTTCGGCTATACAAGGTAACCGGAGCCGAGCGGACTGAACAGAGTGGAAGAAGAAGAAGAAACATGCCCCATGAACCATTGTTGTAGCTTCAGGATCAGGTGATGACGGTATTGAAAGACAAGATGGGAAGGAGGGAGGGGCGGAAGGGGTGGGGTGGGTAGTGGGGGGTGGGGTAGGTTGGGGGTAGGGGGGGGGCATGTTGATACTTTGAACACGATCACATTTTGATGAGGTAATGTGATTGGGATTAATCGGATTTTTTGGTGTGAAACTTGAGAAATGGGAGGTAGGGGTGGTGGTGTGGTGGGTGGGGGAAGGGTGGGGTGGGTGTGGGGGTTGAGGGTGTTGTTGAAGTGGTTTATGTGGATGAAAAACTGGTTTTTTCCCTGTTTAGCTGGTTGATTTTGGTTCGTTGGCTATTTTCATCAGTGTGGGAGGGACCCTTTTTGGTTTTTGTTACTGATTCTGTTCGGACCAGCAGCAGTTGAAAACACACCTTCACACACACAAACGCACACACACACACACACACACACACACACACACACACACACACACACACACACACACACACACACACACACACACACACACACACACACACTACCACCACCACACACAACACACCACACTCACCACACTCACCACACAACAAGATTGATTTGTTGCGTCCTTAGAAACAGTTACAAACAGTAACCCAAAATATTTTTAGGTTGCTGAAAGACCACCAGACAGAGGAGGCCCTGGACTACTTAATAATTATAATAATACATGGAATTTATATAGCGCCATATCTTGAAAAAACCTCAAATCAAAGCACTTTCGTTCATCCCACTCATTCACATGCAGCCAGTTACAATTAATAGTTTTTACAAATTCAAATGTACACACACACACACACACACACACACACACACCCCACACACACACACACACACACACACACACACACAAACACACACACACGCACGCACACACACGCACACGCATAAAGGTTATACGCTTCGGCAGGGTGATGGGTTTTGGTTGTTGAGGGCAGGGACAAGAATGGGATGGAACAAGAGGGGAGAATCTTAGGTTTGAAAGAAATGTGTCTTAAAGCCGGATTTAAAAAGCTTCATAAGAAGGCTTTTGGCGAAGGGAGAGAAGGAGGTCATTCCAGATCGATGGACCAGAAACAGAGAAAGAACGACGGCCAACGGTGGACTGGTTACCTAAGTATTCTTAAGCACAAGGTGTCTGCAGCAGAGCGGAGGGAACGAGGAGTGTACAAGTGAAGACATTCACAGAGGTAGGAAGGGGCTGTTTTGTGGAGGCATTTCTAACAAAGAGTACTGGTCTTATAGTTTGCTCTCTGTGGCACAGGCAACCAGTGGAGAGATCGCAAGAGAGGAGTAATGTGCTCAGATTTTTCAGATTTCTATAATAATCATCTCAGTGGAGTCTGTTTTGATCCAGCACACGCAGGACACCTTCCAGCAACACCTTTCCCCCCCCCATCCCATTCCTCCCCCAAACAAAATGAATGGCGAAGTCATGGAGCCAGACTGACAGAGGTACCTGTCTACAATGCTGATCATCAGCAAGTCCTCTATGAATCTTGACTTGGTTTCAATTCACTTCATTTATCCCGCAAATTACAGGCATCACTGGAGCACACTTCACTGAAGTTCTCAGGCAGTATGTTGTTGACAAGCTGAACCTGGTGGAGTCCAATCTTCTCCATGTGGCAGGCTGCATGCTGGGTACGTTCGTGTCATCCATACCACCCACCGCTTTTAGCTGGACTTCTTCGCTAAAGGCTAACTGGGTTTTAAGGTGTTTTCAAGATGATTTAATGCTTTTATACAAAGGGCCTCAGTTTGTAAGTCTTATCTGGACTTTCAGGACAATGGAGTGAGTACGAATGTTGAGTCCAGAGGAAATGTCCTCTTCAACATACACCTCAGTAGAGACACGAACCCGCACCCTTAATTACTGTCAGATTCCAAGTTAAAGCTCTAACCACCGGGCTATCCTACCTAAGCTGCAGACAGAAAAGGCCTACGAAGTTAGCCTTTCTGTTACGTGTTTGTTTTGTTATTTTCATTGCTTGATGATTAAATAGTCCTTCGTATGAGACAATAAACCGAGGCCCCGTGTGCGAACGCATGCAGAACATCTTGCGCACACGTTAAATCCTGTTCCGCTTTTCGAAAGAGTAGGCCATTGTGTGACGGTGGGAACAGATGACAAAATTTACAAAACCGCATACACACGGGTACTAGATATAAAAAAGCACATGAGTGCTTTTTCCATTATCCTCGATTTAAAAGAATAAATAAATAAATAAATAATAGCATGTCGTTGATACATAGATATACTAAGGAAATCATCGAGGTATGTGACTACGTGATGTTGCAGAGTATACTCCATCATCTTTCAATAAACTCCAACACAAACCAGGCCCAAGACTATGACCCCTGAAGTGGTATTATGCGAGTGGTTACAACATCACTCATGTTTGCATCATTCTTAAACTTGTCGAATGTTGAGTGTGGGGCCAGTGCTTCCATTGAACCCAGAGCATACTCTCACTCTCACTCACTCACTCAGTCCCATGTCCCAAAGGACGTAGGGAGACATGAGAGAAGACGCAACAGAGATCTTTTTCCATGCTTCACGATCCTGTGTGGCTAGTAGAAGGTGTTGCAGGGGTTGGGCGGTCCAGTCTTTGATGTTGTCAAGCCATGATTTCTTTTGGCGGCCTCTTCTTCTCTTGCCTTCGACTGTTCCTTGCAAGATGGTTTTTGCTAAGGTGTTGTCTTGTGGTGGAGCATACTCTGCCTTTGCTAAACCAGAGCACAAACGAAAGTCTGAAAATTACCCTCCCAAAATATATTGTGGGAATAGAACCGTAAGCTCGCAACCATCAGACAGCTACACTAACCACTACGCCATGTTGTCCGACGTAAATTATATTTTTCGGTATTATTGCTGCCACCGACACAGAAAAGCCATCGAAGATACAACACACACACACACACACACACACACACACACACACACACACACACACACACACACACACACACACACACACACACACACACACGCACACACACACCACACACACACACACAAAACACTCTCTCTCTCTCTCTCTCTCTCTCTCTCTCTCCCTCTCTTTCTCTCCTTCCCCCCTCCATACACACACACAACACACACACACACACACACACACACACACACACACACACACACACACACACACACACTCCTTCCCCCCATGGTCCCCCTCCCCCCTCCCCCCCCACACACACACTCCTCCCTCCTCCCCCCCCCACACACACACTAACACATAGGGAGCAGCATGCTTTGTAACCTAAGATGGTGTTGAAGACGACCTGACAAAGGCCACTGCCTGTCTTTGATCTTCACCGGCCAGTGTGTGTGTGGGGGGGACTCTTTTCTTTTCTTCTCTTCTCCTCCACCCTCTGTCCCCCTCATGTTCCGGGTGATTTCCCCCTCTGTGGCATCCTCCACATGCCTGTGCTGTGCTCTGTGTGTGTGTGTGTGTGTGCGTGTGTGTGGATGGGGTGGGGGGGGGGGGAGGGAGGGGAGGGAGGATGAGGTGGGGGTGGGGTGGGGGGGAGCGGTGTCTTTGGTAAAGCATGTTGTCAGGTTGGAGATGATGGTCCTGCCACAGCACTGGGAGGATGATGTTACATTGTCCATCCAGGGAGAGGGGCAGGGCAGGGCCTTCAAGTTTCAAAAACCCATCTACAACCCTTGTCATCTTTGTTCATTGTTGCTGATGTTATTACACGCGCACGTGCCATTGCTACTGTATGGTTGTTTTTTTGTTTTTTTTATTCTTATATTATTTTGTGTCTCCCTTCTCACTCGTGGGGGGGGGGGGGGGGGGGGGGGGATCTTCTTTTACGTTTCTGATGAAAATGACTTTTTGTTGATGCGATTTCTGTGTTGATTTTTTTTATTTTATAAAGAAACCAAGATTTTATTTTGAAAAAAATAACTTCTTCTTCTTCTTCTTCTTCTTCTTCTTCTTCTTCTTCTTCTTCTTCTTCTTCTTCTTCTTCTTCTTCTTCTTCTTCTTCGTTGATCACTCAGACAGCAACTATTGTTATTTGTCATAAGAGCGAAAATGCGTTGCGTTACTGTTAAGGGTCTGACAACTTTAGCTTCAAGGATAATTAATAATCATGGTCTCTGCGTTGACTTTTTGAAAAAAAACAAGATATTTTTTGTTTGGCAAAGTAACTTATCTTCAAGGATAATCATCTTTAGCAGAAATTGTTTAGAATATGTTCCTTGTTTAAGATAAAATTTGCTGTTTGACATTGCAGTTGAAGAACTCAGTTATTGTTAAATCTGTTAGTACAATTTGATTTCTTTAGTAGGCCCTCAGGAAGATCATAGAACTTTTGAACCTGCCTTTAGTTGGGTTGTTTTCCTGACTGAAGACAAAACCTGAGATAGCTTTTGTCCTGCCACCTAAACTATAACTATAATGATCATAGGATAATGAACGAGATGGTGACCAAGACAATAGTAAAAGGGTCAAAGGTGTCCCATAACCTATGTGGTGGTGGGGGAGCGAGGCGTCAGAGACCTCAGCTTCTCCAGGGGCCAGCATATTGAGGGCGGCGCCATCTCCTCTCCCTCGCTGCTTTACCTTCCCTGACCCTAAAGAGGCAGATATCCATTTACAGCTGGGTGAACCAGGGGACTGTACTGAAACCAAAGCGCCCAAACGGTCACCCATCCAATTGGTAACCACGCTCAATGCTGCTTAACCTTGGCTTGGGGAAAGCGAGCGCTCTGACAACTGAACTATCCCAAATGACAAGACAATAAACACGACACTGACCAAGACCAAAAGGCTTCAAAAATATATGACTGATTCCACTGCCCCAAACGTCTTCCAGATGACACTATAGACCATTATTCGAACGCACGCAGAACACCTTGCGCGTACGGCCTACTCTTCTGAAAAGCAGAAAGGGTTCTTAACGTGTGTGCAAAATGTTATAAATGAGAGAGAGTAGTTGATACGGATGCTAACTGCAGGGGAGATAATCCTCTCTGTCGGGCATCTGGCTCGGTGGTGGCTCGAACTCGGGCCATCAGATCACGAACCCAACGCTCTAACCACCAGACTATCCTATCCCCCCGTAAAATAAATGAAAGTGAATTCCTTCTATTTTGTTTAAAGCTGTAGTGGTGATAGCAGTAACAGTAGTGACAATGTAGCAGCAGCGGTAATAGTGATGACAGAAGTAGGAGCGACCAGAATAACATAAGTAGTAGTAGTAATAATAATGATAGCATCAGTGACTGTTGTAGCAGCAGTAGGAACAAGAAAGAAGCAGGTCAGTTATTATCACTGAGAGTGAACAGACTTTAAGTCGAAGACAATAAAGAGGCAACGGTAGTAGTAGTAGTAGTAGTAATAGTAGTAGTAGTAGTAGTAGTAGTGGTAGTGGTAGTGGTAGTCGTAGTCGTAGTAGTAGTAGTAGTAGTAGTAGTAGTAGGAGGAGGAGGAGGAGGAGGAGAAAGAAGATGAAGAAGAAGGCAACGACCAAGAAGAAGTGGTAGCAGCAGTAGCAGTAGCAGCAGCAGCAATAGTAGTAGTAGTAGCAGCAGCAGCAGCACCAGCAGCAGCAGCAGTAGTAGTAGTAGTAATAGTAGTAGTAGTAGTAGTAGGAGGAGGAGGAGGAGGAGCAGCAGCAGCAGCAGCAGCAGCAGCAGCAGCAACAGGAGCAGCAGCTCTAAAAGACAGTGGCATTGACATCAAATGAAGCAAACCATTCAGAAAGTAAAGACAAGACCGTAACGTGCTCCCCTCACCAACAAGTGTTACTTTCCCCACAGTACCAATGAGCTAGTGTGGATCCACGGGTTGTCGTCTTCATACCATTTATAAAACAAAGGTAGTTAGTTCATTCTGTTCATCAATTTGATGCTCACTGCTTTGAAGGGAATTAACAGTTCCCGCCCCATCATCATAACCGTCACAGCCACCGTGCACATAACAAACAACAATCAAAACAATCAGAATAGTACTAACAAGCAACGAACAACGATGAACACAAACGTAATGAAGAACAAACACAAGTATGGGCAGCAATAACAATACAGCTCTTTATGAATGCGTGCCATATATTCCAGGAGCGTAGGTTTAAACTACGTTGACTTGACTTCCCAGAACTCCTTGAGAAGTTCTTAGAGCACATCACTGAATTTGTAGTGGGCAGATTGAACCTTGTGAGGTTTTGTGTTCTTTACTTTTTTTACCATCTTTCCACTTAAACTGATAATGATCCTCTTCGTCGTCGTCGTCGAACGCTCAGACAGCAACTATTGTTGTCCTGTCGTATGAGCGAAAATTGCGTTGCACTGACAAGTCGGACCCAGTACATCCGACTTTGGCGTGGAAGAGAACTGTTATCTTGTTAAAGTCTTTCTGGGGGAAAAGAAAGGCAGGAGAATGGAGCAAGAAGAAGGCAGAAACAAAATAGACGAAGAAGGAGTTAAGTGCCTGACAAGTCAGAGATCAGATATCTATTAGACGACAAGGAAAAGAGTGAAGAATGGGAATGAATGAGTGAACATGTGTTTGGTGTTTGAGTGTTGAATCAGAGAGAGAGAGAAGAGAGAGAGAGAGAGAGAGAGAGAGAGAGAGAGAGAGAGAGACAGAGACAGAGAGACAGAGAGACAGAGAGACAGAGAGAGAGAAAAACAGAGACAGAGACAGAGAGAAACAGAGAGAGACAGACAGAGAGAGCAAGTCAGAGAGAGCGAGCGCGACAGCGAGAGAGAGAGAGAGAGAGAGAGAGAGAGAGAGAGAGAGAGAGAGGAGAGAGAGAGAGAGAGAGAGAGAGAGAGAGAGAGAGAGAGAGAGAGACACGGCAAAGATCATTCTTCTCCAAACAGATTCTAGGTTGGTTTGTTAAACAACAACAAAAAATTTGCACCAATGTTTATAGAATCGAGTTCTAAATGCTGAATGTAGTCTTTCAATTTCCCCCATGGGGATGCCGGGAGCCTGCCAATATAAATAGCATCCCCACCTTCTGGAAATTCTGTGCTAGTAATTTCCTCTTTTCTATCTCTCTCTTTCTTTCTGTCTTGTCCTTTTTCTTCCTGTCACCTTTCTTTTCTATTTTCTGCATTCTCGGTCCATACTCCTGCCTTACTTTTCCTGAAAGACTTAAAAGATAACAAATCTCTCAAAGCCAAAGTCGGATGCGCGGGGCCTGACTTGTCAGGCGCTTAACGGCATTTTCGCTCATATGACAGACAACAGCAATTGCTGTCTGAGCGTTCGACGAAGAAGAAGTCTTTCAATGAACAGAAAACGTAACTAGCAGTCTGATTCGTCCTTATCATCTTGCCAGAACGCACTGTTACAACTGCTCAAATACAAGTAACCTAACTAAACAAATACACATGCTGACAGGAAAAGGAAAACACAAAACAAACCCGGGTAGCTCTGCTCTTGTGGCGACGCGCTCTCCCCGAGGAGAGCAGCCCGAATTTCATGCAGAGAGATCTGCTGGAGTAGTGTCAGACCGAGATCTTTTCTACTGAAAAGGAATCTCCCTCAAAGTATCTCTCTAACTGAGCCATGTCAATGTCGTCTCAGCAGGATGTGTCGTGTGTATGGTGGATCAGAACAGGCAACATTGAACATCTAGCCTCAAGCCTTAGCTGCAGCAGGGCAGGGCCTTCTGCAGTGTGGGGCTTTTAAGCAGCCTAACAATTGATATTTCCATGGCAGACGTTTTGACTCTTGAAGTCTGGGGTTTTTTCATCTATCAGTTTGCACTGACTGACTCAAAAGCTTAGCTGCTGGGGTTTTCTTTTTTTGTTCCTTTCTCGGCTACAGCTCCGAGGTTCACCAATGGTGAGAGTTTGCGTTTGCGACGTTTAGCTTATAATTAAGGAGTCCAGAGTTAGAGAAGATACATCACGTGAAATTGAGAAAAGATGTAAAGGTAAGGGTGTTCCATAACCTATAAGGTCGTAGGGGAGCGAGGCGTCAGTGTAGGGGCCAGCATATTGGGGGCGGCGCCCATCTCCTCTCCCTCGCTGCTTTACCTTCCCTGACCGTAAAGAGGGCAGGTACCCATTTACAGCTGGGTGAACTGGGGGACTTTACTGAAGCCAAGCCGCGCAAACGGTCACCCATCCAAGTGGTAACCACGCTCGATTCTGCTTAACTTTGGCTGGGGGAAAGCGAGTGCTCTGAGCACTGAACGGATAGCTCGGGGGATCTCAGGGGATCTCAGGGGATCTCAGAGGATCTCAGAGGATCTCAGATGCACCAATGTTTCTTTTCTATGTTCTGCCTTCTCGGTCCATACGCCCGCCTTTTTTCCCCGAAAGAATTAAAAGATACCAAATCTAAATTTAAATTAAAGCCTAGAAAATCATGATAGAATTTCACTGGCTTTTAAAAACACAACAACAACTTTAGTCTACCTGCAATATAAATAATAATTTTTAAAAGTTTATAAAAAAAAAACCCAGGAATTGCAATCAGACATTCCACTAGAAAACTTAAAACGGATTGATGTCAGTTTTAAAAAAAATTGGCTCTTGGCAAAACTAAACGCTTTTTGATTGTTCTCTGGATAATTGTAAAGTGCTGTTTTATCCTCGATGTGTTTGACGTTTACAATCACAAGCGTTTGCTTTGCTTTGACAAACAAACAATTCAAAACCTATAGCTGATACCCACTTGTCAACAGACATTCCAGTGTTATGACAAGAAACTGTGTCATTGCCCGGCTTGGCCCCCCCTACCCCCTCCCCCTCCCCCCCCCCCCTCTCTCTCTCTCTCTCTCTGTATATGGATTTAAGTTAACCAGTGATAGTAAAATATAGCTATGTGTTGTCATGTCATCCTCTCTCTCTCTCTCTCTCTCTCTCTCTCTCTCTCTCTCTCTCTCTCTCCTCTCTCTCTCTCTCTGTGTCTGTTGTAGTGTGTGTGTGTGTGTGTGTGTGTGTGTGTGTGTGTGTGCGTGTGTGTGTGTGTGTTCTTTTCCTTTATTTTGGGTTCGCTTTCTCTCTTCTTCTTCTTTCTTTACCTGGTGTTTGTTTTTCTTTCATGTGTCAGGCTGACTGTCACTCTGCATCCCCCAGACACTGTGCGCGTGGTGTCTAACAGTGATCATCCCGTTGACACATGTACCTACAACACCACAAGGCTGGATGGCCCTCTACACCCACACCCACACCCACACACCCACACACACACCTCCCCCTCAGTCCGCCATTCTCTGACATCTCACCGGAAACTTGTCCATCAACAGCTGCGCGTGCGCAGCGCGTGCCAAGGAGTCACGTGACCCCTGCGCGCTAGGTGACGTGGATAGCGACAGACGACTGACATGGATGAAACTAGCAGGAAGGGACAATGTGCTGTTTTTGTTGTTTTTTTTTTTTCATATTGATATAAATAAATAAATACGTTGCAGTATGATAGGTGTACGACGCGGGAAAGTCTAGTGGACTGACAGGGATGAATTGGCAGGAAGGAGCAATATATTTTTTAATATTTAAATATGCTAGATAAATACATGGTGGGGGAGGGGGGGAGAGGGCGAGGGGTGGAGTGGAGGGGGGAGGCAGTAGAAGGCGGGATAGCCTGGTAGTCCGAACGTTGAACTCACAATCTGACGGCCCGTGTTCAAGCCGCTACTGCGACGCTCGTTCAGGCGATTTTCTCCCTTTGAGATGACAGCAGCAGTACCAACTCCATTCTCTCGAAAGTCCTTCAGTAAGACTATAAACCAAGGTCCCGTGTGCGAACCAGCGCAGGACATCTTGCGCACACGTTGAAACCCGTTCTGCCTTTCGGAAAAATAGGCCATCGTATGCCAGTGGGATGACAACAATTAATGTTTACCAAACTACCTGCCCACTGGTGTGGTGTTTAGACACAGAGTAAACTATAATGCCTCCACAAAACAGCACCTTCCTACCTCTGTGAATGTCTTGTCTGTACACTCCTTCTCGTCCCCTCCGCTCCGCTCTGCTGCAGATACCTTGCGCTTTACAACACCTAGATTCAACCAGTTTACCGTTGGCCGTCGCTCTTTCTCTGTTTCTGGTCCATCGATCTGGAATGACCTCCCTCTCTCCCTCCGCCAAAAGCCTTCTTATGAAGCTTTTAAATCCGGCCTCAAGACTAATTTATTTAAAACCTAAGATTCTCCCCTCTTGTTCCATCTCATTTGTGTCCCTGCCCTCAACAGACAAAACCCCACCACCCTGCCGAAGTGTATAACCTTTATGTGTGTGTGTGCGTGCGTGTGAGTGTATACATTTGAATTTGTAAAAACTATTGATTGTAACTGGCTGCATGTGAATGAGTGGGATGAAAAAAAGCGCTATGATTTGTGTTTTTTCAAGAAATGGCGCTATATAAATTCCATGTATTATTATTATTATTATTATTCGCGAAGTCGGAATGCAGTTACCGTACTGGTGAGTAAACGAAATCTCAGTATTGATGACCTTCGGAACTGGATGAAAAAAGCACATGAGTGCTTATCCCATTATCATCGAAATAAAACTGGAAGGAAGCTACAATGATTCCCATTCTTAAAAGAGGCAAGAACAAAGGCAAACCTGCAAGCTACCGTCCCATCAGCCTTACTAGTTGTGTCTGTAAGACCATGGAGCGTATTGTAAACCAGCGCCTACAGCTTTATATGGAGTCTGAGGGCATCGTGGCGCCTGAGCAGGCTGGATTCAGACAGTACAGAAGTACAGAAGGTCAAACAACTCAACTGTCCCAAGTTATAGAGGATGCTTTCCAGTCTCAGAAGGTCACTCTGGCGGTCTTTATTGATTTACAGAAGGCCTTTGACAAGGTCTGGAAAGACGGCCTCCTTGTGAAACTCCTGCGAAATGGCATCCAAGGCAACATGTACCAGTGGACCAAATCTTACCTGCACAGCCGAAGAGCCAGAGTGTCGGTGGATGGCCACTGTGGCCGAAAGGTGTTACTGAGGCAGGGTGTTCCCCAGGGAGGTGTGCTCTCACCCACTTTATTCATCCTCTTCATTAACGACGTGGTCGCAGAACTACCAAGAGGTGTCCATGCCGCGCTTTATGCAGACGACCTGGTACTCTGGAGCAACGAAGAGCATGCAACAACAGCAACCTATAGAATGCAACTTGCCCTGGAGAGTGTTGCAGCATGGGCTGAAAGCTGGTGCGTAACAATCAACAGGGAGAAGTCCACAGCCACTCTTTTCACGCTCTCACCCAAAGCAAAACCTGGGATACTTACCCTTGGAAACACCACGCTAAAATTTGAGGATCATCAAACCTACCTGGGAGTCACTTTTGACAAGCGAATGACATGGAAAGCCCATATAAATGAAGCAGAGAACAAAGCCAGAAGAAAACTAAACATCGTGCGGAAACTGGCCGGAACCAACTGGGGAGCAAACGCAAAATTACTGAAGACAGTCTACCAAGGTGCAGTAAGACCTTACCTTGAATATGGATCTAACTCTTGGATGACATCTGCCAAGACTCACCATCAAACTCTTGACAAGGTCCAAAATCAAGCACTAAGAATCATTACAGGGGCAATGAAGTCTACACCAATCAACAAAATGGAAGAAGTGACTGGCATTCCTCCCCTATCTACAAGAAGAGAACAGAAGGCCCTGATACAATCAAAGAAATACGAGTGCACTACAGATCACCCAATGAAGACAAAGGATAAAACAACTATCCTCAGGCAGGCTAAAGCGATCTAGCTTTGCCCTTGAAACTAGAGGCCTAGTACGAAAATACCAAGCAAAGCTTCCAGACCATGTCAAACCTTTCTCTTTCTCTCCTGACACACCACCATGGGAAGAAAGAACTGATACCAAAGTAGATACCTCTGTCCCCCACATAACAAAAAAAATGAGCAGAGTGAAATTGTGAAAAAGACTCTCACACTAGCCATGTTGGAAGAAAGATACCCCCAAGAAAGCTGGATTCACATATACACCGATGGATCAGCAACTGATGCTGTCAAGTGTGGAGGTGCGGGGGCCTACATTCAGTACCCTAATGGAGAATGGCAGGCTGAAGCTATTCCAACAGGCCTGCATTGTACTAACAGTTTCTGCTCCAGAGGCGTGGGCTCAGGCCACACTTCCAGCCTTAGCGTCTGGAGAGTCCTGCAGTCTTGTAGGATGTGGGCCGTATCCTGTTCTTCTTCTCCACAGGGGCACATAACAGATGGTGTAATTTTCAATTTTCTGTGGAGGTGTTTATTCAGCCTGTTGTGCCCTGTGCGTAGTCTGAAAATGACCACTTATGCTGGCCCCTAGAGAAGCTGAGGTCTATGATTCCTCGCTTCCCAACAACACAGGTTATGGGACAACGTTACCTTTAAAAGAACTTGCCAGTATCTTGGCTATTAAAGTTTTAATTTGCTTTTTGTTCTCCCAAAGGAGCATTAATGAACATTTATTTTCCTGTTTTCAAAGCACAAAGAAGGTACGTGTACCTTGGGTTTTTTTCTTTTGTTTGTTTGTTGTTGTTTTTTTATTTCGAAGGATATCAGTCTGTTATGTTTTTTTAAAAGAGCAGGCATGTACACAACATATTTTAATATCTTTACAGGGGCACATGTAATCATGCACACTATTATTATTACTATATACACCTCAGGCCCTCTCCAAAGTAGCATACATAGTGCAATAGCCGTTTTGTGTGTGTTCCTTTTAAAAAGTTATTCAGAGGCAAACTAGACTGTTAGAATTGCAGTCCGTCCGTTCTTGTTAGTACTGATGCACTTGTGGGCCTACCACATGAAGGGGGAAGTAAGCTCTCTCTCTCTCTCTCGATCGCTCGCTCGCTTGCTTGCTCGCTTGCACGTGCTCTCTCCCTTCGCTCCCCCCCTTTTATGTTGATATCATATTTGTGTGTGTGTGTGTGTGTGTGTGTGTGTGTGTGTGTGTGTGTATGGTATCACGCTACTACTTTACGTAAGGAAAACAATAGTTCCAAGGTAATTTTTTATGGTAAATCGTACATACGATCTCTCTCTCTCTCTCTCTCTCTCTCTCTCTCTCTCTCTCTGGCTCCCCCTACCTCCCACCTTCTCTCACCTGCCCTACATTAAAAAAAAAACCCGACCCCCCCCCCCCCCCTTCCCACTCTTCAGATCGCACGTGCACAAGGTCAGAGGTTAGGAGTTGTCTGTCACTCACAAAGTGTGGGCATTGACTGTGTTGTATGTGGGGTTAGACAAACAGGCCACGCACAGTTAGTTAACCATGTTATTGCCCACCCCATTGTTTTGAATGAAAAAGAAGGGGGGTAACTAAAGTAGGATTACAGGAGGGAGGGAGGGAGGGAAGGAGGGATGGGGTGGTGGTTAGCTGTTGGGGAAGAAGTGAGGGTGGGGGTGGGGGATGGGTGGTGTGGTGGGGGGGGGGGGGGGGGCGGAGTAAGGAGATGAATG
Source organism: Rapana venosa (assembly GCA_028751875.1). Classification (NCBI taxonomy): domain Eukaryota; kingdom Metazoa; phylum Mollusca; class Gastropoda; order Neogastropoda; family Muricidae; genus Rapana; species Rapana venosa. Next base: position 13,866,037 of record CM054144.1, on the reverse strand, counting down.
AATAAAAAAATCAAATTCGAATAATTATAGTTATTTTCATTGATGATATAGCCTGTTTGGTTTGCGCTTGCACACACACACACACACACACACGCACAGGCACGCATGCATGCACGCACACACACACATGCACGCACACACATACACACGTGCGCAAACAGATAGAAATAGAGAGTGAAGAACGTGGGGCTGTGGTTAGAGCCTTGGTTTACAGGTTGGATAGTCGCAGGTTCGAATCCCATAACAGTCATATGGATTTTTCGGACTCTGGCCGGTTTCTACCCAGAATGAGTTTGCTATGGACTCATTGGGAAGACAGGAACTACATAGTCAGGCTTCATCCACTTTACAGATGCAAATGACCTGACCAACACTGCAGGTGTCTGTATCTCTCGGGCCTGGTTAACACCAGTATATTTAGATACGAAGCGTCGAGTACAACCCTGTCAAAGAGTCTCAAAGCGTGTACACTTCCATAGCAGCAGCATTACATCATTCCCTTCATCATAAATCATCATGCAATTAAAGACAATTGTGATTCGGTGGCTTCAGTGGCTCTGGCCTCACGGTGACCTCAGTTTCAGTTTGCCTATACACTTCTGTGCCTCTGGTGAGTTTGTGCCAGAGTCCTCAGGTTGGGGGTTCACGGGAGAGGGAGGGTGGTTGGAGGGATGTTGTGGTGGTTGCCACCCCGGGTGGGCGTCTGGCTTAATCTGGCTCCACGACAGAGCTATCACTGTTGTTAGTAGAGGGCTTAGTAGGTAGTGTCTTGCCTGTGTTAGCTCAGAACAGGTACCACTCAACACCACTGAAGTGACCCAGCAGGGGGGAAGGGTCCCCTCAGGCTGGTGACCCCATGGCGGTCTGACCGTGGTGGGCTCCCTGTGAACTTGTGACCCTCAGGATGCGACATAACGAATCTGGGTATGGCTGTGGCCGGAGAGGTTGAAATGAGCGGCGTGGGAACAGCAGGACAGGAACGTCACAGATGAGTCAGCAACAGCATGAGAGAGAGAGAGAGAGAGAGAGAGAGAGAGAGAGAGAGAGAGGAGAGAGAGAGAAGAGAGAGAGAGAGAGAGAGAGAGATCTTATTCTAAAGTGTTAGCCGATGAGTTTCTGAGTGTAAAAGAAAAATAACTCTTCAAAAAGCTAATACTTTACAACTACCAAGTAGGTCTTCCTTTAAAAAAAACACACCCAACACCATTAGAAAGAAGGGAAATGCTTTTTGTTTTGCCTTGTTTGAACTTTAAAAAATTCTTCTTCTTCTTCTTCTTCTGCTGCTGTTGTTATTTCCCCTCTTTTTCTTCTGTAGACCTCAGCTTCTCCAGGGGCCAGCATATTAAGGACGGCGCCCATCTCCTCTCCCTCGCTGCTTTATCTTCCCTGACACTAAAGAGGGCAGGTACCCATTTACAGCTGGGTGAGCTGAGGGACTGTACTGAAGCCAAGGCGCGCAAATGGTCACCCATCCACTTGGTAACCGCGCTTGACGCTGCTTAACATTGGCTTGGGGGAAAGCAAGTGCCCTGACCACTGAGCTATCCCGTCCTAGAGAGATAGAGTGATGTGGACGTTTCTTCCTTTTTTGTCCTGTTTCTCCCAGGGGAGGTTTGACATTGATGAGCCTTCTCCATCTCTCTCTTTTTTGAGCTTCCTCCTTATTTATTATTTAGGGACGGGATAGTTCAGTGGTCGGAGCACTCGCTTTCCCCCAGCCAAGTTAAGCAGCGTCGAGCGTGGTTACCAGTTGGATGGGTGACCGTTTGCGCGCCTTGGCTTCAGTACAGTTCCCCCAGTTCACCCAGCTGTAAATGGGTACCTGCCCTCTTTAGGGTCAGGGAAGGTAAAGCAGCGAGGGAGAGGAGATGGGCGCCGCCCTCAATATGCTGGCCCTAGAGAAGTGAGGTCTCTGACGCCTCGCTCCCCTACGACCTTATAGGTTATGGGACTCCTTTACCTTACCTACCTTATTTATGCCCCTTTCTCTAAGATCATCTGCAATACAGGCAGACCAGGTTTTGCTAGGTCTTCCCTTTAGTCTCTTTCCATCCACTACGAAGTTCATTGTTCTTTTTATGATGTGATGGTCTGCTTTCCGTTGAACGTGCCCAATCCAGCACAGTCTATTGGTACTAGCTACAGACTTCAGATCATCAACTTTGCACATTCTCCATAGTTCTTCATTTGTGATCATGTCTTCCCATTTGATCTTTGTCATGTAGCGTAGCATTCGGTTTTCACAGCTCTTCAACAAACGTTCGACGGTTTTTATGAAAACCCACGTCTCCGAGCCATACAGGAGAACAGGTCTGATGCAGGCCTTATATATCAGGCAGCGTTTAATCTATATAATCTTCTTAATTTTTCTGACACTGGGTGTAGCTGACACAAGAGATATTGCGTCAGTCAGGGGTGTCTTACACTATCTATCTATAGTTCTACAAGTTAAACCCCTTGATCAGATTATCTACCCTTTTTGGATTGTCGCCACTGACATGGGACACTCCAGATTTAAGATTGCGGTCATACCCCACTACTGCGTGTTTCCGAAAAAGGTAGTGACTATTGCGGGTAATTGAATATTGGTCTTGATCAAATGGACAGAGAGAATGAATGAATGAATCGTTATTTTTCAAGCGTAACATAATAAGCATGCGCATACTTTTTTTTCATCCGGCCCTTGCCCTAGAAAGAGCGAGAGACAAAGGGACATAGAGAGACAGAGACAGACAGAGAGAGACAGACCGATAGAGAGAGAGAGAGACAGAGCCAGAAAAACAGACAAATAATGCTACTTTGCCTGGGGGGGTGTTTTTGGCGCTTGCACCAGGGTCAAAGCTCAAGAGTTTGAAGCACATACACACACACGTACACACACACAACACTCACACACGCATGCGCACACACACCACACACAAGCTTTACCCCCCCCCCCCCCCCCCCCCCCCCCCCCCGCCACACACAGGCACACACACACACATGCATAAATACACACACACCACACAACTACCACTTTACCCCCCCTCCCCCCGCCACAAACACACACACCCCCCACACAAACTTCACCCTCCCCTTCCCCCCGCCACACACACACACACACACACACACACACACACACACACACGCCTAAACTTCGCAGGGGGCCAGAGAAGACAAAAGCTGAGGCTCCGGTGACAGAAATCAATCCTGTCAGCTGAAGTGCCCCCCAAGCCTGTGCTGTGCTGTGCAGGCTGTAAGTAGCCCTGTAATCTGCCTGTGCTGTGCAGGCTGTAAGTAGCCCTGTAAAAATCTGCCTAACCTGTGCTGTGCAGGCTGTAATTAGCCCTGTAATCTGCCTGAGCTGTGCAGGCTGTAATTAGCCCTGTAATCTGCCTGTGCTGTGCTGTGCAGGCTGTAATTAGCCCTGTAATCTGCCTGACCTGTGCTGTGCAGGCTGTAATTAGCCCTGTAATCTGCCTGTGCTGTGCAGGCTGTAATTAGCCCTGTAATCTGCCTGTGCTGTGCAGGCTGTAATTAGCCCTGTAATCTGCCTGTGCTGTGCTGTGCAGGCTGTAATTAGCCCTGTAATCTGCCTGACCTGTGCTGTGCAGGCTGTAATTAGCCCTGTAATCTGCCTGTGCTGTGTAGGCTGTAATTAGCCCTGTAATCTGCCTGTGCTGTGCTGTGCAGGCTGTAATTAGCCCTGTGATCTGCCTGTGCAGTGCTGTGCAGGCTGTAATTAGCCCTGTAATCTGCCTGTGCTGTACTGTGCAGGCTGTAATTGGCCCTGTAATCTGCCTGTGCTGTGCTGTGCAGGCTGTAATTAGCCATGTAATCTGCCTGTGCTGTGCAGGCTGTAATTAGCCCTGTAATCTGCCTGTGCTGTGCAGGCTGTAAGTAGCCCTGTAATCTGCCTGTGCTGTGCAGGCTGTAATTAGCCCTGTAATCTGCCTGTGCTGTGCTGTGCAGGCTGTAAGTAGCCCTGTAATCTGCCTGTGCTGTGCTTTGCAGGCTGTAAGTAGCCCTGTAATCTGCCTGTGCTGTGCAGTGCAGGCTGTAAGTAGCCCTGTGATCTGCCTGTGCTGTACTGTGCAGGCTGTAATTAGCCCTGTAATCTGCCTGTGCTGTGCTGTGCAGACTGTAATTAGCCCTGTAATCTGCCTGTGCTGTGCTGTGCAGGCTGTAATTAGCCCTGTAATCTGCCTGTGCTGTGCAGGCTGTAAGTAGCCCTGTAATCTGCCTGTGCTGTGTAGGCTGTAATTAGCCCTGTAATCTGCCTGTGCTGTGCTGTGCAGGCTGTAATTAGCCCTGTAATCTCCCTGTGCTGTGCAGGCTGTAATTAGCCCTGTAATCTGCCTGTGCTGTGCAGGCTGTAATTAGCCCTGTAATCTGCCTGTGCTGTGCAGGCTGTAATTAGCCCTGTAATCTGCCTGTGCTGAGCTGTGCAGGCTGTAAGTAGCCCTGTAATCTGCCTGTGCTGTGCAGGCTGTACTTAGCCCTGTAATCTGCCTGTGCTGTGCAGGCTGTAATTAGCCCTGTAATCTGCCTGTGCTGTGCTATGCAGGCTGTAAGTAGCCCTGTAATCTGCCTGTGCTGTGCTATGCAGGCTGTAAGTAGCCCTGTAATCTGCCTGTGCTGTGCAGGCTGTAATTAGCCCTGTAACCTGCCTGTGCTGTGCAGGCTGTAATTAGCCCTGTAATCTGCCTGTGCAGTGCTGTTCAGGCTGTAATTATTCCTGTAATCTGCCTGTGCAGTGCTGTTCAGGCTGTAATTAGCCCTGTAATCTGCCTGT
>CM054144.1:13846263-13858763 GCA_028751875.1 Rapana venosa | reverse complement strand
GGGACATGTCAACCTCGGATACAAACCTATGGACCTGATAAATTGTAGCTTCCCACGACCGCTTAATATGATGCGTCATAATAACTTGGGGACGGGACAGCTCAGTGGTCAGAGCACTCGCTTTCCCCCAGCAGCATCGAGCGTGGTTACCAGTCGGATGGGTGACCGTGTGCGCTCCTTGGTTTCAGTACAGTCCCCCAGTTCACCCAGCTGTTCATGGGTACCTGCCCTCTTTGGGGTCAGGGAAGGTAAAGCAGCGAGGGAGAGGAGATGGGCGCCGCCCTCAATATGCTGGCCCCTGGAGAAGCTAAGGTCTCTGACGCCTCGCTTGCCTACGACCACATAGGTTGTGGGACACCGTTACAGTAACTACTCTAAGTTGTTCAATGTACTTACTGTCTATCCGCACCTAGTGAAATGAGACTACTCTAAGTGGCAGACTGATTAATTAAAACTGAGCTGAGTACAGTGTGACTGGATTGTTGAGAGCTTATTCGTAGAACAAACTTTAATATGGTGTGTCTTCTGTCTATGGCAAATCGTGCCGCTGACGTGCACAGTACACACAATGTCACAACATAAGATCAATAAGACACTTTTCCCATATACTGTACACCCCGTTACTGAAAGCGCTCAAAAAAGCGTCCATCATCCTCCTCCTCCTCCTCCTCATTATTATTATTAGTAGTAGTAGTAGTAATAGTAGTAGTAGTAGTAGTAGTAGTAGTACTATTATTATCATCATCACTATTATCTTCCTAAACTTCTTTTTTTTCTTCTTTTTGGGGGTTTGTTTGTTTCGTTGTTGTTTTTCCCCCATAGAGTTCCTTCATATTGTCCTCATACCAAAATATTATCATTCACACCGAAACCAAAAAAAAAAAATACATACCATATTCAAACCAAAAACCCCAAACAAAACCAACACTAAAAACACTAACATCACCAACATACTTTTCTTTCCGATCAAAAAAAACAAAAAACAACCCTAAACCCCAAAAAACCACCAAAAACCTCCCACCAAAAATCCGCTCACAAACCATTCATTTCGTCATCCACTCCCCGACAGGCCCCGCGAAGAACAGCTTGAAGGTCATGCCGCGATACAGGGACCTGTGCTTCTCCTGCACGATGTCCACCTGCTCAAAGCCTCGCTCCATCCCCCGCTGCACGAGGTCGGTCAGCCTCAAGGTCAGAGAGGACACGTTCTTCATCTGACCCCGCAGCTCCTCCAGCGTCATCCACCGGCACTGGCGGATCTCCTCGCTGCAGGGGTTCAGGTCGAAGGTCAGAGGTCGCAGCCGGCACAGGACGTAGAGGTCAGAGCGGCCGAAGGCTCCGGGCTGCCTGTGCTGCTGGCGGAAGGCCAGCACTGACCGGAACTCTGGACACGGACAGGGGTCAGAGTGGTGGAGAGTTGTTGACGTGATGATGGTGATGGTAATAGTGATGGTGAGGATGATGATGATGATGATATTGATGATGATGATGATGATGATTGTAATAGTGATGATGATGATGATGATGATGTTAGGACAGGGATCAGTGCTAAATGGTATGATGATGATGATGATGGTAATCGCAGGACAGGAATCAGAGTTGTGGATATTGATTATGATGATGATATTACTGATGATGATGATGATGATGATGATATTGATGATGATGATGATGATTGTAATAGTGATGATGATGAGACAGGGAGTAGTGCTAAATGATATGATGATGATGGTGATGATGATGGTAATCGCAGGACAGGAATCAGAGTGGTGGATATTGATGATGATGATGATGATGATAATACTGATGATGATGATGTTGATGAAGATGATGATGATGATGATGACGAAGATAGAGTTGGTGATGACAATAATGTTGGGGATACATCCTACAACATAACTACTGTTGCTGCTGCTGCCACCGCTACTACTACTACTACTACTACTACTACTACTACTACTACTACTACTACTGCTGCTGCTGCTGCTGCTGCTGCTGCTGCTGCTGCTGCTGCTGCTGCTGCTGCTGTTGCTGCTGCTGCTGCTGTTTTCTTCTTCTGCTGCTGCTCCTCCTCATTCATTTATTCTAAGATTCATAAGCTCTATGTCGATTAACACTAACAGTGCTTTGGCATATATCCTTTTAAATTGCCAAAAATATGTCTGAATGCACATGCATATATCTACGGCCATGCGCGCGTGCTTGCGTGCACAGACACAATTCACACACACAGCACAATACACACACACGCACGCACACACATAGAGCACAGCACAACACAACCACAATAATAACACACACACACCCACACCCACACAGAGCACATCACAAACCCACACACACACATACACCCACACAGAGAACAGCACAATACACACACACAGCACAACGCAACACACACACACACACACACACACACACACACACACACACACACACACACACACACACACACACACACACCACACGATATTCCCTCCTAGGACGAATACCACGACAAAGATACTGCTACAACTACTACTACTTCTACTACTACTACACTGGATGTCAGCTTACAAAGACATCAGCATAAAGAGCCTGCTTTGTCAACCACTTACAGCACCAAGTTGACCGGCTTAGCGACTGTAAGTCAAGGACACCCCACTCTCGGTCGGTCTGTCTGTCTGTCTGTCTCTGTCTGTCTGTCTCTGTCTGTCTGTCTGTCTGTCTCTCTCTCTGTCTGTCTCTCTCTCTCTGTCTCTCTCTCTGTCTCTCTCTCTCTGTCTGTCTGTATGTCTCTCTCTCTCTGTCTGTCTGTATGTCTCTCTCTCTCTTCTGTCTGTCTTCTGTCTGTCTGTCTCTCTCTCTCTCTCTCTCTCTCTCTCTCTCTCTCTCTCTCTCTCCTAGCTCGGAGGATAAGCATCTTTCAGGTGCCTGACGGAAAACTGATCTGGCTAAAGGAACGTAACCCACGTTAAGAATGTGACCTCCCCTTCCCTTCCTTGCCTTGCCCCCAAACCATCACCTGACTCCGTGAACAGTAAAAATGACTGTGAGGGCTGTGTGTGCATCCTCATTAAAGCAGCGAGATCAGGTAGTAGTGTTATTCAGCCTTCGTCCCTTTATTAGGCCGCACACCGGAATTTTAAAAAATCACTCTTTTCCTTCTGTTTTTCTATGTGACTCATATTCATACCGCACGTACTAAGGCATCCACAGAAATAAAATCCACTTTTTGTGAAAGACTAGACTCTGACTTAAAACTCATGTGATTTTGAACAAATTTGGTAGGTTTGAATTTTTTTGAATTTTTTCAGCAAACACTGTACCCCCTCAGTCCTTTGTCCTCTGCTTGCTTCCTTACCGCAATATACATGCGCGGGGGTCAGCGCTATAGGAATATAAGCAATCCTCATTTGATGATTATTTCCAAATTTCTCGTGACTACCTGGTATTGCTCTATGTCCTCAATCCCCAAAAACAAGTGCATAGTGCATTTTTTCATACTTAAAAAAAATCTGTGAAAATCACCAACATTTTGTCGACTGGCACTCTAAGAAGATACTTCATGACCCCCACATTAATCCCGGTGTGCAGTCTTATGACCCTACTACCCATCTGGCCATGTTCAACTTTGTCATCGGATGGTTAGTTTGTGGTTTTATTTCTTTTTCTTTTATTTCAAGGATATTTGAATAAGCACGTATGTGCTTTTTTACATCCAGACCCCGTGTGTATGCAGTTTTAGCAAATTTTGTCACCCGTTCCCACCGGTACGCAATGGCCTACTCTTCCAAAAGTGGAACGGGTTTTAACGCGTGTGAAGGATGCTTTAAGTCCGTTTCTACCCGAGACCTCGGTTTATAGTCTCATTCGAAGGACTTTTAGAGGGAGTGGAGTCGGCACTGATTTTAACTCCAGAGGAAAAAATCCTCTTGAATGAGATTTGAACCCGGGTCAGCAGATAACGAGCGCAATGCGCATCACTCTAACCACGAGGCTATCCCGTCCCCGGTAATATGTCGGCTGTGCACCCTTATAGTCAGTGCATACATTTGGATAGTGAGATCAGGCAGTAGTGTTATTCAGCCTTCATCCCTCTATTATCACCCGTCCATCCGCACGGCCACAATCAACTTTGTGGCCGGATGGTTAGTTTGTGCTTCAGTTCATGAGGCAGAGACAGGAGGGCAGGGCAGGGCAGGGCAGGGCAGGGTAGGGTAGGGTTAGAGTACAGTTAGGGTGGGGTGTAGCTAGGGTAGAGTAAGGTAAGGCAGGGTAGGATGAGTCTATAAATCAAGGTCTTGTGTTCAAATGCACGCAGAACACCTTGCGCGCACGTGAAAAACCCGCTCCGCTTTTCGGAAGAATAGGCCATTAAGGGTCGATAGGAACAGAATGGCAAAATCTTTGTTAAAAAACAACGACAACAAACGTATGCACACAAGTGTCGTATCTAGACACCATCCCCGAAATCGGAATGCATCTACCTAAGTGGTGGGGGATTAAAAAACAATTTTAAAAAACCGGTCCCATGCGCAAAAAATCTGACCATTGATGAACCTCGGAGCTGTAGCCGACGATCAATAACAACCCCCCCCATACCCCATCTACTCCCCCTCCCCCCATCTACTCCCCCTTCCCAGAAAACCCCAATTATTAAAAAGCAAACAAAAAAAACCAACCCTCCCCTAAAAATAACACAAAACCCACCCCTTTATCATTGTTGTGTATTCCCCAGCATAAACAACTTGGAGGTCATCCAGAATAATGAATATAATAATACACTCTGTCAGTCTGTATGTCTGTCCACGTCTGTCTGTCTGTCTTTATACCTGGGAGTCGCTATGTGACCATAACACTACTCTGTAGGGAAAAAAAGCCACTCTGATAGGGAAAAAATATACAGTTGCAGACGGGAAACGAAAACCAAACAAAATTGGTGGCACTGCTCTTGTGGGGGGGACACACTCTTCCCGGGGAGAGCAGCCCGAATTTTACGCAGAGAAATCTGCCGTGACTTAATGTGGTATGAATTAAATAAATGCGTTGTTCTTCAATTTAACGTTTATTCACATTAGGTGATATAAGGCACGAATAAAATAAATAAGAGTGTCTGTATGACAATTTTCCATTACCTCGCCATATAGGCAGCCATACTCTGACTTCACTTTTCTACCTTCCTTCAGTGGATAAAACGACTTTGGTATGCTAAGGGTTTGTCATGGCTGGAGAACAACAGTAAAAGCAACACTTCAAAGAGTGAACGAGTGAAAAGGTAGAAAGATTCATTCAGTCTTTCTTTCTTTCTTCCTCTTGAAGGCTATGGAGCAGACAACAGAGGCAGAAAGTGACCAAAATGACTCTGTATATATCTATATGATTCTCTATATGAATATATATATATATATATATATATAAAATAAAAAAAAATAATAATAATGTATGGAATTTATATAGCGCTGAATCTTGTAAAGCAACAAATCAAAGCACTCGGATGACAAATATATATATATATATATATATATATATATATATATATATATATATATATATATAATATATCGAGAGTCAGATATATAATATATATATATATATATAATATATATATATATATATATATATAAATAATATATGATCTGAGAACACAGACACACACACAGACAGAGACACAAACACAGAGACAGGCACAGACAGAGACAGACAGACAGACAACAGAAGCAGGCAAGGAATTCCGCCCGCGCACCCCCCCCCCCCCCCACTCCCCCTCCAATACATTAAAACACATCCTTCATGTCCAGACCTTGACAATAGCTGCATTAGTAGTGACTACCTGCCTGCCTGCCCCCAAGGCCTCCGAAGAATCCACAGCACACGGAGAAGGACTGAGGTGTCTGTGTGTAGGGGAGGTGGGGGGGAAGGAGGCAGAGGGAAAGGGAAGAAGGAAGGAGGAGGGAGGGTTGTCCCCCCATGTGATTCAAGTGCTGTTGGCTGACCCTTGTTGACACGCCCCCCATACAGACAACCCCAGGGTCATCTGCTCCGTGGTGTTCAAACGCCTTTCCTTGGTAAAGGACAACACACTGAAGCAGCCAGCCAGCCAGCCAGCCAGCCAGCTAGCCAGCCACCAGCCAGCCAGACACCCCGAATTTAGCTAGGTTCAGAAGGCCGAACCACAAAGACACTACTACTACTACTACTACTACTACTACTACTCCTCCTAAACTAAGGCCTAGCCAGCATCTCTCCACCAGGCTACTACTATACCCGTGAATGCCCTCAGCTACCCTGGCTTAAAAGACTAGGGTGGGCAAGGGGTGGAGGAGGGTGAGTTGGTGGGTTTGTAGGAGGGAGGGAGGGAGGGAGGAGGAGGGAGGAGGAGGGAGTGGGGGGTGGGGGGTCAGATTAACTCTCCCCGTCCCACGCTTTAGGCTGTACCCCCTTGGCAGAGAGACCACAGGAGAAGACGTCTTTCATCTTTTCATCGGCACCGCGCGCGCGAGCTTGGGCCAAGGCGAAGAGAGGGATGGAGGAGGGACAGGGGGTGGGGGTGGGGGTGGGGTGAAAGCCAGGGAGGCTGGCCACTAACCCTGCCCCGGGAACAATGGCCCGGCCACCCAGGGCTACAATGACTTCCCTCCCCTCCTTACTACCCAACCACCCCCTCCCTCCCTCCCTTCCCTCCTCCTCCTCCTGCATACACCCTGACGTCGTTAGCGCCGTTTCTCCTCTTGGTTGATGTCTCCTTTCCTTCCTTCGTCATTCATACCTGGGCCCCTCCCCCCCCCCCTCCCCCCCCCCCCCCCCCCCCCCCCCCCCCCGACCTCTCTCTCTCTTTGGTTTCTGGGGCTTTCCCTTCTGACACCTGATACAAAAGGATGGCCCTTGCCTGCTTGCCTGCCTGCCTTCCTTCCTTCATACCTGCCTGTCTGCCTTCCTACCTACCTGCCTGCCTATCTACCTGCCTGCCTATCTACCTGCCTGCCTGTCTACCTGCCTACCTACCTACCTACCTGCCTACTTGCCTACCTACCTACCTACTTGCCTACCTACAAACCTACCTGTCTACCTGCCTACCTACCTGCCTATCTACCTGCCTGCCTCCCTGCCTGTCTAGTTTACCGGGCAGAATCCATATGATGGGGGATCCAGCTGAGGGGGCATTTTCCAAACATTGCTGAATGAGTTTTCACGGATTTCAGACTATCCATGACAGAGCGGCCGGATTTGTAGCGTATATAATAATATTGTGGGCGTGAATCTTGGCCGTCAAAAGAAATTAAAAAAACAAAAAACGAAAAGAAAAAAAGGGGGATGACTGACCGTATTGTCATTGGTGGGGGTGGGGGTGGGGGAAGGGAGTGCCTAGTGGTTTGGATGTCAAACTCTAAACTACCTACCTTTCTACCTACCTGCCTACCTACCTGCCTACCTACCTGGCTTCTTGCCTGCCTACCTACCTACCTACCTACCTGCCTACCTACCTGCCTACCTACCTGGCTTCTTGCCTGCCTACCTACCTACCTATCTGCCTACCTACCTACCTACCTGTATGCCTACCTACCTACCTACCTGTCTACCTGCCTGCCTCCCTGCCTATCTAGTTTACCGGGCAGGATCTATATGTAATGATGGGGGATCACTCTAAACTCAAGAGTGCCCGATCAAACGTTTCTTTTTATATTTTTATTTCTTTTCTTTTAAAAATTTTTTTTTTTTAACTTTCGAGGATAATGGAATAAGCACTCATGTTTTTTCCTATCCAGTCTCCATGTGTATGCAGAACCTCCGCCGAGGTGTCCGTTCCAGAGAAATTCTTTTGCCGTGGAGTTAAGCTGGGGAGGGGGGTGGAGGGGGGGGGGGGTGGGGCCGCGTGCGTTCGTGAGTGTGTTGGTGTGTATAGGGGGAAGGTGAAGCTTTTACAGAAGACTATCAACAGAAACAAACAGACAAGTATTAACATCCCTCTACCCCTCACGGCCTCCCCCCCCCCCCCCCCCCCCCCCCGCCCTTCCAAGAAAAAGAAAAGAAACAATCCATCAAACCAATCCACCACCCACCCCCCCAAAAAAAGAGTAAAAATAATCACAGACAGACAAGCACACACACAAAACCCCGAACAAAAAACCCCTGCAACCAACCAGCAAAAATAAAAATCAACACAAAAAAAAGAAAACACTAAAGATCCAAATAAAGATGGGGCTATATTTTGGGCGAACTCTCCCCCCCCCCCCCCCCCCCCCCCCCCCCCCCCCCTCCTACCTCTACAAGAACAGCAGCTTAGCTAAATTCCACACCAGAAAAAAAACAACAAAAAACAATGCAACTACACCAACCACCCCAACAAAACCAAGCCGTTACTCGATACCTCCCCCCCCACCCCCACCCCTCCCTTGACTGCAAGTATCATGGTTACACTGCTGTCATGCTATGTCTTTATTATCATGAACTGATCCTGTTTACCTTACAAACCTCCCCCCAACCTTGCCTGTAGTATCATTTATATAGCCCACACTGTCCAATCCTTCACAAGACAGTGCTAGTCACACTTCTTCCCTCTTCCTCCCATCCACAAAACAATGGACAAAGTGACAGCCTTTGTTTAGCGATCAACTAAGCCTGACATACCTCTCTTCTTGTGGATTAATCCTATCTTCGGTTTCTCGGGATGTTGTCAGGGCTGTGTTGTCCACCACTAAGGGATTTTCTTCTGGATCCCTGTGTAATTAATCCACCTGAACAGCCGAGAGAGGCCTTTGACGACTGAAAGATTATGTTGGCACATGCACGGTAATCCCTTTTAATTAAAACCATCAGTGCGCATCACCGTCAATATGTAATCATAGTATAATCCCTATTTCGATTCAGATTTTTTTCTTTGTTGCTGTTGGGGCTTTTGTTGTTGTTGATATTGTGGTTGCGGTGGTGGTGGGTGGGCGTGGGGTGGATTCTATTCATACTTCAGGAATCATGACTGAAATAGTTCCATTGGATCAGAGAACAACAACAAAAAAACATACAACAAGAGAACCCCCCTCCAAAAAAAAACAAAAAAAACCCAACCCACAAAAACACCCCCAACAAAACAACAAAAACAAAAGCTAAAATAAAAACAAAGAACGAACAAAAAAAATCTAAGAAACAAGTAAGCAGACACATACACACACATAAAACAAATAGTACTTAAAGAGAAACACAAATAAACAAAAAAAATCTAAACAGGAAGAATCGACAAAACAAAACAGACAATTGACATACACACAGGAATAGAAAGAAAGAAACAAACAAACAAACTAAAGGTTCATTCGGCTACTTTTTTCACAGGGTTCAGCCAATGCTTTTTGTTTGCTGATGATCTTCTTCTTCTTCTTCTTCTTCTTCTTCGTTGTCGTCGTCGTCGTTGAAGGCTCAGACAACAACTATTGTCTATCATACGCGCGAAAATGCGTTGAGCTGCTGTTAAGCGCCTGACAAGTCAGGCCCAGCGCATCCGACTTCGGCATGGGAGAGAATCATTGTTATATTTTTAGACTTTCTGGACAAAAGGCAGGAGAATAGACCAAGCAGGCAGAACATAGAAAGGAGGTTACAAGATCGGTGGTCTAGAGGTAACGCGGTCGGAAGTGAGCGGTGGTTCGTATCCCGTTTGGGCCCGAAACTTTACCCCCATCCATTAGACCATGAGTGGTGGTCTGGGCGCTAGTCTTTCGGATGAGACAATAAACCAAGGTCCCGTGTGTTACACACAATTTTCAGCGCACGTAAAAGAACCCACGGCAACAAGAGAGTTGTCCCTGGCAAAATTCTTAGAAAAAAGCCACTCTGATAGGGAAACAAATACAGCACAAAAAAGGGTGGTGCTGCTCTTGTGGCGACGCGCTCTCCCCGGGGAGAGCAGCCCGAATTTCATGCAGAGAAATCTCGTGACTGAAAGTGGTATATTAAAAAAAAAAACGAAAAAAAAACCCAAGGCTGAAACAAAGAGTCCTAAATAGAAATGAAGGAATTCCTTGCTGAGAATGTCCAGAACGTGGGGATGCTATTCATACTGACAGGTCCCCGGCATCCCAGCTGGGGAGGCAGTAATTCAAACCCGCGCCCTTTCCAATCTCTAGTCCGTAGATTGAACCACTGAGCCAACTCGCCTACCCCATCTATGTCTCTCCCCATTAGAGACAGACAGACACACGTACCCAGATCCGCGCAGTTACACCCATGAGCGCGTGCCGCAGCACGCGCACGACACAACATCACGAGAGAGAGATGAAACAATTGACACAATTTTACACAATTATTGCTATAGCGATCAAGCCATATAGCCTGCGGCGCGGTAACAAGATATCGACGCGACGCGAAAATTGACAGAAAAAGGGCCAGTGGTGTATGTACATCAAGATTCGATAATAAATTGGTCTGTGCTCAATTTTCAACCCAGCCTTTCCTTCCAGTCTACAGCAGCGAAGTCAGCCATGTAGACGGATCAGGTCCCGAAATGATGTAATCTGAACCAGCACTCGCACACTGTCTCATGTGTGTGTTAACAACTGTTTCCCTTTAAGAAGTCTGAAGTGACACTTCTTCTGGAACATGTATTTTTTGCTGATTCCAAACTACACTAGATTCCTCGCGGATCTCCATTCCAAGAGTATTCCAGGAGATTCCTCGATCACACATTACAATGTTTTGATCAACGAACTATGTACACCACCTTTCGAAACGTGGGTCTCTTGCTGTCCCTTAATCGAGCTGTACCGTTTGTCAGTTAGAGTAGACACTACTGTTTCACAATCCAGTATCAGTATCAGAGTCATCCACTGTGCAGCCAACGTCACTCTCTGCACTCAGCGCTCAGAAGACACACCATCATCTGTTGTCTGTGGAGAGAGAGAGAAGAGAGAGAGAGAGAGAGAGAGAGAGAGAGAGAGAGAGACAGACAGACACACACACACAGAGATAGACAAAGCAGAAAAAAACACACCAACCAAACATACCCCGATCCCTCCCTTTCGCGAAAAAAAAAATCAATTTATCGCACCCCCTCCCCCCCTCCAAAACAAAACAGGAAAGAAATAATTCTACATAAATATAAGAAAATCAAGTCCCAACTGTATGTTGCAGCAGTTGTCTGTGGCAGTGTCCCTGTGTTTGGAATTCAACGCACTGCCACAGACAGGCACAAGCCGCCACAGGCAGGCAGGCAGAAAGACAGACAGACAGAGAGAGAGACAATGACAATGACAATATTTTATTGTAATAAGCTGTTAAAGCCCATTTACAAGGGGACAGTGGGAAGGGGACTGGGCACAAAACACATATTTTCAGAAATACAGATGTATCATTTCTACAGCCCAAATGGTCGACATGGCATGGATTCCACGACATGGTGAAGTGTTTTACATTACGATTCAGATGAATTGGTGCCTAACACTTTCGCCCATTGCTAATGGGGAAAGGGGGGGGGGGAAGGATAACAACAACCACAAACATCATTTAACCACCGAGTCTGTGACAGGGCTTCCTGTCCCTACATTCCGTCTGATCCGGTAACTCATGCTCTTTCCAACACGTGAAAAACCTAACTCACAATATGCCTAACCTCCGTTTTGCTCTCTCTCCTCTCTTCTCTCTCTCTCTCTCTCTCTCTCTCTCTCTCTCTCTCTCTCTCTCTCTCTCACACACACACACACACATGCACACACATATGCATGCACACACGCACACACACACGCACGAACACACACACGCACGAACACGCACACACGCACGCACAAACACACGCACGCACACACACACGCACGAACATACACACACAACATACACACACGCGCGCACGCACGCACAAGAGGGTGCGCATGCACACACACACCACACACACTCACACACGCACATATACAGGCAACCACAGTCACTTCTAACCCAGAAAAAATCTGATAGCATCCATCATAACATGTAAAACATCCAGTCCAGCACTAATTCTGTCTTTGATTCTGTCACGATCGGCAGGTGTCCACAGCTGCAGCTTGGAATAAATGTCTTTTTCCTCCTGAGTCAGTTGCCTGGTGTTCTTTTTTGCAAACCAAAAGCAATCAGCAGGGTTGTGAGTGTCATCTGTCCAGATAAACTGAAAAATCATATCTTCACTTTCACAAATGATAGTATCAGGTATTTCATCAGAGGTATACACATTAAGAAAGTCCTTGTTTCTAGAAACGTCCCTGAGATTTCTCTGCAGGGATGTTTCTCAGCCCACCCACATAGTTCTTTATAGTATCTCCACTGTAGCCTGCATCCCGAATCTGATCTAGATATTCGTCACAGTCCTCCCCCTCCATCCTAATGTCAGGTACAGGCACCTCAACCAGGTCAATTCCACCTTGTTGTTCAGCGACTGTGTCAGCTTCCAACACTGTGACAGCACCTGACGCACGGCGATAATCATGTGTGGGAAGCAACGATTGCGAAGGCATGTGGTTTGGAGAGGCTGGGGTGTTGGTGTGTGAGACAGACTGGGTGATGGGGGG
>CM054144.1:13833763-13836263 GCA_028751875.1 Rapana venosa | reverse complement strand
AAACAAGAACAATAACAAGAATAATAACAAACAAGCACAGACGCACAGAACTAAAATAAAAATAAGAAATAAACAATCAAATAATGATTATAGGGTAATGGAGACACACGGGGACTGGATTTATAAAAAAAAAAAAAGCACATGAGTGCTTATTCCATTATCCTCGAATTAAAAGAATAAAATAAAATAAAAATGATATAAAAAGGGGGGCAAATAAGCAAAGAAGCAAACAAGAAAACATAACCGAGTCAAGCAACTGAAAACATAACACCACCCCCATCCATCAACAAAATGCAGCCTATAAATCATCATAATTATTTGGGTAAAAGGAAAGGGAGGAAGAAACAACCAATATCACCATTATTGGGAAGAAGCACAGAGAGAGAGAGAGAGAGAGAGGAGAGAGAGAGATGAGAGAGAGAGAGAAGACGAGACAGGAGCAGACAGACAGACAGAGACAGAGACGAGACAGAGAGAGAGAGAGACAGACAACAGACAGACACAGAAACAGGGAGCTAATATCACATTTTTTGTGGAAACATTACAACACATACACACAGAGACGCACGCGACGAACACACATACTAAAAGAGAGAGAGAGAGAGGAGAGAGATGGGGAGAGAGAGGAGAGAGAGAGAGAGAGAGAGAGATGAGAGAGAGAGAGAGAGAGAGAGAGAGAGAGAGAAAAAGAGAGAGCGAGCTAATATCACATTTTAGTGGACAGATATTATAACACACACGGAGACTCAGACACACAGAAACTCTCTCTCTCTCTCTCTCTCTCTCTCTCTCTCTCTCTCTCTCTCTCTCACACACACACACACACACACACACACACACACACACACACACACACACACACACACACACACACACACACACACACAGTCCTTCGGATGAAACTAAAACCGAGGCCCCGTGTTCGAACGTATGCAGAACATCTTGCGCACACGTTAAATCCTGTTCCGCTTTTCGCAAGAGTAGGCCATTGTGTGCTGGTGGAAACAGATGACAAAATTGACAAAACCGCATACACACGGGGACTATTTGTAAAAAAGCACATGAGTGCTTTATTCCATTATCCTCGATATAAAAGAATAAATAAATAAAATAAATAAAAAAAAACAGACACACACACACACACACACATACACGCACACACACACGCACGCACACACACGCTCACGCAGACGCGCAAGCGAAAATAGCACCCCTGTTTTATTCATCTCCGATGTATGAAAACACACACACGCGTCTGTAAGCAGATATCCACAAACATTGACTAGTACGAGTATGCAGACATGCATGATTCTATTCATGTACATATGCACATAGCCAGGACTATGTAAATGCAAGTGCGCTGGTCAAGTATACACACATGCACACTTTTGCATACATTTACATATCCCATTTCCTGGGTTTTTTCCCTCTCCCTCTCTCTTTTCCACGCCACCTCTCTCTCTTTCTCTCCACTCCTCCTCCTCCCCCTTCTTCTTGTCATCATCATCATCATCTCATCATTCATCATCATCATCCTCATCATCTCTTCTTCTTCTTCTTCTTCTTCTTCTCCCCCATCCCCCCCCCCCCCCCCCCTCTCTCTCTCTCTCTCTCTGCATTCTTCTCCTCTCCTCCACACTTGTTATCCCCGCTCTCTCTCCCCCTTTCTCCCTGTCTCTCCCTTTCTCCCGCACCCCATTCTCGCTGTCTGTCTCTGTCTATCAGTCTGCCTGTGTGTCTGTCCGTCTCTCTCTCTCATCTGTCTCCCATTGTCAGTATGTCCGTCCGTCTGTCCGCCTGTCTGCCTTCCGCCGTCTGTCTGTCTGTCTGTCTGTCTCTTATCCGTCTGCTATTGCCAGTCTTTCTGACTGTCTGCATGTATGTCTCTGTCTGTCTGTCCGTCTATCTGCCTGCCTGTTCTCTTTGTATCTGTCTCTGTGTCTCTGTCTCTGTGTCTGCCTCTTCTCCTCTCTCTCTCTCTCTCTCTCTCTCTCGTCTCTCTCTCTCTGTCTGTCTCTCTCTCTTACCCGTCAGCTATTGTCAGTCTATCTGACTGTCTGTCTGTGTGTCTCTGTCTGTCTGACCGTCTGTCTGCCTGCCTATCTCTTTCTATCTGTCTCTGTGTCTCTGTCTCTGTCTGCCCTCTCTCTCTCTCTCTCTCTCTTCTCTCTCTCTCTCTCTCTCTCTCTCTCTCTCTCTCGCTCGAGCTCTGAAATAGATGGAGGAAGGGAGGACTTGGCAGACAGACAGACAGACAGACAGACAGACAGACAGACGGCTGAAGGAAGGAGTGTGATGCGAGGAATGGCAGATGACACAGATAACACCATCCATCAACTCTTCTTTCTCCTTCGTCCGATCCGACGCAGACACTAACCACAAAAAAAAAAACCACACAAAAAAAAAGAAAAAAAATACTAGAAAAAAGAACAAGACAAACTAGCCCCAAAAAAGAAAAAAAAAAAAAAAGAAAAAAAAAAGAAAATGAGAAATTAGCAAA
>CM054144.1:13808763-13823763 GCA_028751875.1 Rapana venosa | reverse complement strand
GGGTTGAGGATTTTTATTTTTTTTAATTGTTGTGTTCTTTTATTTCGAGAATAATGAAATAAAAACTCATGTGCAATTTCTTACACCTAGTCCCGATACGTATGCAGTTTAATAATTTATGTCAACTGTTCCCACCAACACATAATGTAGGCCATTATCTTCTTAATAAGTGGAGAAAGGTTTAAACAAATGCGCGAAATGATATGCGTGCGTTCGCACAGGGAACCTCGGTTTATAGACTCATTCGAAGAGTGTGCTTATTTTATTTATTTATTCTTTTATTTCGAGAATAATGGAATAAGGACTCATGTGCCTTTTTACATTCAGTCCCTGTGTGTATACGGTTTTGTAAATTTTGTCATCCAGTCCCACCAGGACACAGTGGCCTACTCTTCCGAAAAGCGGAACGGGTTTTAACGTATGCGCAAGCTGTTGTGCGTGCGTTCGCACATGGGACCTCGGTTTATAGTCTCATTCGAAGTGTTTGTGTGTGCGTGTGTGTGTGTGTGTGCATGCGTGCGTGTGCGTGTGTACGTGTGTGTGTACATGTGTGTGTACATGTGTATGTATGTATGTATGTGTGTGTGTATGTGTTCAGGTATGTTTGACGTTATTTTAATTCAAGAATGAGTAGGGTAGCCCAGACAACTTTTTCTATTCAGCTCCTTTTCATATAAGGACACCAGCGGGTTTACAGAAAGAAGCGTCCATCACAGGTCAGCAGAGACAGGAGGAGGACTGAGTAGCACAAAAAAGGTAGGAGTTCCATCCCTTTTAGGATTATGTTTGCAAGCCTGCCGAGTTGACATTATGTTACTGACCACGAGATGACGAAATGGAAAAAAACACACACACAAAACACCCCCCAAAATGTGTACACATTATTTTCTGTCTCCCTATATCTCTCCTATGTGTTTCTGTGTTCAAAATACTGATATGACACCAAGCTATATAGACAGATTACAGCAATATCATGTAGATGTAAATTGTGTGGAAAAAGCAGTCAATGGAAGGTGTGACATTGATGCAGTTGTATGAATGTAAAGTAACTGTAAAGTGGGGATGGGATAACTCAGTGGTCAGAGCACTCCCTTTCTCCAAGCTAAGGTTAAGCAGTATTGAACGTGGTTACCAAGTGGATGGGTGACCGTTTGCGTGTGCCTTGGCTTCAGTATAGTCCCCAAGTTCACCCAGCTCTAGATGGGTACCTGCCCTCTTTAGGGAGAAGTAAGGTAAAGCGATTTGTGATTGTAATCACATAGTGGTTGTACTTCCATGTTTGAAAGAAAATATGATGTTGCCAATTTCATGTGGTATTTACATGGTGCTGATATTTCAACATCAACTATCATTTTCTTTTACAGTATGTTTTCTGTGTGCAGTACATCATATCCCCATATAAATGATAAGATTAGAAAGCCTGAGAGAGATGTTTGGGAAACATCTCTCTCAGGACCAAGGTCAAGCTACTGCATGCATTGGTCATCTCCACATACCTGTATGCATGCGAATCCTGGACATTGAATGCAGATCTACAAAAAAGGATCCAGGCTTTGGAGATGAGCATGAGATGCCTCAGAAGACTCCTTGGCATTTCATACATGGACCACATTACCAACAAAGAAGTCCGACAAACCATCACCCAACAAGTAAAACAGTACAAAGACCTGCTGACCACAGTCAAGAAAAGGAAGCTCAGATGGTATGGACATGTGACAAGATCAGATGGGCTCTCCAAGACCATACTGCAAGGAACAGTGCAGGGGAAGAGAAGGCAAGGCAGGCCGAAGAAGAAATGAGCAGACAACATCACTGAATGGACAGGGAAGAGCTTCTCCACAACCCAGGCACTTGCCCGCAACAGCAGCAAATGGAGCCAACTGAAGCAATGTTCATCACTGCAGTGCCCCTACGACCCTGGAGGGGATTATGGGAGCAGATCAGATGAGATGATGAGAAAGCCTGAGGACACTAGACCATTTGGATACTCCTCTGTATCTCTCTAATTGATCTGTGTCTGTCTGTCTCTCTGTCCGTCTGTCTCTGTCTGTCTGTCTGTCTCTCTCTCACGAGCTAAGGGGGAGAGAGAGAGGACACCAAAAAGACACAGGTAGCTGAGAAACATTAAAGGTTATAAAAAAAAAAGGGGGAAAAAAGAAAAGAAAACGAGAAGGAGGGAGGGAGGGAAATAAATGGAAAAGGGGGTGGGGAGGACATGAAGGAAACCAGAGGGCGGGGATGGTAATGGCGATGGTATAAGTAGGAGGGACAGTCATGAAGAAGAACAGGGAGAGGGGAAGGGGGAGGGGGGGGGGGGGGGGGGGGAAGGGGTGGAAAAGAGAGAGAAAGAGCAGTGTTGTCAGTAAGCGAGTCGTGGCATGGTTGGGGCCATTGACTTTCTCTCTGTCTCTCTGTCTCTTTCTGTGTCTCTGTCTCCATGTCTCTCTCTCTGTCTCTCTAATCTCTCTGTCTGTCTGTCTCTTTTCTTTATATCTCTTTCTCTCATTCTTTCTCTCTCTCTCTCTCATTCTTCTCTCTCTCTCTCTCTCTCTCTCTCTTGTTCTCGCCCTACTCTCTCTTCTCCCCTCTCCCTTTTTCTCTCTCCTCTCTCTCTCTCCCTTTTATCTCCCCCTACTCCCTCTTCTCCCCCCCTCTCCCTTCCTCTCTCCCTCTCCTCCCCCCTCTCTTTCTTTCCCTTCTTCCTCCCTCCCTCCTCTCTCTCTCCCTTCTTCCTCCCTCCCTCCCCCCTCTCTCTCTCCCTCTTTCTCCCCCCCCCTCTCTTTCTCTCCCTCTCTCTCCCTCCCTCCCTCCTCTCTCTCTCTCTCTCTCCTCTCTCTCGTGTCTCTGTCAGACACAAGGTCTTGTTCCACTTCACAGACCTGCTAGCTTGGCTTGGTGGCTGGCTAGGGGCTGCTGCCCCTTCTCCGCTGAAAGACTGGAGGGCCAACAAAGACAGACCAGCCAGCCAGGTCAAGGACCTTACAGTTCCTCTCCTCCCTCCCCCCCCCCCCCCCCCCCCCCCCGCTCCCTCCTCCCCCCTCCCCCCCCCTTCCCCCCACACATACACTTCCACTGCCCCCCCCCCCCCCCCCTCCTTCCCCCCAGCTTCAGAAAGACTCTGGTCCCTTACTTGTCTACAGGAAAAATAGTAGCCCCCCCCCCCCCCCCCTCCTCCCCAGCCCCTATAATAAATAGTAGAACAGTTCTTTTTTCCATAATAATAGTAGAGTACAGCCTTCATTCACTCGTACTCCCCGCCCCCATCCCCCTTCTTTCGTAAAGTACAGATACAGATAACCTTCAATAATTCTCAACCTTCAATCCGCAACCTTCAAATTGAGAAGCTACACAGACAGTTGTGACAGCGACAGCCACACTGAACTCTCTCTCCCTCTCTCTGTCTCTCTGTCTCCCTGTCTGCCTGTTTCTCTTTCTGTCTCTCTGTGTCTCTCTGTGTGTCTCTCTCTCTTTCTGTGTGTGTGTGTGTGTGTGTGTGTGTGTGTGTGTGTGTCTCTGACTCTCTCTGCGTCTTTGTGTCTCTCTCTCTGTCTCTGTCTGTCTGTCTGTCTGTCTGTCTGTCTCTCTCTCTCTCTCTCTTAATACAGAAAAAAATATGCCATGCTCTCTTGGGCTTTTCAAAATCTTTGTCCTTCGATCTTCAAGTGCGGGCAACCCCCAAAATGAAATGTGTTGCGTACAACTTTTTTTTTTCTTTATAGTGTGTGGCGGGTCGTTCACCTTCCGTTTATCAGTGTTTTGAACTCTGTATCCTTCGGTTCATTAACCTCTGTCTTACTCTAATAAGCTCTCTTTCTTTGATCTGTGTCCCATAAACTTCTGTTTCGTCATTTTAGTGTCTCGAAGGTCGTTTAATAATCTCGCCAGTTTTTGTGTGTGCTTTTTTCATCATGTGGTCAGTGTTTATATCTTTAGCAGCAACACTTATTTCATCAGTGTTTATATCTTTAGCAGCAAGACTTATTTCATCAGTGTTTATATCTTTAGCAGCAACACTTATTTCATCAGTGTTCATTTCATTACCTTTCATCTCGTTAGCTTTTTATGGCGGCATTTATCTCTTTTTTTTATTTCACCAGTCTTCGCTTCATTGGTTGTTTTTTTTTTATCATAGTATCTTTCAGTTTTACAGATCTTTATTTCCCAGAGCTTTTATTTATACCGTTATCTGTCCTTTCTAAAAAAAACTTTTATCTCATTTACTGAAACGACAATTTTCTTTTTATCTTTTTAACTTCATCTCATTAACTTTTGCGCATATTTCATATCACGAACTTTCATCTCATTAACTTATATTCATATGACCATCTTTCTTCTTTTCAATTTTCTTCTCCT
Organism: Rapana venosa; assembly: GCA_028751875.1. Taxonomy (NCBI): domain Eukaryota; kingdom Metazoa; phylum Mollusca; class Gastropoda; order Neogastropoda; family Muricidae; genus Rapana; species Rapana venosa. The sequence goes on along the minus strand of CM054144.1, from coordinate 13,819,410 downwards.
TAACTTTCATGGCATTCTTTTTAAAAATCACTTTGAACTTCCGTCTAATTGACTTTTTATATCATTATTGTTCATGTTACCAACCTTTATATCGTTACCTTTTACGTCTTTATCTTTCAAGTTAAAGACAAAAAACTCAAATCCTCATCTCACTAACTTTCATATCACCACTTTGTTTAACCAATCTTTATCTCGTCAACTTGGCTAACCAAGCTCCCTATTCAAATCTTTACCTTACCAGATTTTATCCTTCAACCTTAATCACATCAGCCGTTATCTTGTTAACCTTCAGGATATAAGTTTTTGAGATATACCTTGTCAGACTTTAATTTGATCAAAATGTCCTTACATTCAGCTGTTATAACATCATTCAATAATCATTGTCCTCATCTACTTTCTTACATCACTGTCATAACAACTGTCATCCTCAACTTCTAACAACTGTCCTTTCATTACTTATCCAATATGTTCATCCATCAACTGTTCACATCACTTCCTTAACATCAGCTGTCAATCACATCAGCTTTCATATCAAACTGTCCTTACATCAACTGTCATCACATCAACTGTCATCACATCAACTGTCCTCACATCAGCTGTCATCACATCAGCTGTCATCACATCAGCTGTCATCACATCAACTGTCCTCACATCAACTGTCCTTACATCAGCTGTCATCACATCAGCTGTCATCACATCAACTGTCCTCACATCAACTGTCCTTACATCAGCTGTCATCACATCAGCTGTCATCACATCAACTGTCCTCACATCAACTGTCATCACATCAGCTGTCACCTCATCAAGTCATCCATACTGTTACATCAGCCTTCAAGACATCAACGACTGTCCTTTTTTCAATACATACTTCCAGAACAAACTCTCTCTCCTCTCTCCATCACTGTCACTCTCATCCGTTCCATTTTCGCTTCGACATCTACGACTTTCCTTTCATCTTCCACCTCTCTCTCTCTAACACACACACACACACACACCACACACACACACACACAACACACACACACACACACACACACACACACACAGAGTGTAGGAATACAATGTTGTAAGGACCTTAGTGTAGAAACGTATGCAGAAATAGTATGTAAGTGACAAATGCTGAGATTCAAAACAGCATTCGGTGAGTTACGGGGTAGGGATGAAGGAAACAGTCCACCCCCAACACCAACACCAACACAATACCCCAATAATCATAACCCACCATTCACCCAAGGCTTCACCAATACAGAAATCAACTGTGACACACATAAATATCAATAACACTCTTGACAGCACAATGACGAAGATATTGACAAGCAAACCAGTTGATAGCTGCTGCAGAAGGATTTTAAAATAAATCCATGCTAATCGTCTGAATTGGGGACAAATACTTCCAAGCCATTCATAAAATGACGACCGTGAGGACGTAAGGCTGGGTAGGTGGGATGGGGTAGGGGTAAGGGGTGACAGATTCAAGAAAATGGGTAGGGTGAAAGGCGAAGTGAGTAAATATGGGGGGAGGGGGAGCTAGAGGAGGGGTAAATACCAAGGTGTCCCCTAACCTAAGTGGTGTACCGGGAACGAGGCATCAGAGACCTCAACTTCTCTAGGGGCCAGCATATTGAAACGGCGCCCATCTCCTCTCCCTCGCTGCTTTAGCCTACCTTCCCTGACCCGAAAGAGGCAGGTACCCATTTCCAGCTGGGTGAACTGGGTAGGACTGTACTGAAGCTACGGCGCGCAAACGGCCACCCATGCTCGATGCTGCTTAACCTTAGCTAGGGAAAAGCGAGTGCTCTGACCACTGAGCTATCCCGTCCTCCGGGAGGAAGGGAGGGGAGGGGAAAGACAGAAAGAAAGAAAGAAAGATGAACGGGTACACTAGTCACAGTTTGGGCTGCCGTCACTCGCTCGCCCCTTTCATCAACCAACCACACATACAGTCAACTCACATACTGTGTTATATATTATTTGCGCACACGCTTGAACAACCACGTGCACACAGGCGCGCGCGCGCACTCAAAGTACAGGACAAAGAATGTAGGGAGCCTCAACCTCAGGTGTCAGGGTAGACAACTTCACCCAACATCAAACCCTTCCTTGCAACACACACACCTCAACCAGAGGGAGAGAGAGAGAGAGAGAGAGAGAGAAGAGAGAGAGAGAAACAGACAGAGACAGAGAGAAGACAGAGACAGAGATACAGACAGACACAGAGAGACAGACAAACACCGACAAAGACACAGAGAAATGTGGAAAAAATCAGACACTCTAAAGGTCTACCATTCCACAATTTCCAACCCCTCCCCCCCCCCCCCCCTAAAAAAACAACAACCAACAACAACACAAAAAACCAACCAAACCAAGCCAACCAAACAAACAACACAACTGTGTCCCACCCCCTCCCTACTTCTCTCATCCTCGAGTCACCGAATAAAATTCACAATCCACCCTGGTTGAGAACAGATTCTGGTGAAGAAAGAAGAAGAAGAAGAAGAAGAAGACGAAAGACGAAAGACAGGGAAGGAGGGCAAAGGGAGGGTGGCCGTGGGGGTAGTGGTAGTGGGGGTGGAGAGGTGGGAGGGGGGGGGGCGGGAGAGAGAGAGAGAGAGAGAGAGAGAGAGAGAGAGAGAGAGAATGCGACGAGACATATCAAGGCTTTCCTGCAAGTCGACTATTGAACCCTGGGTAACCCGCCACTATATAGGCCTAGTACACTCTGTGGCCTTCTCCTTCTTCTCCTTCTTCTTCTTCTTCGCCTTCTTTTTCTTCTTCGCCTTCTTCTCCTATAGTGTCGTGTCGCGGGGAATTCCTGGTATGCGTCTTCAAGTGTGACACTTTTTCTTTTTTCGGTTTTTTTCCTATTTTTTATTTCATGCCGTCTGAGGTGTCTCTGTTACTTTATTTCGGCAGCTACTCTCTCTCTCTCTCCTCTCTCTCTCTCTCGTTCCAATTACCTCCTACTTTCTTGATCTCTGTCACGAGGTCTCTGTCTGTCTCTGTCTCTATGTTTGTCTCTGTCTCTGTCTCAAGTGCGTGTGAGAACACGCATGCTTAAAATAAGGATCGCACACACAAATACAAGAGCGCACTACACGCTCACACGTACACACACACATGTGCTTCCCCCCCCCCCCCCCACACAACACACACAGACGCGCGCGCTCACATACATAAATACACACACACGCTCACACACATATATACGCACTCACACACATAATTATACACACATACAGACACATGCACGCACGCACACACATACACACACACTCACATACACACTTACACACTTCTCACTTTTATGAGGTTTGGATTCTTTTTTTTTCTTTCCCATTTACGCTCAAGAAATAGGAATGGCCTGTTAAAAGATTTTTAAACTGAGTAGGCCAACATTTATGGTGTTTTTATACACCTTGTATCATCAAGGTACTGTGAGCCAGTTTCGTGTTAGTTGCTTTGGCGTAGAGGTGCAAGACTGTTTTAATTCAGCCTTTGAGCCGTCACAGACTTCAGAGAGGCCCGAACCTTTGTGACCAAAACTACTGAAGGCCTTCTTTAATGAAAGAAATCAATACATAGTGAAGTTTTCTTGAGTGCAGGTTTTTCTTCTTCAGATCAAGAAGATCAAGATTTGTATTGCATTGCATTTGATTGGAAAATGCTGGATTACAGTAGATTGATTTGTTTGTTGTGCTTTTTTTTAAACCACCAAAAAATCAAACTGCATAATTATACATACAAGCATACACATGTACATACACGTGCCATAGTGACGAACACTGGCGCTTCACAACCAGTCCACTCTGAGTAATGAGGAATATAACGAAGACACTGACAGAGAGGGGAAGGGCCAGAGGTTGGTCGTTATAATCTCTTCCCTCTCCCTGACCCCCCCCCCCTCCCGCCCCCGGCCTGTGTATGGCAGTAATGGACCTTTCGGTAACGGTGGTCACTTTGGCATCCAGTGATACCCAAAGTCACGGATGCCAAAAGGACAGTCCATCATTCCATGGTCTGGGGTAGTGCAACACAGCAATGGCAGGGGCTGCACTAGACTATGCTTTGACATCCATTGACCCGAGTGGGGATGGAGGGGGACAGGGGGTACAGCCTGCTAGTGAGAGCGATGTACTCGTGATCTGACTGGTTGAGAACACGGGTTCGATTCTCAGCTGAACTGTCCGTTCGAGGTTGTTTTGTTTTTATTCCCACTGATTTCGCATTGGTATTGACTCCATTCCCCAGAAAGTCTTTCGGATGAGAATGAAAACCAAGATCCTGTGTGCGAATACAAGTAGACCATCTTGCACGTGTGATGACCCCCTGTCCGTCGTCTGTCGTGGGGCCGGTGGGAGGGATGACTCTGTGTGTCCACCATGCTGCTTGAAGCAGGGAGGAACTGTCAGCTTCAACAAGTCCACCACACACTGCCCCGCCTGAAGGATTCACAGGCTGAGCAGTGCTTCACCAGCTCCTCGGGAACTTCCAAGAGAACTCGAATGAAGCCAGAATCATGTTCCTATCCCGACAACAGGCAGACGCTAACAGCCGAGTGGTTAGCACCCTTTGACTGCAGTCTTCTGGCTCTCTGAAATCGTGCCCCGAATGTCGGCGGCAACGTCTGGTGAACTAGGTGTGGAATTCTACGATCTTCAGGTCAACTTATAAAGCAGACCTGTCAGTGCCTTAATTCCCGTCGTTTGCATAAACATGCAGAATATCAAATTTGCATGTGAAAGACCTGTAATTCATGTCAGCATTCGATGCGTTGCAGAAATACAAGTACTACATACCCAGCATAAATCCTGTTAAAAAAAAAGTGAGCTGCTCTGAAGTCAGAATATGTCAGTTGAGGCCAGCAGGCAGATCTCCTGCAGAGTTACAAGTTCAGGAAAAGTAAAAAAGGTAAAGGTGTCCAATAACCTATGTGGTCGTAGGAGAGCGAGGCATCAGAGATCTCAACTTCTCTAGGGGCCAGCATATTGAGGGCGGCGCCCATCTCCTCTCCCTCGCTGCTTTACCTTCCCTGACCCTAAAGAGGGCAGGTACCCATGTACAGCTGGGTGAACTGGGGGACTGTACTGAAGCCAAGGCCGGCAAACGGTCATACATCCAAGTGGTAACCACGCTCGATGCTGCTTAATCTTGGCTGGGGGAAAGCGAGTGCTTTGACCACTGAGCTATCCGTCCCCAGGAGAAGACCAGGCACTAAACATCCCGTCTTGTAAGGGATTGCAGGGAAGAGAAGATAACAGAATAATGGACAAGACTCATAAATACCAAAATGACAGTTTACATGGGCGTACAATGGAAAACTGCTTCAGACGCCTACGTTCACACAACTGCTTCACAAATCCTGATCGACTATGCCCCCCAAAAAGAACAATTCCCTGCACCTCACAATGAACTACATCCCTCTCACAGACAAGTGACGCCAAATATGGCCTCAATCGATTGTTGGCCCCTTGTTGCGTGCAGTAACTACAACCCTCGTGCGTGTTGGCAACTAGAAAGGGGGAGAACTATAACACTGAGTGTAAAAAAGAAAAAAGAAAAAAAAAAGAAGGAATATATTGTTCACGAAGGAGAAGAAGATAACGAACAAAAAAAAGAAGAGCGAGGGAGAAAAAAGATAACACAACGAATAAAACAGAAGCACTGACAGAAGAAAATGACAATGAAAGAGGACTAGGAGAAGGAGAAGGAAAGAAAGAAAGATAGAAAGAAAGAAAGAAAGAAAGAACAACACAAAACAAGCCTAATCCCCGAAGTCAGAATGCGGCTACCTTAATGATGGTGAATAAAACGGTCGAATATGCCAAAAACTATCACCATTAGCAAACTCGAAGCTCTGGCCCAGGAACAAAAAACCAACAAAAACACCAAAAAAAAACCCAAGAAAAAGAAACAAAGTCTTCGGTAAGACACCGAAACGATACTGCTCCCTACCAAAGAAGACACAATGATGTCAGCCTTCACAGGACGATATTCTACAAAAGAAACAGACAGACAGACAGACAGACAGACAAATGAAAGAAAAGGAAAAGGAAAAGGCGACTAAATGGATATAAATAAAATTTTTAAAAAAAGAAAGAAGAAAAATTAGAAGTAGGTAGACAGCCTTGAAACAGGCCTGAACAGGAGCAGAGTCGTCACTCCTTTTCTTCTGTAAAAAAAAACAACACAAAAATTCAAAAGGAAGGCAAGACAGAAAGAAAAAAAGAAAAGAAAGAAAAGAAGAAATACAGAAAGATAGACAGAAATAAAGAAATAAAGAAAGAAAGAAAGACAGAAAGAAAGACAGAAGAAAGAAAGACAGACAGACAGACAGAAAGAAATGAATTTTTTTTAAAAGGCGAAAGACAACTAGAGGTCTAGAGGTAATGCGCCTGTCTAGAAAGCAAAAAGTCCGGTTCAGATGTATGCAGTGGTTCGAATCCCGTTTGAACCCGAAAATTTTCCCCCATCCATTAGACCATGAGTGGAAGTCTGGGTACTAGTCTTTCGGATGAGACGATAAACCGAGGTCCCGTGTGTTACACACAATTATTTAGTGCACGTCAAAGAACCCACGGCAACAAGAGAGTTGACCCTGGCAAAATTCTGTAGAAAAAAGCCAACCTGATAGGGAAGCAAATACAGTTGCAGACAGAAAAAGACACACACACATTTAATCTTTAATGAACAGTCCTATAGGACATTTGTTATAGTTATAAGTCGCATTAGCATTTCTTATGTATTTCTTTGTTGTTATCATTGATTAGCCTTTTTCTGTCTACTGCCTAGGATATTTAGCAACAGATACCAATTTCACAGCACACAACCATCAACATCAACGTCCCCTCCCCTCCCCTTCCCATCGTCTAATATCACTTTGAGTAAACAGACGTAAATCGAAGCAACAACAAACAACAACAACAACAACACACAGCAACACACACACCACAAAACACACACACACACACACACACACGCACGCACACACACACACACACACACACACACACACACACACACACACACACACACACACACACACACACACACAAAGGAGTGGCGCTGCTCTTGTGGAGACGCTCTCTCCCCGGGAGAACACCCAAATTTCACGCAGAGAAATCTGCCGCGACTTAAAGTGGTATAAAAATAAAAGAAGAAAAAAATAAAGAAAGGAGGACAAAGATAAAAAAAGAAAGAAAGAAAGGGACTAAAACACGGAAATTTAAACCAAAACAAAAAAGGAAACAAAGTGAAAAAACCCGAAAACAAGAAAAAACAACAACCCAAAATAGAGGGCTAGGTGGGACAGGGTAGCCTAGTGGTCAGAGCGTTGCACTCGCGATCTGACGGCCCCGGGATTGATCCCAGGTTTGAGCCACCACCGAGACGCCCGATCAAGAGGATTCTTCTCCTGGAGTTAACATCAGTACCGACTCCGAACCCCCCGAAAGTCCTTCGGATGAGACTATAAACCGAGGTCCCGTATGCAAACGCTCGCAGAACATCTTGCGCACACGTTGAAACCAGTTCAGCCTTTCGGAAGAGTAGGCCATTGCGACCCAGTGGAAGCGGACGGCGAAATAAAAGACACCCCCCTCTCCCCCCCCCCCAAAAAAAAAAAAGAAAGAAAAACAAACCCTAAAAAAAGTCCGCATGTGCTCTTGTGCCATGTGTAGACATCATCCCCGAAATCGGAATGGGGCTACCTTTATGATGGGATTTAAAAAAAAAAAAGTCACGTACTAAAAATCTCGCCATTAGTGAAACTCGGAGCTCTACCAGAAGAAGAAGAAGAAGAAGAAGAAGAAGAAGAACAAGAACAAGAAGAATTGTGCTGAAGAAGAAGAAGAAGAAGAAGAAGAACAAGAAGAACAAGAACAAGAACAAGAAGAAGAAGAAGAACAAGAACAAGAAGAAGAAAGAATTGTGAAGAAGAAGAATTGTGAAGAAGAAGAATTGTGAAGAAGACGAAATAGAAGAAGAATGCAAAGACGAAGAAGAAGAATGCAAAGAATGCAAAGAAGAAGAAGAAGAGCAGCAGCAGCAGTAACATCAACAACAACAAAACCCCCAAAAGAAAATCAGAGTAAGACAAAAGCTTGGGCCACTAGGTCAATACCAAAGCGTCAGCAGGCAGACAGACGGGCAGCAAGACTCCATGGGAGCTAACTAACGCTTTTCCCTCAGTCCTTCTGGGGGGGGGGGGGGGGGGGGGGGGGGGGGGGGGGGGGGGGGGGGGGGGGGGGAAGAGAGACAGAGAAGCGGAGGGGGGACAGGGAGAGAGAGAGAGAGACTGACAGAGACAACAGAGACAGACAATGCAGAGAGAAAGAGAAAAAGACAGAGAGCCAGACAGATACACAGAGAAAGTAAAACAGAGACAGACAGAGAAGACAGAGACAGAGAGAGAGAGAGAGAGGAGAGAGGGGAGAGAGAGAGAGAGAGAGAGAGAGAGAGGAGAGAAGAAAAAAAGAAGTCATATATTATCACGGAGGAAGACATACACGTCAGAGTTGGTTTTGCGCGCGCACGCGCGTGCGTGTGTGTGTGTGTGTTGTGTGTGTGTGTGCTTGTGGTGTTTCTGTGTGTGTGCTTGTTTGTGTGTGTTGTGTGTGTGTGGTGTGTGTGTGTGTGTGTGTGTGTGTTGTGCGCGCGCGCGCGCGTGTGTGTATATAATTATATGTATGCTATGCCCCTGTTATATATGTGTGTGCTCTGTCCTTGACTTTTTTTTCTTTTTTTAAACTTTTATTTGCAGGATAATGAAATAAGCGCTCATGTTCTTTTTTAATCACAGTACTCGCGCGCGCGCGCGCGTGTGTGTGTGTCTGTGTTTGTGTGCGTGTATGTGTGTTTACGTGCGTGCGTGCGTACGTACGTGCATGTGTGTGTGTGCATGCGTTGCGTGTGTGCGTCCACGCACACGCGCGGAGCATGCACAGGCTCTGTGGGTATCCTTGTCTGTTGTGTGTATAAAACAACAAAACATACCTCACTAATGAAAGTCCTTAAGAAACCACTTTTGGCGGAGTGGTTTATGCAGCGAACCATGGGTTAAGGAGTTGGGGGTTCCATTCCTCTCAGGTTACTGCACGAATTCTTTAAACCGACACTGCAGATGTGGTTCAGTGATCTACACGTGAAGCAGCCCCTTCAGAAAGCTGATAAAGCCCTGATGGCAATTAGCCGAAGGAATTTGGGGGAGTAGAGGTTGGGAGAGGGAAGGGGGGGGGGGGGGGGGGGGGGGGGGGGGGGGGTTTTAAGTGGAGTCGATGTTAACTCTAAGGGAACAATCCCCTTGGTTTTAACAGTTTTTATTTCGGAAATGAGTATAAGCATTGAAAACAAATCAGCATTTTGAAACCATAGCAACAACAAGCTTGTAGATTATTATGGTGTGTGCTCAATTAATTACACAATGAAAATTAGCATGAACATGACGAGTGCTGAGCTGCCGATGTTAACTCTAAGGGAACAATCCCCTTGGTTTAAACAGTTTTTATTTTTCAGAAATGAGTATAAGCATTGAAAACAAACCAGCATTTTGAAACCATAGCAACAACAAGCTTGTAGATTATTATGGTGTGTGCTCAATTAATTACACAATGAACATTAGCATGAACATGACGAGTGCTGAGCTGCAAAATGTAAACCAACAAGAACAAGCAATTTCACCGATTGCAATCTTTGCTAATGTAAAAGAAAGAAAAAAATGGAAAAATTTAATAACACCAGAAAACGTATCGATTTGTAGAGTCAACCCACACCAAGTAGTGGGAATAGAGAACCCAGACAATCCCCTTGAGCGGACACCTCTGTTGAGAGTTGAACCCGTGTTCTTAGTGACTGTCAGTGCTTTAGTACCGCGCTCTAAACACTACATTACATTTTTTTTTATGCCTGTATCTTCTCTCACGCCCCCCCCCCCCCCCCACCACACACAACACACACCCGGCCCCCCTGTCCCTCACGTTTAGCTAGAGCTGAGGTTCACCAATGGTGAGATTTTTGCTAAATGACGTGGGTTTTTTTTTAACTCACCATGAAGGTAGCCGCACTCCGACTTGGGGGATAGTGTCTAAACACCCCACCTGTGTGCATGCGTTCAATTTTTTTATATTTTTATTTTGTCACCCTGTTCCTACAGGCCTGACATGACCTACTCTTTCAAAAGGCAAAACAGGCCTAAAATTGAACGTGGGCGCAAGATGTACCGCGTGCGTTCGCACACGGAGCCTCTGTTTATAATATATTTATTTATTTATTTATTCTTCTATATCGAGGATAATGGAATAAGCACTCATGTGCTTTTTTTTTTTACATCCAGTCCCCGTGTGTATGCGATTTTGTAAATGTTGTCATCTGTTTCCACCGGCACACAATGGCCTACTCTTCCGAAAAGCGGAACAGGATTGAACGTGTGCGCAAGATGTTCTGCATGCGTTCGAACACGGGGCCTCGGTTTATAGTCTCATCCGAAGGACTTTGACATTCAGTTCGATTTTTTGGGGGTCAAACTGGGAAGAAAGGGCGAAGGACGTTTTAGGGGAGTAGAGTCAGTGCTGATGTTAACTCCAGGGTAAAATCCCCCTAAGACGGGCACCCTCCCTGCTCAGGTGGCTCGATCCCGGGCCGTCAGTTCACGAC
>CM054144.1:13783763-13806263 GCA_028751875.1 Rapana venosa | reverse complement strand
CTGTGTGTGTGTCTCTCTGTCTGTGTGTGTGTCTCTCTGTCTGTGTGTGTGTCCCCTCTGTCTGTGTGGTGTCTCCCTGTCTGTGTGTGTGTCTCTCTGTCGTGTGTGTGTCTCTCTGTCTGTGTGTGTGTCTCTTGTCTGTGTGTGTGTTCCTGTCTGTGAGTAGTGCTCTCTGTCTGTGTGTGTGTGCCTCTCTGTCTGTGTGGTGGTGTGTGTGTGTCTCTCTGTGTGGTGAGTGTGTGCCTCTCTGTCTGTGTGTGTGTGTGTCTCTCTGTCGTGTGTGTGTCTCTCTGCTGTGTGTGGGTCTCTGCTGTCTGTGTGTGTGTGTGTGTCTCTCTGTCTGTGTTGTGTCTCTCTGTCTGTGTGTGTCTCTCTCTGTCTGTGTGTGTGTGTCTCTGTGTGTGTGTGTGTGTCTGTGGTGTGTGGTCTCTCTCTGTCTGTTGGTGTGTCTCCTGTCTTGTGTGTCTCTCTGGGCTGTGTGAGTCTCTCTTTTGTCTGGTGTGTGTGTGCTCTCTGTCTGTGTGTGTGTTCTCTGTCTGGTGTGTGGCCTCTCTGTCTGTGTGTATGTCCTCTGTTGTGTGGTGTCCCTATCTTCTGTGTGTGTTTGCTCTCTGCCTGGGGTGTGTCTCTCTGTCTGTGTGGGGTGTGCCTCCTGTCTGTGTGTGTTGTCTCTCTGTCTGTGTGTCTTACTCTCTGTCCTGTGTGTAGTGTCCTCTGTCTATGTGTGTGTGTGCCTCTCTTCTGTGTGTGTGTCCCTCTGTCTGTGTGGTGATTGTCTCTGTCCGTGTGTGTTGTCCCTGTCTGTGTGGTGTCATCTCTGTTGTGTGTTGTCTCTCTGTCTGTGTGTGTGTCTCTCTCTGTGTGTTGTCTCTCTGTCTGTGTGTGTGTGCTCCTCTGTCTGTGTGTGGTCTCTCTGCCTGTGTGTGTGTGTGCTCTCTGTCTGTGGTGTGCCTCTCTGTCTATGTGTGTGTGAGTCTCTGTCTGTGGTGTGGTGCTCTCTGTCCCGTGTGCGTGTTGTCCTCTCTGTCTGTGTTGGTCTCTCTGTCCCGTGTGTGTGTCTCTCTGTCTGTGTGTGTGTCTCTGTCTGTGTGTGTGTGTGCACTCTGTCTGTGTGTGTGTGCTCTCTGTCTGTGTGTGGTGCCACTTGCGTGCAGTTGTGTGTTGTTCTCTTTGTGTTGTGTCTCTCTGTCTGTGTGTGTGTCTCTCTGTCTGTGTGTGTGTGGTCTCTCTGTCTGTGTGTGTGTGTGTCTCTCTGCTGTGTGTGGTGTGTCTCTCTGTCTGTGTGTGTGTGGTCTCTCTGTCTGTGTGTGTGGTGTCCTCTGTCTGTGTGTGTGTGTGTCTCTCTGTCTGTGTGTGTGTGGTCTCTCTGTCTGTGTGTGTGTGTGTCTCTCTGTCTGTGTGTGTGTGTGTCTCTCTGTCTGTGTGTGTGTGTGTGTCTCTCTGTCTGTGTGGTGTGTCTCCCTGTCTTGTTTTTGTGTCTATGTGTCTGTGTGTGTGTGTCTCTGTCTGTGTGTGAGTGTCTCTCTGTCTTTTGTGTGTGTCTCTCTGTCTGTGTGTGTGTCTGTGTGTATGTGTGTGTCTCTCTCTTCCTCTGTGTGTGTTTGTCTGTCTGTCTGTCTCTCTATCAGAGGCCAGAGAAAGAGTGAGAGAGAGAAAGAGAAAAGAGAGAGAGGAGATACAAAGACAGAGAGAGAGAGAGAGAGAGAGAGAGAGAGACAGACAGACAGACAGACAGACAGAAGAAACTCAAAGAGATAGGGAAGAGCCCGCCAGCCAGCCAGCCAGCCAGCCAGACAGACAGAGACAGACACACAGATACAGTTGGACAGGCACTGACAAAGACGGACACAAAGAGAGAAAATGGGAGAGAGTAAAACAGAGACAAAATCAGAGTCTGAGATAGATCAAAACAGAGAAAGACAGAGACAGAGAGAGAGAGAGACAAAGGGGACAGATTCTTAACACCACAACGTAAGAAAAACAATTATTTTTTTAAAATTATTCTTTTATATCGAGGATAATGGAATAAGCACGTATGTGCTTTTTTACATCCAGTCCCCGTATGTATGTGGTTTTGTAAATTCTGTCATCTCTTCCCACCGGCACACAATAGCCTACTCTTACGAAAAGCGGAACAGGATTTAACGTGTGCGCAAGATGTTCTGCATGTGTTTGCAACACGGGGCCTCGGTCTATAGTCTCATCCGAAGGACTTTTGGGGAGAGTGGAGTCTGCCTGCACTGATGTTAACTCCAGGGGAAAATATCTCCCTTGAACGGGAATCGAGCCCGGGTCGTCAGATTGCCAGCGCAATGTTCTAACCACTAGGCTATCCCGTCCTCCTTGACAGAGACTGAGAGATAGAAAGGAGAAATTGTCTTAAAACCACGATGTAACGAAAACAACTGGACATCATCTAAAAGGTAAAAAAAAAAACCACCCATACAGGGGGGCAGGCAAAATGGATTATCACTGTGTCGGTGACATCAGGACAAAAAAGCACCCAGAAAACCTTCCCCCCCCCCCCCCCCGTGCCACCCCCCCTTCTCCCCCCCCCCCCCCCCCCCCCCCAACCCCTCCCGGCCACCACAACCTCCAAACTAACTGCCAGGCGGTAGGTTTCTGCCCAGACACACGCATTCCTTTCATGGAATCACACCCCCCGGGGCCATGGCGCCTGACCAAGGAGAAAACAAAACAAAACATACACTCTAACAAAACAAAAACACAACAACAAAACACACACCAAAAAAACACACTAACAAAAAACCCTGAACAAAACAAAATGCGCAAAAGCAATCTTTGTTTTAAAAAAAAAAAAAAAGAAGAAGAAAAAATAGTGCCCTGGAATGGAAGTTGCATGCAGATCTAGAGTTTTCTCCAAAGAAAACTATCAAAACAAAACATACACATTAACAAAACAAAAACAACAACAAAACACACACAAAAAAACACTATACAAAAAACCCGAACAAAACAAAATGCGCAAAAGCATTGTGTGTCCAAAAAAAAGAAAGAAGAAGAAAAAATAGTGCCCTGGAACGAAAGCTGCATGCAGATCTAGAGTATTCTCGAAAGAAAACTAACACAAACAAAACATACACACTAACCAAAACAAAAACTACAACAAAACACACAATAAAACACACACAAAACCTCCGAACGAAACAAACTGTTAGAAAACATTTTTCGTTTTAAAACAAACAAGAAAAAAGTAGTGCCCTGGAATGGAAGTTGCATGCAGATCTAGAGTATTTTGTAAAAAAAACTATCAACCAAAGAGAGAAAAGGATTTCTTTTTTTTTAATGCACGCAAACGCACGCGCAAACACACACGCACACAGGTATGTCTGTTTCGCTCACACTCACTCTCTAACCCACCCAACAACCACCACCACAATGCTTCGCCCCCCCCCCTCCCCCCCCCCCCCCCCCCCCCCCCCCCCCACACCACACACAAATCAGATACGTGCGCACGCGTATGAGAGAGAGAGAGAGAGAGAGAGAGAGAGAGAGAGAGAGAGAGAGAGAGAGAGAGAGAGAGAGAGAGAGAGAGAGAGAGAGAGAGAGAGAGAGAGAGATGGAAAGCCTGTCGACATAAATGTGTCCTAAAACCGATTGTAAATGCAGACTGAGTCAGAGTTGTCCCAGATTAGACTGCAATGAATTCCAAACTTGTGGGTGGCAATGAAAACTGAAGCATCGTTTTCATGATGTGTTTCGTCTGTTTTGGCACAGGCTTGATATTTCGTTGTTGTTGTTATTGCTTGTTGTTGTTGTTGTTGTTGTTGTTGATGATGATGATGATGATGATGATGATGATGATGATGATGATGATGATGGTGGTGGTGGTGGTGGTGGTGGTATGTCCATTCAATTCAAATATTTTATTATCTCACAAATAGAAATTTTCACATGAGTTACAAGCCATACATAAAAACACTTAAAACAAACCCCAAAATCGCAGAAAAATACGATGGTACAGTGTCCGAACATTAGCACGTAGACATCACAAGATTTCTTTTTTAAAAAGAGGACCCAAACATCAGCAATACCCAATCCAGTCATTACATAAACTCACCAGTGTAACCACAACATCTACGAATTGCAATACAAAGTCAACCCAACGCAAAGATGAGCGTAGCAAATGCAAGAAGCCAACAAACAACCAGCTTCCACCATCCCTTCCCCAACAAACAGAATAACGACAACAACAAACAAACAAACGAAACCCATAATTAAATTGCTTCGGAAAGAGAGGACTGCCGGAAGTGGAGGAAGTTGGTTGCAAAATCTTCATTGGTGCCCCCAATGTCCACGGGACTACAGGGTAGGTGAAGTAAGGAGGAGGAAAGAGAGATGTTTTCAGCTGCACTGACTTGTGTGTGTGCTGATTTTTTCAGGCGGAGTGTCATGGGCAAGTTGAACTTGGCAGAGGCCATTCCTCTCCAGGTTGTGGGTTCAAGCCCCATAATCAAATGCATTTTTTTTCGAGGTTGGTTTGTTGGTGGGTTGGCTAGTTAGTTGGTTGGTTGATTGGCTAAATTGTTGGTTGATTGGCTAGTTGGTTGGTTGGTTGGCTGGGGATCTGGTTGGTTCGTACCTAAGTCTGTTTGAGCTATGGTTTCATTTGGAAGACCAGGGTTAGATAGATAGATAGATAGATGATGGAGAGCGAGAGAAAGAGAGAGAGAGAGAGAGAGAGAGAGAGAGAGAGAGAGAGAGAGAGAGACAGACAGACAGACAGATAGGCAGACAGACAGATAGGTAGCTAGATAAATAGATAGATAGATAGACAAACAGACAGACAGACAGATAGATAGAGAAACAGACAGACAGACAGACAGACAGATAGATAGATAGATAGATAGATAGATAGATAGATAGATAGATAGATAGATAGAAAGATAGATAGATCAAAGGCTTCAGACTCCCAGGTCCTAACAGGACACTGTTGTTAAATGGACGCGGCAACATCAGTGTGGGTCAAGGAAGTGAGGCATCTATGTCGTCACCATGGTGCTAAGCAGACGGTGTCCAAAACATGCTGTGGACCTTTGCCACCTGTTCTCTCTTCTCTCCTTCAGATCGATCAGCCTTGTATTGTATTGTCTGTATACCTGGTAAGTCTTTCTCCATGTGAAATTCGGACTGCTCTACCCCGGGGAGAGCGCGTCGCCACAAGAGCAACGCCACCCATTTGTTTTCGTTTCCTGTCTGCATGTTTTATTTGTTTCCACTATCAGAATGGCTTCTCTCTACAGAATTTTGCCAGGGACAACTCTCTTGTTGCCTAGGGTTCTCTCTCTTGAGCTAAAATGTATGCTACACACGGGATCTCGGCTTATCGTCTCATCCGTAAGACCAGCACCCAGACCATCACTCACGGTTGAGTGGATTGGGAAAAGTTTCGGGGACAAACAGGAATCGAACCTCCACACACTTCGAACCCGGACTTTTCGCTTTCTAGGCAGGTGCGTTGCTTCTAGACCACCGATCCCCCTTCTCCCCCTATCTGATCTTGTGCTCAAAAAGCGTGTGCTCCTAAACTTTGTGTTATTACATTCCTGTATCTGGAACTCTCTCAGGAAATTTTCAAGCACTAGATATTTTCAAAACTAATGTTATTCCCGATGTCGGAATACAGCTACCTTTAATGGCGAGGTAAGCAAAATCTGATGAATAGTGCACCTCGGAGCCCTAGCCGAGGAACGAAAACAAAAACAAAACAAAAATAAAACAAAACAAAAACAAAACAAAACAAAACAAAAACAAAACAAAAGCAAAACAAAACAAAAACAAAACAAACACAAAACAAAACAAAACCAAAACAAAGCAGAAAAACCCTCATCTTAAGCCCTGCCTGTTCCAAGAAAGAATTCCAACCTACCAAGCAGATTCCTCTAAAAGTTGCATGGGGTGTGTGTGTGTTTGTGTGTATGTATGCGTGCGTGCGTGCGTGCGTGCGCATGTACTTGTGTGTGTGTGTGCCCGCTTGATGCACTTTGCGTCAATGTTATTACTCGAGTATTACTAGAGAGTCTCCTTTGGCTGGTGGCCTCTAGGCAGCCTGACGAAATCTGCTCTCTATGGACTTCTGGCCGGCCTTGGTTTTGAGGTTTCAACAGAACAAGCTTGGTTTTCGCTGTATTGGACGAGATGGGAATAAGCGCTGTGGGAGTGGCGACACTGACACAAGCCACAAATGATGAATCAGCTTAGAGAGAGATCATGTCAAATCAAATCAAATCAAATCAAATCAAATTCTTTTATTCTTTTATTTCGAGAATAATGAATAAGCACCAATGTGGTTTTTTTACATCCAGTCCCAGCTTTCAATTTCAAGTTCACAGAGAGACAATAATAATAATAATAATAATAAAAAATAGAAACCAAACTTATTTTCTCTACTTTGTGACGAGAATTGAAAATTGGACTTGGAACTGTTATATGAATTATAAAAAAAATAAAGATATGAAAGGAGAAAAAAAAAGAAAACGATAAAACGCTACAAAAATAAACGGTGTTTTTACAAGCTTATCTGTCTTAAAAGCTTAAGCCGAATAAAACTGTATCTCCAGGGTGAAAGGAAAGAGGGGGTGGGGGTGGAGAGGACAGAGGGGGAAGGAGGGGTAGGGAAGAGGAGGAGGAAGAGGGGGAAGGGTTGATGTCCTGATCCTCAGGGAGGTGTCATTAATCTCGCCCCTTAATCCCCGTGTGAACTTTGCCCTGACCTTACGCAATGCCCCTGACCCCAGAGCTCTTCAATCTTTCTGGAAATAAAGTCTGTCTCTGAAAAGGTACAGTGAATTATTGCAAGATTTAGCCTCCACCGATATTTTCTTTTCTGTCCAATTTTTTTGTTTTGTTTTATTTTTTTGTCTTATTTGTTGTGGGTTGAGGTTTCTTTTTTGTGTCTTGTTTTGTTTGGGTTTAGGTTTATTTTTGTTTGTTTTGTATATGGTTTAGGTTGATTCTTGTTTGGTTTGTATATATGGTTTAGGTTGATTTTTGTTTGGTTTGTATATGGTTTAGGTTGATTTTTGTTTGGTTTGTATATATATGGTTTAGGTTGATTTTTGTTTGGTTTGTATATGGTTTAGGTTGATTTATGTTTGGTTTGTATATGGTTTAGGTTGATTTTTGTTTGGTTTGTATATGGTTTGGGTTGATTTTGTTTGGTTTGTATATGGTTTAGGTTGATTTTTGTTTGGTTTGTATATGGTTTAGGTTTATTTCTATTTGGTTTGTATAATTATGCTTTTGGTTGATTTTTGTTTGGTTTGTATATGGTTTGGGTTGATTTTTGTTTGGTTTGTATATGGTTAGGGTGATTTTTGTTTAGTTTCGTTCTTTTTTCTTTTGGTTTAGGTTTGGTTTGGTTTTATTTTGTCCAACGCAGTGTATGGGTGGGGGAGTACGTGTAAACGTGCGAGCACATTTCTGTAAATCAGTATGTGTGTATGCACACGCTTGTTCGTGCGCACGTTTGTATGAGTGTAAGTACATGCATGCATGCATGCATGCATGCGGCTGTGATTTAGAAAGAGAAACTCAGAAACAGATTGTACTCCATCGCAGCCACTTACATCCTTCGGATGAGACTATAAACCGAGGCCCCCTGTGCGAACGCGCGCAGAACATCTTGCGCACACGTTAAAAGCCTGTTCCGCTTTTCGTAAGAGTAGGCCATTGTGTGCCGGTGGGAACATATGACAATTTATAAAACCGCATACACACGTGGACTGGATGTAAAAAAAAAAAAGCTCATAAGTGCTTATCCATTATCCTTGATAACAAAAAAAATTGAAAAAAAAGAAAAAAGAAAAAAGAATTCTTTGGCCTCATTCCCCAAATCTTCTTGTCTATTTTCTGCCTTCTTGGTCCATTCTCCTGCCCGTTTTTTTTTCTGCCAGAAAGACTTTAAAGATAACATTTCTCTTTCACGCCGAAGTCGGATGCGCCGGGTCTGACTTGCCAGGCGCTTAACCGCAGCGCAATACATGTTTCGCTCATATGACAGACAACAGTAGTTGCTGTCTGAGCGTTCAACGACAACGACTCCCCAAATCAAGCTGGATGAGATGAACTTGTTGATGTCTGGAGTAACACGCCTGTCTACAAAACAAGAGGTCGCGGGTTCCCTTCCAACGTGAACCGGGACTTTGCTTCCTCCATCCACTACACCTTGGTTTGTGGTCTGGGTGCTAGTCTTTCAGATGAGACAATTAGGGGAGGGGGGTGGGGGGGATAGCCTAGTGGCCAGAGTCTCGCGCTTGTGATCTGACGGCCCGGATCGAGCAACCACTGAAGCGTCCGTTTCAGGGAATTTTTTCTCCGGAGTTAACTGATTCCATCTTTAAAAAAACCCAACTGTGTTGGAAATCTCTCTCTCTCTCTCTCTCTCTCTCCTCCTCTCTCCTTCTCTCTCTCTCTCTCTCTCTCTCTCTCTCTCTCTCTCTCTCTCTCTTTCTGTCCCTCTCTCTCTCTCTCTCTGTTTGTCTGTGTCTGTCTGTCTGTCTCTGTCTCTCTCACTCTCTTTTATCATTATGTCTTTTCAGACAATTGTCGCTTTTTTTTATATCCCCAACAAAAATCCCCCAACCCCTCACATTCTTCTATTAACACTTTATATTTCTATGATCTTTGTCTGTACCGTTTTGTTCTACGACAAGGTGGTGAAGCCGTTAGAAAGCTCTTTCCCCAGCACCTGTTGCCCATATGCCATTACATACACTTTTGTTGCTGTGAAATGTACGTGATCTTTTTATGCTTTTTTAGAAGTACTGTCAGGGTGATATAAAATAAGCGAAATGGCTGGCGTCCTCTGTACAGCCTGGTTTTTTTTGCCTTAGGGAATAAAATGATTGAGGTACTGTGTCACTTTACATGTGATCTTTTACCAGATACACTGAATTCACTATTTGAGGGGATTAGTGCTTCGCTTTAACGCTTGAAGTGAAGGTTAACATGGATAATTGGACTTGAACAAGGTGACAACCCTGATTATGACCTTCGTGGTCGGCGGGGCTACAGACACGAAATGGAATGACAGAACTGAACTGTAGAGGCTATTCTACAGAGGCTCTGTGTATACGTCACCAGCTCGACAAGCTGTTTCGCCGTTACCGCTGTTACAAGTTTTAAAACACTATTCAGTTACTTTTATGCAGAAATCGTAACGCCAAGTGACCATGATTACAGACATGGTGTAGCGTAGTAGGCTCCTTCTGTCTCGGGAGATAATGGCTGCATCTTCTTTGGCAACACCAGTCTTGTTTGGAGCAACTCCTGGAGTGGCTCAGTAGACCGATCCCTGCATGGCAGTCTCTGCCACAGTTACTGGACACCGGGGTGATGGCTTGGTTTTTGCTGTTTCTCCTTCCTGCGGCTTCTTCTGACTGTCACTATCTGCAGTCTTTTCGCTTCTCCCCTACAGGTTCCCTCACGTACTGCTCTCCTCCTCCACCCACTGCGATTTTCTGCCAAGTGCTCCCCAGCAGTCAGAGTTGATGTCATTGGCTTTCATGTCACGCTGCACACATCCTTGAAGTGCAGTGCTGGGCATTCTGAAGGACGGTGTCCTGCTGCCAGTTCACCATACAGGATGTCCTTCCTTGGGAATGTGGCCATCCTTCATACGGCACACATGACCGATCCAGCGGAGACGGCGTTGAACAGCAAGAAGTGCACGCTAAGGGAGTCTGCGCTACCCGTTCAAGATCAGATGCATTAGGGACTTCGTCCTCCCAAGTCATGCCCAGGATTCGACGTCTGCAGACCGCGGGGATTGACACTTTCCAGGCAGTTCTCCTGTCTGGCATATGTCGCCCAGATTTCGTAACGTAAAGCAGAGTGCTGAGAACACATGCCTGGCACGCCTTGAGTTTGGTGTTCAGGGTGAGACTATTGTTGTCCCATAGTCTTTTGCCAAGTTTTGATATCAGTGCAGCAGCTTGGGCAATGCGTGTATCGATTCCTGGTCAGGAGACAGGTTGCTAATGATGGTGGAGTTTAGGTAGTTGAAAAGGTCAGTGTTTTCAAGCACTTCCTCACTAATACAGATTGATGGAAGTGGGAACATCCTGACTCATGACATTGGTCTTTTTATGCTGGTCATGAGTCCCAACCCCTTGCTGCCATGGCAAACAGACTTTTCACATCTCCTCCTACTAGAACAACATAAAAGATAAAGGTCATCCCATAACCTAAGCGGTCGTTGGGGAGCGAGATGTCAGAAACTTAAACTTCTGTATGGGCCAGCATATTGAGGGCGGCACGCATCTCCTCCCCCTCGCTGATATTACCTTCGCTGACTCTAAAGAGGGCAGGTACCCATTTACAGCTGGGTGAATTGGGGAACTATACTGAAGCCAAGGCCCGCAAACGGTCACCCATCCACTTGGTATCCACGCTCAATGCTGCTTAACCTTAGCATGGGGAAAGCGATTTATTCTGGCCACTGAGCTATGTCGTTCGCAAAGAGAAAAACAAAGAAGCAAAATTAAACTGAACCAAACTGAAAGGAATTCTCTTCCTCCACAGATAACGCCCACAGAGTTTTCAGGACATAAGAAAAAAAGAGTATTAATTCACAGTCTTTTCATACTTCTGATATGCGCTTAAAGGAGGATTACTTTCCTCAACAGCATGTGACTCAGAGAGAGAGAGAAGAGAGAGAGAGAGAGAGAGAGAGAGAGAGAGAGAGAGAGAGAGAGAGAGAGAGAGAGAGAGAGAGAGAGAGAGAGAGAAAGAAAGAAAGAAAGAGAGAGAGAGAGAGAGAGAGAGAGAGAGAGAGAGAGAGAGAGAGAATAATCTTTATTTTTCAAGGGATACAGATAAGCATGCACAGACATTTTTTATCCAGCCGTTTGCTTGACAGAGACAGAGAGACAGAGGGATGGGAATACAATGGAAAGGAGAAGGGAGAGGGAGAGAGACAGAGACAGACCAAGAGAGACAGACAGACACAGACAGACAGACAGACTGACAGACAAACAGACAGACACACACACACACACAGATGGGAAGGAGAAGAAGAAAAGGGGAGAAGGCGAGGAGGAAGAGAGAGAGAGAGAGAGAGAGAGAGAGAGAGAGAGAGAGAGAGAGAGAGAGAGAGAGAGAGAGAGAGAGAGAGAGAGAGAGAGAGAGAGAAGAGAAGAGAAGAGAAGAGAAGAGAAGAGAAGAGAAAAGAAGAAAAGAGAAGAGAAGAGAAGAGAGGCAAGCTTAATTGGCTGATCACCGCGCGACATGGCCATTAATCTCACACTGATCCCGGTGTGAACTTGACGCAGCCTGATCCTGTGCAGGGCCGGTGCGGCTGTGTAGCCAGCCCGCTGCTCATCTGTCTTGCTTTAAAGAAGGAGCTGTCAGGACAGGGCACAGTGAAGGATCGGGGAATTAACCCACACTCCCTTCGGGCGCAGAGCACAGCACTCCGCTGCTTTTTAAGCCCAACTCGGCTTAACACACTGGCTGGAAAGGAATAGATAGGCCCTGTGGTAAAGTAAAGTTCAGGCGGTCGCGGCCGCTTTATATCGCTTTTGGTGATAAACTGAATGAATGGATGGATAGAGATAAGATAAATGAATGAAAAGATATGAATGAATACATACATGCACAAAAATGTAGATAGCTAGAAAGAAAGAAAGAAAGAAAGGAAAGAAGGAAGGAAGGAAGAAAGAAGAAAGGAAGAAAGAAAGACAGACACAAAGAAAGAAAGAAGGAAGGAAGGAAAGCAGGAAGAAAGACAGACAGAAAGAAGAAAAACAGACAGACAGACAGACAGACAGATAGGCATATAGAGACAACCCCCCCCCCCCCCCCCCCCCCCCCAGACATATTAACAGACAGACGGGCAGGCAGCAGGAGCAAAACAAAAAGAGAGAAGAGACAGAAAGGTAGGAAGGAGGACAGAGACACTTGTGAAGTCAGCACGGCACAGCACAGCACAGCACGGCACAGCACAGCACGGCACAGCACAGCACAGCACAGCACAAGGGCACTGTAGTCAATAGGCAAGTCTGGCCACATTGCTCTTTGTATCAACCAACAAGGTTGCTGACTTGTACATAATTATGTATTCTAGCTAGTTCCCGGCTGTGTGTGTGTGTGTGTGTGTGTGTGTGTGTGTGTTTTGTCTGTCTGTGTGTGAGCACGTACGTGTGTGTGTATGTGTGTGTGTGTGTGTAGTGTGTGTAGTGTGTAGTGTGGGGTGTGTGTGTGTGTGTGTGTGTAGATGTGTGTATGTATGTATGTGTGTGGTGTGTTATTTTATTTATTTATTTATTTATTTATTCTTTTATATCGAGGATAATGGAATAAGCACTCATGTGCTTTTTTACATCCAGTCCCCGTGTGTATGCACTTTTGTAAATTTTGTCATCTGTTTCCACCGGCACACAATGGCCTACTCCTCTGAAAAGCGGAACAGGATTTAACGTGTGCGCAAGATGTTCTGCATGCGTTCGCACACGGGGCCTCGGTTTATAGTCTCATCCGTGTGTGCATGCATGAGTGCGTGGGTATGTGTAATTACGTGTGTGTGAGTGTGTGTGTGTGTGTGTGTGTGTGTGTGTGTGTTTTCAACAATGCTATTCCCAGATTCTGTGTGGCCATCTTCTCTGTGCCAGGGGTGCACACTCACACAGCACATCACTGGATACTGGCATGGCAAAGTTACAGGCAACCCAATAAACCCGTTTTGTTTTGCACCAAGACGTACATCCCGCAAGTATCGCAGACGCTGGAGATAGAGAGTTATACAATGACACCATCACATAATGTGGTTGTGAAGATATGTTTTATTCGCTCTAACTTCAATAAACCAGGCTAACCTTTATTTGAGACATAAGTTTCTAAAGGCCAGCATCACTCGAGGTCTGTGCCCATCTCTCTTCCGTTGTTATTTCACCTAGGAAGAATATAAAATTCTGTTCATTTGCAGTTGGGAGGACTAGGAGATGATACTTACGCCGAATCAGTAGAAACTGTCACCCATTTATAAATTTGGTTTGCCCAAATGCATCAACGTTTACGCTTGAGAAGAAAGCACAAAAAGTCCTGTACTGTGTGATCTTTTCAGTCAAAAATGTCGCTACATTTTTGAAGGTAATCTACACTGAGAAAAACAGAATGAAAGGTAGAATACACTGAGGCATCGTGATGAA
Source organism: Rapana venosa (assembly GCA_028751875.1). Lineage (NCBI taxonomy): Eukaryota > Metazoa > Mollusca > Gastropoda > Neogastropoda > Muricidae > Rapana > Rapana venosa. The sequence continues at coordinate 13,793,094 of CM054144.1, read as the reverse complement.
ATCTAGACCACAAAATAACGGGGCTACAAGGTGATGGAATAGAAACGATAGAGTGAAGACATGCCGAGAATTGCCCATTTCCAATACTGTGTAACAGTGATGAAGACACACTGATAATTGCCCATTTCCAATGCTGTGTAAAGATGAGTGAAGGCATGCTGATAATTGCCCATTTCCAATACTGTGTAAAGATGAGTGAAGACATGCTGAGAATTGCCCATTCTCAATGCTGTGTAAAGATGAGTGAAGGCATGCTGATAATTGCCCATTTCCAATACTGTGTAAGGATGAGTGAAGACATGCTGAGAATTGCCCATTCTCAATGTTGTGTAAAGATGAGTGAAGGCATGCTGATAACTACCCATTTCCAATGCTGTGTAAAGATGAGTGAAGACATGCTGAGAATTGCCCATTTCCAATGCTGTGTAAAGATGAGTGAAGGCATGCTGATAATTGCCCATTTCCAATACTGTGTAAGGATGAGTGAAGACATGCTGAGAATTGCCCATTCTCAATGCTGTGTAAAGATGAGTGAAGATATGCTGAGAATTGCCCATTTCCAATGCTGTGTAAAGATGAGTGAAGACATGCTGAGAATTGCCCATTTCCAATGCTGTGTAAAGATGAGTGAAGACATGCTGAGAATTGCCCATTTCCAATACTGTGTAAAGATGATTGACAAAATGCTGAGAACTGCCCATGTCCAATGCTGTGAAACGACCAGGATGGTAATCAAGAAAAAAGAGGAAGAGAGTCAAATACTTCAACTACTGACACAGCCAAAGAGCTCCTAGAACCAGAAGATCACCACCCCCATGCTGACCTCTTGTCCACTAACTAGATACTTTGAACAAAGCCTGTGTACCTGCAGCGATAGAAGAATGAGTGATACCGCAAGGAAAGCACGGGAGAGGGATATGGAGAGGACAGCAGTGAATCTGTATTGCTTTAAATACATCGCGTGTCCATTCTAAAACGCAACTTCCCCAGTACTACGTATCAAAACAACGCCAGCGTACTAACCAAGACGAAAGCAATACAAGAATCATGCTCCCACCACGGGTCCTCAGATGCTGGGCAAATGATGCACTCATCTAGGAAGGAGTCTACAATTAATGATAATAATGTATGGAATTTATATAGCGCTGAATCTTGTAAAGCAACAAATCAAAGCGCTTTTCTTTTTTAATATCGAGGATAATAGAAATAAGCACTCAGGTGCGCTTTTTTTCCCATCCAGTCCCCGTGTGTATGCGGTTTTGTAAATTTTGTCATCTGTTCCCACCGGCACACAATGGCCTACTCTTTCGAAAAGCGGAACAGGATTTAACGTGTGCGCAAGATGTTCTGCATGCGTTCGCACACGGGGCTTTGGTTTATAGTCTCATCCGAAGGACTTTGACATTCAGTTCGATTTTTTTTTACCATTCCAATCTAGCACCAAGTCAAATCGGGCTGGGCGTTTGCCTTGAGCAAGAAGCAATACTGCAAGTTGCGGAATGCAAACACACTCTTAGCGCGCTGACAAAGAACCCACGACAACAAAAGAACTTCTCTTTAAAAAAAAATCGTGGAAAAACCCATTCTCATAAAAAATATATATATTCATCACCGACAACAAAATTCCAACAAATGGAAAGGTATTGATGACACGATGTTATCACCTACCTATCCCCCTGTCGGTGTCAGTCTCTGTGTTTCCCCCTTCCTATACATCCCGCCCTCCTGCCCGCTCAAACTTTATACAAGGAAATCTGCCATGCCATGCCGACAAAAGCTAACCATGCTGACAGCAAAGCTTAACCCTGTCCGGTAGTTCACGATGATACACCAGAACCCCTGACAGACCCAGGACACTCCAAAACCCACCACAGCTTGAAGTGTGCTATCTGCACCTCTTTTCCCTTGGTTTACAGAAATCTTAAGTTCACCACACACACACACACTCTCGCACGTACGTACGCACACACACACACGCACGCACGCACGCACACACAAACACATACACGCACACACACATACGCACGCGCACACACACACAACAAGTGCACGCTCTCTCTCTTGTTTCTCTCTCTCTCACACACACACACACACTCTCTCTCTCTCTCTCTCACACACACACACACTCTATCTCACACATACACTCTCTCTCTCTCTCTCTCTCTCTCTCTCTCTCTCTCTCACACACACACACATACACACTAACACTAACACCAATGAAAGCACCAAGTGCAAAAAGGTGTGTAAATAGAGTGTGCGTGTGGTGTGAAGAAGAAGAGATAAATCCCGTGAATGACTGAGCGAAGGAGTGTCGGCATGAATGAAGCCTCCAAACCTATTTTTTCCTTTTTCTTCTTTCTTTCTTTTTTTTTTTAAAACCTCAGGCTTCAATTTCCAAGGCCGGAGTCGCAATCCTTCTCCCCCTTATTAAAACCAACATGGCTGCTAACAGGGGAGGTAAGGCGAGGCAGAAACAGAGCGTAGGGGGGAAAACCCTGTCGAAAAGTAAATGTAAATGTAAAAGAAGAAGAAGAAGAATAAAAGAGATAGCAAAGAGACACACAAAAGGGGGATGGGAGCAGGAGAGAGAGAGAGAGAGAGAGAGAGAGAGAGAGAGAGAAGAGAGAGAGAGAGAGACAGAGACAGAGACAGAGAGAGAGGGGGGGAGGAAGGGACAAAGAGAGAGAGAGACAGAGAGATGGCAACTAGGAGGAGGGGGAGGAGGAGGAGGAGGACAGAGCTAAACGTGTGGTCCGAATCTCTTTCGTGCAAGCTATTAAGCAAAGCAAATACTTTTCTCGGGTAAGGTACCCTCCTTTTCCTACCTCTCATTCAATCAACTCGCCTTCAGTGTTGGTTTGCAGCGGCCACCATCGTCGTCGACCTAACGATAAACAAGCTAAGCGAGAATGGGTCAACCTGCATAGCCTCGTCGTTTTTACACCCACCTACCTACCTCCCAGTCTGGGTAACCCAGATTCCAAACAGTCGTGAATTTAATGGAACGTGACTTGACTTAGAGGACCGTAGAGAGTGGAGGAAGCTGGTTGCAAAATCTTCAGTGGTGGTGTCCCCTCGCGGTCCACGGGACTACGGGACAGGTGAAGGTGAAGAACTGAGTGAACTTCGTGAATCCTCTTCCAGCTCCTTGAAGAGTGGTTAGGGGCGTCCTACATTTGATGACTTATTTATTTATTTATTTATTTTTTTTTTATATCGAGGATAATGGAATAAACACTTATATGCTTTTTTTTTACACCCAGTCCCCGTGTGTATGCGGCTTTTGTAAATTCTGTCATCTGTTCCCACCGGCACACAATGGCCTACTCGTACGAAAAGCGGAACAGGATTTAACTTGTGCGCAAGATGTTCTGCGTGCGTTCGCACACGGGACCTCGGTTTATAGTCTCATCCGAAGGTGACAGGTAGTGTGTTGCGGGCAAGTTGAACCTGGGGAAGTGTATCCCTCTCCAAGTGAAAATGAATATGCTCGATCATATACATCATAATTTTATTCACATGAAATAACCTGATCAAAAGAAGCTGTTGCTACTTAAAGAAAAAAAAATCGAAACAAACAACCCCAAACCACTCCCCCTCCACAACCAACTAAACAAATCCCAACCAAAGACACTTTAGATTTAAAAAAAAAAAAGATTTACGACTGAAACCGTTCAGAGCTTTCCTAGGAAAACGAATACAGCCGCTGACTGGAAAAGAAAAAAAATAATGGGTGGCGCTGCTCTTGTGGCGACGCGCTTTCTCTGGGGAAAGTATCCCAAATTTCACGCAGGTAAATCTGCCGTGACTTAAGTGGTATGATATGAAATGAACTCTTTTTTTCTTTCTTTTGAAAATGCCACAATTGAGAACTGATGTCTAATGTTCGGGATACCTTCAGCTATAACTAACTACAAGTCTCTCTCTCTCTGTCATGGACATTAAACCAGAGAGAAGAAGAAGATGCACAACATATGAGGTGTTTTTGAGGGAAAAGAATAAACTAAAAATTAATAATAATTATCATTACAAAAGCAAACACAGAATAACAAATATTTTCATTAACATCTTGGCTTTTCTGCTGCTACTGTTTTTAAAAAAAGAACTCTCTAGAATAGGAACTGCAAGGATGTACGCGAACAGAGGCACTGTTGAGACGCGGACCTGTCTGCCCTTCAGCGTGGGAATTGACATTATTAAGTTTCTAAAAAAAACCTACTGTGTTTATATCACATCGGTTTTTGTATAGCAGTTGTTGTTTTTTCTCTGTGTCTGGTCTCGTGTGAATCTGATTCTGTAATCCCAGTTCCAGACACTAGGGACATACATTCCTTGGCCTTTCAACACACGTAATTATACAACACATGCTCTTGTGGTTTTTACCTGGGTTTCTCTAACTTCTGAAACCAGGACCATCTAAGCGAAATGAGTTCATTTATCTATATGTTCTTTCTGTTTTGCTCTTTTCCCGTCTAATGCGCTCTGATTTGTAATTGCAAGATATAGCGCTCTATAAATTCCATATATTATTATTATTACTAAACCATACGTTTAAAGTCTGTTCACATTTAGGGATATTTCAGTACCAAAATGACTGTAAGTATGCATACTTTTCTTCATCGCTTGTCAATAAGGCAATAGGGTGAATCATTTTACCAAGTGTATTTCACAACTATCTTCAAAATAACCAAAGGAATCTTTCTTTCAACAATATCTCACTAGTAATACTAACTTGACTGTACATTACAACCCAACAGTCGTAACTGTACTTCACAGCCCAACAGTCGTAACTGTTGATTACAGCCGAGGAGAGTCGTAGCTGTCCATTACAACCTCAGAGGTCTGTCTATCCCCCTGTGAAAGAACCTTCAATACACTGGCCATAAAAGGCAGCAGCTAGCCAAGGCGGACTATAGGCTATCGTGATCAATGCAACTCCCATCTTCTAAAAGCAGGGCAGTGTCGTGTCCATTTCCTGGCTAACTGTATTGAAGGGAAGGAGATAGCCTGAGAAAGAGAGAAGGGAGGCTGTCCTGAGGGATCGAAAAGTGATGTTGTCACGAGAAGAAGAGAGAGAAAAAAAGAAAGGGGAGGTAATACCCCAGGAACTAAATAAAGCCTGCCTAAAATGAGACGAGGAAAGAGGACGATGGGTTCTGCTTGTCTGCCTGTCTGTCTGTCTGTCTGCCTGCCTGACTGTTTGCTTGTCTGTCTGTCTGTCTTCTGTCTGCCTGTCTGTCTGCCTGTCTTCTATCTGTTTGCCTGTCTTCTATCTGTCTGTCTGTCTGCCGGTCTGTCTGCCTGTCTCTGTCTGTCTGCCTGTCTCTGTCTGCCTGCCTGTCTTCTACCTGTCTGTCTGCCTGTCTGTCTCTCTCTGTCTGTCTGTCTGTCTGTCTCACTCACTCAAGAGCGAATCGACAGGAGGAGCAGGAAGAAAAGCCTCTAGATATCTAGAAGAGGAAATGCAAGGAGGGGCACAGACGGTGGCACTGTCAACATGTTGACATGTGGGCCTTCTCTACAGCACGGGCATTAACAGTCAGTTTCTCAAAGAGCTACTGTGCTTATGACGGTCTTTGAAGAACAAAAAATGAACACAGAGAGAGAGAGAGAGAGAGAGAGAGAGAGAGAGAGAGAGAGAGAGAGAGAGAGAGGAAGAGAAGGGGTGGGGGGTGGGGTTCTGAAAATGGGAGGAAAGATGAGGCAGACACACAGACAGACACATGAAGGAGAGATAAGACAGACACAGAGACAGACAGACACACACACACACATACACTAAGATAGGTTGGCAAAAGAGATATAAAGACACAGTGAATGAAACAGACTGAGGCAGAGAGACAGATAAAGACACCAAGAGAGACAGACAGAGAGAGAAAAACAATAAGAGAGACACATTCTGAGACACAGAGAAAGAGACAGGGACCAGCAGAGAGAGAGAGAGAGGGAGGGAGGGAGGGAGGGAGAGAGAGGAAGGGGGGAGGAGGGAAAGAGAGAGAGGGGGAGGGGAGGGAGAGAGAGAGAGAGAGAGAGAGAGAGAGAGAGAGAGAGAGAGAGAGAGAGAGAGAGAGAGAGAGAGAGAGAGAGAGAGAGAGAGAGAGAGAGCACAAAAAGCCTCCTAATGCGCAGTAGCAACTGGTCGATCGTAAACAGAAAGGGGCAGAGGTCACTGGTCATTACTTGGGTGACGGTGGTGGTGACGGTAGGCGGGAAGGAGGAAGGAAAAGAGGAATGGTGGAGGTTGCAGTGACCCGCGGTCACGCGGTGACCAACTGCCCTCCGATCATGTTTCTGCAGATGGTCACCCTCCACCCCCACCTCACCTCCTCCCCACTTCTCCCCTGCGCCTGTCCAGGTCTTCGTGACCCCGCTGCCCAGAGGCTGAGTTCGGTGGATCGGTGGTCTAGAGGTAACCGCCTGTCTAGAAAGCGAAAAGTCCGGGTCTGAAGTGTGCGGCGGTTCGTACCCCGTTTGGACCGGAAACTTTTCCCCCATCCATTAGACCATGAGTGGTGGTCTGGGCGCTAGTCTTTCGGATGAGACGATAAACCGAGGTCCCGTGTGTTACACGTAATTATTTAGCGCACGTAAAAAAAAACCCACGGCAACAAGAGAGTTGTCCCTGGCAAAATTCTTAGAAAAAAGCCACTCTGATAGGGAAACAAATACAGTTGCAGACAGGAAAAAGAAAAAAAAAGGGTGGCGCAGCGCTTGTGGCGACGCGCTCTCCCCGGGGAGAGCAGCCCGAATTTCACGGAGAGAAATCTGCCGTGACTTAAAGTGGTATGAAATGAAATGAAATGAAATGAGTTCCTCCCCGCCAGAGGAGGGCTGGCTTGACCACCCCCCACACAGGTGGCCCTGCATCCCGGCCTTCCCCAGCATCAGTGCCCACCATCCTCTGCACCATGCTGTTTCACCAGGCGGGGGACGGGATCGCCTGCCTAGTGGTCAGAACATTGCGCTCGCAATCTGACGACCCGGGTTCGATTCCCGTTCAAGGGGGATATTTTCCCCTGGAGTTAACATCAGTGCAGACTCCGCTCTCCCCTAAAAGTCCTTCGGATGAGACTATAAACCGAGGCCCCGTGTGCGCCGAACGCACGCAGAACATCTTGCGCACACGTTAAATCCTGTTCCGCTTTTCGTAAGACTAGGCCATTGTGTGCCGGTGGCAACAGATGACAGAATTTATAAAACCGCATACACACGGGGACTAGATGTAAAAAAAAGCACTTAAGTGCTTATTCCAATATCCTCGATATAAAAGAATAAAATGAAAAATGAAAAAAAAAAGAGAAAAAAATGGCCTGACCAGTCTCTACTCCTGTTGCTCCTGTGCCCTGGTCTCCGCCACGCCATCTCTCTCTCCTTACCCCCCCCCCCCCCCCCCCCCCCCCACCTCTCTCTCTCTCTCACTCCCCATCCTCACTCTCTCCCCTCCCCACTCTACCCCTATCCCTCACTGTTGTCAAGAAGAAAATGGAGGTTCCATCAGAAATCGGCTGGCTCTCTCTCCTTCCTATTCAACAGCAGCACCAAACACGATGCGGGGAGTAGGTAGGTCTACATGAAGATGGGGATGTATGTACTTCAGAACAGGAGAACGCCAGGGGCTCTTATCGCTGTCTACAATTCTAGCCAGCGGCGGTTGTGTTTTTCATTGGATGTCTGCATCTGCCCGTGTGCCATTCATACCACCACTACACGCTGACCACCGCCAAAGCTATCGGAAAGAGTCGCTGTCCTCAAGCTGTTTGTGGGAAAACCAAACAATGGGACAGGGGTAGCTGGGATGATTAGTGTCAAGGAGGAAAAGGGCGTTTTGTGTTTTGACATACTAGGCATCTGTCTGTTCATAGGGGAATCGGCACCGTCCGGGCCAGATGCAGACTGTATGGAAATGTCTTCATCAGGGGCAGGCCCGACAGGACAATGTGTGTGTATATGCTAGGACAACAACGGTCAAATGATGCTTAAGAGTTGCTGGACGGTCAGGTTGTGTTCCCTTCTCTCTAGCCCACACAGCTGCCTGCCTCTGCTGCCACAATATCTGTCCTTTGCTGGGCAGTGAGTAAACAAAGGGGTTTTCTGGATAGGGGAAGAACAAGAAATGTGATCTTTCACAACAACAACAACAACAACATTAATACACCCTTGATTTACCTCGTGCAGCGGTAGGTAATTAGCCTAGGAATGTTTTCATCGGATACCTCCTCCCTCCCTCCATGGGCGACACATGGCTTAAAAAGGGGAGACGGCCAAAAAAAAAAGTCCACCCCAAAACAAAAACAACCCCCATCATACCCCGTACTAAAAGGAGAGGATTAATGAGATTCCATCCATTTCTCAGCGCGTGCCTGTTCTAGCGGCATTCACACAGGTCAACGATCAGTCTTCCACATAATGATGGCGCTAATACCACAGGAATGCACACAGTTAAAACAACACCCCTACTCCTTTTTTTCCCATTCTGCCCCTGTAAAACCTCCCCACCCCCCATCCAATCCTTCCTCCGTGTTTTCTTCCCACCTTCCTCCTGGCTAATCTTCAAAAGAGCAGGCACTGCGCGGGGCAGACACTCTGTCTTCAAGACAGTGGTCACAAGGCCTATCAGGGCGACTCCTGGCCAGACCTCATCCATCACCACAGATGAAGAGGCAGAGGACGCGGGCAATCTACCCTGGATATCTGACCTCCCCTGATTAGTCTCGGGGAGCTCCCAGCCCCCAGAAAGAAGTATCAGGGGTACTTACACCCCTAATTAACAGCTTCACACCCTCCCAAAGCCCACTACAAAGACAGCCAGCTTAGCTTCAAGGCTGGGACTTATTTATGGGCATGTGGGAGTGGAGACATGCTTATTAGCCAGGGCCGCTCACCCTGTCTCTGGCCTAAAGCGGCGCTGCCCCAGTCTGGCTCCTGAGCTAATGATCGTCATTATCGATTCCTTCCAAGACAGCACAAGCCATTCATCACCTTTTTTCTACTACACCAAGGGCACAGATTCTTTTTCTCCCCGACCTAGTCGTTCGTTGCGGAAATAAACACACAAGCTACCAAGTGAGCAGTTTGAGAATTCAGCTTTTTCTCCCTGTGTGTGTGTGTGTGTGTGTGTGTGTGTGTGACAGCAGTGCTGTTTAACTAACACTGGTGTGGGGTTCAGGCAGAAAGGAAATAATTCACCTAGACGTTCGGTAAGCCGCCAGCCAACCACTTATAGTGTGCCCTAACGGAGCAATATGTAATCTGGCAAATGTTTAAATATCGCTTTCGGGATAGCAAAATAAGACGTTGTTTAGATTTCTCTGAGAGAGAGAGAGAGGAGAGA
>CM054144.1:13766263-13778763 GCA_028751875.1 Rapana venosa | reverse complement strand
TTTACAAAACCGCATACACACGGGGACTGAATGTAAAAAATCACATGAGTGCTTATTCTATTATCCTCGATATAAAAGAATAAATAGATAAAATAAATAAAACACACACACAACACACACAATACACACACACACACACCACACACACACCACACACACACACAACCACCACAACACACACCACACATGGATGGATCGGTGGTCTTGAGGTAACGCGCCTGTCTAGAATGCGAAAAGTCCGGGTCGGGTGTGTGCGTGGTTCGTACCCCGTTTGGGCCCGAAATTTTTCCCCATCCATTAGACCATGAGTGGTGGTCTGGGCGCTAGTCTTTCGGATGAGACGGTAAACCGAGGTCCCGTGTGTTACACAAAATTTTCAGCGCACGTAAAAGAACCCACGGCAACAAGGGAGTTGTCCCTGGCAAAATTCTTAGAAAAAAGCCACTCTGATAGGGAAACAAATACAGTTGCAGACCAAAAGAAAAAAAAAGGGTGGCGCTGCTCTTGTGGCGACGCGCTCTCCCCGGGGAGAGCAGCCCGAATTTCACGCAGAGAAATCTCGTGACTTAAAGTGGTATAAAATAAAAAAATAAAAAATAAAAACCACACACAACACAACACATACACAACAACACACACACAACACACACCATTGCTCCCGGTTCTCTCTGAGCACAACTCCCTGCCCAAACATCGCAGATAGATATGACAGACAGTAAGGTTTTAGCAGCGAGGTCAGAAATAAGAGACAGGATGGAGAGCAACTCGGGATGAGTGATGAGCACAAACACCTTCCTCTGTCACCACCACCCCTTCCTCCTCCCCCCCCCTTCCTCTCACAGTCCATCTCTTAAGAATGGTGCCCCTCATCTTCGTCCTTTTCTTCTGTTTTTTTTCTTCCACTCTTTAGTCTTCCTCCTCGTCCTTCTTCATTTTCATTCCAGGACTTTATTCGCCGAATGAGAACCAATGTGCAACAACCTTTTACAACAGAAGAGTAGGAAGGGGACTTCCATCAAGGTTCGGCCCCGTTAAGAGATAAAATAATAATAATAATAATGTGTGGAATTTATATAGCGCTGAATCTTGTAAAGCAACAAATCAAAGCGCTCAGATGACATGAAGAGAGCTTTTGATCTGCAGACCCCCAAAAAAGTACAAGATAGACAGTTGTACAGATGGGTTTGTTTGGGTTTGTTTTTGTTTGTTTCGGTTTTTTTACACATTCATGCAACCAAGTTAAAGATATAAATTATGTATTGTAAAGGATATAATATTTCAAGTCAAGCACGAATGTTTTTATCATAACTAAAAAAGGAAGAGAGAAATGAACACGAACTAAAGCAGATAGGAAAGAAAACCACAGAATAATACAAGGTAGCGTAAAAGGGAGAGAATCAGAGGCATGGTAACAGTGTCAACTCGCAATGCAGCCAGCATCAAGCAACTCAGTGTCAGAGTCCATGGCACAACTGTTTCTTGTACATCCTGAGATGAGCAGTCTCGTCTGCTTCTCTGAATATATTCACACACGATTTTCACAGAGCTAGTGATTTTGTCTACGTCGAACAATTTATTTCCAAACGACAGTAAACCAAAATGAAAAAATCCTGTTGTTAAGTAGAGAGTACTAATATGATCTTTGGTCAAGCATCTTCCGTTCAGCTCTCTGATGTGTTCAGTGACCTCTGTCCACAGGTGAAAGATCCCCAGAGACAGATCTGGGGAGGCAGGGAAGAGAATAAGAAACGTTATTCAGAATGTGTATTTTCACTTCAGTCGCTCAGATCACACGAAATGAATGCACATGCATTTGAATACTTTATGTCTAAGCAAACAACAATATTTTGGTATAAAAACCAAAGAGGGGGGGAGGGGGTAAAGGAAATATAAACGCAATAAAAAGGAAAAAAGGAAATGTGGAGGTTTACGCACAACTTGAATAAGCAAAACGAAAGCGGTGATTAGAGGTGAACATGATTTGTGATACAATTCAACCGGTAACAGGTGAGTTAAATGAATGGATTTCCCCCGCAGGTGGAAAGTGGCTGCCTAGATAGTGAGGGGGTAAAACGGTGGCATACGTAGTTATCTCGCCACTGGTGAACCTCTGAGGTGTAGCTGAGGAACAGGGGGAATGAATGGAGTGAAGACTTTTAGGAAGAGAAAGAAATGGGAGCCGTTTACTTCGCTCATCACCTATACCACAACTCACAGACTATCTCATAAGTTCGTCAGGTATGAAGGTAAAGTAGGCTTTTATGCCCGCATCCACTGTGTGATACTCCAAGTGCTGCGGAGCTTACAAGAGGGGCACTATCTCCACAACTAAAAACAAACAAAAAAAAGGTAAAGTTACAAGATAAAAAGTCAAGGAAAACATCCTCTCTTTTTCTAAATCAATACCGAGGATCGAATCACTGCCCACTGACTGGCCCACAGATACAAGACTATAGGAAGACTTGAACTAGCAACCCCTTCCATCCTCCCCTGGCACCGCCTCAAGCTCGCCACAACACCCCCACCCCACCTTTTATAATGAAAAGATGGGGGGGGGGGGGGGGGGGGGGCGTTTCCTCGGCTACAGTTCTGAAGTTCACCAAGGGTGAGATTTAACGTATGTGACCGTTTTTCCCCACCATGGAGGTAGCTGCATTCAGACTTCAGGCATCTTATAGAAAACCAAAGGAGTAATGCTGGGTATGTTCGTCTTTCCGCAACCCTGCCAATGCTGACATGAATTACCGGATCTTTAAAAATGCGCATTTGATCTTTCGCGTGTGTATACACACGATGGGAATGAAGGCACTGGCAGGTCTGCACTTGAAGCTGACCCGGGAGATGATAAAAATCCTCACCCTTAGTTCCACAGACGCCGCTGAGATTCAAACCCACGACTTCGTGGACCCATGGGATTGAAGTCAAACGGCCCTTACCACTCGGCTATAGCATCCATCAAGAAGCCCCCCCCCCCAAAAAAAAAAAAAAAAAAAGTATATATATATATATATATATATATATATGGCAAAAAAAGTTTATGATTATTTATTTATGATTATTACTTCTAGCTCCTAACTGAAAACCACAGTGGGTGTACGCATAAAAGGACGTTGTCAGGTAAAACACAGGCTGCACTGCACAGTTTACAATACACCTTTACAATAGATCTACAACAAAGGGCACACTACTCTCCTGTCAAATCAGAGCATGACCGCCGACACGCGCTTGAGCACGTCACGTGATCAGCACACGCGCCACCTGCCGGGATAACACTGCAGCAGCGCCAAAATCCGAGTTGAATGGGAGGAGAATAACGGGGAGAGAGAAGAGAAGAGAAGAGAAGAGAGGAAGAAGAGAGAGAGAGAGAGAGAGAGAGAGAGAGAGAGAGAGAGAGAGAGAGAGAGAGAGAGAGAGAGAGAGAGAGAGAGATGGATGAGCAGGTGACATTTAAGCCCCCCCCCCTTCCCCTCCCCCCCCCCCCCCCACCCCAATCCCCATCTCCCCGCCTACCGTTTCCCAACCTTTTTTTTTCCACAGTTTGGCGACTGACCTTTTTAACAAGGGGCGAACCACCTGGGTGAAAAAAACCCAATAAACCTCACACACACACAAATCCATATTAACCACGTTTTTTTTTTCTTTGCGCCCCTGTATCCCCTCTCCCCACCCCACCAGGACACTATCCATCCATCTATCCATCCATCCATCCATCTATCCATCCATCCATCCCAGCCCGAAGTGTTTCCATTGTGAGCAGGCTCAGACTCTGCCCTGTGCCCTCCCACATAATCCCCCTGTTTCAGACTGCAGGCAGGGTTTTCCACTACAGCAACAAAACAACAACAACAGCGCCGATGACAACAATGGGGGGTGACTGAACGACTAAAAGCGTTAAACTGATCGTCTGTTGAGTTGTGGAACTATTGGTTCGAATCCCGGCGGCGCCTAGGGGGATTATGTAGGGATTGTTACGATCCTCCCAATATTCAGTTATGTGGTATGCCCACCTACCAGCGCATTCAAGCTCTCTTGAGAGGAAAAAGGACACTGAATGTTGGAACATGGAATTAAAGGTTTTCTATAAATCACAATCAGCAATAAAAATGATAATAATAATAACAACAACAACAGCAACAAGAACAACATCGATGATGATAATAATAATGATAATGGAATTTATATAACGCTATATCTTGTAAAACAAATCAAAGCGCTTGCATTCAGCCTACTTTTACCCATGCAACCATCAATCATGAAATCAAAATATACGTAGCAGGCATCCGAAGTGTAATCATAGCCTAGGACTTAACGCTGGTCAGACATCTGTTGAGCAAGATTCCTTTGCAGTTTTTATAGCATAGAAGTTAATGCCATATTCTGCACGCTGCAACATTTTGAATCAACTGGAAGCTAGGACAAATTTTTAGCTGGTGGCCCCACAATGGTGGCCTAACAATAACAAGCTCCTGAAGACTTCTGACCCTAAAGATGTGACATGAGGAGGAGTCTAGGTACATACAGCTGGGGTTGAGAGAGATTGCCATGAGCTGCGAGAGAAGGAAAGAAAATGTCTTTTTCATTCTTCGGCTCGGTTCAGAAATGGTGAGATTTTTGCGTATGCGAACCTTTTTTGCCCACCATGAAGGTAGCTGCATTTCGACTTCGGGGTGTATGCTGGGTATGTTCCTGTTTCCGTAACCCTGACATGGATTGCGGGATCTTTGACGTGCATATTTTCTCTCCTGCATGTGTGCATACACGAAGGGTTGTAAGGTACTGGCAGGTCTGCGCTTGAAGTTGACATGGGCTATCATCAAAATCCCCGTCCTTAATTCACCACGCGCCGCCTAGATTCGAACCCACGACTTCATGACCCATGGGACTGAAGTCGGACGGTCTTAACCACTCAGCTATAACGTCCGTGGAAGGGTAGGATAAGAATGTCGCAGAAGGCAAGGTAACAAAAAGAGAAGAAGAAAAATAGAGAAAAAGAACTCTCCATAGCAATACTGGGTGACCCTAAGATCTCAGAGGTGACTACCTCAGGTGGCGGGGCAATCATGGCAGACAACCGGTTTTGTTTTTTTGGTCTCACCACAGTTCTGAGATCATTCCCACTAGTCACCAACAAAACAGTTACAACAATACTTTTGTGGGGTGTCATTCAGAATGGAAGTACCGCTTTCAATCCAAATAACAGAGAATTTGTTTTCCTGAATGACGGCATCACCTTCAATAAAACAACAAACAAAACGGACGTTTTCCTAACGTCTTCAAAATTGGTGTTAACAAAGAGGAACCCCCTGAAACATCATCACCCAACAGGATCATACGTGCTCGATAAACTCTGACCAATATTGCTTTTCCCTCCCCATACCAGGTGATTTATATCACCGCATGATGTGAACTGTTTTCCCCCCCCCACCCCCCACCACCCAGTTCCTGCCACAAGAGCAAGGCAGTTGAGACAACAGCAGGCAGATTATATTAATTACGAGCTATGATACAAGAAAAATTTTCATAAAATACTCTGCTGTCTTAAAAACCCATTTCTGGCCCAGGCCAAAAGCTGTGTCAGTTATTGATGTCAGCTAATTGCCAAGGCTTACAATACAATAAAGCGTTGTTATGTTGTGAAATGTCGTGTTGAGATTGCCTTCAGCCATGAATAGCTCTTAACATAACAACGTGCACTGTCCTTTAGAGGAAAAAAAAATCTTCTGAAGTCAGAGTATGGCTGCCTATATGGCGAGGTACTTAAAAACAGTCATACATGCAAACTTCTCATCCATGTGCAGTTTCAATCTCACAGTGATTCCCAGGTGGGATGAGTGAGTCAGAGTGCACATTCTGGGTGATCCTCAGAGTGTTAAGCTTGTGACCTCACAAAAACAACAACAACAGCCTTATTTGGGGGGAAAAATCAAAACTGCTTTATACTTGGAATTTTGGTGGGCAATACATATATTAAAATATTTCTATCATCTTTAGCAAACATATGCTGACAAGGAAGGGGGGGGGGGGGGGGGGGGGGGGGGGGGGGGAGGGATGGCTACAGGAACAGAAAGTCGCATATTATACAGACCAAAATATCATAAACAATATAATAAACAACGAAAAAAACTTTGACTACAGGGCCGACAGTGAATACGAAATCAAACTACCTTTTATTTTATTTTAAAATCAGAATGGAGGTATCGCTTTCAATCAAAATAACAAAAGAATTTATCTTCCTCAAATTACTGCATCGACTCCAATTAAAACAACAACAACAACAACAACAAAACGGACGTTTTTATTAACGTCTACAAAACCGGGGCGTTAATAAGAAGAGGTGCCCCTTGAAACATCCTCGTCCAACAGGATCATAGGCGCTCGATAAAACTCTGACCAATATTGCTTTTCCCTCCCCATGCCAGGTGATTTATATCACCGCATGATATGAACTGTTCCCCCTCTCCTCCCCCCCCCCCCCCCCCCCCCCCCCAGTGTCTGCCACAAGAGCCCCATACAGTTCAAGCACAGCAGGCAGATTAAGGGCTCAGATCAAAGACACCGCCCGGGCAGGCCAGGTCTGGCCAGAGAATAAAACTTAAGCCTGTCATCTACTGTCATCTACAAGACAACTGGCTGTTAACCTTTTGGCCTGTTTTCACTGCCTGGGGAGGGGCAGAGGACAGATGGGGACAGTTATTTGGAGGAGCAGTCGTCACCTACCTGACCCTGTGAATGAATTGCCCGGGCATAAATACTTGCTGGCCATGTCTACTGTGTTAAGATATATTATGTCCTTGTTCTTCAAGTAGGGGGCTGGAGTGGTCGTGGGGAAACGTGCTATACCTGAGAAATTGTTCCTACAGTACAAACGTGCCTGGGTGGTTTTAGTGGTATGATTTTTCTTCTTCTCATGACATAGCCTTGCTTAGTGTGGAATAGTGGTCCCAGTTTGAGGTGGTTGGTTGTGGGTGTTTTGTTGTTTGTTTGTTTTTGTTGTTGGTTTTTTTTGCCTAGTTTTTGCTGTTTGTTTGTTGGTGGGATTTTTGCTGTGTTTATCTTTCTCTTTGTGTGTGTTCTTTTCCCTTGTGTGTGTTTTGTTAATACGTTGAAAAACAGTGATCCTTTTATGGAACATGTGTCTTGCGCAGGTAAAAACAAAACAAAACAAAGCGACTGGCAGCAGGAAGACAAATGTTTTCGGGGCATGCAAAATTGTCCGGTGAAAATCCAATCCCCTAACTAAAAGAAATACTGCAGAACAAAGACAAGAGATGCACCACACAGCCCTATGAAGATGCATTCTCCAAAGCGGCCGGTGTAGTGCACTGTATGTAAAACACTCCTCTAATGTATGCATAAGACTCCTCTGATGTATGTAAAATACTCCGCCATCGTATGTAAAATAATCTGCAAAGATCCGAATGAAAACTGTACACACACACACACACACACACACACACACACACCACAACTTCAAGCATTGTAGCAATAGAAAAAACCCTGGGGTTGAAAAATGATAGGTATGGGGGGAAAAAACCTCTTAACCTATGGCAGTCAGTGCTAGTAGCCTTATCGGTACTCACATAACAGCTGACAGTTCTGCCCACTGTCTGCACACCTCTTATGGATGACCCCCCCCCCCACCTCCCTCCCCCCCTCCACCTCATAGCACAACGGTGGAAAGGGGGGGGGGGGGGAGGGGGATGATAAGAAGATGACAGAAGCAGATGAGTGCCAAGTTTCACACTTGATTGTTGACTCACTCACTCGATCTCTCACTGACTGACTGACTGTCTGTCTGACTGTGACCCTAACTGTGTCGGAGAGGCGAGGAGAAGTGGCAGAGGTTTGGGCGGTCAATCATGATAAAAGACACTGTCATGTCTACTTGCTCGTTGGCCTTTTTTTTTTTTTTTTTTTTTGCTTTTCTTATAACTTAGTTGGCATAGGATTCGATAACTCTCTCTCTCTGTGTCTGTGTTCTGTGTCTGTCTCTCTTTCTCTGTCTATCTGTCTCTGTCTGTCTGTCTGTCTGTCTGTCTCACCCCCCACCCCCCTCTCTCTCTCTCTCTCTCTGCGCGCGCGCGCGCGCGTGCGTGCGTGCAAACAGAACCCGAGGAGAACTGGCACACGTAAAGGAACAGGGAATTTGAGGAATCCTGAAAAGCGACAGACAGACAGACAAGCATACAGACAGACAAGCATACAGACAGACAAGCATACAGACAGACAGTGGAAAAGACACTAACAGAATAAAAAAGAACTTGGCATGCCTTGCTGGGTGTGTTCATGTCATCTATCCAATCAGCTACAGCTGGCCTACTCTTCTGTGAACGCCGGATGGCAGGGGGGGGGGGGGGGGGGGGGGGGGGGGGGTTCTTCTTCTTCTTCGTCGTCGGACGCTCAGACAACAGCTAATACTGTCTGTCATAATCATGTGCGAAAATGCAATGTGCTGCTGTTAAGCGCCTGACAAGTCAGGCCCAGCGCACCTGACTTCAGCGTGCGAGAGAATTGTTACCTTTCAAGTCTTTCTTGGGATAAAGACAAGGCAGAAGAATGGACCAAGAAGGCAGAAAATAGACCAAAGAAGAGGTGACAGGAACAAGGCAAAAACGAAGAGATGGATAGAAAAGAGGGAATTCCCAGCACAGAATTTCCAGAAGGTGGGGATGCTATTCATACTTACAGGCCCCTGGCATCCCCATAGTGGAAAGGGGTAAGGGTTTGATGAGTGTGCATGGTGTCATGTGTCCATGCATTCACACACAGGACCTTGGTCCAGATCTCAAGGACTTCCACTGGGAATGGAGTCAGTACCAATGTCAGCTCCAGGGAGAAAAAAATCCCAAAGAGAAAAAGAAAGACACCTTGGCGAGGGATTCGACCTCGCAGTATCAGTTATATTTCTGTCAGACCATGAATACAATGCACTATGCTACCCTACTCTGTCCCAATACAAGCACAAGTCGAGTCGTCAAGTCTAATTTTTATTTCCAGATGACTGATACATTGAATAAAGCAATGCATTTGATTGTTTTCATCAAGCCATCTATCTAAGAAGAAAACAACGCTATCCCATCCTCACAATACGAACACACGAAAACCACACTATCCCACTCCACAATACCGACACAAAAACCACATTATCCACTTCAAATACAACACAATAAACCACACTATCCCACCACACAAACAAACAAAAACCCACCCACTCCTCACTACATACAACACATAAAACCACACTATCCCACTCCACAATACCAACAAATAAAACACATATCCCACTTTCAATCCAACACCAGACAGAAAGCCACATTATCCCACTTTACACATACCATACAATAAAACCACACTATCCAACTCCAACACATACCACACAGATAAAACCACATATCACACACTCACAATACCAACACGGATAAACCAACCACTTCCTCCATCCCAAAATAAAACCACACTATCCAATACAACACGTGCAGACAACCAGGCACCCCTCCCTCCAAATAAGCACAGACAGACAATATGCACAGCCATACCACTTACCTGTGCGTACCCCTGTCTCCTCAAACACCTCCCGCACTGCCGTGGCATCTGCAACAACACAGACAACTATTTGACCCGTGCCTTTGGATTGGACACTACTTTCCCCTTGTGGGGGATGCTGGGGATGGGGAGGGGGGGGGGGAGAGGGGTTGCTGTCAGTATAAATAGCATCCCCATCTTCTGGAAATTTTGCCAAAGGCCATACCACGCTGAAATCACCAGTTCTTGTCCTGGAAATGATGTGCAAGGAATTCCCTCTTTTCTATCCATCTCTTTGTTTTGACTTGTTCCTTTTATTCCTCTTCCTTGTCTATTTTAATAATAATAATGATGATGATATAATAATAATAATAATAATAATAATAATAATAATAATAATAACAACAACAATAATAATAATATATGGAATTCATATAGCGCTGAATCTTGTAAAAAAACAACAACAAACAAATCGAAGCGCTGCCTTCTTGATCCATTCCCATGTCTTTTCTTCCCCACAAAGACTTAAAAGATAACAATTCTCCTCCATGCCAGAAGTCGGATGTGCTGTCGGAGTGTTCGACGAAGAAAAATAATGATAAAAACTTTCAGTCACAGCAGATTTCTGTGCCTATGTGCTGTTCAGACCTGGATAAAAAAAATCTGTAGCAATTTGTAAAACAAATAAATGATGGAAACAAATCTTTTTTGCCATTCACAAGATTCTCCTTCTTTGCGTTTGTTCCATGGACAGTTCAGACAGCTCTGCAATGGAGGTGTTGGCAGAGTGCCGAAGTCCTTTAAGTGGTCGTAGAGCTTATGTTGCTCTGGGATGGGACTGTGCTGTGTGGAATGGGACTGTGCTGTGTGAAATGGACTGGGTTGTGTGAAATAAACTGGGTAGTGTGCAATGGGACTGTGCTGTGTGGAATGGGACTGTGCTGTGTGAAATGGACTGGGTTGTGTGAAATAAACTGGGTAGTGTGCAATGGGACTGTGCTGTGTGGAATGGACTGGCTGTGTGAAATGGACTGGGTTGTGTGAAATAAACTGGGTAGTGTGCAATGGGACTGTGCTGTGTGGAATGGGACTGGGTTGTGTGAAATAAACTGGGTAGTGTGCAATGGGACTGGGTTGTGTGGAATGGGACTGGGCTGTGTGAAATGGACTGGGCTGTGTGAAATGGACTGGGTTGTGTGAAATGAACTGGGTAGTGTGCAATGGAACTGGGTTGTGTGCAATGGACTGGGTTGTGTGCAATGGGACTGGGCTGTATGCAATGGACTGGGTTGTGTGAAATGGACTGGGTTGTGTGAAATGGACTGGGTTGTGTGGAATGGGACTGGGCTGTGTGAAATGGACTGGGCTGTGTGCAATGGGACTGGGCTGTGTGCAATGGACTGGGTTGTGTGGAATGGACTGGGCTGTGTGGAATGGGACTGGGCTTTGTGAAATGGACTGGGTTGGGTGAAATGGACTGGGTTGTGTGAAATGGAACTGGGTTGTGTGAAATGGAACTGGGTTGTGTGAAATGGCGCTGGGCTGTGTGGGATAGAACTAGGCTGTGTGGCTGGTGGTTTTTTGTGTCACTGCTGGTAGACCTAGCGTTGTATTGACCGAAAGTTGTAACCGGTCAAACAACTGAAATAAGAGTTTAATTAACATGTGTGAGAACAGTAATCCGCACTCGTATGTTATCGGCAAACTGAATCTCCCCTATAATTGCAGTAAAAGATCGATGTCAGGTTTTAGGTCACTTCCCAGGAATTCTTTTCTAAGGTGAACATGTTTTCACTGTATTAGAGAACGATAAAGGGGGGGGGGGGTAATCCTATCCACAAACACATAAATAGGTCTGTCTGTAGATACGACAGTCTTCCTCAATTTAAACTCAATGTTGAGGAATCAGTCGCAGAGGATCGCCTATATAGAAGTATACCAATAGTGATGTAGTTCCTTCATAAATTTAATAATGTTTCATTAGCTCCTGTTATTTCCTGGGCGGTAAGAGAATCTGTAAGTCAGTTGCTGGATACAGAATGTCCTGTCCCAGACGGAATCAGCCATCGTAAGGTGAATATCAACTGCCTGCCTGGACACAAGCTGCTTTCATTGTGGCAGTGCTTTTCTCCCTCTTCTTCACTCACTTCACGAGACGTCTCTGGGGCACTGCACTGCAATGACATGTTCATGCAATGTGTCTTCGGCAAGCTGAACCTAGCGGAGCCCATCTCTCCAGGTGATATATTGCATGCTGGGTACATTTATGTCATCAATACCACCAATCATAGGAGGCCTACTCTTCTACAAAAAGAAAGTTGGATGTGTTTTAATGAGTATTTTAGTTGTTATGGTTTCGTTTAAAACGGAACCTCAGTGTATTGCCTCCCTGAAGTTTTGAAGACGAATGTAACAGAACCACTGTCAACTCCATGGGGGCAAATACCTTCAAACTTCTTCTTCGTCGTCCTGAAAAGCTCAGACAGGAACTACTCGTAAGCGAAAGTGCGTCACGCTGCCGGTATGCGCCTGACAAGTCAGGCCCAGCGTATCCGACTTTGGCGTGGTTGAGAATTGTTATTTGTTAAGTCTTTCTGAGGGGAAAAAAAGGCAGGAAAATGGACCAAGAAGGCAGAAAATAGATAAGAAGGAGGTGACAGGCAGAAAATTAATACCGCAGAAACAAAGAGAGAGATAAAAAAAAAAAGAAGGAATTCCTGGAATAGATATTCCAGAAGATGGGGGATGCCATTTATGCTGGCAGATCCCCGATATCCCCACGGAGGACATAATTATTCTCGAACGAACACGTCAGTAGACTCGAACCCGCGCTCCCATAATTATTGCTTCAGATCACGAATCTCATGCTCTAACCATTAGCTCCACCTCCTCCTTGTCATTACTGGCGAGGGCATTACTGATCAACGTTGAAGGCATTACATATAACCAACGATGTGTCCTGCTAGGACATAATACTG
>CM054144.1:13738763-13763763 GCA_028751875.1 Rapana venosa | reverse complement strand
GATAAATAGATACATAGATAGATTGAGAGAGACTTTATGCATTCTCTCTCTCTCTATGACACACACTCTCTCTCTCTCTCTCTCTCTTCTCTCTCTCTCTCTCTCTCTCTCTCTCTCTCTCTCCTCCCCTTTTCCCAATATTTCGTTCAATTTTCCTCCCTCAATATCTCCATTATTAGGCTTCAGCGGGACTGGATTAGAGAAGAAAGGAGACGCCGAGAACTAAACGCCAGACCCGATGGCACTAGCCTGCTTCCACAGATAATTTAAAGAAGGGACAGTACACAAGGAAGGGATCTTCTTACTGTCGATTTCCCGAACTGCCACCCGCTAAGAGATGTCTCCCAGATGATGCTCTGTACTCTTTCTTTCTTTGGTGGACTTGCATCGTTCAGAAACAATAGCTCCGGTGTTTTGATTTGTATTGTATTGGCCGAAGGCCATTCTTGGTTCACTCTCTCACCAGCTTCACAAGTTAACTGTCTCCCATCACCGCTGTCGACAGTAGGAGCTCCACACGATGCTTCCAGGGTTTACCATCTCTTTATCTGCCTCTGCTGAGTTCTACCATCTCCCGTAGCCTTCTCAGACCACTGATCTCAACGATGTTGGCAGTGTAGGATGTTGGTGGTCTGTCTCAATTCCTTTAGCTCTCAACCTTGCCTTGGAAACTGTCGTCATCAGGTTTGTTTGAATGCTTCTAGACCAGCATATCTCTGCGCTTATCGATTTCAGCGAACATTTGTCTTTGTACTGAGAATTCATTGATAATACTTTCATTCGTTTTTGTGTCTGACCGTTTGACTCTTCCAAGTCGCCTGTAGAACTACATTTCGGCTGTTTAAATTTTGTCTCTTTTTATTTTTCGTTGTGTCCAGGCTTCTGACGTATACAGCAACACGAGCCAGATTAGTGCTTTGACAATTTTTATTTTGCTATGTTTAGCTATGCCTCTGGGTGTGTTTTTTTCAATCACTGTTTATCTCAGTCCTCTTTTTCTTGGCCATAATGGTTATATCCCTGACATTGTGTAGACAAGGGCTAACATTCTCATTTGCAAAGTCTAGATATTTGATAATTTGAACATATTCCAAATATGTTCAGTTGACTTTAACATTTTGAGGAGTGTATTTACCAACTACTGATGTAAACCTTCTATCTAAAAAACAACAACCCCAGCTTGTAACACTGACACTGTCACCAGAAGGAAGAGGAGCAGAGGAAGAGAGGAAATCAATAAACAAGCCTGGTTACGAGCTGAAGAAATGTTCAACATCAGTCCATACTACTTCACACAGAGCACCAACATACTTTAGAAAATCAATCCCCCATTGCCTTCAAAGGTATGCTCCATAAAAATCCCACTGAATATACAGACGAGTAGACAGATATATACACAGGCTGGCAGAAAGGACAAGCAGTCTACAAGAAAAACCCAAACAATAGCAAAAAAGAAAGTAAACAATAGCAGACTAAAGAACAGTTAGAAAAAATGAACAAAAGAAATATTGAATGAATTTAAAGACCAAAAGGAAAGTAAGGATGAAAGACAAATTGGGAAAATTAAACTGTCAGTTTACTGGAGACTGGCATAAAGTATACAAGATTCTACCACAAACCAATCAAAAGGAATAAAGAGAGGGGTTGTTACTGCACGAAAAGACAACTCCAGATAAATGAAAGCAGACAGACACAAGTTGCAAATACAGCACGCAGCTTGCCAACATCCATGCGTTTGAACCGTTTATCAGACATAGCTTTGTGACTGCATACACCCACACAGTCATGTTCTCACATGCTCAATATTCAGCTTCATCCTTCGTCTGCCACCAAACTTCAACACTCCACTCCGCCTCACTCTTCCTCAAACATTATAAAGTTTTACATTTGTTTTGATACCGTCAGATTCTACAAGCTCTATAGCATAAGTTTTTAATTAAGATCGATTTTGGGGGTGGGGGTGGGGGTGGGGGGGATGGGGAGGTGCAATATTCGGGACTGATCTAGAAATCTTCTTCAATACCCACTATTGTCCACACTATCCACCATGATTCCTAAAGCACTAGTCTTTACGTTTAGACTGGAAATTACCTTTAAAAGCTACCGCAGTTCCCCAACTTCCTAAAAAAAACCAAACACCACCACTCCCATCCCCACATTCAATTCAATTCAATTCCAAATACTTTCACCCTCTCATGTATTTTGAATTATATTAAACTGAATTGAATTCGCACCTCCCTACACCCATTTACACCCTCCGAATAAAAACAAAAAACACCACCAAAAACAACCCAAACCCCATGACAGTTGTTTTGACACGTTCGTGATTGCTAGGGAAACTTCGCCTTTACTGTGATCCTCAAAGGCATCTCCCCAGTAACACAAACAAACAATCAAACAAACAAAAACAAAATCCACCGGAAACCACAAAACAACAAACAAAACAAAACAAAACAAAACATGCGCAACAAACACAAACCCCTTGACGGTATGTTCTGGGAATCGCCTTTAAGACCCCTCCCTCCCCCCCCTTTCCCACCTCTCCTCCAAACTGCCCATCAAACCAGAAAAAAGACAGGAGGCAGTGGGCGAAGCGCACAAAGGAAGGAAGCAGTGTCGGCGGCAGCAGTGATATTATGGGCGGCTTAATGACAGTCGATCAGGGGGCAAGCGGGTGATCGATCCCTTGACCAAGTGAAAGATCAAAGGCCGTGAGGGATTGCCCAGCTGACAGGCCACAACGCCTTGAAAGGGTCAGTCCTCACCTGGAGTGTTGGTCAGTTGGCGCCTTGGGGGCTTTTTACTGGCCTGTCTGCTCAGATAAACCACCACGACCTGTATGGGGGTCGGTTTTAGTGGGGTGTGTTTGTGTGTGTGTTTTGTGTGTGTGTGTGTGTGTGTGTGTGTGTGTGTGTGTGTGTGTGTGTGTGTGTGTTGTGTTTGTGTGTGTGTGTGGAGGGGGGACGGGGAGATTGGTGTGTGTGTGTGTGTGTGTAGTGTGGTGGTGATGGTGGTGGTGGTGGTGGGTGGTATGGTTGTGTGTGTGTGTGTGTGTGTGTGTGTGTGTGTGTGTGTGTGTGTGTGTGTTCTTCAATTTAACGCCTTTCCACTTTAAGTGATATTAGGCGTGTCAAACTTTTATTTATCTTTTATTTTCAGATGGTACATTGAATAAGCAGTGTGTGTGTGTGTGTGTGTGTGTGTGTGTGTGTGTGTGTGTGTGTGTGTGTGTGTGTGTGTGCGTGTGTGTGCGTGCATGCGTGCGTGTGTGCGTGCGTGCGTGCGTGCGTGAACTAATCAATGTGCATTTAAAAGCGCATGCTTTATTTATACCTGTGTATGGAGGATTGTAAAAGCATACTCTCTTTAATGTATGTGCTGGATTGAAAAACAAAACAAAACACTGTTTATAGATAGTTCCTGTCTTTTAGAATAAGTAGTGTACATCTCTCCTCTCTCTCTCTCTCTCTCTCACTCTCTCTCTCTCTCTCTCTCTCTCTCTCTCTCTCTCCTCTCCCTCTCTTTCTCTCTCTGTGTCTCTACTAGTTCCTGTTTTTCGAAATAAATATAATAGTGTACTTCTCTCTCTCTCTCTCTCTCTCTCTCCTCTCTCTCTCTCTCTCCCCTCTCTCTCTCTCTCTCTCTCTCTTCGGATGAGACTATAAACCAAGGTCCCACATGTGAACGCACGCAGAACATCTTGCCCACGAGTTAAAACCTGTTCCACTTTTCAGAAGATCAGGCCATTTGTGCCGATGAGAATAAATGATAAAATTTACAAAAACTGCATGCACTCAGGTACTGGAGGAAACACACACACACGCACGCGCGCGCGCGCGCGCGCGAGTGCTTATTCTATTATCCTCGAAATAAAAGAACAAAAATAAGATGAAAAGAAAACAATATTCCTGTAAGACAGCTGCTGACAGCCGGACAATCTTCATTCCCTTTGATCTGTCTGGGGTTTTCTTGTATCATTAGTTTTCCATGACTGAGGACTGGATGTAAAGGAGAGAGCGAGAGAGAGAGAGAGAGAGAGAGAGAGAGAGAGAGAGAGAGAGAGAGAGAGAGAGAGAGAGAGAGAGAGACAGACAGACAGACAGACAGACAGACAGGGAGGCAGGCAAGCAGGCATATAGTCAGACCGACAGAGAGACAGAGATTGTAGAGGCAGAAGTTTTTACATTATTTTTATTTCATTTTATTCTTTATATCGAGGATAATGGAATAAGCACTTATGTGCTTTTTTACATCCAGTCCCCGTGTGTATGCGGTTTTGTAAATTCTGTCATCTGTTCCCCCTCTTGAAATCATGGAGAGAGAGGTAACATGAAAGAAGTGGACAGAAACTAAGAAATAGTACACACAGGAAAAGAACAACTTATAGCAATAAAAGAAATCAAGAAAAATATATTAAAAATTTTTTTTTAATGAATTCATGAATGAACCTAAGAGTACAGGGAGAAGAAAACAAACTGCCGACATTGGTATGAGTATGTAAGAGATGGGGGAAACAGATTGAAGGCAGAAGTAAAGACTGTAAAGAAAATACACCCTTCTCCCAATCCAACATCAGTTTAAAAGCAGCTCTTGGCCAGTGAGAATTTGTGTCAATCCTTTTTTCAAAGAGCTCTGTCTCTGTCTCTGTCTCTCTCTCTCTCACACACACACACACAAATTTACACACAGAGAAATGCATGCATCATCTCCTCCCCTCTCTCTCTCTCTCTCACACACACACACACACACAAATTTACACACAGAGAAATGCATGCATCATCTCCTCCCCTCTCTCTCTCTCTCTCTCTCACACACACACACACACACACACACACACACACACACACACACACACAACACACACATTCAACTCCAATCAAAGGCAAGCGACTTCCATCAGATAAGGTGTTATTCCTTGCTTTTGGTTTTGTTTTTTTCTTTTAAGATCCACCTCCAAATAACCCCCCCCCCCCCCCCCCCCCCCCTCCCAACCACCACCACTTTTCTTTTTTTCTTCTTCACGATCCTTTTCTTTTCTGTCTTGTTTCTCACACCATCCACCTTTCTCATCATGGCAGCACCCCCTTCCCCGCCCTCTTTCCCCCTCTCGAAAGCTTATGATTACTTTTATTATCTTGAGAGGAATTCTGATTCTGGAACGTATGTTCCACAGTCCTGGGTGTGGCACTGAATCTAATGCCTTTGTGAGGTCGACAAAGAGGACGTATGTAGAAACCCATAGTTTGCTCCTTCTTTTGGACCAGTCGAGCTTGCAGCGAATATCCCTCTGCTCTAGCCAACATTACCCTGGCTTTCTGGTACTGTCTCATCAAGAAGATGGGTATTCAACCTGTTTAAGACGACCTTGGAGAGGATCTTGCCTGCAATGCTAATCAGGCAGATCTCACAACAGTTGTCACAGCTGGGGGGGGAATATGTTCTCTTTGCTGTGTACAGGTGGACTATTCTGGCATCTTTCAGATCTTGGGGTAAACAGCCATCCTCCCAGCACATGCAAAGGAACTGAGTCTGTCTGTACTGACAGCTGACCACCTGCTTTAGAGCCTTCAGGAAGAACGTCATCAAGGCCTGCTGACCTATCATACTGCCCCTCCACAAATGCTTCTGTCACCTCATTCTCTATGGGTGGGGCTGTCAAATTCCATATGTAAGGGTCTTTCTGGAACTTCATCAATAACACTATGAGTCGGGCGATGAAGACCTATTGAGGAGCTACTCTAGTTCTGACCATCTCTTATTCATCGTCTTATTATCAGTGAGGAGCTCATCCTGCAGGTTCTGGATTACAGAGCTGCAATTCTCTGAGGTGGTCCACACACCTCCCTCAAGCTGAAGTAAAAGAGCTTGATGTTTCTGAGTTAGCTAACCAGTCATCCTTCCTGGACAGCAACCACTTCTGAACGTTTCCTGCAAGATGGTAGACCTTGCCCCACTTTGAGTCAGACTGTTTGTCCGCTAGCCAGTTCTGGTGTGCAGAAAGAAGACTTTGAATTTCAGAATGGTTGTCATCTATCACGCCCTGCTGGTGTCTTCCTTTGGCATCTTTTGCTTTTTTGGTGCAATAGTGGTGTCGACTTCATTCCTTGATTAGCCCCAGTTTTTTTTCCTTCTCTCCTTTGGTGAAGGCGACTTGCTCCAGATGCTTTGAGAGTTTGTTCTGTAAGGCAACTGTTAGGCAAAGGTTACTGATTGTCCCACCATCCAGTTTTTACATACATACATACATACATACATACATACATACATACTACATACACACATACATACATACATACACACACACATGCATACATACACACATAGCATACATACATACATACATACATACATACATACATACATACACATATACATACATACATACATACATACATACATACATACATACACACCACACACACACACAACATACATACATACATACATACATACATACATACATACACACACATACATATATACATACATACATACATAAAGAAAAGAGAGAGAGAGAGAGAGAGAGAAGAGAGAGAGAGAGAGAGAGAGGAGAGAGAGAGAGGAGAGAGAGAGAGAGAGGAGAGAGAGAGAGAGAGAGAGAGAGAGAGAGAGAGAGAGAGAGAAAGAGAGAGAGAGATACAGGAAATGGACATTGGGAAACTAAACTTGCTGCTGTTTGATTTAGCTTTATATTTCTTACAAGCAAATTAAAATCATTTTACATAATACTTGCAAGCATGCACACAGGTATACATGCATATATATCTAAATACACATACACTGATCACATGTACATAAAATAATTTTACATCTTTAACAAAATACTTGCATGGATGCAGGCAGGCTGCATACACACATCTAAACATGCATACAAAAACATTTAATTTTCCACAAATACTCAACAGGCATGCATACATACACAGCAACAGCCACACACACACACACACACACACACACACCACACACACACACACACACACACAAACACAGACATAAACACACACATAATCACACACATACACACACAAACACACACACACATAAACACACATAAACACACATAAACACACACATGAATACACACACATGAACACACACACACACGCAAACACACACATAAATACACACTCACACACACACACAAACACAGACATAAACACACACATAAACACACACATACACACGCACACACAAACACACATAAATACAAACACACACACACAAACACAGACATAAACACAGACATAAACACACATACACACACACACAAACACACACATAAATACACACTCACACACATGAACACACACACATAAATACACACACACACCCACACACACACACACACACACACACACAGGTGTGTTCCACTCACCTATATCTTCACCCAGGTCTGCCAGCCCTCCTGGAAATTTCCATAGTGTGTGCTGCAATCAGAAAATAATGTGTACATAACACACACACACACACACACACACACACACACACACATATGAGTTTTGCTGATAAGCAGTATAATACTTATCAGAGGAATCTTTTCACAAGGTATAACACCTCACCTTAACCAGTATAGGGGAGATAATAGTAAAATCGTCTACTTGTTAAAAACTTGTACATAGTAGTTTCCCTTTACCTTGCTTCTCTTATTTAGCAAAATATTAAAAAAATAATCTTTTCAACAACAAAAAAGAAAGAAAGAAAGAAACATATCAAAATCACTTTAACAGTGAAAATATACGTAAAATCGATTTCTTGATAACAAAATATCAACTTCAATAAACCAAAAACATCTGTTAAAAATTGGGTTTTGCTCCGTTTCCCTTCCAGTTATTTAACAAACAAACCTCAGTTCACATGCAAAAAACAACAACAAAACACACAAAAAATGTGCTGATGACTTCTATATTGTAAAATCCATTTATTTTTCTACTGAGGAAAGTTATTATACATATTTTTACAGAAGTCATAACTTTAATAGACTCTCTCTCCCCCCCCCCCCCCCCCCCCCCCCCCCCCCCCTCTCTCTCCTCTCCTGGTTCTCTTGCTATTTTTTTCAGTTGTTTCTGTGTTTGCTGTTTTGCTGTTTTGCTTACTTGCTGTTGCTTTTTCTCTCTCTCTTTTGGGTGATTTTTGTGGGGGGTTTTGTGTAGAATTTTCCCCCCGTATACCGTGTCAGTGTATTGGTATGGGCTTTGTTTTATTTCATTATCATATATATCCCTAAGGGTGGTAACTGGGTGTAAAAACGTACGTGGGTGCTTATTCATTATCCTCAAAATAAAAGAATTTGTCATTGTCATCGTCACTGTCTCTGTCTCTTTCTCTGTGCATTATGCACACACATACATCTGACATGATAAACCAAGGTTCCATGCCCATTTAGCATACAACCCATAGCAACAGAAAATGCCTTTAGCTAAAGTCTCCACAATAAAACCACACTGTGCATTGTCCAGTAAACCATTTTCAGTCACAACAGTATTCATTTTCTGCATAAAAGGCAGACTGTTCTCTCCTGAGGGAGTGGGTCACTATTGATGTAATGCCTCTTGTCTTTTCCTTTTTCTTACTAGTAATTATTATTTTCTTTTTTGAAACTTTTCTTATAATACAGCAGATGCAATACAAAACAACATAATGCAATGTTATGTAATGCAATTTATATATATTACAATTTGAAACAAGTTCAATACACTACACGATACAACACAATACATATAATGTTATGTTATGCAATACACCACAGTAAAACACAACGCAAATATGATACAATGCAGTGGAGTGCAACACTACAGAATATAGTAATACTACAACTCAAAACAATGCAACACACTATAGCACACTTGTATGCAATCTAAATGCAACACAATGCAACATAAGACAACACACCATAGTCATCACCACACCACACCACACCACACCACACCACACCACACCAGTACCACACCACATAGCACAACCCACCACACCACACTACACTACACCACACCATACTACACCAACACATCACACCACACCACACCACACCACACTACACCACACCACACCACACCACACTACACCACACCATACTACACCAACACATCACCACACCACCAACCACACTACACCACACCACACCAAACTACACTACACCACAACACACTAAACCACACCACATACACCACAAACACCACATCATACAACCACATCACACCAACACACACACACACCACATCACACCAACAAGCACACACCAACACACCACATCACAACACCACATCACACCACCACACCACACCATCATCACACTACACCACACCAACATCCACCACACTACACCACACCACAGTTCAATAATACACTACTGATTAGTCAACACAAAATTCTTACATCTGTTGCCTGACCAAGCACCTCTTGTGCTTCCCTCACCACGATACCTGCGCCACATCCAACACACATCCACATCCACATCTTGCACTGGCAAATAGCATTCTTCCCTCCCCACGATACCTGCACCACATCAAACACACATCCACATCCACATTGTACACTGGCAAATAGCATTCTTCCCTCACCACGATACCTGCGCCACATCAAACTCTCATCCACATCCACATTGTACACTGGCAAATAGCATTCTTCCCTCACCACGATACCTGCGCCACATCAAACACACATCCACATCCACATTGTACACTGGCAAATAGCATTCTTCCCTCACCACGATACCTGCACCACATCAAACACACATCCACATCCAGATCGTGCACTGGCAAATAGCATTCTTCCCTCTTTGATGGTCAACCTTCACTTCACCAGCCTTAATCTGACCCTCCAGCACTTGGTTTACACAGAATCTATTCAAAGAAAGGTGTCACCAAAAAAACTCACCCCAAACCACAAGCATACCTTGAGGGGACAACTAGTAAACTTATGATAGACCTGTCAAACATTCACATACACTCATTGCGGAGGATGACTTCACAATGATGCAACAGATCACTGATCCGGATACTACCATTAACAATTCTGTTGAGGATGCTGCCCACCATTTGATAAACTGCCCTCTTTTCCACCGGTGCTAAATGTTTTGCCCGGTGAGATATATAAAATCTGACGCTTCAGTTTTATTGCATGGTAAAAATGATTAAAAAGCATACAAGATAATAATACGACATTTGCAACTGTGGGGCTATTTATCTTGCTGTGCTAAAGGTTTAAATTGGAACGACCCATTTCCATTGCTTATAAATATAACATATACTGTATGTTATGATGATGATGATGTTGATGATGATGGTGATGATGATGATGATCATGATGATAACTACAAAAATGATGATGATGATGATGATGACGATGACGATGACGATGAAAACGACGACAACGATGATGATGATGATGATGATATTTTTAAAAAAAACACCAAAATATAAAGAAAAACAATCCCACTAACCAGACACGCCCAGCTGGTGCGTAGCAAACTGAGGAGTGAGGTCCTCCTTGTGGCCAAGAAGCCAGAGCTTCATCATGGCCTCCGACCCCTCGGCATGGTGGAAGAGGAAGCCGTGCTCCGCAGCGCTGGGGATGAGGTGACCACAGAGGAGGGGGACCTTCAGCCACACTGCCGACACCCCCTCCCTCCTCCATATGGACAGGGACTCTGAGGGAGTACAGCAGGTACCACCACACAATGACAACAGCGGGGGAGAGGAAAAACCCAACTGAGACCAAAGAACTGAATGAATGATTTCTAAATTCATGAATCAAGTACTGGATTAGGGAATGAATGACTGATGACAAGTACCTCACAATGAGAATAATGAAAAACTGAGACCAAAGAACTGAATGAATGACTTTTAAATTAATGAATCAAGTACTGAATTAGGGAATGACTGACTGAAGACAAGCACCACACAATGAGAACAATGAAAAACTGAGACCAAAGAACTGAATGAATGACTTTTAAATTAATGAATCAAGTACTGAATTAGGGAATGACTGACTGAAGACAAGTACCACATAATGAGAACGATGAAAAACTGAGACCAAAGAACTGAATAAATGACTTATAAATTAATGAATCAAGTACTGGATTAGGGAATGAATGACTGAAGACAAGCACCACACAAGGAGAACAATGAAAAAGTGAGACCAAAGAATGAATGGAAGAATCCATGAATGAAGGGCTCTGAAGACAGACCTGTACAAACAAATGTTCACTGAGATCAAAGAAAGAAATGATATTCATGAATGAAAGATTGGAAGAGTGAATGAGTGTCTATGAAGACATACATGTACCAAGAAGTGAGACAACACAAAAAGTGATCAAAGAAATATATGAAAGACTGAATAAATTACTGAATGAATGAATGAATGTGAATGAATGAATGAATGAATGAATAACTCTGAACACAGGCACCACACAATGACAACTGTGAAAAACTGAAATCAAAGAAATGAATAAAATATTGAATTAATGATTTGATTATTTACTGAATTCATGAATAGATGACCCTGAAGACAGGTATAAAACAATGAGAACAGTGGGGGAAAATGAGATCAAAGAAATGTATTATGAATGAATGAATAAATGAATTAATTAATTAATTTATGAATGAAACTGAAGACATATCCCAAGAAATCATTAGAAATGAGAAAACAAAAAATTGAGATCAAAGAAATGAATGAAAGACTGAATGAATAAATTGCGCACACACACACACACACACACACTACACTGCACTAGTCTACACCACACTACACTACACACACACACACACACACACACACACTCTCCACCCCCAACACCCCCCTACCCCCCCCCCCCCCACCCCCCACCCCCCCACACACACACACAGAGCTGTAAAAAAAACATACTCACCTTTCAATAATCCAGCAAACTGCTCCTGATCTACCTTGGCAGACAGCTGAGTCAGATCTACGGTGATTCCATTGTGACGATCAACTTCACCCACCAACGGCGACGACGATGTCCGCTCAGTCTTCAAGGCTGATATTGAAATCTGCGGAGAAGACTCTAGCACTGATCCTGACGGTGGGACTGACGATGATGATGATGATGATGAGGATGAGGATGAATTGGAAGACAAAGTTCTGACTATACAAAAGTGTGAGGTAAGGATGTTAGTTATGGATGTCCCTACAGGACTGCTTTTAAGTTTGTACAGATGTAGATGACTTGCATATCGACACAGATGACGTTGGAGCGAACACATTGTTGATCTGCTTCAGCCTAGGTACACTGACGTGAGCTGTCTGTTGATCTGAAACCACACAGAATGTACTGATCAGCAGGAAAAAAACATACACATGTATGTATACAAGGTGGTACATACAGTGATGTTCACATAAATATATATATATATACATATATATATGCCAAGGGTTTAAGGTTTCATCAACCATGCAAAACATTGCATGGACAAAAACCAGAAATGAATTAATTCAGTACTACATGTGTAAGGTATGTCTTAACTTACATTACACACACACACACTTAATCACACACACACAAACACACACACATGTAATCACACACATACACTTAGTCAAAAGACATCATACTCTGATGGTCATTTTCTTCTCTTGTTGAGTGCTCAGAATAGCACACAAGCCAAAGATTATGGCACTGTAGGCAGCGAAAAAAGAGAGAGACTGACTGACTGACTACCTTTCTATACAGAAACAACAATATGAATAAGCAAACAATGTGAGGGTTGATAACCAACTCTAACACATTCACATCACCATCTAATATCATCCAAAGGGATGATGTACAAGCCAACAACCTGTTGCCACCTAATATGGCAGTTACTAAGTTAGGCCTTTCGAAAAACAAACACACAAACAAACAAACAAACAAACCCAACAACAACAAAACAAACCAAAACATTTAACCAATCTTGGTCTTGGTCTTCTTATGTGGGGGATATTGTACAACCCAGCACTCTATCTTTATTCACACTATTACATTCATGCAGACTGCCTTCTGGTCATGTTCATATCATCCATACCATCAACCTAAAAACATAATAACTAGTTGTTAACATTCGTACAACTACAATACATTATACATGTTCATGCATAGGATTTTGATTTATACATAGTCTGTTTGAAGGCACTGTATGAGACTGGAGTAAGGATCAACACCCGTTAACTCGAAGGCGGACACACCCCTTACACAGACAGCACAGCAGAGTTTGGAACACAGTATCCCAGCTAGATTACTCCACAAAGTGAATCCCATGCTTCCATGTGTGGATTGCAGGGCACAACTTTCGATTTCTAAGGTTACAAACATGTGGAGAGCTTTGGGCTAAATGTGTCGCTCTGCCCCACGATCGCTTATAGTTGACTAAATTATGAACTATAGTAACATAAAAAGCAAACTGTATTCAATATAAAATAACTCACCAAACGACTGGCTTGATTTTTATTTTACATTATTCAATCGGTCATTATTTAGGTCGTGTAGTGGAAGGGAAGCCACTCTCTTGTCGTTGGCTGTTTACTAGCGGTGACTTAACTACCTTTCTGTGGACTGCGTGGTAGGCCCTAATGTCGATTAAATAAGACCAAAATAACTTCCCGTGAATGTAAAAATCGATACAAATGACCATTTAACTGAATAACTAAATTAAAAAATCAATAAGATACATATAATGAATGAATGAATGAACACAGATATCTACAAATGACCATTTAACTGAATAACTAAATAAAAAAATCAATAAGATACATATAATGAATGAATGAATGAATGAACACAGATATCTACAAATGAATAGATAAATGAATGAATGAAAGCATAAAATTAATAAATGAATAGATAGATATCAAACAAAGAAAAGAAAAGAAACAGTTTCTAATAGAATATACAACTCTTGTTTTTGGTATCTCAGTTCACAGATTACCGATAAGAAATTAATATCTACTGGAGAAAAAAGTTATCAACTAAGTATATGAAGAAAACAACAGCCATAGCTGATCTTTTCAACCAGTTTGCTGATAACAGAAAAAAAACAACCCAGCTAAGATTGTTGGGTGTGTGTAGTTAGATAAGCGTAATCATCTGATCTTTACCAGTTGTTTGTTCACATTAATAGCCTGGTTCTCTGGTTTCTTATTGTTCTTGTTCATTGTTTATTTCTTTTGGAGGGTTGTGGGGTTGGGGTTTTTGTTTCTTTCTTTCTCTTTCTTTATTTGGTGGTTGGTTTTGTTTTGCTTTGTTTGGTTAGTTGGGGCTTTCGGGGTTTGGGGTTTTTTGGTGTTGTTGGGGGTTTTTGTTTTTATTTTTGTGTGTTCTTTTTTGGAGGAGGGGGGGAAGGGGGTTGGGGAGTCTCGTTTTCTGTAACATACTTATTTTGTCATTCCCACGCACCTTGCTCCAATCTCACAAGCCCAGCCATACCCAGGCTGGTCATATTGTATTTTCAATGCCAGAAATCTAGACAGCCGATCAAATGTTAAGCTGCTGTGAGGGCACCATCCAAGTGTGCCTAGCTCTGCATCTGTGTCACTAATTCAGTAATGTTCAGTGGTGCTTGTTCGAAGCCAATACAGTAAGGGCACCTTTTACTAGTACTACTTCCAGTGACAACAATAATTCACTTCAGTCACAGCCTGAGACACAAGCCTGGGGTGGTGATGAAAACACCCTTCCAATGAATGACCAGACCCTGAAGGCTTGGACAGAAAGTCACGAGTAGCACACGGAGGCTGTGTGGTGCCTGTCAATGAGTCCATTTCTTCTTCTTCGTCGTCGTCGAAAGCTCAGACAGCAACTAACATTGTCATATGAGCGAAGATGCGTTGTGCTGCCCTTAAGCGCCTGACAAGTCAGGCCCAATGCGTCCGACTTTGGCAAGGGAGAGAATGGTTATATTCCAAGTCATCCTAGAAAAGGTAGGAGAATGGACCAAGAAGGCAGAAAAATGTACAAGAAGGAGGCGACAGGAAGAAAAAAAAAAGAATAAGGCAGAAACAAAGAGGGATAGAAAAAAAAAGGGAAATTCTTAGCACATAATTTCTAGACGGGGATGCTGTTTATACTGACAAGCCACCGGAGTACCCAGGGAGATAAAGAGTCCATTTGGCTCTGAAGACGTGAGTTACTCTTTCTGGGTCTCAGGCCAGGAAAGCACCATGATGAACTGTTATGTCGTCTGAACATGACCAGTTCTGTGGGAAAACTGTGCTTTGATCAAAGAGACCTGACGTCTCTCGATTCAATCACCTATCCATAGCCTGTTTTCTTGTCAGAGTTTGTATTTTGTTAAAAATTTGATGACTGCAAGTGCATGAAAATCGTCCAGCTAGGACACTCTGATTAAAACAGAGAAATGTCACTTCTAGTTGCTGGCAGCTCCACCACCTACAAAGGCCATGTTAAGGTTGTTACCTCCCTTATTTGCAGAACTAGCATCAACATCCATTGTAAGCGCTTTGATTTGTCTTTGCAAGATACAGCGCTATATAAATTCCATTTATTATTATTATTATTATTATTATTATTATCATTATTAAAATTATTATTAAAATTATCATTATTATTATTATTACCTCTGCCAAAGTTAACAGATGCAAATACAAACATTATGCCATCAGCCTGCAAAAGACATATAAAATGGTATATTTACCTCAGTATCATATTCCTTAATGCAAAAATAAAACCAGGAGGAGACAGCAGCGATTTCGCTTGAATTAAAATCCCAAGAATAGACAGAGGAGGAAGAAAATAAGCATAAAATACAGGATAGAAACACAAGAGGAAAATCAGAAACAAAGAAAGTGATAGAAAAGGAGAAGTTTGTTGCAGAAACTTTCCAGAAGATGAAGCTGTTGTAGATGCTTAGTGAACAACTGACATCTCCACAGGCATCAAGCTTCGAGCACTTTAAAAAAAGGTTATAGGCATTTGGTTTGTGGCTGCTTACACACTTCCAATTGTCTTTCCCTCACCCATTACTCTGTGAAGTATTTAGGAGTAGTTCTTGACAACACACTCTCTATGAAAAAATTCATCACCCAGACCTGCCAGTCTTGCTACTATCAATTACGGCGCATAAGCGCGATTCGCAAGTATCTGTCCACTGATGCAACTTCCAAGCTCGTCACATCTCTCATTCTTTCACGTTTAGACTACTGTAATTCTCTTTTGGCTGGCCTACCAGCATCATCTATCCACTCTCTTCAACGCATACAAAACTCTGCAGCTCGACTGGTCCTAAGAAAGAAAAAATCTGAACACATAACTCCTCTTCTGCGATCTCTTCACTGGCTGCCTGTCTCACAAAGACTGGAGTATAAAATCAATACCCTCTGTTTCAAATGTCTCCACAAATCTGCACCCTCTTATCTCTGTAACTGTCTTCATCTGTACACTCCATCCCGTTCCCTTCGTTCAGCCGCAGATACTTTGTGCTTTCAAACACCCAGATTCAAACAAACCACTGTTGGCCGTCGCTCCTTCTCTGTTTCTGGTCCATCCACCTGGAATGACCTCCCTCTTTCACTTCGCCAAAAGCCTTCACTTGATACCTTCAAATCCAGCCTCAAAACACACTTATTTCCTACCTGAGACTTTCCCCCCAAATATCTGTCCCTAATTTTCAACAGCATCTTTCACCTTCTAAGTGTTGTTCCGAGTGTGTGTGTGTGTGTGTGTGTGTGTGTGTGTGTGTGTGTGTGTGTGTGTGTGTGTGTGTGTGTGTGTGTGTGTGTGTGTGTGTGTGTGTGTGTGTGCGTGCATGCGTGCATACGTGCGCGCGCATGGTTTTGAAATCTGTTGTTCATTATGTTTAAGGAGAGTTGCATGTCTGTAAATGATTGAGTGCAAGCGCTTCGATTTGTTTGTTTTTTACAAGATTCAGCGCTATATAAATTCCATATATTATTATTATTATTATTATTACGCATCCGTGAACATGATGTAGTGTGGGAACTTGGCCCCATGGCTGAAAGAGGTTTTCTGAAGCTGTAACTACATATGTAACTATGTTTTTATGTGTTTTATGTGGTGGTGGTGGTGGTGGTGGTGGTGGTGGTGTGGTGGTGGTGGTGGTGGTAGTGGTGGTGGTGTGTGTGTGCGTGCGCGGGCGCGATATGTGTGTGTATGAATATATATGAACATGGAAAGTGGCATAAAAAATAAAGACTGGCACACACACACGCGCGCGCGCGCGCACGCACACACACACAGGGAGAGGGAGGGAGGGAGAATCCAAAATACACTGCATAAAAAAAACAAACCCTTTTATTTGAAGTACCAGTCTCTCAGTTGATGATTCGAAATATAAAAGAATGATCAGTAGAGTAGTCCATTTGCACAATCAAAGAAACAAACAAAATTTTTAAAAACCCAACAATATCACAGTTGGCCAGAACAACCAAAAAAAATCCCCACACACTCCATAAACTTTTACCTGCAGTCACATCCCACATCAAAACTGAAGCAAGGAAAAGGATGGGTTACTCAAAAGACGAGACAAAAATGATACACATTCTGTTGATAAAAAAAAACACCAACCCACTATCATGAGGTAAAAAAAAAAAATAAACACAGCCAAGAAAAGGGCGTCACTGCTCTTGCAGTGTATTTTTTTAATCGGTACACTTTATTGGTAAAGGTTGTAATAATGTAGTACTTCAGTATTATCATTAAGAAATTTGTTCTTCGATAGACGGCTTGATGAAACAAAGCAAATTCATTGCTTATTCAATGTATTATCTGGAAATAAAAATTGGATTTTGACTCTGACTTTGTATCAACATACACTTCAAGAAGAGTGCAGCCTGAATTTCGTGCAGAGAAATCTGCCATGACTGAAAGCAATACACACAATAGTCACTCCATCCATCAATATAAAATAATAATTATATATATCACAGCCAATTCCCAGCACCATCAAAAAATAGATCAAAATTAAACCATGCATAAAAGAAAGACATTTCTTTTTTCCATTTCATATTTTATTGCGTAATGCCAAACCTTTTTTTTCCTTATCCACACATCCAAACAAAGGAAACAGCCCTCACTGAACAGTGGGGAGGGGAAAAGTAATCTGTAGCCTACATCCATTTTACCTGTAACAATCTTGAGGCAATTTTTTTCATGCATTTATACTGACAACCCCTTACACACATACCCTAACAATAGAAATAGCCCACATTGAACATTTGTTTCAAAGAAAAAAGAGGGGGTGGGGGGAGTGGTCTGTAAAACAAATTAGTTTTATCAAAATTGACATTTGCTGTTCATCAAAACGAGTCACACATTCTCACAGTTGTCATGTGGACAAGACTTTGATGGTTTTTCAGTTCTGAATCGCTCCATTTTTCAGATGTTTGCATCACCAGTAACAAAGCCTTTTCGATGTAGAAAAAGATCAGTTTCTGATGGCATTTACTTTGATGCCATTTCGTCCATGTTTAGTCTTATACCATTTAACCTGGTGCCATTAAGTCTGACACCATTTTGTCCATGTTTAGTCTTATACCAATTAACCTGGTGCCATTAAGTCTGATGCCATTAAGTCTGATGCCATATTGTCCGTGTACAGTTTGATGCTCTTTGGGCACTGTTTTGTCTAACGCCATTTCATCTGTGTTCAATCTGGTGGCAATTATAAAATAGTTTGACGCTATTAGTCCGTGCTTAGTTTGATGCTGTTTAGTGTGCTGTCATTTTGTCTTTGTGTTTAAATCTGATGCCGTATATATATTTTTTATAGTCTGATGGCATTTAGTTTGTTGCAACTGTTTAGTCTAATTCCACTGTTTAGTTTGATGCTACTGTTTAGTCTCATGCCATTTAGCCCGATGCCATTGTCTGTTATTTAGTCTGATACCATTGTTTAGTCTACGTCATTGTTTATTGCTAAGTCTGATGCCATTGTTTAGTCTATGCCATTGTTTATTGCTAAGTCTGATGCCATTGTTTAGTCTGATGCCATTGTTTATTGCTTAGTCTGATGCCATTGTTTAGTCTGATGCCATTGTTTATTGCTTAGTCTGATGCCATTGTTTAGTCTGATGCCATTGTTTAGTCTGATGCCATTGTTTATTGCTTAGTCTGATGCCATTGTTTATTGCTTAGTCTGATGCCATTGTTTAGTCTGATGCCATTGTTTATTGCTTAGTCTGATGCCATTGTTTAGTCTGATGCCATTGTTTATTGCTTAGTCTGATGCCATTGTTTAGTCTGATGCCATTGTTTATTGCTTAGTCTGATGCTATTGTTTAGTCTGATGCCATTGTTTAGTCTGATGCCATTTTTTAGTCCGATGTCACTGTTTAGTCTGATGCCATTGTTTAGTCCGATGTCACTGTTTAGTCTGATGTCATTGTTTAGTCTGATGTCATTGTTTAGTCTGACGCATTGTTTAGTCTGACGGGGTTTCTTTGGTGTCCAGGGCCACGCCCTCTGGGGGGCGGATGTATTTCTCAGGGTCAGTGGCCTTCTGCAGCCTGTCCTTGGCTATCTTCTCATTGCACATAGGGCAGGCCTCTTCTGTCTCCGCCAGTCTGAAACCATCATAACAATAATGCTGATAAGTAACAAAAAAACAATAACTAGTAATATCACTAATGATAACAATGATGATAATACACAGGACAGCAAATCCAGCATAAGTCAGTCCAGGGCCCAGTGATAGTATTAGCCCCTTACTTTTTACCAAGTCCGAGTGTGGTCAGTTTCTGCTATAACCAGCACCAGCTGGCATGGAATGGATAACAGCTGAGAGGCGCGGACAGCTGTGAATGATGATGGTAATAATAATGATGATGATAATGTTGATAAGAGTGATGATGATGATGATGATGATGATGATGATTCGATTGACGATGATGATGATGATAATGTTGATAAGAGTGATGATGATGATGATGATCATGATGATCATGATGATGATGATTCAGCGCTATATAAATTCCATACATGATGATGATGATGATGATGATGATGATGATGATATTGATACCGATATTAATAAGTCGGATGCGCCGGGCCTGATTTGTCAGGCGCTTAATGGCAGCGCAACGCATTTTCACTCACATGACAGACAACAGTAGCCGTATGAGCGTTCGATGAAGAAGAAGAATTGCGAAGAAGAATTGCGAAGAAGAATTGCGAAGAAGAAGAAGAAGAATTGCGAAGAAGAAGAAGAAGAAGAAGAAGAAGAAGAAGAAGAAGAAGAAGAAGAAGAAGAAGAAGAAGAATTGCGAAGAAGAAGAAGAAAAAGAAGAAAGAGAAATGTGACGATGAAGAATTTGTGTTGTTATCATTCTTGTTATATGATAAAAAACGAAGCCTTTCTATAACAAA
Source organism: Rapana venosa (assembly GCA_028751875.1). NCBI lineage: Eukaryota > Metazoa > Mollusca > Gastropoda > Neogastropoda > Muricidae > Rapana > Rapana venosa. The sequence goes on along the minus strand of CM054144.1, from coordinate 13,743,431 downwards.
TGGTATCTTCATTCATTCAACATTTAAAAACAACAACCACCCAGAAACCAGGCTGTAATGAAAACATCTACAATATGCTTTCGTGCATGAAACACCCACACCCACCTCACTCCCTCTGCTCATGTACGTCAACAGACCAGTAAACCAACCAAACAAAAAATCCTAACAAAAATGCAACTATTTTTTGCCCACCATAAAGGCAGCCACGTTCCACCTTCAGGGATGTATGTTGGGTATGTTCGTATTTCTGTAAGCCACCGAACGGTGACATGAATTACGGGATCTTTAACGTGCAAAAAAAAAGTCTTCTGCATGTGTATGTACACGAAGGAAATTAAGACACTGGCAGGTCTGCACTTGAAGTTGACCTGGGATATCGTAAAAAATCTCCACCCCTGATTCACCACACAGCGCCAAGATTGGAACCCACGACTTCATGGACCCATGGGATTGAAGTCGAATTGTCTTAACCGCTCGGCTATAGCGTCCGACGCCACGATCCTAAACAGTGAGCAGGGCAACAATCCATTGTACGTCTGAAGGGGAAAGGGGACAGGCTGTATGTAGAGTCAGTACAGACTGGAGGTCTCTGTTCCTGGAAGCTGTGCAGGCTACAGACCTGACAAACTCGGACAGGATGGCAGGAAAGTCACAGCTAGGACAGGCCGTCAGGTCCTCACGTACAATGTGTCTGCCCTGCAACACACAGCAATTACACTTTATCATTATTTTCATCACTGTTTCATTCTGATGGAAGAAAAACAATCTGTTCTTATACTGTCATACACACCAACACCAAGATATCAGCTTTCCCCCGGAACCACTGTGGGTGGAACTGGCCCTATTCACAGAGATGTAATCATACAATTATAGTACATTAGTTCATCCCCCAAGTCGGAATGCGGCTACCTTAATGATGGATAAGAATGGTCCTATACGCAAAATATCATTAGTCCAGCTCGGAGCTCCAGTCAAGAACTTAAAAAAAACCACGACCATAAATTTCCACTCATCTGTTTGGGTGGATCTTTTCATATTCAGCCGCTCGTTGGGTCTGCTGCATAACTCCTGTGATTTAACCATTATAGTCTTTTCCATTTTTATCACACAGCTTTTCAACCAAACTTCACACTTTTCAAAGATCTGGCTTGATCTTATGTCAAATGTGAGCAAAACCACACAGTACAGGTGAAAGAACAGCAAGACTGTCGGGTACTAAGGAGAAAAATCCAGAGTTCCACAGTCTATATGCAAGCAATTAAAGCTCACATGAAATTAAAAAAAGGTAAAAGTGTCCCATAACCTATGTGGTTGTAGGGGAGCGAGGCATCAGAGACCTCAACTTCTCTAGGGGCCAGCATATTGAGGGCGGCGCCCATCTCCTCTCCCTCGCTCTTTTACCTTCCCTGACCCTAAAGAGGCAGGTACCCATTTACAGCTGGGTGAACTGGGGGACTATACTGAAGCCAAGGTGGGCAAACGGTCACCCATCCAAGTGTTAACCACACTTGATGCTGCTTAACATTAGCTGGGGTAAAGCGAGTGCTCTAACCTCTGAGCTATTATAAAAAGAAATTATAAAAATCTTTGACCAAGGCCAAAACTTTAGTCAGTTATTGACGTGAACAAAATATCAAACCACATTAAAATGTTAATGTCTTTTGAATCGATCCCCGTTTGCACCCAAAACTTTTCCCTCATCCACTAAACCTTGTGTGGCGGTCTGGGTGCTAATCTTTTGAATGAGACAATAAACCGAGGTCCCCTGTATAACATATATTCAGCGCACGTAAAACAACCCACGGCAACAAGAGTTGTCCCTGGCAAAATCTTGTAGAAAGAAGACTCTGATTGGAAAACAAATGCACATACAGACAGGAAAGTTAAAAATAATGGGTGGCACTGTTCTTGTGGCGACGTGTTCCCTCCTAACGAGAGCAGCCCCAATTTCATGCAGAAAAAAATCTGCTGTGACAGAAAGTGATAAAGGGGTATACATTTAATGTTGTGTTGCGATTTTCTTTACCACAAACAGTAAAAACAACACAAAAAACACCAAAAAACCCAACAAAATGCACACATGCACACACACACATACCCACACCCACACCAACCAACAAACACACACAAACAAGACAAAATACACACATGCACACACACACACGGGAGGCACCGTGGTCGAGTGGTTTAGGCGGTCAACTCGTGATCCAGAGGTCGCGGGTTCGATCCCCGCTCGGCTCGGTGTTGTGTCCTTGGGAAAGACACTTTACTCCTATTTTCCTCACTCCACCCAGGTGTACAAGTGGGTACCAGCTCTGCTGGGGAAGTATCTGGCGACAGACTAGCGTCCTGTCACAGGGGTGGTGAAAAACCATCAGTTCGCTTAACGCTACAGAAACCGGGATAAGCTCCGGCTCTATGGGCCTTCTGGCTCGAAAGAACATACTTTTTACAACACACACACACACACACACACACACACACACACACACAAACACACACATACCCACACCCACACCAACCAACAAACACACACACAACAAACAAAAAGAAGACCAAGCGAGCACTCGCCGTGACAAGACAGTAAGGCAGCTGGTTCTTGCAGCCCGGGCACAACAGCTCTGTCTCGGCCAGCTGAAAGCCGCAGACCGGGCAGGGGGTGAGGGGCTCCTCTTCCTCCTCCGATTTGTCCGGCTTGCGCACGATCATCTCGATCTTCTTCTTGTACTTGGCGTCGATGGAGTTGCGGTACTCGGGCCTCATCAGCATGGCGGCGAAGCTGAAGGAGGAGCTTTTCAGGCCTGCCCGCTGACACTCGATGACCGTGGAGGTCAGGATGGGCACGATGTCTGCACACAGCACACCACAACACAGTCGCCTACACGTTCAGCTCGTAGTTTTTCAAGGTTCTTGGAGCAGAGGGTTAGTGTTTCTTGTTCTTCGTGTTTTTGTTCTTGTTCTTCGCAATTCTTCTTTGTTTTTTTTCTTTCTTTTTCTTTCTTTTTCTTCCTTTTTCTTCTTCTTCTTCTTCTTCTTCTTCTTCTTCTTCTTCTTCTTCTTCTCTCTTCTCTTCTTCTTCGCAATTCTTCTTCTTCTTCTTCTTTGCAATTCTTCTTTTTCTTCTTCTTCTTCTTCTTCTTCTTCTTCGCAATTCTTCTTCTCTTTCTCCTTTTTCTTATTCTCTTTCTCCTTTTTCTTCTTCTCTTTCTCCTTTTTCTTTTCTTCTTCTTCTTCTTCTTCTTCTTCTTCTTCTTCTTCCTCTTCGAACGCTCAGATAGCAACTACTGTTGTTTATCACATGAGCAAAAATGCGTTGCGCTGCCGTTGTTTGGAAAACAAACAAACCAGAAGGAACGGTGATACAGCAGTAGATAAGACTGTTTGACTTCATTTCTGTGGGTCCATGCAGTCGCAGGTTCGAATCTCAGCAACGATGTCTAGTGGATTAAGGGTGGGAAATGTTTATGATATTTCAAATCAAATTAATGTGCAGAGCTACCATTGCCTTAATTCCTTCTATGTTTATACACACGCAGAAGGTCAAAAATACATGCTAAAGATCATGTGATTCCTGTCAGTGCTCAGTAGGTCACAGAAACACGAACATACCCTGCATGCAGGCATCCTGTGCTAAAACCGAGCCACTCTGAAGACAGAACGTGACAGCTGAGGCTAGTGGGCAGAGTTAGGCAGAGTTACAAGCACAGAGGAAAAGCATGGACTATACATCACAGCCCAACCAGTGAGGGAATGTCAAGATGTATAAGAGAAGAGAAAAACTGATAATTATGGATAAATTCACCGAGAAGATTTTGTCGTATAGTTACAAAAGTGTATACATAACCAAAACTGTGGACCAAAATAAGGAAAGATGTCGGGAAAGGATACTTATATATGTGATGGTAGTATGTTAACAAACATTCGGCAGTATAGACAGAACGTTTTTCACACATGTCTTTCATACAAATTGATTATTAACTTTTTTATTCTTCGAAAAAATCCTGTAAGCTAAGTTCTATAATAGCGTTTTATGAGAGTCAGTTGTTGTTGTTTTTTTGTTTTTTTACTGTATTGTTTTGTATGGCATAATGTAGTTTTCTTCATGTTCGAAACATAAAGCAGTCTCAACAACATCTGTGCTAGGTTGGCATCCACTGGTCACAATCATAGTCACAATCATAGTCACAACCACAGTCACAATCATGGTCACAATCATAGTCACAATCATAGTCACAATCATGGTCACAATCATAGTCACAATCATAGTCAGAATCACAATCATAGTCACAATCACAGTCACAATCACAGTCACAATCATAGTCACAATCACAGTCACAATCACAGTCACAATCATAGTCACAATCACAGTCATAGTCACAATCATAGTCACAATCACAGTCACAATCACAGTCACAATCATAGTCACAATCACAATCATAGTCACAATCATAGTCACAATCACAATCATAGTCACAATCACGGTCACAATCACGGTCACAATCACAGTCACAATCATAGTCACAATCATAGTCACAATCACAGTCACAATCACAGTCACAATCACGGTCATAATCACAGTCACAATCACAGTCACAATCATAGTCACAATCACAGTCACAATCACAGTCACAATCACAATCATAGTCACAATCACAGTCACAATCACAG